>CM028361.1:26989522-27589522 GCA_016624345.1 Platycodon grandiflorus
TCATACGTATAGGAGCAATTTTTAACTAATAAACTGATTGAAATATATGAGACTTCATGAAGTCATTTGACGTTCTAAGAATGATTTGCAAGTGGATCATGCCATTTTATCAGGGTTAAAAAGATGTAATTTAAAACATAATCTTGCCTATGTATATATGCCACTAAGATTGATGCCTCAACAAGTTTGCACGGTGAGCATCATTGAATATAAGCACTAAATTAATTATCAAAAACATGATTGATGTGTAGTAAAACTAGAAATGGAAGTTTAAAAAAATCATCCAGTAATGCAGCAATAAGTGGGATTTAATGAGGGAAAAAAAACTAAAATGGTTTTAGAGGCACCATGAAATAAAACTCAGTAATTGCGGCAATGAATAATGACTGAATCACGGGCAGACTTGCATGTGGCCTAGCATGGGTCATGCTTCCCCCCCCCCCTCCAAGTTGTAAGAAAATTCATGAAGCCCCTTTTAGTTTATAGTTATAACATCTAGATCTTGTACAAATATACTCTTTGGCCCCCCTAAAAAATTTTGGACCCTTTAGTAATAAATTATTTTACCTTACGTTATCACATTTGGTTTTGATTGTGGGACCTATTTTCAGTACATTTAGTGTAGACTACACAGTAATGATTATTTAGATATTTTCTTTAATGTTTTATTATTTATCTCTAAATAGTGTATATAATACTGTAGTCTAGCTATTTTCAATCCTTAAAAATGTGGATTGGATTGGATTGGTTTTATCTAATTGTGGGTGTATTGCGGATGATGAAATCATAAATCCACAAGATGAGGATTGGGTGACAAAGTACCCTCAAATCTGCCCATCCAATCCGACGTGCACCCTTTAGTATGGACACTATATACATTTGCATGCGCTTTTGTAATTTAAATTACCTCAACCATTCTCTCATCAATTTTAGCATAAAAATAAAAGTAATTTATTCAGTATGTTGTAACAACTTGGGTAAGCAGTGCTAAGCAGTGCATTATCGATTCTGTCGTCCATCACAACAACTAGTATTCATGGAACTAAGTACCCCTTTACTAGCTTCCTAATATTAAAAAAAAAACCTAACCTTTTCAACTTCTATTAACTGCTTCTATATCACACCTTCCCCCATATATACAAGACTAATTGACAAAATAACTAGACATTGATACACTAAAAGATTGGGCTCAATAGAGGAAACTATGACATCATGGGGCACCTGCATTTGATGATGACATTTGAACAGTCTGGAAGCAACAGGTTACACAATCAGAAAAGTACTTAACACCAACTTCGATACATATGGTGAATACATAAACAACATTAATCCATGAGTTAAAAAAACAAGAGATAGTGTTCATAAACTAGAAACTCATTAGTACAAAAACCTCAAGAAATCAAGCTGACTTGCCTTTTCAAGCCTTTTCAAAACTTTATCACGGGTTTTTTCCTGCTTCTCTGTAAGCTGCCCCTTGTAGGTTTGCCACGTTATTTCCTCAAGGTCATCCTAATATTCAAGATTAAATCAGCTACTACAAAAGTAAAGACTGCAGATTCATACAAGTTATTTAAAATACGAAGTGACCAAACATATCAGTACAATAACTATAAGCAAAACTGGAAAACCCAGGCATTCATTGGCACCAGAAAAACTTATAATTATGGTCAACTATCGACACTGTTACCATACTAAAACATTTCTCATTATACCTAAGAATCTTATTGTTTCTTACTGTTACACATGCAAAAACCCAGATATAGTACATACCAACATTGCCTGTCCAAATAAACCAACATAATTTCACTTTTCTGGCAAATGATTTGATAACAAAATTTCAACTCCACAACTAGCAAAGTTTCCATGAGTTGCTAAATTATTCAAGCGGTAAGAAAGTTTTGCATACCTCAATTTCTTCAACAGCATCCTCATCCATTCCCCACGAGATACCCTCTGCTAGAGATGCTTCCCGTTTTGCTCGTAGAAGTGAGGCTTCCATATCATGCATCTCTCGTCGGACCTTAGCAGTTTTAATACTTTTCAAATCACCTTCCTTCAAAAACAAATAAATAAATAAACGCCATAGATAGTTTGCTAAGAATGAGAAGGGTAAGTTTTCCCATCAAGATGTGCTCCAGGGCATTTTTTAGAGCTGAAGGTGAAGCGTGTAAGAGACTGTCCTGTTGTGCAACTTTCTCCACATGAGAGAGAGAGAGAGAGAGAAAGAGAGAGAGAGAGAGAGATTTGAAATTATATATATATATCACTTATAGATGCTACAAAAGATTGCTTATACACAAGAAGATATGGCACTGTGTTGCAGTCGAAAGTTCTTTTCACCTGGAAAGTTTTAGTTATAAACTTTCAAGCCCCGTCATGCTCTAACTTTATCATCTCACATTTAAACTGTCCAGTTATAAACATGGAGGGTTGTTATAATGAAATTTTCAATCGGACATTTTTTAATTCAGAAACTGAATTCAAAGAACATGACAGGCCTCACTGTAGTAGATGTTTGTTGGTGTTTAAGCATACAACCCATGCCTAGTTAGTATGATACACCAGAGATATACCTAGTTCAGTAGCCAGTAACATTATTCAAAATCAAGGTAATAAGATCATACCTGTGACATAAAGAATTGTTAAGCATGATCTGGAGCCTAATGATATGTAATATTAAACTACCAAATAAGCTGACACAGTAAAAGTAGTTATCTCAACCCACTAAGTGACGAACACCTAAATACAAAAAGCTTGAGCAAATACAAAAAGACACATCTACATTTACAACAAAAGAGTACACAGGGATAAGAAAAAGGAACAAGTGCATAACAACCATACAGCTTCAGAAAAAATGCACAAAAAGATGTGGCAGTTCAACAGTCTTACCGGAAGCATCAAGTCAGATGGTCCTTGGAATATGTACAACCGGGAAGAACTGTACAACAAACCAAAAACAAAAACAAAATATAAATGAATTAACTTAATACAAAAGGATAATTCACTAGAACAGCCCTCCCCTCCCCTCTCCCAAACCCAACCATCCAAAAGAAAAGGAAAAGAAGAAAAAGATCATTCAATCATTAGTCAAATAATATGGAAAGTATTGTGAACACACGGCCAAAACAAGTAGAAATAATGTGTGCCAAAACTATTTGCATATTAATTTGGGGGAAAAAATGGAATATCAGTATGTTGCTACAAAGTAACCAGAAGATTGCATTGATGAACATATTCTGTTGCTCAAAATAGAAAAAATAAATTACCACGTTGTTAGCTCCAAACACAACAGACGTATCAAGAAAGTCTAAAGACAATGATATTACGACTCCCATCTCTTCCATTTAAACAACACTTGTTGAACCTGGAAGCTTATTTCAAAGGCATATATTACCGCCAAAATAAGAGTAAATAAAATAAATGGTGGAAACATTGGCCTACATTAAAACTTTTATGTACAATTCAAATCTCTCTTCAACGTTATCATTGGATCAACCAAAGTACTAAATTCATGGATAATACAAGCACTGGAATAACAATAACCGTTTTCTTTTCTTGCAATGGAAGGATAGAAGTGGGTGATTAGGGTGTAAATAGCAAACGCTCTTCAGGGCCCGATAGGAATGGCCTAGACATGTCAGGGTCTCCATGGAAATTGCACATGCTGCCTCTTGAACCATGGTCTGGACCAACGTCTGCCAGGTTATAGTACTATTCACTCACGAAGAGCGAATGAAAGTGGTGGCATATTTATTGGCACGAGTTTAGTGCCACAATTGCTCATTTCCATGTCCTTCATGGTGACTAGTAGGCACAACCAATGGAAGTACACTATTTGAGGCTTAGGTATCATATAGAAATGAAATTTGTCAAAGAAAAGATGACCAAAAATGGAAGTGTAAGGAAAGCAACAAACCAGAGCCAACTACTTACTGGCCAAACCGAATGACATCACCAACATGTAGCTCCACGTAAACCTTTTTCTGCACCTAATAGATTGAAAAGCATAAAAAAAATATATTAGATTTCATAATTACCACCTATAATAAAAGAAAGCTGCAGGTGAAATGAAACACAACTATGAAAATATTAACGATAAACAGGACAACAGATACCTGATTCTTGTTTACAAAAGTCCCATGTGTACTACTGAGATCATAAATGTAAGCACCACCGGTTTTCTTGAACTGGAGAACTAGCAACAAGAAGATATATGATCAAATAAATCGCCAATATCAACAACATAGAAAAAACTACAGTAAATCTTCAACATCCAAAAGAAAAACAGAGCACAGAGAATTTGGAGACCTCAACTAAGACAAAATAATGGGAAGACATTGAGACTGTTCATGTGCTAAATGGCCTAAAATGTGAAGAAATATGCTATATGGCACAGATTATTGTGTAGGGTGTGTAACATAGCTCTTAGTCTAGGGTTTTTCCTGAAGGAAGCATGTACGATAGTGCTCCCATCTGCACTTTCCCCCATCCTTCTGTCCAATTTTGTGCTCAAAGTAAAAGCACCGTCTGCATTGCGACACTGTCGATGTTGAACCTAGTTTCATAAGAACATTCCTTAATGACACAAACACAAACTTTCCGCAAACTCCTTTCTCGCTAAGGGAACAGTGGAACTTGGCAATTGGATTCACAAAGCTGAAGACTACAAACTCTGATCGTGTCTTTCCCATCTGATGAGAATTGTTTTTAACATTGGTTTCTTTCAGTCAATAACTCAAGATCTCAAAACTGTATTTTGGGACAAACCTTGTTTTAACATTTTATTTAATACTCCGTTTTCAGAGTTACATTGATTGCCTAAAAGCTGAATCTCCTTTGTTAATTTCGGGGTACCTTAGAGTGTCTAGTATACTAGTTGTGCAATTGGGTATGAATGCACCCAAAGGCACCTGTTAATTGGAAAGAAAACAGACACTAATATAAAGGCGTAGAAAAATAAAACATGTACCAGCATGGAAACGAGAGATGGTCGGATGCTCGAGGACGTAATCACAAAGATCAACTCGCCCAAACATGTACGCCCCCTTCTCATACCTGAAAATGATCACCCAATAGAAATGCAGTTCAATCCAACTGAATTATAAATAACACATAAAAATAGCACTTAGAGTACATTTATTTTAGTTCAACGCAGTCTTCTACCCAAATAAATAAATAAATTGATTACTAAGGTTACCAATAAACAAGTAAATTTCTCACATTTGGAGTCTTGTAGAGACTTACACATTGAATTGGTCGACAATGGAGCCACCTTTGAGTACTTCAAGGAAATAGGGATGGCAGGGAGGTTCACTCCATGGAGGAATTGTATAAGGAACTGCAACATTTACGCGTTCTTGTTGTTCTTCTTCTTGTTTATCGTTCTTAGCAGTGATGGGATCAATTGTTGAGCTGCCGACCGCGGCGGCATCTTCAGTAGGCTGCGGGAAAGGATTGGATTGTTCGGATTCTGGATTGGGAGTTGTTTGCGATTGGTCAGAGTCGGAATTGGGAAGGTCAGGGATTATGGGAGGTGGGGGACCCATAGGAGTCTTCACTGATGAGGTTTCAGGTTCAGGTTCGGGTTTAGTCTCGGGTTCACTGTCTATGGGTTCTGTTGTTGATGGGGGTGTGTCGAAGATGGAAGGGTTCCGGGGAGGTGGAGGTTCCATGGCGGCGGTTCTGTTCCGGGGAGGTGGAGGACCCATGGCGGTTGTCATCTTGAAAAATTGGAGAGGGCTTTCGGGCATCGACTTACGAGGAGGAGACGGTGGCCAATTTGATTTGATCTAGTCGGGGTAAACAAAAGCGCACCTTGTCCAGACACGTTTATGTGTTCACCCCTTTTAACATTCTTTGAATATTTTTGGGTTAATTACACCGCTAGTCCCTTGACTATAGACTATTCCACCATTACTCCCTTAACAAATTTTTTTAAAATTTTAATCCCTTGACTGTTAAAATTAGACACGGTTGGTCATTTTGTTGGATGTCGTTAGTATTTTTTCGTTAAGTCCGTCATGTGCCTATCACGTGCCTTTGGTTAAGGGTATTTATGGAATTTTACGTGCAAAAATATTTTCTAATACTTAAAACAATATATTCTTTTCTCTCTCTCCCCCCACCCCCACCCCACAACATCTCATGAGCGATGATTGAACCGAAATGTCCGAGGACGATGATCTAGATCTAGCTCATGCCGCCGCCGCCAAGACCCGTAACTGCGCTATCGTATCCAGCGTTGCGAGCGACTATGTCTCTCCCTGCCCGGATCAAGTCCTGGAAAATGTCCTCAAAAATGTTTTGGTTTTTCTGACCGCTATGGTCCCGCTAGTTTTCAAGTCGTGATATCGTGCGGAGGCATTCACCAGATCTGAGCTCTTTATCGGGAATTGCTATTCGGTTTCTCCCCGCCAGGTCACGGAGCGGTTCAAGCGGGTTGAATCGGTCGTGCTGAAAAGGAAATCGAGGTTCGCCGACTTTAGCTTGTTGCCGCCCGATTGGGGTGCACACTTCACCCCTTGGGTGACTGGTATGGCCAATATGTACCGGTTGCTTGGGAAGTTGTACCTGAAGCGCATGTCCGTCACCGATGATGATCTGGCAATGGTGGCCCACTCGTTCCCGTACTTCAAGGACCTAGTGTTAGTTTGTTGCTAGAGGTTTGGGACTAGCGGACTTGATGTTAAGCGGGGGGGAGAGAGAAAAAAGAATATATTATTTTAAGTATTAGAAAAAAATTGCATGTGAAATTTCATAAATACCCTTAACTAATGGCACGTGATGGGCACATGACGGACTTAACGGAAAAATACTAACGGTATCCAACAAAAGGACCAACCACGTTTAATTTTCATAATCAAGGGACTAAAATTTTAAAAAAATTTGTTAAGAGACTGCTGATGAATTAATCCATAATCAAGGTACTAGTGGTGTAATTAACCCAATATTTTTAGAGCATTGCTAATGCCCTAATATTTCTAAGTATAGTACCGAATAATTTAAAAATAAAAATTTTAAAAATTAAAAAGGGATGTTCTTCTTTTTGGGCCGGAACTTTTATCACAACGGGATTAGCTTTTTTTGACATCTACCTGAATCAATTTTGCAGCATCTTCTAGTCTGAAAGTTAACTCTCTTTCAAACTGTCTACAAGTCATTCTAAAAAGCAAAGCGCTTTAAATATAAATAGATTCCAAGCCACTCCCTACACTGTAGGGAAGGAAGACATAAAACAAAAAAATTAAAAAAATAATAGAAAAAAAAGAACCTGATTTTCCCCAAGAGAGGTGGGTCAATGACAGAGAGCGGGTGGAAGAGGGAAGGAAGAGGAAAGGAAGCAAGACAGGCGGAGATGGGAGGGAAGAGGGAAGGGTTTGGGTTAATTTTGGGAAAATGTAAGGAGGGCAAAATTAAAAAAAAAAAATTGGGGGTGTATTTAGATTTTTGGGAGATTTTAGGGGATGGTGTAGTTAATAAAGAGATGTTCTTAGATTTTTGGGAGGTTGATAATTTTGGTAGCATCACGCGGGATTGGGGAGCAACGTTTGCTCCCATCGCTTAGCACGATTCTTAAAAAAAAAAAGCATCCAAAACGACGTAATTTAGGCCAAAAAAGCTCAAAACTACGCCGTTTTTGCTTCCGATTTTGTAAGAAAAATTTTTTTTTCCACTGCCATACACTGCAGCACTGACACATGTACTGTAGCTTTAGGTTTTTTTTTTTTTGCTGTTTTTGGTCATTTTCGACCACACAAAATCCTTTTAAAAAAATTTTTATTAAAGTACACATTTTTATCTATAAATAGAGACTTTGTTTATTTCATTTGGACACTAAATTAATTTTTTACGAGTTTAATATAAAGATATTAGATTAATGAAGGTAAAGATAGTGGGGTATGTAAATTTGTTAAAATTTGTGCATTGTTGATTGTTGGAAGGGTATTTTTGTTAAGTAGCTTAAATAGGTAGCTTAATCGCTTTCCGTTAGATCCCTTTATTTGCGAATTTCTTGATGTCACCTCTACCGTCCCCTCGATCTTACCTAGAATACCACGCTAGTTCTTATTTGTTTTATTGCTAGTACGCGCGTGCTGTGATTTGAACCGACCTTGACCCTCTTTTGCCATTATTTTCACCTTGATCGGAATAACAACCGACTCTAGGCCAAGAGTCAAAACTATCGGATGAAACTATTATCTGATCCTCCCGGGAAGGTTTCAGGGTGGGCCGACAAGGTCATTACACAACTCGTTAGTTTTTAAACATCCACTCCTAATCATCAAGCTATAATAATCACAGTTGGAGAGTTAAGTATATTAATAATAATGTACTAACAATTTCCTTGGTTACGATTTACCAACAATTTTTCAATATTGTATTTTCATTAATATGCCACTCAAGGTTTCAATCCAAAGGAGTTGGGGGAAAATAAAATTTGAAGACAAAACTCATCATCTTTTTAATTAGGAATTTGGAAACGTTGATATAATAAGAGGCTAACTTTGATCGGTCTAAAGGTCATCGTACTTTAGTTGATCTCGTGAGAACGCATCTTCAATATAAAAGCATTTACCTCTAAAATTAATCCACTTTTTAATGGAAGAGCTAATAGTATAAACCGTGTTAAAGAATGGGGGGTCGTAGCTTACCTTGTGGCTTGAACTTAAGTAGATATTTATGCATTAATTAAAAATATAAACATATCTAAGAGCATCCCCGATGGAGCCAAATGCAAAGTTTGATGGGCCTCATCAGCCGGAAGAAATGAATTTGGAGCCATAGTGATAGGCAGTGGAGTGACGAGTTGGTATCAATCATGCAGATCAAGATTGATGTTTTGTTGTTTTCTCCAATTTAAACAATGCACATATATTTCAAGGCAACAACGATTGAAAGGTTTATAATTGATGATGAGTCATGGTGTAAACGTTTTTATCCATGCTCTAAAAGGGAGTAAGGGATCTGTAATGGGAGTCTGCTTGATGTAGTTGGTATTCACTGGGCAAAATGAAAAGATTTAAGCATACCAAAAAAACATGGTAGGCCTTGGGATTCGACATATGGAAGCTTTAAACAGGGCTCATTTGGCCATAAGGCAGTAAGGAGAGTTTACTTTCTTAGAAACATCTTTTAAATGTGGCTCGGCTTAGAGGGACGGTCTACGTAGACGAATAGCAGGACGAATAGGATGGGAGATATGGTACACGGGAGATATGGAAGAATGCCTTGGAGTTTAGGATGGGAGATATGGAACACGGCAGCAGAAAGGAAGAATAGCAGTTGGAAGCATCCAACAGCCTCCAAGCAGAATGCCTTGCAGTTTTCTCGGCTCTTAAATGGGCGATAAACAAGGGCCACACCAACATCCTTGTTCTAACAGATGCTACTCAGTTGCAAGGCATGTTTTTTTGCAGGGCAAGCCAGTGAATGCTTTCTTTATAGAACCTTAATTTCTGGACATTAGCAACCTGTCCAAGTTTTGCCCCATATTTTGTATTAGAAAGGTGCATGCAACTGTTGTAACTTTTCTTTTCTCAAATTGGACTTTTTTCAATCACAAAAGTTTAATCAGACGGATTTTTATTTCCAAATGAGCTTATATCTTTAGTTGCTAGCTCAGTGGAAGAGAGACAGTCTGGTAAACTGGTCTGTAGTTCGTTCCTGCAAGGGGGCAAATGTTTAAGAACTTAATTTTTCTTTTTCTGTCAATTTTTTTTTTTTTTTTGCAAAAGGAAGAATGAAACAAAAATAAGGCCATGAATGAGGGTGCAAGCACAATAACAAAACCATGGATACAGTCTGTCCGAAATCAGGTTTGACAAGAAGAGTTAAATTTCAAGAACTGCAGAACACCATTCATGAAGGTGAAATTTGGTAAACAGATTGCACTTTCGATTCTAACAAAGAAACATACTTATCAAGCATTGAAATTACAGCTTCGAATTCGGTCACTTGCTGCTCTATTGCATCAATTTGTTGAACATATTCGTCAAAGCTGCTACTTTTAGACTTCAGTTGCTCCACAAAAACCCTTAAGCCAGAGGCCACATCACCAAAGCCCTTATACTCTTCTGCCACTCGAATATTCATCTTCTCCAAAAGCTCAAGTAGATTGTTTGTTCCCTACAAAATATAAATATTCAAACTGTCAATTCCATGAATAGTACGACACTACCGCACTATAAACAACTCTAATAAAGAGTAATCTCGGGTCAAGAAGAGATGCAAAAGCAACCTTTAGAAAAAATAAAATAAAATTCGGAAAGCGCTGATCATAAGGAAAATTTAAAGACGTACTAGTAAATAACACTGAGCTACCTGGCAGAGTTATTTAGATAAAGTTCAATAGAATGGGTCATGCTTTGTGATGCAAGAACGTCTTTCAGTAGTCATGTACATTACATTCAGTCAAACAAAGAGGAAGGCAAGGCGGGAGATGTCATCAATAATTCGGCTCCCACAGCTAAAATAGTTGTACGGAGTTGTCAACCCATAGATACTGAGACTAAATGGAAAAAATTAGGGAAAAAAAATCCACACCACTTTTACATATAATCCACAGCTACCAAAATCAGAAAAAAATAAATAAATAAATAAAAATTACTGAATCTTAGTGAGGTGTTAACAAATAGTAATGAACTTCACACCAATATTAGACATATATTGCACTTTGTTTGACTGTGAAATCCACTTATACAACTATACACAATTGCATAAAGTAGGAGACAAAAAGGCCAATGAAACAGAGAGCGAGAGAACCTGAAGTTCTCCTTTGATCATAGTGGAGATACTAGTAAAGAGATCGTTTAAAGACTCGGTGAACTCGTCACGCTCCTGTGCCACCACTTTTCCAGCCATTGGGAACGTCGGCTTTTAGCTGTAGCTAATTGTTATCAGATTAACAGATAAGACGTTGGTACTGTCTGCGAGCACTGTCCAAAATCATCTTATTAGCCCGTCTTTTGGGGCAATCAATGCCAGCAATGAAGAAATAACAGATGAAAGAACAATTTCTTTGCGTGAATAATTCAAGTATGACAAAATCATTAGCTATAAATTTCTGAAATCAGACCTTCATTTATTCTCTTTCCTTTGGTTTCTTTTTGAGACAACACTCAAGATGAGAACAAAAAGAAGTGCGACCATGAAATGATATTCCAAGCATGTATCAATTTGATAGACCATAAAATAAAGCAGCGTTCGAAAACTCGGGCTAGGCGCTAGGCGTTCCCCAAGCGCCAAGAAAATGGTCAAATCGGCTAAAAAGTCGTCATAGTGAGAAATCGCCGCCGTCGCGGCCTAGGCGCCGACCAGTTGCCCTCGGCGCCGCTAACGCCCAGCCCTAATTTCATGATTTAGGCTTTTACGGAGAAAAGTGATTTCGGAGAGAGATTGGAGAGCGAGGTAGAAACTAAGAGCTTACCTGAGGCGTGAGAGATGAAGCGCCGCCGGTGTGAGAGAGGGAGAACGCCGGTGAGCTGTGTACTACCCGTGTGCGCACGGGTGAAAGTGAGGGCGAGAATGAAAACCGCCGCCGGTGAGAGGGAGGGAGAATGCGTGACGGCGTGAGAGAGAAAGAGAGAGCGAGAGTGAGAGTGAGAGAGAAATAAAGCGAGAGTGAGAGAGGTGATCGCCGTCTGTGAGAGAAAGACGCTGCCGCTCCGTCTGAGAGAGACCGTTTGTTCCCCTCAATTCATTGTTGAAGTATTACCTTCTCCGCTATATTTTAAGGGAATTGCTATTCCAACCCCCATAATTGCTGGGTATACCCCCTTATCATTATTACAAAATTGTCACAATTTTAAAAGATCATATTACCCTTAAAATTTTTAAGAACCTAAGATACTGTGCGGCACCCCCGGCCGCACGCCCTAAGGTATGTGCGGCACCCCCAGCCGCACGCCCTAAGGTATGTGCGGCGGATTAGTGCCGCACATTCCTTAGGGTGTGCGGCACCGTGAATACCAGTCCCGCCTTACATCAACTGAATCGGAGACCGCGGTGAAATGATGGGGACATGACCTGAGATGGAGGAAATGCTGTTAGATCTTTTTTGATTGGTTTGGAATTAGCCTTGGTTTCGATTTTTTATTGGATTAAATTCATTGTTTGTGATTGTCATTGTTTATTGTTTTCTCTGTTTCGATCTCTTTTGCTTTTTATTTTGGATCTGCAGCTTCAGATTTGTTGCAATTTGGATTGAGTCTTGGCGATCTGATGGTACCTTGGTAATTAGATCTTGATTTCATCTTTTAATAGTGCAAAGAAGAAGAAGAAGAAGAAGAAGAAGAAGCAAAAAAGAAGAAGAAGAATTGGGAGTTTATTGTTAAAGGGTAAAATGGGAAAAAAATGGGGGTATACTTAGTAATATAGGAGGTATAATATTTGAAGGGGGGGTAGACTTAGTAAATGGGTAGACTAAGTAATTTTGGGGGTAGGAATAGCACTACCCATATTTTAAAATGGTATTGAATTTAATTTTATTTTTAAAATTTTAATTTTGTAATGCAATCATTACTTTTAATTTATTTAGTTATATTTAACTATTTGGCAGCTCCCATATTGATGTTCAGCACCCCTTACCGAACTATTTCAGCTGCATTCAGTGAGGGGCTACCAAACAATCTAAAATATATTTTTTTCTCAAACCCAAAAAATAAAAATACATAAAGATATTTATATCAAAATTTATAATAATATTTTTTTGTAATAAATATGGGTACTTAGAGGTATTGGGGGTGCGAATAGCAACTCCCACTCTAAATATACCCTTATTTTTTAGTTATAAAAATGTCATCGAATAAAAAAAATTCCTATCTTTAATCCTTCTAACTACACTAACTTAATTTTTATTACAACCCAAAATCTCTAAATACACCCTCACCCCCCCCCCCTTTTCCAGATAAACCCCTCTCCCCCTCATTTCATATAGGAAAAAGGAAAGGAAGACTAAATACCTCATCTTCCTATTCTATCTCTAATTAACCTTCACTTCTCTGTTGTGTTTGAAAAAGAAAAAATCAACAATGACAAAACACCTAAGGTTGTTCGCCCAGCATTAGCCAAACATACTAGTGATGTTCGGCCACCTCTAATTGAACATCACTAGGATGTTCGTCTACTGCTGCCCGAACAACCCTAGGGTGTTCGGTAAATCAACAATGACGAAACACCTAAGGTTGTTCGCCCAGCAGTAGCCAAACATACTAGTGATGTTCGACCACCACTAATTGTACATCACTAGGATGTTCGTCTACTGCCCAAACAACCCTAGGGTATTCATCTACTGCTGCCCGATGTTCGTCTACTGCCCAAACAACCATAGGGTGTTCATCTACTGCTGCCCGAACAACCCTAGGGTGTTCGGTCAACTAGTATCGAATAACTCAAACCCAAATTTTATGCATGATCACCAAATTCATATTTACATAGCAAAGAAAATCCTATTTAGTACACAAATTTTAAAGCAAATCCTATTTAAACTTCAAAATTAAAAGAATTTTATACCTATTTCTTCTTCTTTCGTCAAAAGTGTGTGTAGGGGTATGGAACGGAGGGGGAGGGGCGGAAAGTGAGGGAGAGAAAAAAAAGAATTATTTAAGAAGGCTAAAATAAGAAATATAGAGTGTGTGTATTAAGTATTTATGTTGGTTTAAAATAAAAATAGTGAGTGTATTACGGAAATAATGTTTAGTTAAACTATGTATTCTAGTCCTTTCGGGACTTAAGTGCACAACGCAAAGTAACGTTATCTTATACGAAGGAGTATTACAATTATAAACCTGAAAGTACCCCTATAAAATTGCCAAATTCCACTGCGGGTCCTTAGTTTCGAAAAATTAAATTCATGGGTGGGCTTATTCACACCCACCAAATTGCTCTATACACCCACTTATTTCATACACACACTACATATTTATCAAATTCTACCAATTACTCAATACACACATCTCATTATCCCTATTCTACCCTTGTACACCCACAAATTAATTTCATTTTCCTCTCAATTAATTACTACCAACCCCCTTCCCAACCCCCTTTTCAGGTTAGGCCGCATAAAACCAAAATACCCAGCACACACAAATAGCCGAACAACCCAGCACGCACAAAATGAATTTGGTATGTTTTTGTGTTAGTTAGTGTGTAGGGTTTGACATCGTTTGATTTCGTTCTCTTAGGGATTGATAATTTTCGGAGTTAATTGAAGAAACAATATGACCACGTTCAGCCATGGAAGAAGGAACACACTGGTGTCTGTTTGGTTCTGGTTAGAGGAACACACCTGTGTGTGTTCGACTAAGGGTGACCGAACACACCTAGGCGTGTTCCCCCAGCCTTGGCCGAACACACCCAAGCGTGTTCCTCCAACATGTGCTGAACAATTCCCTTGTTGTTCCTCCAGCCTAGGCTGAACACTTCCTTTGTTGTTCCTTCAGCTTTGGCCGAACACTCCTTCCTCCAGCCTTGGCCAAACACTCCCTAATTAAAATTGGACAATAGTCGAAGCAAAACTAAAATCACAGCTTTCAAAAATAACCTAATTTAACAATCTTCAAAAGTGAAAATTGTTTATTTGTCTTTGTTTATATAAATCGATTTTGTTTTTTAACACGTATTATAGTAGTTTAATGTAACTCTGCATGCACTGAATTGAAAATATCTACTTTTACTTTATGTGGTTATCTCTATTATTCATGTAACAATATATTATTACAATTGTTCCTAATACATTTCACAACTGTAAATGAAACAAAAATCATAAGTCTAAATGAAATACATTTCATCCAAATAGTAAATGAAATACATATCACAAGCTTGAATTGACGAAATTGACAACCACACTTCTTTGTTCCACTTTCTCTCTTGCACACTTTCTTTTTTACTTTATTCGCATCACCACTTTCTACGTTTTCCTCTATATCATTTCCTTGAGACGATGTCCCAACACACTAGAATTGACGGTAATGCCCACAACGTTCACAAGCCAAAAACATTCAAGGTTTTTTCTTACCCCCACCATTGTCCGACCTACTAAATACTACCACCAGGTCATGCTCATTTCTCATAACATGCGCCTAATCAAACAAAGCCTCCCGCGATGAAAAATATTCGTGCGTCGTGAACACATTGATGTAATTCATAACAATATCTTGAACTGGAATGATCTCATTATTGGCAAGACCAACAGTACTATACTCCGTAGGAAACGTGTTTGATTCCTGAAAATAAGTAAAATACATGTCAAAATGGTAAACCAGTACTGTTCGCCCAAGGTGTGATGAACAGATGCTGAAATGTTCAGCGATTGTGTTAGGAACATAGGCTGAATTGTTCTGCCACTCTGTGAGGAACATAGAGTGGTCTGTTCGGCCACACTGTGAGGAACACAGAGTGATTTGTTCGGTCACACTGTGAGGAACACATAGTGGTCTGTTCAACCACACTGCGAGGAACACAGTTTGTCATGTTTAGCCATTCTGTGAGGAACACATGCTGTTCTGTTTGGCCATGATGTTATGAACACATCTGCTGATGTTTAGTCAGTGCTGGCCGAACATTAGGAGATGTGTTCTTCACACCAGGGCCGAACAGAAAACACAAGCAGCGATCCAAAAAAAACTTGAAAAAAATATGTAAGAAACATGAACACTTTCATTATTTGTCTCATTTACTTCTTTAGGCTCCATACATGAATTTTTTCCACACGTGGATGTTGGAAAGGTTAGGGTTTAGGAGTATGTTTTTGGAAAATTTTGTAGAGGAGAGGAAGTAAGAAAAGAGAGAAAAGAATGATGAGTTCAACATAGGGTGGGTGTATGTTGAAGTTTTAGTGGATGTTATGTGATGGCATTATATAACTTATGTTTGAAGTTTTGGTGGGTGTGAATAGCCCCCACACTAAATTCATTTCCAGACGGACTTAGAGATGGAATAATAAAGAATAATTAAGCAGTTGACGAAGAAGACACTGTCGAATTTTGCTTTTTGCGGTTGTTCTAGGTACCGTTTAAACCCTAATTATCTAACTCTCACACACACATACACGTACTAACTTAAACACAATCTCATACATTGTTGTACACAAACAGCTGTAAATGTATCTACAACAATGGACCACTGCAATTGATGCGGGAGCGTCGAGGTGAAGTCGTGAATAAAAGCCGTAGACCCAATGCATGTGGGAAAAGGCGGGTTTACATGGTCATTTGAAGCTTTGGTAATGCTAAATGGGAAGATATATTAGCTTGAGAGGCATTTGGAGGACACATGCACGACAAGGGAGGATACAAGCGTGAAAGAAGGCTTTTTGGAGTTTCTGGACCAAAGGCGATCGCCTTGAATGGGAGGAGGCGATCGCCCCGTCATCAGATTTGCGAACCATGTTTCTGGCCACAAGGCGATCGCTTTGTAGCGGGCCAGGGCGATCGCCCTCTTTCCAGTTTGACGAAATCTGGCTTTTTCCTGCTGGAGTTTTGTTTCCCAAGTTGTATAGGATTGTTTTTCTATTCCTAGGTAGGATAGTAGTTTAAATCTCTTGTAAAATTAGGATTAGTTTTCTTTTCCTTTTAAGATTAGGATGCAATTGTAAACATCTATATAAAGGGTTAGAATTAGAGATGTAAAATTCAAATTTCAGTTTTTGATTCTCAATGAGAAATACAAAGAACAAAGTTTTGTTCAGATTTTGTCTATTATTTTCCTTAGGTTTAGGAGGGTAATATTCAAAGGGCTCTTTACGTTAGGTGAGTGAAGCCTAACCAGTGAACCCAAACGGGATCTTTACGTTAAGTGAGTGAAGCCTAACCAGTGACCCGTCATCTATCCTTTTTATTTTCGCTGTAAATTTTCATCATTGTTTCTATAACCTTCGTCCATAATTCCATAAGCAACAACTTCGGCGTTTGTTACGCATCAAATTGGTATTAAAGCTTAGGTCTTTCATAAATTCCAACTTTGTGAACGATCATGGCGGAAGAAGCAACATGCCCACGCGGAATAACATTAGAACAAGCTACAAATCTACGACGAGACCGCGAGATTCAAGAGCTACGACAACGAGTGGATCGAATTTTGCAATTATTAGAAGAACGCCCACGAGGCCGTGAAGAAATTGAAGATTCCAATTCGGATTAGGAGGAAGTGAGGAGCCCAAGGCCTAGACAACCTTAAGGACGGCTAAGGGAGGACGATGATCGAGGTTTAAAATTCGATATTCCTGAATTTGATGGTGCCATGGATCCGGAAGGATATCTCGATTGGATTCGAAGAGCAGAACGAATTTTCGAGTACAAGGAGTATAGCAATCGAAAAAAATTCAAGGTGGCCATTCTCAAGCTCATAAAGTATGCTTCTATTTGGTACGAGAATTTGAAATCCCAAAGAAGACGCGAAGGTAAGTCAAAAATTGAATCTTGGGAAAAATTTAAGAAATATCTTGATCGAAGGTTTTTACCAAGCACCTACCGATAAGATAATTTTTCTAAACTTATTCAATTGAAACAAGGAGATTCTTCGGTAGCTCAATACATCGAGGAATTCGAGAGGTTATCAATTGTATGTGACATGCAAGAATATGTGGAGTAAAAGATTGCTAGATTCATGGGAGGACTTGACTCCAAGATAGCGAATATGGTGGAATTACAACCTTGTTTTACTTTCGATGAAATCTGCAAGGTCTCGATAAAGTGTGAAAGACAATTGAAGAGGAAAAAGATGGTAAACAAAGCTGCGAGTTCGAGGGGGTTTTCTAGTAACGAAGAGGGTTCGGTCAATCCTATACCGAATGAGCAAGTGGAGGAAACCAACAAAGTTACCCTTAATGATAAGGCCGAAGGAAAGAAACCGATGAGGAATAAGGATACCATCAAGTGTTTCAAATGTCAAGGGTATGTGCATTATCAATCGGAGTGTCCCAATAAAAGGATGTTGACCTTACATGAAATTCGAGACATAGAAAACAATCTTTCGGTTCAAGAACAAAAGAGTGAATCTAAAAAGGAAGAAGAAGAAGTGGAAGCGTTTAATTCCGAGAGCATCCAAGGGGAAGCATTGATAATGATGAGGTCTCTACATGCAAAAGCCATGACCGTGGAGGAAGAATAAAGAGAGTAGATTTTTCATGCTAAGTGTCTTGTACAAGGGAAGGTGTGCGACTTAGTAGTGGATGAGGGAAGTTGTGCAAACACCGTCTCCACCATACTCATTGACAAGTTGAAGGTCCCCATCACAAACCACTCACGTCCTTACAATTTACATTGGCTCGACGATGACTCCATAGTTAAAGTAAGTCGCCAAGCTCTAATTTCTTTTTCCATGGGTAATTATAAAGACGAGATTCTGTGTGATGTTGTACCAATGGATGTTTGCCATATATTGTTGGGACGTCCATGGCAATTTGATCGGTTTGTGACTCATGATGGGAGGGAGAATGCGTATATTGTCAAGAAAGATAGCAAGAAGTTTAAGTTGAAACCCTTACCACCCTCAGAAATCACAACCTTTAAAAAATCCTCACGAAGGGCAAGCCTATTTGCTAGTGAAAGTGAAGTTGAACAATTCATCAAGGACGATCAAGTAATTCCTATCATACCTCAAGGCAGCGAAGGACAAGAAAAAGAGGTGATTGAAGAGGAGGAAATTAAAGAAGAGAAAGTTGAGAAAGACCAATATGAAAAAGAGGAAGAGGAGATGAAGCTCGAGACGGTTCGAGAAGAATTGAAGTTGTTACATACGTACGAGGACCCGTTTGACTTCAAAGATCCTACGCGATTTGCATCTTGGTTCCTTACTCGACTTATCGACAAACACTTTTTTGCAACTCAATGGGCAGATTGGATGAGCCTCGTTTCAAGGGCGAATCACCGAGTTGTTCGCAAAGGTTCGAGGACGAATCCTTTTCAAGGGAAGGGGAATGAAGTGATACTAAGGCCAAAGATGTACTTTGCACAAGTGGAAAGGATTATTCGTCAAGCTTGGAGGCCATGGGATGGGCTTGGTCTTAACAAAAATGTATTTGAAGAATTGAGGACAATTTTTTTCAAAGAAGGGGAGAATGATGCGGGAGCGTCGAGGTGAAGTCGTGAATAAAAGCCGTAGACCCAATGCATGTGGGAAAAACGGGTTTACATGGTCATTTGAAGCTTTGGTAATGCTAAATGGGAAGATATATTAGCTTGAGAGGCATTTGGAAGACACATGCACGACAAGGGAGGATACAAGCGTGAAAGAAGGCTTTTTGGAGTTTCTGGACCAAAGGCGATCGCCTTGAATGGGAGGAGGCGATCGCCTCGTCATCAGATTTGCGAACCATGTTTCTGGCCACAAGGCGATCGCTTTGTAGCGGGCCAGGGCGATCGCCCTCTTTCCAGTTTGACGAAATCTGGCTTTTTCCTGCTGGAGTTTTGTTTCCCAAGTTGTATAGGATTATTTTTCTATTCCTAGGTAGGATAGTAGTTTAAATCTCTTGTAAAATTAGGATTAGTTTTCTTTTCCTTTTAAGATTAGGATGCAATTGTAAACATCTATATAAAGGGTTAAAATTAGAGATGTAAAATTCAGATTTCAGTTTTTGATTCTCAATGAGAAATACAAAGAACAAAGTTTTGTTTAGATTTTGTCTATTATTTTCCTTAGGTTTAGGAGGGTAATATTCAAAGGGCTCTTTACGTTAGGTGAGTGAAGCCTAACTGGTGAACCCAAACGAGATCTTTACGTTAGGTGAGTGAAGCCTAACCGGTGACCCGTCATCTATCCTTTTTATTTTTGCTGGAAATTTTCATCATTGTTTCCATAACCTTCGTCCATAATTCCATAAGCAACAACTTCGGCGTTTGTTACGCATCAGCAATAATGAGATTTTTATGTCTGAGCTGTTAGTTTATTTTAATTTTTAAACATAAGTTATTCCACTCTTACCATAAGTCCATTCAATCACAAATTTAAGAAATATAAGACAAAACCATATCGAAGATTTTAAGTATGGGTCATGCTAAGAATTGTGTAGCTAAAATTCTACCTTGAGAAAGGTTTTACATTCAGAATGCAACTGCTGGTGACGAGACCAATTTTGGCATTTCCCAACATACAGAGCTAAAAATCTAACAATTCCACAAAATCCACAAGTTTTCTAATTAGAGTCATTAGGTAATTACTTATAGAGTTGTAGAAGTAATACATAACTGAACAAAGTTGCTAATTTTGCAAAATCTGAGGCCCTAAATACAAACCTTAAACCTCATCGTTCCTCTCTAGCATAACGTCATTCAATCACAAAGATTAAGAAATATGCAACAATATTATATTGATAATTTTAATAATAGGTCATGCTAACAAGATGCTACTAAGTAATCGAAAATCATTTTAAGATGCTACCAAGT
Organism: Platycodon grandiflorus; assembly: GCA_016624345.1. Lineage (NCBI taxonomy): Eukaryota > Viridiplantae > Streptophyta > Magnoliopsida > Asterales > Campanulaceae > Platycodon > Platycodon grandiflorus. The sequence continues at coordinate 27,009,901 of CM028361.1, forward strand.
GCGAAGATCCGACATTCCTACTTTTAGAAAGATTTAAAATTAGAAATGCAACTGCTATTGCCGAGGCCAATTGTTACTAGCATTCCCTAATTATAAAAATAAGAATACTATACTACGTAATAAACTTAAAAGCTCGAAGACCCAAGTTGACACATGTAGAGACAACCAAAAATCTAGCAGTTCAACAAAATCCACAAGTTTCCTAATTAGATACAAACCTTAATTTCCACAATCAACCAATTCAATCAGCAAAACAAAATCAAATTTTGGTAGTTAAATCTTTTTGTATCAGAAAATTTAAACTCACAAGATATGTGTACCGTCTGATTAAGGAGAGGGAGCTGGAGACTGGTGAGGATTAGCTGCCACTGACTGAAGTTGACACCGTTTGGTTATAAAAAAAATGTTGGTTAATGATAGATAACAGTGAAATTAAGGAAAGAGAGTTGCTATTTACACACCCCCAACCCTCTAAGTACACCCCCTCATATATTACAAAAATGTTATTATAAATTTTGACTTAAATGTCCTTTTTTTTTTTTAGGTTAAAAAAAAAAAAAAAATTTAATTACTGTTCGGCAGCCTCCTATCGAACACAGCTAAAGTTGTTCGGTAAGGGGTGCCGAACAACCCTAGTGATGTTGGTTAATGGGTGCCCAACACCACTATGTGTGTTCTCTCACATAATATCAAACAACTTAAAAAATAAAAACTCATCAATGAAACGATGGAAACTTGAATTCATAGGGGGTTTGCGGGCTTGACGGGGGGAAAGGAAGACGAAGGAGACAAGGAAAGAGGAAGGAGAATGAAGGAGACAAGGAAAGAGGAAGGAGGAGGAAGGAGACAAGGAAAGTGGAAGGAGGGAAGTGGAGGCGGGCTTGACTGGGTGGGGGTGGGGGTGGGAAGGAGGAGGAATAGTGTGGGTTTTGTTTGGGGTGTGGTTGTACTTAGTAGGTTTTGTTAATTTTGGAGAAAATATTGATAAAGGCAGAATAGGAAATTAGGGGTGGTGTACTTAGCTTTTTGAGAGGTTGAAAATATTGAGAGGGGGGTGTACTTAGTAAATGGGTCAATTTGCACCCCCAATCCCTCCCAATACACCCTTTTACTGAGAATACCCCCTATATTTTCAAATCCCCCTAAAAAAAATCTAAGTACACCCCCTATTTTACTCCCTCCTACATTTTCCCCAAAATCAACCCCTTTCCTCCTCCCTCCCAGCATCACCCCCTCTTCCTGCCCCATTTCTCTTCACCTCCCCCATCACTGTTCATCACTCCCCTCCCCTCCTCCCTCCCAGTATCAACCCTCCTTTTTTCCTGCACCATCTGTCTTTATCTCCCCTATCACCATTCATCACTTCTTCCTCCTTGGTTTCAAAGGAGAGTCCCCCCATTCTTCCTCCGTTTTACTAGTTATCTTTTTTTTTTTCTCATTTCTTTAACAAATTTATGTTGAAGTTTCCCCCATTCTTCTTGCTTAAAATCTGTACTTATCAGTTATTTTTTATTTTGAAGCTGTTCTATAATAACCTGGATTTAATTATGGCCTATGTGCTTACTTTGTTGCATGTTAACATGTTATTATAAGTGTTTAAATTTGCTTGAATATCATGTTAGATTAATCATGTTTTAATTCTTGTTACATTTTCTAGTTTATGTATCACACACCTTATAATGCATTGTTAAATTGATTATTGTGGTTTATGATATTTTTTTTAGATGTGTTATAAGTGTTGTGTAATCAAACCTAAGAGTGGCTAAGTGATCAAACCTAGGAAATAGAGTAAAATAGAAGTGGGACTGGACTGTGATGTTTGGCACGACCGTGCGCCTTTATTTGGCACGACTGTGCGAGAGTGGACAGAAAGTCCAGAATTGGAGCTGAGAGGTTGGCACGACCGTGCGTGTATTTTTGGCACGACCGTGCGTATATTTTTGGTACGGCCGTGCGAGGTTGGTCAGATTGTGACTCTGTTTTCGCAAAAAATTTTATTTCACTCACAACTTAAGGTTTGGTTTAGACCACTTACACCCACGACCCTTGACCCCAACCAACACCTCCTACCAGCCCCTTATCACCTTAGGGAGAGAGTTTACACCCTTATTTCCTCCCAAATCACCCTAGCTTCATAGAGAGAGTTTGTGTGTGTGCTGTGAGGTGAGATTGGTGTGTGTAGTGGGTGTTCTTCCATTTCAACCATTTAATTCTCAACCCAGAACCTTGCATGTGAAGAGGAGGGCTATTAGACAACCTTGCAAAGCTTTGATCATATTTTTCCTGTTTTGATTGTGCTTTTACGGTAAGTTACTAATCCCCTATGTATGCTTAAGAATTTGCTGCATAATATTGATATAGTGAACATGCATGTCTTCTTTACTTGATGATTTCATGTTTAAATGATGTATTGAGATGTATAACATGTTTATATGTTATGTGTGGTGTTTGGATGATGTTGCATGCTGATGTTGAACACTCAACCATGGAATTGAACACAAGAACAAGCTAGAGATTTGAAATGGGAAATCTTGCATATAGCAATTATACCCAAATTTTGAGAAGTGTAGTAATGACTCTAAAAAGTTGATATTAAGTTGGAGTACGATTCTTGAATAACATATTGAAATCCTACGAGATTTAGAGTTCGTTTGATATGTGTTTTGGTCGTCTGAGTAAATGATACTGGTAAATTAGAGACTTGTAATTAGCTCTAAAATGACTGTATGAAGTTTTTGAGACAATATGTTAGATGAGAATTCTTGGTAGAATAATATAATCTACGTGTTATTTGTCAAGTTCACTACTTTTGAACTTGATGGTTATTTGCATAAGATGAGTATTGTACCAACTTGTGCATTGCATAGAGTCCAGCTGGCATTGTCGTTATATCAGGTGGGACGACCTATAGCCTTTACGAATTCATTTCGTGATCGCTATAAGTCGCCGTACCGGAGTTCACACACCCCTCATCTATTGGCCACAGTTAGGAAGTAGCCCCATTGTTGTAGCAATACACATGACTTTGGCTTGATAGAAGAACCCGATGGATTTTGTTGGGGGACCGGCCGGTGGATTTTGCCGGAATAATCGATACATCACACACGAGTATCGATACACGTTGGTTATTTTGTGTATTGCAGGAGCAACACAAAGACAGATAAAGAGAAATATATCCTTTATTTATGTGATTTATTTATACGCACTTATGTGAATATCAAAGTGCTAAGTGTTTAACATGAGTTGTATATCATGGATGATATTTCATGTTGAGTTGTGATGTATATAAATACTATCACTTGGTTATGATTAAAATGAGCATTATGCCATGTCATATAGTTACATTTAGTAACTTACTGTATCATTATGACTCACCCCGTTATGTGTTTAATTGTTTTCCTTAGATCCGAACCAGCCAGGCAGCTCTCGGTGAGGACAGGGCTAGATAGCAGGTTGTCCTTATAGTCGTACTTGGTTTGTACAATTATGTTAGTAATTTCTTTTGGTGAGATACGTTGGTATGTAAAGTTATATAGACTTTACTTTGGGGTAGAATCATACTTGGTTGTATATATTCTTTTGATAGCCGACATGTATGTCGCGCTTTTGTTCAGTAGTTTTATTTTAGTCGTTTCCCGAGCATGTTGTAGCTCGTGGTTATGTTGTTGTTGTTTCGGCATGTCATAGCCGACGATGTTGTTGTTGTTGGTTATTTCCCAAGTCCTAGACTTGAGGTTTTTATTTGTTGAGTTCTGGCGTTGTGTAGCCAATGACTTGTTTAATATTTAAATCAAGTTTTATCTGTTGTGTTTTGTTGTAAGTATGGGTGGTTACACCACGTGCTTTTCGTTGGTTGTGTCGTTTAGTAGTTTTGGCGACTCGACCTTGGGATTTCGTATAGAGATCCGGGTCGGGGCGTCACATGCTCGGCACTGTGTAACCGAACACCCATAGTGGTTAGCCGAACACCACTATGTGTGTTCGACACCTCTTACCGAACAGTTTCAGTTGCGTTCGGTGAGGGGCTTCTAAAAAATCCAAAATATATATTTTTTTCAAACATAAAAAATAAAAAATACATAATGACATTTATGTCAAAATTTATAATGACATTTTTGTAATAAATAGGAGGGAGTACTTAGAGGTATTGAGGTTGTGAATAGCAACTCTCATTCTAAATACACCCCTATTTTTTAGTTATAAAAATGTCATTGAATAAAAAGATATTCCTATCTTTAATCCTTCTAACCACACTAACTTGATTTTTATTACAATCCAAATCTTTAAATACACCCTCACCCCCTTCCAGACAAACCCGCCCCTCCCCCTCATTAAGAAAAGGAAGACTACATACCTCATCTTCCTATTCTCTCTCTAATTAACCTTCCCTTCTCAATTGTGTTTGAAAAAGAAGAAAAGAAAGAAGAAGAAAAGAAAGAGAAAATCAACAATGACGAAACACATAAGGTTGTTCGCTTAGCAGTAGCCAAACATACTAGTGATGTTCGGTCACCCTTAACTGAACATCACTAGGATGTTCGGCTACTGCTTGCTGAACAACCTATGGTGTTTGATCAACCAGTATCGAACAACTCAAACCCAAATTTTATGCATAATCACCAAATTCATATTTACATAGCAAAAAAAATCCTATTTAATACACAAATTGTAAAGAAAATCCTATTTAAACTTCAAAATTAAAAGAATTTCATACATATTTCTTCTTGCTTCTTCTAAAGTGTGTGTGGGGTATGGAATGGAGGGGGAGCGGTGGGGTCAATGTGTCTGTGGGCGCATATGGAAAAAAAAAGAAGGAATTATTTAAGAAGAGTAAAATAAAAAATATAGGGAGTGTGTATTAAATATTTAGGCCAAATTACAATTTTTCCCCCAAAATATACACCAAATCTCAGTTTGCCACATATATTCCGTTTTGTCCCATTACGGTACCCAATGTTACCATTTTTCCCATATTGACTCCTGGGATGGACGGCCGTTAAAAAAATTAACGAAAGTTGGTCATGTGCATGTCACATGATAAGTAAAATCAGAAAGTTACTATATTGCCCCCAATAGTTGTATTTGGTTAAAAAAAATTATTATTTCTTAATTAAAAATTTCTTTCTTTCTTTTCAAATTAATAAAAAAAAAATTTAATTTGAAAAACATTACATTTCAAAATTTAAATTGAAAAATGTAAATAAAAAAAATCAAAATTCCATTTCTTCCAAATCAAAATTGCAGCGGAGCAACACCGTCGGCGTGCCCACCTCCAGCTGCGTTTCCATTAATTCCGGCCAGCTCCTTCATTAAACTAATCCGCAACAGCCCCAGCCCGCGCCCACAGCAGCCCCCATCTCCATCTCCATCTCCGCCATTTCCGGCCAAAGTAAGCCTCCACTCCGGGCCGGAATTCCATTAAATCCGGTTGCTCCCTCTCTGTTTCGCGCCCCACGCAAATCTGCGATAGCCAGCCTTCTAAACTCCGGTCACCATCTTCGATCCAGGAACCTCGGTGCCGCGCCCTCAGCCTCAAATTGCCCAAGGTTGCAGCAAGATTTCATACAGGGTTTGAAATTGAGGTATTTTCTTTGTCTGTGATGAGAGAGAGTTGGTGGGTGTTGAGTGGTGGTGGAGAAGGGGCGGAGAGAGATTCGGTGAAGAGGAAGGAGATAGATAGAGGAAATCTGGAATGGGCATGATTAATGTATATTAAAAGTGGGTTTAAAAAAGATGCACCACAAGTGTTTGACAAAATGCATGAATGAACTTTTTTTTTAAATTTGTTTTAAATTTTTTAAAAACAATTATAACTTAAAACTATCTTAAATATCAAATGGGTACCAATTTTTATTTTAATTTTTTTAAGAAAATTTATAATTTAAAAATGTCTTAAATATTAGTGGTTATCAATTTTTATTTTCTTTTGTTTTAATTCTCTTGAAAAATTTATAATTCAAAATATCTTAAATGTCAAATGATTAACTAAACGATAAAATAATATCCAACCTACAAATGCTAATAATTAATTAATGACGTATTTTTCTATTAAACACTTAGTTTAAATACTAATAATATATATTTATTGATTTAGAGTTTAGTTTTAATTTTATTACTAAAATTGCATTAACCAATTTAAGAAAACTGCACTAAATCCCATTTTGCCCCCCGATTAAAATGACCAAAGTAACCCTCACATGTTATGCACATGTTAACTTCCGTTAATTTTTTTTAACGGCCGTCCATCCCAGGAGTCAATATGGGAAAAATGGTAACATTGTGTACCGTAATGGGACAAAACGGAATATGGGTGGCAAATTGAAATTTAGTGTATACTTTGGGGGGAAAATTGTAATTTGGCCAAATATTTATGTTGGTTTAATATAAAGATAGTAGGTGTATTAAGAAAAGAAAATAATGTTCATTAAACTTTGTATCTGGTCTTTTTGGGACTTAAGCGCACAGCGCAAAGTAACGTTCTCTTATACACACTTACACAGTATTACAATTATAAACCCGAAAGTACCCCTATAAAATTGCCAAATTCCTCTGCGGGCCCTTAGTTTCGGAAAATTAAATTCATTTCAAGATCACAGACGGAGTTTGAAGTCGCAGAGAGCAGAGATGGAATAATAAAGAATAATTTCGCAGTCGACGGAGAAGACGCTGTCGGATTTTGCTTTTTGCGGTTGTTCTAGGTACGGTTTAAACCCTAATTATCTCTCTCTCTCTCTCACACACACATACACGTACTAACACAAACACAATCTCACACATTGTCGTATACAAACAGCTGTAAATGTATCTATTTCGACAACTTTAATAATGCAACTTTGTTGAGGAATTATCGATTAAATAATTTTTTTTTAATCTGTTGTTGAATTAGGATCGAATTCGGGGTGTGAAGTGAATATGTTGGGTTGGGGTTGGAGGAGGTGAAGTTGAAGTTTTTGAAGTTTGGATTAATTGAGGATGAAGGCTGGAAGTGCTGCAAAGCTGATTGTTGATGCGCTGTTGCAGCGGTTCCTTCCTCTTGCTCGTCGTCGAATTGAAACTGCTCAAGCACAGGTAAAATTGTGATTTTTCCTCTTGCCATTTCTATGTCGAAAATCTTAACTATACCTTGAGAATTTGGATTGAGTTCCAGACTTTACAGTCATAGCAGAATTTGCAACTCAATGTATCTGTTCTGTTCCACTACGAAAGTGAGATCTACACTTCATGAATCCTAATTATGCCTTAATTATGCTGTATTTTAGTATTAGTAGGACAACGGCTAGCCATTTGTAACACGTGCATCGTTACTCTAAGCATGAAGTGGGGAAAGAAGTCGGTTTCGTTTCTCTGTTTGGTTAGTCTTTGATTATGGCGTTGGCGGGAGATTTGGCGGCATCTTGGTTTGGTATTCCGAAGTAAATGGGTGCTTCGCTTGGCAGTGGTTCCACTTAACTTGGAAATCTTTGAAGGGATTGTAACGGTAGAAGTTCCCATAGATGAAAAGCCTGCAACTTTTTTTTATCCTCATCTTTCTTTTTTTTTTTTTTTGGTTAAAGGAAGCCTGGCCCTCTTCTGTTTAAACTATTGCTGTTTGTTTGAGCAACTTTGAGCTTACGATTTTTGTAAGGCCATGGCACATGTTTTGGAGGAGGCTAGGCTGTTAGGACATATTCGTTTGCTCATTTTAACACACACTGTCTTAGCCCCCATGGCGTTTTGATACACAAACATTTCTCTTGATGGCTTGAGAAATTACTTCAAACTCTTAGACCGTTGAAGCGTTTTTAAGGAATTAGTTCTTGAACGAGATAACTGTTTAAAGTGTTCTAGAGAACTGGAGATCTTTTTGGTGTACATGTTATTCAATATCTCTCAATACAGTTATTTTGGTGATCAAATACCACATTTTTATCTGGTACCTTCATGATTTATTGCCAATCAGTTATTACGAGTCTCAGAGTTGCTCAAGTTTAGACATGATATGTTCTTAATGTATTTGTTAGGTCAATGTTAAACCTGTGTTTACTGTCATGGTTTTCTCAATAAAGATATTTTTCTTGCATGAAGGATGATAATCCTGCAGGCTGTAATATATGTAAACACCACATTGAATCAAGTACAGGGGTATCAAACTGATAATGCCGAGTAACCTGTCCACATATCGCAAACATGTATGATACTCGGAAAGCAATCCGAGTATGTAGCATAGACAGATTTCCGAGGTGAGTTGGATGGAAGGTAAGATTTGGAAGAAATTCATGCTATATGGATGAAGATATGCACCTCAAATGGAAATGAGGGTTTCTACAGATACTTCAGATGTAAGAAGATTAAGAAGATTGTTATGGTAAAAACATGCTCAATTTGACAAAGGGAGTGAATGTTGAAGCAAACACTTGAAAATTGGACGAGTGAAACTTCTAGATAAATTGATGGCCCATTTCTGCTTTAGTATCCCCATCTAGTCTCTTATATGCCTCCTTATTCTTTAATACACTGTGCTACGAGGGTTGCATGTGTAGAACGTAGGAGATCTAGAACTTGAAGTTCATTGCCCCTTCTCCGTCAGTATGATTAGGTTTTTCATTGTCAAATGGTACTAATCATTTTGAGAGCATTAAGAAATGGATACTGTTCATTTTACCCCTAGCATGATGTTACATGTCATCCAATGCTGGAATTGTGGATAAATTTTAATGTTTTCACCTTTCTTCTCAATCATGTGGGGCCTGCAGGATGGACAATACCTTCGGCCATCAGACCCAGCGTATGAGCAAGTATTGGATTCCTTAGCTATGGTGGCACGACATACTCCTGTACCTCTTCTCGAAGCTCTTCTTCGATGGAGAGAAAGGTGGGTATGAGGGTATTTATCAGTTTAATATTTTATGAGTGGGTCTCTGGTCGATTTTTTTTTATATTATATATGGTGGTGTGGATGTGTTTCTTTTGACTTTACAAATTCTGTATGTTATGAAACGACACATATATTTTGCAAATCTGTCACTCTTTAAGCGAATCGAGCGAAGCTAGATTGATTTGAATTTGACTTTATCTTAAAATTTATATTTTGGAGGGCCCAATCATATCTTTTGCATAGCCGGCATCTTGTTATAATTTACCATATTTTAACCTATGGATGTACCAGCATGGAAGGTGGAAGGAGGTTGTTCAGATTACAAAACTTTTAATTGTTACGAGTTTGTGTATAAATTGCGTTTGAATTTCAAATTCGACATTCATGGTGGAAACATGATAACATTGCCGGTGGTTGTTCAGATTACAAAACTCTTAATTGTTACGAGTTTGTGTATAAATTGCGTTTGAGATTCAAATTCGATATTCATGGTGGAAACATGATAACATTGCCGGTTGAATATGCGGCTTTATTGATAGGCACATCACTATGGTGGTAGGGAGAGAACTTGATACTTACCAGTCATTGTGCCTCATGTTGGTAATTCAGAAGTCAGGCCTTGATGCTGCACAAGTTCATGTTGAAAAGTTGATTCGAATTTGATTGTATGTATTTCAGTGCTAAACGTTTTAGTAGAGTCAAGTAGTCAACATTAACCATTTAAATTAGGTTATCTGAAAATGACAATGTTAAGAATTTTTTCATGGTGGCTACAGACCTTTCCTTTTTTCTCAGTGTGTGTGCGCGCAAATGCTTTTAATATTTGTTTAATTTTGGTTGTTTTGATTTACTGGTTGCTTTTGCAGTGAATCACCAAAAGGTGCAAATGATGCGTCTACATTCCAAAGAAAGGTTTGTAGTACTTTTACTTCCTTTGATGTCTTCTTTCTGTAAGTAAGCTCTATGGTTTAAAAGTTCTATGGTTTAAATTCATAGATATGCATGTAAAGGAACAGTCCATGTTGCACAATTATATAATCTGGTTTGTCTGTTCAGTCTGACCTTAACACTCATGAGACTGGCTTTTTTAGTTTGTATATTGTATTGTCGGCTAGTATGTTCTCTATTTGCACCTTTATTGTTTGTGAATGCATGATAAGTACTGATGCAAGGGGCACAAATATGTGGACACAAAAGCATGTAATCAATTAGAAACTATAGGTCCTAGTGGTCGACCAACCTACAGTAGATGCAGCCAATCACAAGTACTTATGGAGTTTTTTCTGTCACAAAATTTGTACAGCATTATTATCATAGATTTGATTTGTATTTAAGTTTCATATCAGGCAGAAAAGGGGGAATGAGACAGGGTTATGTGTACCATGCTTGAACAGAAGATTGCGTCTTATTCATTCTCCGTCTTCGCAGTCTGGTACGTGAAGCCGATTTGACCAAGATGAAATGTTGGTTTTACATGGGGTTACCTTGAGATTTGATGTTTATATGTACGAGGAGGAATTACAATGTGCTCAAACCATATAAAATCATTGTGCACAGGGTAGATGAGTAGTTGTGGGCATAGGTGTCAATGAAATCAATATAATATGTTTTTGTTTTGCTCAACTTGCCTACTTGCTTGCAATTTTCTCTAGAATGCAAGATAATGTTCTCAGTGAATTAGGTGGCCAATTTCGTCAGGTTGTGATCTCTGGATGTGTCAAATTTGCATGGCTGTTAGCCTGTATATGAAGAGGTCAATTAACATTTTGTGGTTCATACTGACCTTGTCTGGTTAATGTTACTTTCTTTAAAATAAAAAATAGAAAAATTGCTATATAGCATCTCCTTCAGGAAATTTAATTAAGTTAACTGATGTTATTTCATGGATCAGCTTGCCGTGGAGTGCATATTTTGCTCTGCATGTATTCGCTTCGTTGAGTGCTGCCCACAAGAGGGACTTACAGGTCAGTGATTCTGTCTTAATGTTACCTTTATATGTGAGTTGTGTTATTTACTCATATTTAACGTGCTTATCCTCACTGCAGAAAAGCTCTGGATTGGACTTGAAAATTTTGTGTTTGACTGGTTAATCAATGCTGACAGGTAAGGCTAACTTGACATATAATTATATAAACTTGTTGAATTTCAAATGGATCAGTATGTTTTAGCTTGCTGATATATTGAATCCAATGTATTTGTAAAAACTTAGTGCTTTATGATGAATTTCAGAACTTTATGTCTCACAAGTTTTGGGTTCCATAGCAGATTCTTTTACCAATTGTGTGGCAGTAGGGTTGTCACTGGCGTGGGGTGGGCTCTGGGCTCAATCTTAACTTTATTAACCCATGTAGATCTATATGAGCTGTTATACTGTTTGTACAAAAGTAATGACTTGGTTTCAGTTTGTACAATTAAGACGTACTCCTAACACCACTCCTATAGTTTAGGAATATTGTAGGCCACAGGCATGATATGATTGATTAGCTCATCCATTATTGTACCTCAGCAAAGTAATCATAGTATGTGTAGCATGAATTCACTCGTGTCATTAGCCTTCCGTTTTCAGTGTGCATGAGCTTCTTATTATTTTGGTCCTTTCATATTCATCTTTCTTGTATTGAGGTCTTGTTAATTCAGTTAATTACTGATTTTGTCAAGCCGATATTGGAATGGAAAAAGGAAAGTACCTTGATATAGTTTGAAAGCTATTATCTACAGTTCATGAGGATGCTGACGAAAATAATGTTTCTAATGCGGCTACATTTTTATAGGTGGAATTTTAATTAGAGAGAGTTTATTTTTGTACCTTGGTGAGTACGATGCTTCAAAGCAAACATATTCTCATTAACTAAGTGCCTGTTGGTGCATATAAATATGTGTGTGCAATGCTTGTGTGTGATTTCTGAACAGTTACTTAAGCATAATATTGTGGGGTATATGCCACTATTAGGTGTTAAAGGTATGGAACCTATTTTCTCTAGCAATAATACTTGTATCTCTCATCCAGTGACTATTCATAAATAATAAACATTCAAATTTCACTCTTACAGGGTTGTTAGTCAGGTTGAGTATCCTTCATTGGTTGATTTGCGAGGGCTCCTTCTGGACCTAGTTGCGCAGCTCCTAGGTGCTCTATCACGTATCAGGTAATTGACATCTAACTATTGGTGACAGGACTCAGAGATGATCAAAGCTGTTATTGGTAATGAAGATCACTTTCAATAATATGATCTGTTTTTGGCTCCTAGTTGCTTTTGTATTATAGGCAATTTTTCAGTCATTTGATTTCTTTATGATTTTTTCCTTATAAAAAAAGATAAAGAAAGGAGTTTGCTTAACTGGAATCCATTGCCCTCGGTAGATCTGTCCTGGATCAGTTTCGTTGGTCTCCTCTTCGTGCTGTCTTGCTTTTGATGGGAGCCAATGGGACTGATCTATAAGGAAGCATACTCGAATGTTAAAGAGTGGTCTTTGGGCCTAATTATGAAGTCATCCACACTCGAATATTGCCTTCAATTTCTCATGTGAAAAAGAATTCACCAACCTTCTATGAATCCAGGGGTTCAAATTGCATTTCAGTGCCTTACTTTTTACTTGCATATTAGGTGCCGCTAGTCTTATTCCGTTTGTTCAATCTTCTTTGCACTGATTTTCTTCTGATTTAGTTATGAATTACATCTCATTGCCTTATCCAAAATAATATATCATTCAGGAAATATGGATTTGAGTGAAGGGCCTGGGGCTATTTAGGTTGCTGACTTCTATGCTCCTTTATTTTCTTTGCTGCCTTGATGTTGTTCATAACTTTTATCCGTTTGAGTATTCTTGTTTGCAAGTTCTATCATCATATATGACACAGATGGTGTGCGCGCAATATGTTAGATTATTATTGCCCAAGTACTTGACCGTGTATACATAGTTACCTGATAAGCTTACAAACACATGCATTCCTCGTTGACCTAAACATTTTTTATTTTTAGATTGTTATTCAGCCTTGACATGCTTGAGTCTGTTACTGATATACTAGACTGTCAGTAATTTGATAACAGTTTCCCTTTACCTCAATAGGTTTAGTTCTGTGACTGAGCGCTTTTTCATGGAACTCAATACTCGTCGAATTGACACTAGTGTTGCTCGAAGTGAGACACTTAGTATAATTAATGGAATGCGCTACCTAAAGCTTGGGGTAAGTGAGAATATGTTTTTTCTGGTTAAATTTTCCTGGGAGGCAATTATTGACAGTATGTTACTTAATTTATCTTGTGATGTCAGGTGAAGACAGAGGGTGGTCTAAACGCATCAGCTTCCTTCGTTGCAAAAGCCAATCCTCTTAATCGTGCCCCCCATAAACGAAAAAGTGAACTTCACCATGCGCTGTGTAATATGCTTTCAAACATACTAGCACCCCTCGCTGATGGTGGGAAAGGCCAGTGGCCTCCTTCTGGTGTAGAACCTGCACTTACTCTGTGGTATGAAGCTGTGGCGCGAATAAGAATGCAGCTCATGCATTGGATGGACAAACAGAGCAAACATATATCCGTAAGTACATGAAGGCCACCCATCAATGTTTTACTTTCATTTTGTTTCATTTTAATTGATATCAATGTTATGCTCATTGTTATCTGTGTACTGATGAAAATCAGACCTTCTGCGGCTGCTAGTATGAACAATGTTTTCCTTCGTCATGTTACCACAGTTGCATGTTCTACGAGATAGACGCCCCAGTTTGACCTAACATACGATTTCTGTGTGAAAGAGATAAGTTGGAGAAAGCTGTTTATATTTTCCTTCTTTTTAGGGAATGAACATTGCTATTTGACCTTGTCATTCTGTCTAACCGTTTGTCTCACGGAATTTCCGGAAAATGTTTTCCGCTATTTTCCTGTGTTTGGTAACATTTGGAAAAATAGTCAACATAACATATTTTACGAGTCAACGGAAAATGAAGCCTTTTGTCCGGAAATGACTTACGGACCTCCACCTCTGTGAGTCATTTTCCCCGATTCAACCCATTCAGAAATTGAATCACAACGGTAACTGCATACCATGTGTTTCTCTTATCATTGCCCTCACCCTCATCTCCAGTCCCTTTCTTCTGTCACTCCCACCCACCCACAAACCCCCCAACCCAGGCCCCCCTCCCACTCCCAGACGTCCTAAATGGTAAACAAAAGACAAAAAAAAAACCTGTTTTCACACAGACATATACTCACACACTTGCAAAAATACAAGACTCTTTTACAAATTTCTTGAAAATATCGATGATATAATTTTACTAATCTTGGAATATATACTTTTTCTTTAACCAAAAAAATGAATAAATTTACAAACGGGTTCATAAATAAATTTTATATAAATTCATGACCGTTACATTTTCAGTGCATTTACCAAACACCTGAAAATTTTGATACATTTTAAAAAGTTGTACCAAACACCGGAAAATAAAAGACTTCCATTATCCGGAAACTATTTTCCAGAAATCTTTTTCCATGAAACAAACGGAGCCTAATATTTACTTTCTTCTTCTGAAGCTTATGGCTAGATCAGAATCCTTTTCCCACAAACTTTTTTGACCTCTACATATATGCACATGGAGGATTTTTTGTGATCAACTCTTATTCTACGGCTAAAAGTTGAATAGCAAGGGTGCAAAATTGTCTCACAGATAAATTATTAGTCAAACCAATTAGGTTATCATAAGAGATCACTTTTTGGTATAATCATAATGCTTTTTCCACCGAGTGTCTTCCTGTCTCTTCAATCAGAGTTGTTCTGGGTCTGAAAGTATGAAAGACCTTGCTTTACCGTGATATACCTTACAGTTGCTCTTCTTCATAACATGTAATGGCTTAAGTGTCGAAAGGGCCCTTGCTTTTTCAGCCACAATAATTTAATATGGAGTATGTATGCAATTGTAATTTACTTGTTTTCCATAACTGTAGAACAATGCAAACTTGAAATTAAAAAGATGCTATGCAATCAATAGATTGATTGGATTAATTGCTACTTGTTTTAGGTTGGTTAGACATTTAATATTCCGATCTTATGTTTCAGTTTTGACTAAGTTCAAATTTACTCTTATTTTGCCTTGCCCTTTGGTTAGCATTGTTCGTCTGATACCCCATTTTTATAAAATCTTAATTTGGAGTAATTTTCCTGATACAATCAACGCTTTTGTTGTAGGTTGCTTATCCTTTGGTGACTCTACTTCTCTGTCTCGGCGATCCTAATGTTTTTCTCAGTAACAGTAGCCCTCATATGGAGCAACTGTACAAGCATCTCAGGGTAACATCTTTAGTGCCATGTTTAAACTAGTGGGGAAACATATGGTTATTCTTTCCTGCTGCTTTCTCTTCATCTTCTTTGTTATTTACTGGATTGGTGAGATACATAGCTTCGACATGCTCCATGACATAATTTAGGTTTATTCTGCAGGACAAGAACCACCGGTTCATGGCCTTGGATTGTCTTCATCGTGTTTTAAGATTTTACTTGAGTGTTTATGGGGCTTCCCAGCCACCAAATCGGGTATGGGACTACCTGGACAGTGTGACTGCACAACTTCTAACCATTCTCAGGAAAGGGATGCTTACACAGGATGTCCAACATGATAAACTTGTCGAGTTCTGTGTCACCATTGCAGAACATAACCTTGATTTTGCTATGAACCATGTGATACTTGAATTGCTAAAGCAAGATAGTCCAAGTGAAGCGAAGGTTATTGGTCTCCGTGCTCTGCTTGCCATAGCTATGTCTCCTACAAGCCAGCATGTCGGTTTGGAAATTCTTCATGGTGATTGATGACTCATTTTGCAGCTTAAACGTTACGTGTTCATTTTTAATCTTTGATGTTTGAATTAATTTGACTTTCTTTTTTGCCATTTACTGTCTTGGCAGTTCATGATATTGGCCACTACATTCCGAAAGTAAAGGCTGCTATTGAGTCTATTTTGAGGTCATGCCACAGAACCTACAGTCTGGCTCTTCTTACTTCCTCAAGGACCACTATAGGTAACCGTTTTTATTATTAAATCATTATGTTTCCTTGGAGCGTGGACTGTTGGATCTGCAATACGATGAAATCATTGGTTATAAGAAATTTAAGAACATACTCGTTATTCTTGTTTGATCAAGTATTACTATTTCTTTTCAACATACTTCATAACAAGTTAGAGATGGATATTTATTTCTTCTCCTGTACGGTAGGGTTGCTTGTCGTTGTAATGTTTTTGTGATACTGGATACTAAATTTTTTTTTGATAGATAAGTATGGCCCGTTGGTAGGATTGGAACCAAGGAGTCTTTGCTTTGAGTGCTCTTGCCATTTCTCCCACCACTTGTAACTGGATACTATATTTGATTTGAATATGTTTATCATACCATTTCATTTGTATTAGAAATATATAAACTAAAGATGAACCATTCTGATGCATAGGGATAAGTGACAACCCCCTCCCACTGTTTTCACCACTTCTTTTTGACACAGTTTCTATCCTTTCCACAGCACTTATGGATCTTTATGCTTGAATCTGTGCCTTCCTGATTGATGCTTGATATTTATGCATGGAGCTCTTTAAAATTTCTTTCATTGTAAATTTTGTTAGGATACGAGACATTGAGAGAGGTAGGAGGAAGGGAGGGAGGGAAGGGTTGTTTGTGTGTGTGGGGGGGGACACAGTGAGAGAGAGAGAGAGATTATGTTTGTCATCAAAACATATTTTCAACATCTAAGTGTGGAGATGATTGTCCATTCAGTTGATATAAAACCTTATTCCGTTCAAGATGCTGTTCGCTTATTCTTAGCAATTGTCCAAAGTTGTATTTAGCTGGGCCATGTACTACATCAGTTTCAATGTGCCATTTCTGTTCACGCATCCCATTTCTGGCCGTTTAGCATATTCTCCCAGTTATTTATTGCATCCTAAGTTTTCCACGTTCTGCTTGAAATGCTTGTTTTTCATGCATTGGCTTAAGTAGAAGTATAACTTCTCCAGATGCTGTGACAAAGGAAAAATCTCAAGGATATCTTTTCCGGTCGGTGCTCAAATGTATACCTTATCTAATTGAAGAAGTTGGTCGAAGTGATAAGATCACTGAGATAATACCTCAACATGGCATAAGTATTGATCCTGGTGTGCGTGAGGAAGCAGTACAGGTTCTGAATCGGATTGTAAGATATCTTCCTCATCGCCGCTTTGCAGTTATGAGAGGTATGTCCAACTTCATCTTACGTCTTCCTGATGAGTTTCCTCTTCTCATTCAAACATCATTGGGACGCCTATTGGAGCTCTTGCGGTTTTGGAGAGCTTGTCTAGCCGACGATAAGTTAGTACGTGATGCTTCAGAGGCAAAGCGTGTGCAGAGAATAGACGGGTTTAAGAAATCTTCTTTTCATCAGCCTGGAGATGCTATTGAATTTCGTGCTTCAGAGATAGATGCGGTTGGTCTTATCTTCCTTAGTTCTGTTGATAGTCAGATCAGGCACACAGCATTGGAGTTGCTGCGCTGTGTTCGTGCTTTACGAAATGATATACGTGAAATCTTAATGTATGAACAGTCAGATCTTATGAAACATGAAGCCGAGCCAATATTCATAATTGATGTCTTGGAAGAGAATGGGGTGTGTTCTACTTTTAACCTCTTTTATCTAAAGTTATTTTAACATTTTTCACCTTAAAAGGGCTATGCCATGAAATGTTTTTCTTTTTATTCCTTCTGAATATTTATGCTTTGTCCTTTTTGATTTTCAAGAGTACTTTAAAATTTAAGAACCTTTGATATTTACAGGATGACATTGTTCAGAGCTGCTATTGGGATTCTGGGCGTCCATTTGATCTCAGACGAGAATCTGATGCAGTACCTCCTGATGTTACACTTCAGTCTATGCTCTTTGAAAGCCCTGATAAAAACAGATGGGCTCGATGTCTTAGTGAGCTAGTCAAATATGGGGCAGAGCTCTGCCCAAGCTCTGTTCAGGAAGCAAAGTAATTAAAACTTTTGTAGTATGCTTTTATGTTGCATATTAACGACAAATTCTAACTATATTACTCCGTCCCTAAACGAGTGTCATTTTTTAATGAATTTACTAAATTCACCTTTGCCACCCATCATGTCCTAATGAGAACTTGCAATAACCTTATGTGAACACCAAGTATATTTATGTATATTGTTAGTAAAATTGCTTAAATGTTAACTTTCTTAATTTCCGTGAAAAACTAAAAGTGGTCACGCATTTTGTATCTAGGGCATCATTATTTATATTAAAATTTTGTTTGAGATTATCTCTTTCTCTTTTCTTTCCTTGTCTCCATCATTGTTTTCCCGCTGTCCTAACTAATGGGCTGGGCTCTCCTTGGCCCTTGGCCCTGTGCCTACCTGCATCAAGCCCGGTGTCATCCCTAGATTTTGTTTTGCCTTTTATCTCTCTCGAGGTACCTAGAGTATTAGCTACTACTCCTGTGCCCCCTTATGGTTTTTTGCCCCATAGGATGTCTACTTTGTAAAGGTTGTCTTCTAACATGATGGTAACAGCTTGGACTTTCAAGCAGAAATATGCAACCTGAGTAGTTACTTTGCGCATGCAGATAATGCCAGATATCAGGTCTTATCTAAGTCCTCCCATCTAGCCCCTGCTGTTGAGGGTCAATGACGGCTAATTTCTGCGTTTCAAATATTTTAGTATTGCATTATTGGATAAGTCCAAATCTAGTGAGAAAATTAGGTTGAATAATCGTGCAGTGAAGAGAAACTGTCCCTAATTCCATTGCTGGTTTGCCTTCTTTAGTTGAGCAATTTCTTCTCTGGTTTAGAATTCAAATTGTGTAGTAATTTTATATCGATTAAATAATTACTTGCAGGTTAGAGGTTATTCAGCGTCTTGCTCATATCACACCTGTTGAGTTGGGGGGAAAATCTCATCAGTCACAGGACACAGACAGTAAACTAGATCAGTGGCTGATGTACGCAATGTTTGCTTGTTCCTGTCCACCTGGAAGGGAAGGTGGTGGTTCAGCTACAACCAGAGAACTATTCCATCTAATCTTTCCCTCACTAAAATCTGGTTCTGAAGCTCATGTAGTAAGTCTTAATCAACAACATGCTCTCCAACCTGAAACTCCACATACTTGATCCAGTTTACATTTTCTTGTTTTTAGAAAGTCAACTATAGAGTGCAGGGTAAAGTTGCTCTGCTTTATGTTCCTGTTCCAGGTTTTTAAAATATTAGAGCTTTCATTTTCATTTCGCTTTTTTTCTAATGCTTTAATTTATGAAAACAACTGTGCATGTGCACAATAGCTTCTATGAAACAATTAAAGGTATTTGCTATCCAAACCGCTTTCAAGCTCCACATACTTGATCCAGTTTACATTTTCTTGTTTTTAGAAAGTGAACTGTAGAGTGCAGGGTACAGTAGCTGTGCTTTATGTTCCTGTTCCAGCTTTTCAAAATATTAGAGCTTTCATTTTGCTGTTTTTCTAGTGCTTTTATTTATTATTACAACTGCGCATGGAACAATTAAAGGTGTTTGCTATCCAAACTGCTTTCTGTGATTGCTAGAAAATGAAACAGAAAACAGAAATATGGGCTGAGAATCCACAAAAAAGTAAAAGGTAATGTCATAATCGCACACCAAAGGACTTTACTTGTTGGCAACATGTCCTTGTGGCCTGAGAATAGTGTCTCTTCTCCCTTGCAAGTTGCAACATATGATGAAGCAACTATGAATTTTGATTAGGCTCGATTATTTCTCCCCGGTGATTCTTGGTGTGAAAGTTATGAAAGTCCTTCATGAAAAATTGGGTGTTGCCATTTAAATTGATGCTTATCACCTAATCCAACGCGAAAGTATTGTGAGTTAAAGCTGTACTTGAGTGCGCAAAGCCAGAGAAATATTCAGGAAAAAGATAGAGAGAAAAGAATTACTATCATTTATTCTAAAGCAAATTGTTAATTCTTCTGTTTGGTTGACAATCAGCTTATGTTCCCAGCAAATACTTGTGTTGCTCTTGGTGAACGGCCTCTTGAATACACCAAGCTTCATGAGATCTTTTTTCCTGAATTATGCCTTTTAACTGCTGAGGTAATTTGTGGCATAAGTAGAAATACTGTTTAGCTTTGATACATGCATCTGCAAGCATCGGGCCCTAGTACTTGACTTCTGCATTAGAAAGCAGGCTATGGTATGCCTCTCAACATGAGAATCTGACCAGCTAAACTAGTGAGCATAGGGAATAGTGACATTGTGGCCTATTTGCTGACCATATATTCTATGGTAGATCTAGTGGCACACTCCTGCTGTACATATCGTTGTCTTTAGTAGGATTTTTGTAACTAATTCCAACTTTCAACTCTCTGATATTGTTACATTGATATGCATCTTAATTTTTCACTCATTTCCAGAGCTAACTATTTTCATATGCTTGCAGCATGCAGCAACTATGGCTCTTGGCCACTCGCATCTGGAAGTGTGTGAAATAATGTTTAGTGAGTTAGCATCGTTCATTGACGAGGTTTCTCAGGAAACAGAAGGAAAACCAAAGTGGAAGGTATATTTAATATATTATGTCTTAAAATTCTCAAATTATTTTCTTGAAGATATTTTTCTCTCTTTATGAACTATGAGGCTTCATTATGGACCAGATATTCACCTCATATTTGGACAGGTTCTTTCTGCATAAAAGGAAATTACTCAAAGGCCATTAATTAAGGATATGTATTATGTAGTTTGCCTATTAGGATCTTATGAGCTAATTTGTAGTTTCCTTTTGAGGCAAAAAGCAATGTTGAGCTTCTCAGACTTGGTCTGGGAATATCAGCTACATTTATATAATCGTCACATTATTGTTTGCCCACGGAACAGAAGGATGGGGTGGGTTGTGTCTGGAGCTTGTAAATTTATTCAGTAGATGTTGTACCTTAATACTCCTTATGTCCAGGAAGTAGGACCCCCTTCCTCTGCTGAGATATCCCAAAATAGCTATCCTCTTTCAGCCTTAAGCCTACTAAATTGACTTTTGGGTGGAAAGATTTTCACTAAAAGGTTTGTTGTATGGCAATAATGTTAACCTCACTTTTGCTAATGCTATTTCATCGCTTCAAATCATTAAGTATGCTTTTGGGTGGGATCCTCTTTGATGCTTATTATGGGGGATAAGGATATTGAAAAGCCCTTTGGTGTGATGTAATCTATCCTTTGGAGCTTATGGAATGAAAAGAACGCTAGGATATCTGGCCCATTCTGTACAACTTTTGAGAGAAAGGATTGTACTTCTGGATTCATACTGGGTTTCAGTCATGGTTTTTTTTTTTTGGAACATTTGTGTGGATTGTCAGGCTGTCCTATATTGATTTCTTTTTGCTCCACTATCTGCTTTCTATAGAAACAACAATCTATCAAATACAGATACTCTTACAGCTACAGGTAAAGAGCTAAAGTAGTGTAATCCTCATGCAAAATGCTATGCAGAATTTGGGGTTAGATATGTCAATATAAGATTTCTGTTAAAATCTTAGACTTTAAATTATGCTTTTTACTTTGGGGATGGGATCGAGTCTCAATTTGTGCAGGATGAGTATAGAAGTTAAGAAAATGTACAACATTAACTAAATAAATGTGCCTAAATGGTAAAACATATTTATCGCTATCTTCAGCCCAATTCCCCAAGAAGTGGGAGCTTATGCCGTTTTTCTTTATAAGGTGTATAGGTGTGTGTGGGTACAACACTATTCCGATGTTAAAAATCCGTGGTGACCTGATCATCTAACGTTTCAGCTGTTCAAGTTGAATGTGATGAAAGCACCTGTTGCAAGTAATATTTTAGTTAAACCCACTGCTTCTTGAGACTTTTTAAGAGAAAACACCAGGCAAACTAGTCCAACATGGATCTCAAATGAAGCATAAATGCAATCCATAATTTTCAAACTATGTGGTATCCTATCCAACCTAGAGAACGTGCATTTAAATTTCCCTTTGGAGTAGCACCTTATTGTGGGTTAATGTGAATAGTGAAATTCGTTGTTTATGACATTTTGTTTGATTGTCAAATACGGAGTACTCCCTCCGTCCCAATTGAAGAGGTAAACTTTCCTTTTTAGTTTGTCCCAATTGAAGAGGTGCTTTTCTTGTCTGGGAAACTATGTTTCAACAAAATGGTCTTTAATACCTTTTGAGCTTGTGGTTGAGAATAATCACGTCATATCAACTAAATCAACTTGACCACACAATGATAGGGTACTTTAGGAAGTTAATGTTTATTCAATTTTTTTCTTAATTTGCGTAATAAGTCAAAGTGTACCTCGGACTGAGGAAGTACTAGTTTTGTGCAACTTTGAGTTCAGAGCCCATATTCATCAAGCTATGATTACATTTTTTTCCTCCATGAGTTTATGTGGCATATTAGGAGAACTTTGTATAGATCACACACACGCGCACACACACACACGCGCACACACACACACACACATATATATATTTACGAGCTCAATTCAGCTCCATTCAAGTAAGTGTTATCCCAACTACTTGGGTGACACACAGACATTCATAAGTTTTGTGATGGATCACTGATTTACTGAACTTGATGTTCTAGTCATCTCCAACTAGTAAACTATGTTGTTGATGCAGAGTCAAAAGTCTCGTCGTGAAGAACTCCGCATCCACATTGCAAATATATACCGTGCTGTCTCAGAGAACATCTGGCCCGGAATGTTAGGGCGTAAGCCGGTTTTCCGCCTTCACTATTTAAAGTTTATTGATGAGACCACCAGACAGATCTCGACAGCTCCCGCTGAGAACTTTCAAGAAATGCAGCCTCTCCGTTATGCTCTTGCTTCTGTTCTAAGATCACTGGCCCCTGAATTTGTTGAGTCAAAATCAGAGAAATTCGATCTTAGAACCAGAAAGCGATTATTTGATCTTCTTCTCTCCTGGTGTGATGACTCAGGTAGTACATGGAGTCAGGATGGTGTTAGTGATTATCGACGAGAAATTGAGCGCTACAAGTCTAGTCAGCACACCCGGTCAAAAGATTCAGTTGATAAACTTTCCTTTGACAAAGAATTGAGTGAACAAGTTGAAGCAATTCAGTGGGCCTCCATGAATGCTATGGCTTCACTTTTGTATGGCCCTTGTTTTGATGACAATGCAAGAAAAATGATCGGCCGAGTTATATCTTGGATCAACAGTCTGTTCATTGAGCCTGCACCTAGGGCTCCATTTGGGCAATCGCCAGCTGATCCAAGAACTCCATCTTATGCCAAATTTGCTGGAGAAGGTGGGCGAGGAGCTCCAGGACGTGATAGGCACAGAGGTGGCCCTCTGCGTGTTTCTCTTGCAAAAATGGCTTTAAAGAATCTTCTTCTCACCAATTTGGACTTATTTCCAGCTTGCATCGATCAGGTACTATAGTTATTCATGCATATGTACGAGTTTCAGTTGGATGCCTTTGTGTGTACCTAAATCAAATCAGGCTATACTAATTAAATTATTGATGGATGCTATGAGCTACTAATGTCTCACATTCATGGTGAAACCATCACTAAGATTAATAATGCCTACAAATAATGCCTACAAATAATGCAACTGATGGTCGAATCTCATAACTTGCTGTTTTCAGAACTTCCTGGAAATAGAAATGTGAAACCATCTAACTTGTTTTGTTAAAAAAAAATTTCGTTTGTGTACATTTCACCCTTTCCCTTCTGGTAATTCCACACTCCACGACATATCTGAGCTTTTAAATTCAGCAAGAGTTGGAAAGGTTCCCTAGTAGCTGTATTTACTTGTGGATTCTGATAAAGTCTACAATGTTTCTCTCTAGTTTCTAATTGTTGTCTTGTCCATGTCGTTTAAAATCTTATGTGTTACCGTTTTCCGAGGCTAATATTTCTATTTCTTTTCCTTGTTTTTTCTCAGTGCTATAACTCTGACGCTGCTATAGCAGATGGCTACTTCAGTGTGCTGGCTGAAGTCTACATGCGTCAAGAGATACCAAAATGTGAAATCCAAAGACTCTTGAGCCTTATTCTGTACAAAGTGGTGGACCCATCAAGGCAAATCCGGGATGATGCCCTTCAGATGCTTGAGACGCTTTCTCTCCGCGAATGGGCTGAGGATGGAAGCGAGAGCTCGGGAAGTTATCGAGCTGCTGTAGTTGGAAACCTTCCTGACTCTTACCAACAGTTTCAGTACAAACTCTCTTGTAAACTTGCCAAAGATCATCCTGAGCTGAGTCAGCTTCTATGTGAAGAGATAATGCTAAGACAACTTGATGCAGTTGATATAATTGCTCAACATCAGGTTCTAACATGCATGGCTCCATGGATTGAGAACCTCAATTTCTGGAAACTAAAGGACTCAGGCTGGAGTGAAAGATTGTTGAAAAGCCTTTACTATGTGACAGGGAGACACGGTGACCAGTTTCCTGATGAAATTGAGAAACTTTGGAGCACAATTGCTAGTAAGCCCAGGAACATCAGTCCCGTTCTGGATTTTTTGATTACAAAAGGAATTGAAGATTGCGACTCAAATGCATCTGCAGAAATAAGTGGCGCGTTTGCTACATACTTCTCAGTTGCGAAACGTGTGAGTTTATACCTAGCTCGGATATGTCCACAACGTACAATTGATCACTTGGTTTACCAATTGGCTCAGCGTATGCTCGAAGATAGCATGGAACCACTCAGACCAACTGCAAGGGGGGACAACAATGGAAATTTCATTTTGGAATTTTCTCAGGGTCCTGCGGTGGCCCAAATTGCGTCTGTCATAGAAAGCCAGCCCCACATGTCACCGTTACTGGTTCGAGGATCTCTTGATGGACCACTAAGGAATACCAGTGGAAGCTTAAGCTGGAGAACTGCAGCAGTGGGGGGCCGAAATGCTTCAGGTCCATTGAGCCCAATGCCCCCGGAGATGAATATTGTTCCTGTGACTGCTGGGCGGTCTGGCCAACTCCTTCCAGCTTTGGTTAATATGTCAGGTCCATTAATGGGGGTTCGAAGTTCAACAGGAAGCTTGCGGAGCCGACATGTTTCTCGAGACAGTGGAGACTACCTCATTGACACTCCAAATTCTGGGGAAGATGGTCTACATCCTGGTGTTGGAATTCAGGGTGTTAATGCTAAAGAACTTCATTCAGCTTTACAAGGGCATCAGCATTCATTAACTCATGCTGATATTGCATTGATCCTACTTGCAGAAATTGCTTACGAAAACGACGAGGATTTTCGGGAGCACTTACCTTTGCTGTTTCATGTCACATTTGTCTCAATGGATAGCTCAGAAGACATTGTGCTGGAGCACTGCCAGCACCTGCTAGTTAATCTGCTATACTCCCTTGCTGGGCGTCATCTGGAGCTATACGAAGTTGAAAATAGTGACGGAGAAAACAAGCAGCAGGTTGTGAGCTTGATAAAGTATGTCCAGTCAAAGCGTGGGAGTATGATGTGGGAGAATGAGGATCCGACGGTTGTACGAATGGAGCTTCCAAGTGCAGCACTCTTGTCGGCCCTTGTCCAGAGCATGGTGGATGCTATTTTCTTTCAGGGAGATCTTCGGGAAACTTGGGGAGCAGAGGCACTTAAATGGGCAATGGAGTGCACATCGAGACACCTCTCTTGCCGGTCACACCAGATTTACCGTGCGCTTCGGCCACGCGTGACTAATGATGCATGTGTATCACTTCTACGCTGCCTTCATAGATGCCTAGGAAATCCAGTACCTGCAGTTTTAGGCTTCATTATGGAGATTCTTTTAACATTGCAAGTTATGGTGGAGAACATGGAGCCTGAGAAGGTGATCCTCTACCCCCAGCTTTTCTGGGGGTGCGTTGCCATGATGCACACAGACTTTGTTCATGTTTACTGCCAGGTACTGGAGCTCTTCTCTCGTGTCATTGATCGTTTATCATTTAGGGACAGAACAACCGAAAATGTTCTTCTCTCGAGCATGCCCCGTGATGAGCTTGATACCAGTGTCTCTGACAGTGACTTCCAACGAATGGAATCAAGAAATGCTGAGGCCTCACCATCCAGTGGGAAGGTGCCTGCCTTTGAAGGAGTGCAGCCTCTTGTGCTTAAAGGGCTCATGTCAACTGTAAGTCATGGTGTGTCCATCGAGGTTCTCTCACGGATTACAGTTCACTCTTGTGATTCAATCTTCGGGGATCCGGAAACAAGACTATTGATGCACATCACAGGCTTGCTTCCATGGCTCTGTTTGCAGTTAAGCCAGGATGCAGTTGTGGGCCCTGCTTCACCCCTACAACAGCAATACCAAAAGGCTTGCTCTGTTGCAGCGAATATTGCGATTTGGTGTCAAGCAAAATCCTTAGATGAACTAGCCACTGTTTTTATGGCTTATTCACGGGGTGAGATTAAGAGCATAGACAATTTACTTGCTTGTGTATCGCCATTATTATGTCACGAGTGGCTTCCGAAGCACTCAGCACTAGCGTTTGGGCATTTGCTAAGGCTTCTGGAGAAAGGGCCAGTTGAATATCAGCGTGTGATACTTCTCATGCTGAAGGCCTTGCTTCAACATACTCCCATGGATTCTGCCCAGAGCCCGCATATGTATGCAATTGTGTCCCAGCTGGTGGAGAGCACTTTGTGTTGGGAGGCACTCAGCGTATTGGAAGCCCTTTTACAGAGCTGTAGCTCTTTGCCAGGTTCCCATCCACATGAGCCTTTTGAGAATGCTCTTGGTGGGACAGATGACAAGATGCTCATTCCACAAACTTCATTTAAGGCTCGGAGTGGACCGCTACAGTATGCAATGGGTTTAGGATTTGGTCTGGGGTCCATACCAATTGCTCAGGCCATCCCAAATGAGTCTGGGATTTCACCAAGGGAAGTTGCTTTGCAGAATACACGTCTGATCCTGGGGCGGGTGCTAGATGGGTGTGCACTCGGGAGGAGGAGAGATTACAGAAGACTGGTACCTTTTGTGAATAATATTGGGAACCCGTAGCCTGCACATCCTACTATTCCTTATGCTTGTAATTTATGGTGATGCAATGCCGGAAGCTCTGGTAGCTGGACTTGTAAATAGTTTTTTAAGTGAGAATAGTGGTTGTCTAGTATGTAACATGCTGTTTTAAGTTTTTTTGTATTTAGACCCTATCTCATGCCGCCTCCTTCAGTGAGAGTAATGTTTTTACTGGTACCCCTTCGCTCAGAGAGAGGGAGGAGGGGGGGAGATGTTTGTTACTAGTGCCCCGTATCTTCTCTGTTTGTGCAGTAGTATACTTGTGTAAGTTGGTCACCCGTTTCGAAGAAACCTTGTAATGTTGATATCCTAACTTCGTTAACACAAATATATGGAACACCTGAATATCTCTAAATTGCGGTTTTATTGTACTCGGTTCCCCCATTCTAGCCTTCTTTTTAATCTATTTTTTAAGCTACTAGCACTGGGGTTTTCCGGTGCTGCGGGCAGTAACTCCAAGCGGATAGACCATTTCCTTGAGCTGAACCCAGCTTGTTGAGTTTTGAAACACTCTTCCTAAACTCGGATGATCAGGGGCGGGTATGAATTGAGTTTGAGTCAAGCCGGGTTTTTTTCTTCAAAAAAACTCGACTCATACAAAAGAAAGCACTAGCTGCGGTTGCAAATCTTAGCAAGCCCCTTTGTGTGGTTGATACCTTTCAATTTTAGAACACTAGTGCTAACTACTACGCCAATCATCCCTGTTTAATTGCCGAATAACCTCCAAATGTCAATTTATCTCAAATTGTTACTAGTACAATGTTTTTGTAAACTGGGTGGAACCAAACTGGAGTGAGAATAACGCTTGCCTTTGATGAAACTAAAAAAGCTGTTTTGCATGTGGAAAGTTAACTGAGTTCGAGACATCCGATGATAATGAGGTTAGCCACAAGAATGGAAAAGAAGGGAAGATGGTAGAAATGCATTAACATGTCCAATGAAAATAATACCTTATATGTCTATTCCTTCTTACCAGATTACACACGGCAACATCACACTCAAAATACACTAACAGTACATGTCTCTATACACTTTGAAGCGGAGCTGACTCAACTTCAAATATTGAGCAGATCATTTGGATTATTGAAATCGTTCATCAGACTTCAAGAAAAAACAGATTCTCGCAGGTCTTCATGGCAACAGAAGTGACCAAGGCACACTTGCATGTCCATCGCATCATTCACGTGGGGATGCACTCTTCTTGAACAAGGCATATGCATCACTATAAATGGCCACCAAGTTTGAGAAGACGGCAAGGACAATCATGAAAACACACAAAATCTTGTCCTTCTTTGTTGCGATGCCATAACGATCCCTGAAACACCAACAAAAATTTATTTAAGAAACAAAATCCTACAAGTTTTAAGTTCAAAATGCTTAGGATAAAAGCAAATTAAAAAGGTCAACCGCTCAATGATGTAAGAGAGAAGACAGCTTACCCAAGAGTAACGGCAGCAGGAAAGATGAAGCCAATGCAAACTGCAGCAGTTGCTCCAGTGAACTGGAATGCATCCCAAATACTGGGAATGAAATTGGCACCCAAGAAGATGAGGCAAATGAGCCCAATACTGATCAATGCAAACCTCAAGTTGTCCAAAACCAGAGGCCTCTTAGAAGGGAAAAGAAGCCCATCCAAGTTCAGTCTCAACGGAAAGAATACAATGGGAAAGACGAGCATCAAGTGAGCAGCATAACTAACACGAACAGCATCATTGAGCAAGGAGCTATATGGGATTCCAAGATTGGTGTCAAAGTTGGCGAGCACATCATCCATAGTGGCGTCACCAAACAAGAGGAATCCAAAGAGGCTTGTCATTACGTATACAGACGAGCAAAGAGTAAGTGAAGTTCGCACAACAGCTTTTATCTGGGTATTGTCTTCAAGTTCGTTATCTATCGAGTGAACTGCAAAATCATGATGTTAACAAAAGGTCAGCCCTTGTAACAATAATAATTACTAATTACAGCATGCACTTATTGAATGCATTGATAGAAGTGTATATATGCGGACGCGTGCATAACAAAAGCATGTTTATATAGATATTTCTCACGTACGATATTCAGATGTCCAACTTTCTGAAAAATTAAGAAAGTTCTATTCACAAATAGAACTATCATGTGCCATTTAATCATTTTAGAGGATCCTATGGTTCAGGTGATTAAACAATCACTCGAGCCAGATGACTTCATACACAGAATGGTGAGTTCCTCCACAAACTGCATGTTATCTGATAGTTAACGCAATAAACTCAACAGTTACCTGTAACATTAGACCCTACAACTAGTACTTGTCCGATGTCAAACTCACCTCCAGGTTCTCACAACAATACACAATCAAGAGTTGACATGAATTCAGGATATCTAACTTCTTGATGGTCATTGATTATGACAAAATTGTCAGGAAATTGATTCAATAAGTGTAGACCCCCACCCATCCCAAACCAAAGGAAAATGTTTATTTTTTTATTTTTATTTTCGGAAAACATGATTCTTGATCATGAACTATATCAAACGTAAATGTAATCATCTTGCTTACCGTTGTAGTGACAAATGTAAGCAGTGACAAGCACGGGGACTACAGTGAAGAGATTAAAAGCCGAAGTGAAATCAGTAACATCAGGCAGCAGTCTCGGCATCAAAATACTTCCATTTATCAACTTGACAACTGTAATTCCAGCAGTAATAACAAGGAAGACAACGGCCAGAGCCACTGATAGCGCAGATGTATATCTCAATGAATCTGCATGAACAGAAGGAAACAGTTAAAAGAAATAGTGGCCAACTGTTTCTTTGATGAAAAAACAGAAAAAGCTACAAAATAAAGAAAAGAAGAAAATAATGGAACCAATCAATAGTCGGAATGTGTAGAAAGAATTTAATACCCATACTAATAAGACAAGAACATATCCTAGTCAAGAATATTAGAAGTAATAATGAAAGAAGAGTATTCACTTTGATGCCCATTTAAGAAATCATAAAAGCAGAAGTCATAATTATCTTTGAATACCAAATTTTGCCGAACAAATAGTCTTAAAATTGGAGATATCTTCAAAGCTTGCCAAAAAAGGAAAAAACAGAACATCATAGACAACTTAAATAATTAAGTTTCTCAAACTGGTGGTAAATATGAGACTAAAATCAGGGAAGCTGTTTTGAAACTATATATATGGTGCATCAATAGATGCATTCAATAGTGAATGCATTGATATATATATATATATATATATATATATATATATATATATATACGCATAACCACAATAGACATGCTACGAAAAAATCCAAATTCACCAAGTAAAACAAATGTCAATAGAACATAGGGCACCACAAGTATGCTATTCCACTAAGAACAAGCTTCTTAATTCTTGCCGAAGCATAAAAAGAGACTAACCAATGCGCTTTAAGCTTGCCAATGGAGCAAATACCCCAAGGGTTGTGACAAGAAGAATCATGAAACGTCCATTCCACCAGTGTGCTCCAAACCAACCTTCCAGGACACCTGAATGGTGAATTCCACTTGAAGTTGTTCCCGAAAGCACATCGCCTAAGACGAAGATTATAAAATGAAAGCAAAACAAATCAGCAAAACCATATATGTACACTGATAACTGAATATTAGGGATATCAACAATAATCAAAACTGAATGATGGATTAATCAAACCATACCTATGATAATCATGTACACAACAAGTACACCAATGTTGTTGACTAGCACACATACTTGCAGCAGCATCCTGCCATACTTTCCATAGGCATCCTCCATAACACCACCGTAAGAAACTGATTTCCCAGCCCGACTAAACCTAAGTAACATCTCAATTGAAGACTCAGTCAAAAACGCCATAAAGATAATCATAGTAATTCCAGGAACAAGGCCCAACACTTTCATGGTTGCAGGCAAAGCCATAATTCCAGCACCGACAATTGTGGTGGACAAATTGAACACTGCCCCAGTAAAGGAAGCCCCATTGAACTCATCAAACCCAGCATCATCCTCTTTCTTTGTGGGTAAAAGAGGCGATTTCTCGTCAACAAGAGCTTGTTTGCTCTTTCTTGATTTCTTTTCTTTTGCCGGTTTAGGGCTTCCGATTGTCATCTTCCCTTTCAAAGCTTGGACCTTTTCAACTGTTCTATATGCACAAATCAAAAAATTAGTTCAAAAGCTTGAGGTGTTATTAATGGTGATCAATTATGCCTGGCTCATAAATCCTTGCTTAATGAATTAAGGGCCTTCAAATTTCCAAATTAGTATACAAATCCTTGGAGAAAGAAAAAGAAAAAAAGTAAAGGGTGTAATAAGTACTAATCTAGTAGTAAGATAATTCTTTCAGGCATAATCAATTTTTCAATCTCAAGAAACAGCGAAATTCCAAAAGAAAAAGAAAAACCCAATTGTAAACAAATGGTGATGTTACCTGTAATTAACGAATTCAATTATAGAATAGATCAATTTGTATGGGTCGGAATCAAGAAAAAAAGAGTCTTGATAATGAAAACCCAGAAATGAATTGATAGTTTGAATCAAAAAGACGGAAAATCCAACCAAATTTACCGAAATCAAAACCCAGAACCAGAAAAAATAGTTTCCGATTGTTTTTCTCTAAACGAGGATTGGGTCGAAGTATATAAAGAAGAAGAAAGAAAGGGACAGCTTTACGCAACGATTTTTAAATGTACAACAATTATACAATATATGAATTGACTGAAGGATGTGCCGATGACAATGAATTGGGTGGAATTACTGTGGTCAGGAAAATTAGGGTTTGAATTGTGGGGAAGGACGTAGTCCAGTGACGTCTCTGTCAATGGATTCGTCCTCAACGGCGATTGAGAAAAAGAAAATGAAAGAAACCCTTAACAACAAATCATTAACTCAGGTGAAAATTTTTCCTTGCATTTGGAGGGAGAGACCGGTGATTCTTTTCTTTCCCCAAAGTACCCCTCAACAGAAAATTAACTGTTGTTGTTGTTGTTGTTGTTTTTTTTTTTTTTTTGGTTCTAAACTTCTTTCACTTTCAAATTATTATTATTTTTTTTAACTTTTTAACCATGCCACAGTATTATCAATTTGTGATTACACCTTCAACAGAGTGTCAATCTTATCCCATAAGTGGGGTTCAATATAATTGTTGAGATTCTCCATAGTAATACTATTGACCATTTGACCTTTCACCTTTTGAAAAATATCGGAGATATAAATGTTGAGCAATGTTATTGATATCTAAAGATTATTAATTTTTTTGCATTGAATAATATGTCAAATGATATGGCAACTATATTATTAATGCATTACATCAGCTACTCCATCAGCTGACACATCATTTGGTACAAAAAAATTTAGTACTCTTTAGGTATCCATAGTATTACTCATAAATGTTTTATACTAAAACATGTATTCCCTCCATCCGTTCTATGTAAAGAGTCTACTATTTTATTTTGAGATATTTTATTTAAGAGAATTGCTATTTGTACCCAGCAATTTGTTGAGTACACCTCATTGGGTGTTCGGTACCCCTACCGAACACCACCTAATGCACCATTTTTGTGTTCGGTAGGGGTACTGAACACCCAAGGGGGTGTACTCAGCAAATTGCTGGGTGCAAATAGCAATTCTCTTCATTTAAAGAGTTGACTTTAAAAAATTATGCATATAATCTTCATAAATCTTTTAACTTTACCTTTCATATATGCTTTGTTTTAACGAATCCATATTTGTACTCCAACGGTTAATGTACCAATGCCGCTTATTGGTGGATAACACTAATTTCTCTATCTCACACACACTCACATTTAATTAGTTATTATTTATTCACCAATCATAGATTGGTGTTGTATACCAACGTTAAGTATTGGTGTAGAAATTCATACTGTTATTTTAATTATGCTTAAATATTTTTGTAATTATTACCAATTTCAATACTATTTATATATCTCTCTTAATTATTAGACTTTTCAAACATGAACTCTTTGAGTTGAACAAAGGGAGTAATAGGCTAACGGTGTCATTACATGCTAATTCATGTACCCCTCTGTTTTAAAAAGATTGTCGTTTAAGAGTTGTGCACACGTATTAAGAAATTTTGTAGGTCGACAAATATACCCTTATTAAATACTCTTTAAGTTTTGTGTGCTAGGAGTAGTTGAAAAGATGAATTAGAAGAAAATAATCATTGGGAGAATATAAAGTATTTAATAAAAAGATAATTAATTTTTGGAACTTGTGTGAAGATAAGGGTAGATTAGACAAAATATGCATTAGAAACCTAAAACGACAATTATTTTGAAATAAATTCTTAGAGCTAAAACGACAAATATTTTGAAACAGATGGAGTAATATCTAACCAATCATATGCTTGTTATTTATATTTGTATGAAAAAGTTGTACAAAAAATTTGTATCTCCGTCACTATGCTTAAATTTTTTTTTTTTTACTTTTGTTATTGCACTTGCGCAGTACGTACGATATAAGAAGCATATAATAATATAAACAAAATACTTTCTCTATCCTTAAAAAATAGTTTCATTTGATAAGCTATACTTTTTAAGATTGTGGCTTTACTGTCTTGCACTTTCTTCAAAATGCACTATAATTAATACTCCCTCCGTCCCTGAATTATTATATTTCTTTTTTTTTTTCAATCTCAAAATAATTGTCTTGTTTGAAAGTTTTCTTTTTAGGACAATACTTTTACCATTTTATCCTTACTTTTTCTTTCTACTTTAATTATAGGCCACATGTATATGTGTATTAAAAGAAACTACACACTATACTAATATTAATAATTAAGTCAATTATTTTTTTTAATCCGTGTATCGAGTCAAACAAAATAATAATTTAGGGATGGGGGAGTATGATTTTTAGAAATGAAACTATTTGTTTGGGACAAATTGAAGCGGAAAAAGAGATTATTTATCTAGGAGGAATGAAGTAAGACATTAAAGTTGCACAATTGAAAAATATTGATTACCTTTCTTCTTTTGGTTATCAATAAATTTCTCAACTCAACTCAATTCAATTTTTTTCCTAATAACTTGGGGTTGGCTAGATGAATTATTTTTTGTCATTCGATTCAGTCCAAAGTAAGGTATCATACATTCCACACTCATTCATATCTTTATATATAATTTATTACGAATGTCCATATGAGTTTTGTT
Source organism: Platycodon grandiflorus (assembly GCA_016624345.1). Taxonomy (NCBI): domain Eukaryota; kingdom Viridiplantae; phylum Streptophyta; class Magnoliopsida; order Asterales; family Campanulaceae; genus Platycodon; species Platycodon grandiflorus. The sequence goes on from CM028361.1 coordinate 27,043,897, forward strand.
CTTCACCTTTCCCTATTTCTAGACTGATTGGTGTTGATACATTCGTACTTCTTAACAGATGCACTAATTGGTCTACGTTTTATGTGATAAACCATTTGAGGCGATTTTCTCTAATTTTATCAGTTATTTGGGTGACTTTTACTATCTCACAAACTTGTTCGTTTTGAATTCTATATTTCTTAGTATTACCACATATCCATTTTAATACTCGCATTTAAGTTATACTCATCTTGTTAATATGATCTTTCTTAGTTACTCAATATTCGATTCCATAAAGTAGTGGCGGTCTAATGACTGCTCGATAATTTTTTTCTGCAACTTATATGGTATATGTTCATCACATAATACTGCGTCTAATGCACTTTTCCACTTCACTCGGTCTCATTTTATCCAGTGACTAAGAGCCCGTTTGGTCGAGCGTTTTGGCCAAAACGCAGGGATAAAACGCTGCTTATTTGCAAAAAATGTGTTTCAATACTGCGGCAGAAAACGCAGCTGCGTTTTAAAACGCTGGAATTCCCAGCTTTTTCCCAAAATGCAGGTTTTAAAACGCTACTAGGAAAAAAAAAGCTGCGTATTGAAGTGATATCCCAAACGTATTTATAAGGAAAGACCTCCGTTTTTAAAACACTGCGTTTTTTAAAACGCTGCGTTTTTAAAACACTGCGTTTTGTAAACGCTGCACCAAACGGGCTCTAACATCCTACTTGTCTTGATTGATAACTGATCCTAAATATTAAAATCATTCTTTTTTGTAGTATTTTTGACCATTTAATCTAACTTTGTTCCCACTATTACTAATTTTACCGCTAAGGTTATATTCCATGTATTCTATTTTACTCGCACTTATTTTAAAGTGTTTGACATTTAAAGTTTCTCTCCACTTTTCTAACTTATATTGACTTAGTTCTTCGTCTCATCAATCAAAATAATGTAATCAGCAAATAACATGCACCATGATATATCTTTTTGTATATGTTCAGTTAATTCATCCATCATCAAGGCAAAAAGTAAGGACTTAACGTCAATCCTTGGTGTAATGCTAGGATAATTAGAAACTCTCAAGTCACTCCCGATGTAGTCCTAACTAATGCCATAGTCTATTGTACATTTTCCTAATCATGATAATATATCCTACTCACTTTTCTCTATACTCACCAAATTAATTCTCTAGAAACTCTATCATAAGCCTTTTCTAAGTTTATAAAAAATCATGTATAATTTTTTCTTTCCCTCTATATCTTTCCATCGGTCATCTAATAAATAAATAACTTTCATTGTTAACCTTCCTGGCATAAAGCCAAACCGATTCTCCATAGTTTTTTTCCTTCTTCATCTATTCTCAACTACTCTCTTCTAAAATTTCATTGTGCGACTCATTAAATTAATACATATATATTTTGTACAACTTTGAGTATCACCTTTATGTTTTTATATTGGTACTATTACTCTTCCTCCACTCATGAGACATTTTATTTGACATCATGATTCTATTAAGAAACTTTGCTAGGCATGACACTTGTACGTCTCTTAGGCACTTCCATACCTCAATAAGGACGTCATCTGACCCTAAAGCCTTCCTGATCTTCATCCTTCTTAAAACAACAATCAATATGCTCTCAGATAAACCTTGCACTAGTTCATCTAAATCATGTCAAAATTGATCTTTAGCTTGTTGGTCTAATCCTACTTAAGGTGCATATGCACTACTTAAGTTAATTATTTGTTTCCCCTACTACCAATTTTATAAGTATTAATATACTCCCTCCGTCCCTAAATTATTGTCTTGATTTTCTTTTTTATCCGTTCCTAAATAATTGTCTTGCTTAAAACTTTCCTTTGTAGAACATCACTTTTACCATTTTACCCTTACTTTTTCTCCCTATTTTAATTATAGGTCATATACACATGAACATTAAAAGAAACTACACAATATATCAATATTAATAATCAAATCAATTATATTTCTTAACCCGTGTAACGGGTCAAATAAGACAATAGGAAGTATCTCTTTTTTTAGTTACCGATACAACATCCTCTTTTAGGTTCTCATCTACAACTATGTCAACCTCATTTCTATATCCATCTTTTCCAGTATAGTAGAATTTAAAACCTGTTTTTTTATTTCTCTAGCTTTCTCCCCTACATATTTTGTTTCTTCTAAACACACCATGTTAATCTTTCTTCTAATCATTGTATCTACTACCTCCATCCCTTTCCCAGTCATGGTTACTATGTTCCAAGATTCTACTCTCATCCTAGTACTAACTCACACTAGTTTCTTATCTCGCCTTTGTTGATTTTTGACCACACCCGGACAACAATGCGGTGATTCTAGTCTATTTGGTACACCTCGAGGCAAGTGCGACGAACGCCTTTGCAAAATATCAATTACAATCAGATGTTGATATGACGCTCCTAACTTATCCGCAATACCCCGAGACAGGTGCAACGGTCACATACGGGTGACTTCCTATCATTTACGCAAAAGTAATTTGAATTCATGTTCATATAGATTTGACAAAGTTTTATTCTTGTTGTCAGGCTATCTAACACAACCTCGTCCTTTATTTGGACTTGAGACCGACTGTGTAAGGATATATGACTATAAGCTCGACGCATCCCAAGTTATTATTAATACATTAATAACAATAAATGTTTCTTTTTTTGTTTGATTTGAAAGGATAGAAACTAAAGTTTAGTTTGGGAAAATAATCAATTTTATTATCATTAATAAATCGCAGTTAATTAATTCGTGTAAAATTATTCTGTGTTATTGCTAAGAGCATCCACAGCAGTGGTTCTCTAAATCACACTCTAAACACCTCGTTTTCTGTTCCAATTTCACATTTTTCAACAATCTAAAAAAAAATTTACTCCAACAAGCACCCTCTATATGAACCTCTAAAAATTTAATCTCTCTCATCTCAACTAACAAACCTAATTAAATTACCATTATATTTTTCCTCTTTTATTTATATTTTTCCATCACAATTAAAATAAAATATTTTAAATTTTAAATTTTATATACTATGAAAAATATATTGTACTCTCTCCGTCCCTAAATTATTGTCTTGTTTGATCCAGCACATGGATTAAGAAAAAATAATTGACTTGATTATTAATATTGGTATAATATGTAATTTCTTTTAATGCCCATGTATATATGGTTCATAATTAAAGTAGGTAGAAAAATAAGGGTAAAATAGTAAAAATGATCTCCTAAACTATGAAAATTTCAAACAAGATAATTATTTAAAGACGGATAAAAAAAATAAGATAATTATTTTGGAACGGATAAAAAAAATAAGACAATAATTTAATGACAGAAAGAGTATATTTTAATAATTTTCATTCCAAAATATTAAACAAAAATAAATTGTGCTTAAATAAAGTGAGGAAAATGTAGAGGATTTGAGTCACTATTCATGTTAAAACTCACCCTATATTTAGAGGGTGATTTAATTGGTTTTAGAAATAGAGGGTGGACTCGAAGAAGTACAATTATTTTTAGGAGGCGGTGGGAGGCTCCTTCCGTAGAGTGTGGACGCCCAAACATCCAAAATGTACAATGCCAGCCGTGCATCGACATGTGCTTGACAATCTTTTCTAATGGAGTTTATCTTTATTAAATAATTGTAAGAAATTATTTATGATGCTGTCAAAATTTCGGTTCTATATCTATATTATTCCTTTTGATATTAACTAGGTATCTGAAATATTGTATAGATTAAGAGAGCAACATATTTTGGTGTCACATTTATAATATGTTACCGTCTTAATTCATTAAAGAATTTCAAAGATTCAAGACACTATTTCCAAAATGCACGTGGCTCGTGTCTCCTGTATTAGATTTCTCTCCTTAGTTATCAATTGAAGTGAGAGATAGAGAATCAGAAGGTCGAGATGTAGAATTTGAAGAGAGATAACTAGGTTTAAAGGTTGAAGACAATCTAATTTTCGTATTGTACTTTTTAAAAATGCAGTACATAAGGAGCTTCTTAGCAAGGGTAATTTAATCATATTGACAGAACTTCTATTGGTAACGATAGGAGGAGGGATCTAATAAAAAATATATTCCGTCAGTCCTTAAATTATTATCTTTTTTTTTTGTTCGTTTTAGAATAATTGTTTTTGTTTGAAAACTTTCATTTTTAGGGCATTATTTTTATCATTTTACTCTTATTTTTTCTTTACTTTAATTATGGATCACATACACATAGACATTAAATAAAAGAGCAAACTACACAAATAATCCCTGTGCTCTGCCTCTTTTTTGGGATTGATCCTTATCCCACGCCAGTGATCCCTGTAATAGGATGACTTACACCATTGGTCCTAGTTAAATATTTCTTTGTTAAGTAGAGAAATGTGCAACTCACGTGTTTTTAGTAGGGTAAAATAGGCATTTCATAATAAAGAGTACAGGGACCAATTATGAAATTAGTTGTCAAACTAATTATATTAAATTATTAATATTAATATTATTAGTATTAATATTAATATTATATTATTAATATTAATATTATTAAATTATTAATTAATAATGATAATAATAATATTAATAATATTAATATTATTAATATTAAAGTAATAATATTAATAATAATAGTAGTAAATAATAATAATAGTAGATAATAGTAATAGTTATAATAATAATAGTAATAATAATAATAGTAGTAAATAATAATAATACTAATAATAATAATAATAGTATTAGTAGTAGTAAATAATAATAGTAATACATAATAATTGTAATAAATATAATAATAAATAAACATAATAATTGAAACAAGAAAAAGGGCATACCTTTTTCCATTGATGAAGTGGAATTTTCCTAGTTTTAGTTATTCAAAATCCCCAGCGAGGTTTGCCTAACTTTACTTGACATAGTCAAGGGAAGCCTTTTCAAAACACTTCACAAGAATATTCAATCGCTAGATATCAAGCGGCGGTTGCGGATGGCCCTCGACATTGTGAGTTTTCTTATAAAACTCGTTAATTGCGATCAAGCCTTTTGTAGCTGTTTTCCAGGTTAGGAATTTTGGCCTGTCAAAGCTGAAGAATGCTACTTTCTTAACTACAAGATCTGGGAGAGGAACAGTGAGATCTTCATTTTTCTTCTCTCTTCTCCTTAAATTTGTTTATTAGAATGATTGGGCGAACTCAAATCCGAATGACCTTGAGATTTTGTCCGCATGCTCTGTCTGGAATTACAGAAAATCACTTCCCCGGTTGCAAAGACCGGACCCAATCAATCCAGCTTTTTAAGATAGGAAAGAAAATGGGACTGAGAGCAGGGAAAGGTGAGAGAATGCTAGCGATGGTGGGATGGCCGGAGTAGGTGGGATGCCGGCATAGATCATTTCTGTTGCTGGGTTTCACTGTATTGGAATAAAAAAACCCTAACTTTGATTTCGTGAATTTGTTCAAATTCTTCTTCTTCTTCATCCTTTGATTAGATTGTTTTGATGGTTTTTATTATGGGTTTTCTTTATTTTTGATTTTGTGTTCACATGGTGGTTTTGTGTTGGTCGGCAATGGTGGGGGTGGTGGCAGCCATGGTGGGAATGGAAGGAAAGGGGTTGGGAAATGGGGAAGAAAAGAAACGGAGCTAAAGTTATAATTTAGATAATTACACTAATGTCCTCGTATTATGTTTTAAAAAACAAAAATAGTATGGATATTTTTGTCCATTCGAAAAAAAAGAACACGTGGACAATTTTACCCTTGAGCAGAGTCACGTGAGAGGCACGTGAGCCCATTTAACGGAAAAAAACTAACGGAGTTAGACGAAAGGACCAATTGCGTAAAAAGTTTCAATACAGGGACTTAATTTTTTCGAATTTTAGTTCAAGGACCAAACCCGAAAAAGGGGTAGAGTACAGGAACTATTTGTGTAGTTTGCTCTAAATAAAATTACACATTATACCAATATTAATAATCAAATTAATTATTTTTTATTAATTCGTGTACCGAATTAAACAAGATAATAATTCAGAGACGGAGTGAGTACAAATTAAGGGACCATGAATTGTTTTGTAATGGGAAGACCAAACACATATATTAGTTAAAATCGAGAACCTAAAAATTATTTAAGTTTTCAAAATACGCTACACATGATCTATACAAGAAAATAAGAATCACAGCTCGTACAAAGATTCAGGATCCCATAAATAATAAATTAACATAGATCCATCCAGTCCAGGACCTCCTACTTTCTCTTAAGCATCCAAATCATAAACCATGAGGGAAATACGAATATAAATATTTTATACAAATACTAAATTTAGATGATAAATATATGATTAGTTATATACTCTTTTTATTTCAGACAAAAAATTCTCTTTTCTTTTTTAGAAGCCAATATGTGATTAAATCAAATTAAAATTTTATACACTTGAAATATATATATATATATATATATATATATATCAATTAAAAACAACCTTAACAATATTATCGATTATAACTTTCATAATTTTGTAAAAATAAATAAATTTATGTAAATTATCGATTAAACTTTAACTAAGTTGATGCTCAAATTATACACCAGCAATATCTAGTTATTTAATCGATGTGGAACAGTGACTCTAACATGTAACATAGGGGGCATTGTATCCTAACCATAGTAAGTAAAATTGGGCATTAACATTAATAACGATTAAACATCGCACTCGAAACACGTTCACTAAAATTATTTGGTACTAATATGAGGTTAAGGTTGTGCCAACTGTAAAACACAATTATAACTAGCTAGGAAGGATGATGGAATGGAATCAATCTAAGCAATGAACCAACCTAGTTGGCATATCGATTTTTAATTAGTAATTACGACACTTTGTCGTCGCTCGCTGTGATTAGTGGCTACCATTTATTTTGTGACTAATGACGATGAACGATTTTAATTATTTTAAAATAAGAAGTTAAGCTAGATTATGAAAGACTAATTGTTGTTAATAATAATAATAATAATAATAATTTACTAAAAGTGTTTGTCCACTAATGAAGGTGGGGGTTAAGCTGAGGTCAGACTTTGTCGAATGGATTGGATTTAAGGTCCACGAGGCCGTTTTATTAGACCACAAGATGCTCCTCAACTCAATGTAGGTCCCGGTAACTCGGATCGGTAAATTGACCCTTCTTTTGTGTACGCGGGGAGGGGACACGCCATTGGATTAACACCTTTTATTTTGATTTTCAATCCTAGTCATAATTATAAATATTGGGATATGTTATTTCGACTATAATTTTTTGCTAATTCACCCCCTTATTAATTATAAATATATATGTGGATAAAATAAAACTATCCCTTAATTAATTACTTGTCATTTGAAATGGATTATTATATTTTTTAGAATTATATAATTATTTAGTCCCTCCGCTTTATGAAAATTACGTGTTTGGTCCCCCTTCATAAAAAAAATCATTTTGATCACTCGATTTATATTTTCTTGTGAGATTTTCCCTTCATGACGTTAACGTCAATTTTTCCGTCTGTTTTTTTAAATATTAAAACTACCCTTACTAATTTGGTATTAGCAATATGTTAGCTGTTGAATTGATTGTCGGTTTCAATCAATTCAAAATTTAAAATTTAGAATCAATTGTTATAGGTAGACAAAATATGTTAAAACTTTACGGCACTATATCACAATATAATTTTACTATTGGATTAATTGTTTATAATTATTTCCTTGAAATCTAATTGTGAATTTTTTATTTCAATGAGCAAAAATCACATGTTTTATCAAATTTCGATTGACGAAAATTATCCTTATGATATTAATTTTTCTATAATCAACATGGCTCCACTTGTGAGCTTAATTAATTAAATATTTAAAATAAATAAAAATATAATAATATTGTTCATGTGAACTCTAATAAAAAATCATTTAATATGTTTTAAATTAGAAAATAATATTGAAAGATAATTAGAAAAGTAACTTTTTTAGTCAACTTAATATGAACAAGTAATTAAGGGTAATTTTGTTCAAACATATATTTGTTTGATGTAATAATTAATAATGTAGTGAATTAGCAAAAATTGTAGTGAAAATAGCCTTTCCCTTATAAATTTTGTACCGTATTTATTGATTTCGGCCAAAAATTAGTGCAAAATGAATTATGTACCGTTCTGGCCATAATTTCATCCTCATACCACTCAGTATCAGCTTGTACCAGCTAAAATTTACTTTTCGGCCAAAACATAATAAGATTTCGAAATTGGACAATATTAGTAAACGGTTATTTGCATAAACAAAGTAAAGGTTGAGAATTAAATTAATAGTAATGCTAAATGGATCAATTTGATCCGGCTTAAAAATATTTATTGCTCCCTAAATTATTTGAAAAATACATTTTCACCCTTCACATATTTATTGTTCATGAGAAAGGGTGCAACTTTCAATAAATGGTACTTTAGATAAAATATTTTTTTATTATCTTGGATATTATAAAAACACCCCTGTTGAGCCCAGATCAAATTCATCCATCAAGATTTATTGTTAAATTAAAAATAATCATTATGAAGCTGCTATGGAATACTTTTCATGTAATTTGGTTGTTATTGAGCAATGATTCTAATACTATTGACCTTTTTTCTTTTATTATTATTATTCAAATTGTTGTTGGTAAACTATAGTATTAAAAGTTGTTCATGATTGTATTATGTTCAGGATTTTTTTTTTTTTTTAGTGTGATTGATCACGCCAAAAAGTTGTTTAATGATCACATCAGGTCTACGTAAGCAGCTAGTCTTCGGTCAGGATGCCTCGGCTCTCGAAAGGCTTCAGTTATCGGGACTCTGGCTGTTTGCTGACGAGTACCTACCTCCAACTGTTCTTGACATGAAAACCACCATTAGGTGTGTCGGGGGTTTTTCCGACTCTGACCCTCCGGTGTTAGAATCAGTGTTTGGAATAAATGCTCAGGTGATAATTGGTCTCAACTGACCTCTTATTAATTAGATGTTATAAGTTTTGGGCAGCAAGGAAATAAATGCGAATATAAGTCTAGTGTGTGGTTGGAGTAAATGTCACTTAAAACTTTTAATGAAGGCAATACCTTGCTATTTATAGTTGAAGATGAAGTGTGGAAGAAGATATGTTTTGCCACCTGTTACTCCGGAAAGGGACTGCTCATTAATGAGTCTGCATCTTCTATCCATCCAATTTAAGACAGTGGAAGCTTCCTTTGATAAGGGAGGAGGCCTCATTTAATGTAGTCGCGATATCTAAAGTGAGTGTAGCCGTGATATCTACAGTGATGAATATCTATGCCCAATAGGAATGTTTTGCTTCCTTCAGTCCTCTTGTTGGCATTTAAGGAGGCATTAAATGATGATGTAGACAGCTGCCGAGGATAACTTGATCGCTGGCGAGGTGGACCTCCAGTCCAGCGAGGACAATGATGACCCAGATCGGCTGCTGACTATAATGCTTGGACGAGGATGGGGTCCCGAGGAGGACCTTGACTTCGCTCTTTTATTCATGATCCTCGCGTGATCGCTCCGATGATTCCGAGTTTAAGGACCGCAAGGTCAATACGAACCATCGGTCCCCACCTGAAGCTGACATGGAGGTGACGTGGCATGGCCTTTTAGACTGATCCCATAAGTAGCCCCCGAATCCTTGGCTGTAAGGATTTATCCTGCAGGCGAGGATTCAATAGAAAGAAACGATCAGACTACGCTCCAAGCCACCCCCTTCTAGATGGGTCTTTCGATCTCCACCGAGTTTGTCGATGGACTACGTATTTTCAAGCTGGCTTATACAGTTTCTGGGGAAGATACACCTAGATGAGGTTATACTTAATCATTATGGGCGGGGGACACGAGGAAGCCTTGCATTTAATTCACCCCACTTTTCTTGAAAAATGGCGGCTGTACGCGACCATGCTCGCGCGTGATTACCACGACCGAAGCTTGCAGGAGACGCCAAGTCCTTAGACCCGCGTGTTTTGACCTGGGTCGACCCGGTTACCCGCAATATAAAAGGAAAAATCACTGTATGATTTCCACTTTCACCAAAACCCTTTAAAACCCTCCACCGGCTCTGGCGAATTAAAAGATTTTCTTCCTTACTCTGACCGTTCAACCAGGCTCTGATTTCGTTCACTCCGGCCGACTTCGTGCAGTTTCCTTTCGTAGGTTAGTTTCCTCCTTTCTTTCTCTTCATTCGTCACCTAATTTTAGCCCCATTCAGGGCCAACATTGGGTTTGAATACGCTTTCGATTTTTTTGGGTTTTCGAATCGTCACCTCCGGTGTTAACTCCGGCATCCTTTCCGTTCAGGCACTGTTCATCTCTTTGCTGTTCATACGTCTCTTCTAAACTCAGGTACCAATCTCTTCCTTTGTTTTTAGAGATTTTTTGTCGTTCCATTAAATATAATGTCGTTCCTGGAAACTTATCCTGATAATCCCGAGGAAGCCATAGATATTAGTTCCTCGAATTCGCCCTTTTCAATGAGCTCGATATCTTCGTCGACCTCGGATTCTAGCAGCTCGCTAGACCATACTATCTTTGCTCGATCCCCCACAAACAGAAATATCTACAGACAATCCCAAGGTCGCTGGGTCCTCGTAGTTCCTAGTGATGCAGAGGTATTTCTGAGAAGCCAAGACGTAGAAGTAGAACACTTTTACGTAGTTACCGACGACTTTCATAAAGGCCCAAGCCTCCCAATGTCATCTGCTATGAGAGTTCTTCATCCTGACGAGGTTGTAAATGAGCTCTGGAATCAATTTTTTACCATAGACAAAATAATAGGACGGATGAAAGCCAAAAGAGATAAGGAGGCGCGTGAAGCTCTCGCTGTGGAGAGAGCTCAATCTAGCCAAACCAAAGCTTGCAAGGCTTCCCCAACTATCCAGGATCGTATCCCCCCCAAAAGATACAAGAGGATGGCCGCGGGGCCCTTATCAGCTCGTCCTTTTGCGTCAACTAATCTATCTGCTTCTGTGCAGATGGTAAGGACTAGGGGCGGAACTTCCACCTCGGGGCGAGGAAGCCAACCTAAGGCCGAACTCAAAGCCCCCAAAGCCTGGGTGAACCAAGCTCATCTTCGCGATTTGGAAATTTGGAACACCGCCTTCAACCATACTTTTGAGGATTTTTGAGGTTCCCTTTTACCAGGTGGGCTCGATCTTGCCGAGCTTCGAGGTCTGAAAAGCCGAGTTGGCATTTACCTCAGTTTTTTCGAGGTGGGCCTACGCCTGCCACTGGACCTTTTCTTTTGCTGTTTTCTGAGCGAGATGTCGGCACATCCTCTGGACCTCTCTCTAAATATGGTAAGGATGTTGACGAGCTTTGATGCGGTTAGTCGCTCGCTGGGATTCGAGCCCTCGATCAATCTCTTCCGTCATTATTTTCTCCTTTGCCATACTCAGAACAATACCCTTATCCACTGCAAATCCCACAACTATGGGATCAAGCTTTTCAGTGAGACTTCGAACAAGGTGGCATGATGGGCGGACAAAGTCATCGGGGTGGAAAGTAGGAAAGGTTAGAATTTTCCTCTTCTTACTAAGAAATACAAGATTCCTGCTCATAGGAAGAATGTGCTGACTGCCTACGAACAGAAGGCAAAAGTTGCCATTGAGCGGGAACTCAGGTTTGAGGGAAAGAACTCGGCCCGTTTGTACGATTGGCAGCGGATCGTTCAAAACGAGGAGCTGCTACGGGCTGCTGGGATTTCCTACAAGACCATCAGCAATATTACCCCGCTCTGTACCATGCCCGAGGTTTCAAGTTTTTCGGGTTGGTATTTTTATCAAAATTTTCTCTTCTGCGAGGATTGTCCCATATGCCAGGGAGAATTCGAAAAAGAATGCGATCTTTGTAAATAGCTTTTGACCCTTACTCGCTCTTTAGCTTGTTTGAAATCTGTCTACAGTCTCTGCTCTGTCTTTTTGCTGATATAGTTCTCTTGTATTTGTTGGCAGCTATGTTCAACTTCTAGAAATTCATCAACTCCCAAGGCGGACTGGTAAATGCTGCGAAGGCCCGAGCTTCTAAGCTCCCAGCCAAGTTGGCCATTGCACAGGAGATGGGGAAGACGGTGCCTCTTTCAACTGTCGATCTCCACCCTATTACTGCTACTGCCGAAGAGAGTGGTAATAAAATCCTCTCTAAAGGCAAAGCCAAGCAAAGTAAGTCTCCTTCGTCTTCTGGTCCTCGTAAGAAGAAGAAAATATCGGTGGATGTAGGACTAGTTGACGAGGAAGAATCTGAGTGCACTATTAGCGTTGAGGAGTTGGCGGGCGGTGATGAGCAGGCTGCCAAGGGGTCCTCTCTGTCCCCGCCGGCAGTAGAGGCCGAGGTTCACACAAGCTCGGCCACTCTGCCAAAGTGGGTAAGGCCTGACTTCAAGGTTCCTACAAGCCGATCTGGTGGTACTGAGTTCGCCAAGGCTATCGGGGATGTGCTAGTACTCACAAAACGTGCTGGCCTCTCTAGATCGATCCACCAGCGGTATAGTGGCTGGTTAGGGAGTCATTCTTCGTTGCCTGGATGATAAATTGGCAGAGAAAATGAGGGAGCAAGGCCGCATGTGAGTCCTTAGAACTTCTGGCGTTGCTCTTGGCGAGGTATGCATTCTATCCGTTTCTCTTTTATCGGGCATATATTCTTTGGGCTGATCGAGCGATCTTATTCTTCCGCAGATAGCTACGACACTTCACACTCTGGGCACTGAACTTCACGACGCCCGTGATGATGTTAAAAAGTTGACGGTGGCCAAGACACGCTTAAATAACGATATCAACCAGCTATCTGAGGGGCGCCGAGCTGCTGAAGAAGAGGCCAAACAGGCCAAGGAATAGGTCGCGGTCTCTGAGGCGGCAAAGAAGAAACTGGAGGCCGACCTTGAGCGGGTTGATTCAGCAAGGAGGAGGCTTGCTGCTGAGAAAGATGTATTGGCCTCTGATAAACAATCTTTGGAGCAGCGAGCTTTTTCAGCGGAGGAAAAATTGATTGAGGCGAACCTCTGAATAGCCCGGTTGGAAGGCGAGCTTGTCGTGGCAAAGGAGAATCCTCCCCGGGACCAGAGTATTGCCGAGTATAAAGACTCAGATGCTTTTGGTGCTGCCTTAATCCCATATTATATTCGGGGTAGGGAGCATATCTTGAGGGTCGCGGCTGCATCTGGTATTAGCCTGGGTAATTTACTTGAGTGGGGGAAAGCCGAGTTTTTTTGGTAATTTGGCGAGGAAGGGACACGAGATGGTGCCTTTTGGAGAGGAAGAGCTTGCCACTCTTCATGCCGATGATGCAGAAGATGGTAAAGAACTGTGGACTCCTCCCACTCCTTATAGCCATAATTACAAGAGTATGATGGAGATTCTTCAGAATGACCCGGCAGCGACTTTTGACGGCGATCTGAGGCTCCGCACTTTTGAAGGGGAAAAGTCCAACCAAGATGAGTTCAGCAAGGCCATATTCGAGGCTAGCAAGGACCCCTAATTTTTCCTCTTTCCTCGCTGTGTCGAGGTGTTTTAGTCAGGCCATAGGCCAATGTAATGAACAAGATAATTTTGCTTCTATTTTCTTTCTATCTGTATGCCAAAATTTATATATTACCTGTTTTTAGTCTCTTGATTTTGTAATCTCGTATTGACGAGGATGTTTAGAAATAGAACTCTAAGATTCTTTCTTGAGGAATATTTTTAATAGAGCTCGCTTCCATTTGACCTCGTATTCGACGAAGATTTTTAGAAATAGAACTCTAAGATTCCTTCTTGAGGAATATTTCTAATAGAGCTCGCTTCCATTTGACCTCGTATTCGACGAGGATTTTTAGAAATAGAACTCTAAGATTCCTTCTTGAGGAATATTTCTAATAGAGCTCGCTTCCATTTGACCTCGTATTCGACGAGGATTTTTAGAAATAGAACTCTAAGATTCCTTCTTGAGGAATATTTCTAATAGAGATCGTTTTCATTTGGTCTCGTATTCGACGATGATTTTTTCAGGACTACACAATTAAAAGAAACTTAAGACTTTCATATATATGCCCTATTTTTACATTGATTTCATAGTTTCTCAATAATAAAGATTCCTAACTATTGGTAATATTGTCTGAGATGGTCAGCGTGCCAGGGATTCTTCAAATCCTTTCCTTCTTGATCTGCTAGTCTATAAGTGCCTTCTCGAACCACATCCGTTACTCTGTAGGGACCTTCCCAATTTGGTGACAGCTTATTTCTGCTCTCGTTTCTCCCTGTTACCTCGATCTTTCTGAGTACCCAATCTCCTACTAAGAAGGACCTTGGCTTGATCCGTCTGTCATGTTGGCTCTTGGTAAGCTTTTTATAGTTGGCCATTCTCATCCTTGCTTCGAGCCTCCTTTCTTCAAGTAGTTCTAGGTCGAGCCCCCGGGCTTCTTTGTTTGTTTCTTCATTGAAATAGGTCACTCTGGGGGTAGGAAGGGCCATTTCCACAGGTGCCATTGCTTCAGATCCGTAGGCTAATGCAAACGGAGTTTCACTCGTTGATCCTCGCACCGAGGTTCGTATGCTCCATAGGACCGCTGCCAGCTCATCCATCCATCTTCCTTTCTTATCATCCAGACCTCTCTTTAAAGCCCGTAGGATTTGCTTGTTCCCTGCTTCTGCTTGACCGTTTCCTTGCGGGTGAGCCACCGAGGACATCCAGTGCCTGACTTTGAAGCGTTCGCAGCTCGCAGTGAACTTGGTCGAAAATTGAGTGCCATGATCAGACACGATCACCCGAGGTACTCCAAATCGGCAAAATATGTAGTCGTGGATGAAACAGACCGCTTTGTCTTCAGCGATACTTGCCAAGGGCTTCACCTCTATCCATTTGGTTAAATAATCCACAGCGACGATCACAAACTCGCAATTGCCTTTTGCTCTGGGGAAGGGACCAATCAGGTCGACCCCCCACATATCGAACGGCCAAGCCGCCACGACGAGGGTCTGAGGGACGGTTGGCAAACGAGGAATATCAGAAAATCTTTGGCACTTGTCGCACCTTTTAACGTACGTCTCAGCATCTCGTCTTAAGCTCGGCCAATAGTATCCATGGAAGATAATTCTATCGGCCAACGTCCTCGCTCCAGGATGACCTCCGCACACGCCTTCATGAACCTCCGCAAAGAGGTTTTCAATTGTTTTGGGTCGTACACATCTGAGCAATGGTTTGGAGAATGATTTCGTATAAAGAGTTTCGCCGATCACCGTATATCTTGCTGCTCGCTTTCGCAAAATTTGTGCGAGATCATTATTATCTGGCAACGTTCCTAACTCAATGTAATCCTGGATCTCATCTATCCAACATTTGGGAGTAGTAGCAATAGGCAATGCGAGTTCCTTATTGACAGAAGGTAGTTCTAGGAACTCGATCAGTACTTCTCCATGGAGATCTTCTAATTCTCCAGAAGCTAATTTTGACAAGTAGTCGGGACGGGTGTTGTTCGTTCTATCAGTTTGCTCCAAGTTCCAGTACTTAAAATCTTCCAGCAGCCTCCTTGCCAGCTCGCAGTATTTTGTTAAGATAGGGTGAATGACCTCATACTCCCCCAAAATTTGTCTTACAACGAGCTGGGAATCACTGAAGATGATAAGGTTTTCTGCCCCTATTTCCTTTGTTAGTTCAATACCTGCGACGAGTGCTTCATACTCGGTCTGGTTGTTGGAGGCAGAAAATTTAAATTGGATTGCTTTACTGATCTCGTTACCTTCTGGTGAGATTAGAGACAACCCCGCTCCACTGCCTCTCTGACTAGCCGATCCGTCTACATGCATTGTCCAACAGTTCGCTGGGTTTTTTTAGAAGTTTAGTCTCCCCTTTGTCATTTCTCGACGAGCTGGGAGATTTGCCCGAAGTGCTGGCTTTTTGCAGTTCGACTGATTCTTCATTATTTTCGAATGACGTCTCTGCGATTAAGTTGGCCAAAATCTGAGCTTTGATTGCCTTTCGTTGCTCGTATTTGATATCATATGCCGAAAATTCAACTGCCCATTTCATCATTCTCCCCACAACGTCGGGTTTGTGAAGGATTTTCCTCAGGGGTAGGTCCGTGTATACTATTAGGGCATGGGCCTGAAAGTAATATCTCAATCTTCGAGCTGCCACCACTAAGGCCAAGACCACTTTCTCGATGTTCAAGTATCTCGTTTCTACATCGGTCAAGGCATGGGAAACGTAATATATTGGTCTCTGGATCTCCTCGTCCTGCCTTAGCAAAACGGCCGCCACCGCCGAGTCTGAGGCTGCGAGGTAAAGGTAGAGGGTTTCAGCTGGTACTAGGCTGGATAGTATTGGTGGGCTCCCGAGACATTCCTTTAATTCTGCAAAGGCTATGTCGCACTCCTCGTTCCAAGAGAATTTTTTGGATCCTTTAAGTATTTTGAAGAACGGCAAGCTTTTCTCTGCTGCTTTAGCAATGAAGCGGCTTAAAGCCGTAATACGCCCATTTAGTTGCTAAATTCCTTGAACCGATCTAGGAGCCTGCATATCGACTAGTGCTTTAATCTTTTTGGGGTTTGCTTCAATTCCTCTTTCATTCACCATATAGCCCAAAAATTTTCCTGCCTTTACTCCAAAAGCACACTTAGCGGGATTGAGCTTCATTTTATTCCTCCTTAGGTTGGTGAATGTCTCGTTTAAGTCTAAAATATGGCTGGCCCCCTTTGTCTTGATGACCATGTCGTCAATGTAAGCCTCCATATTTCTTCTGAGCTGGTCGCCAAACACCTTGTTGACCATCCTCTGGTAGGTTACACCGACATTTTTTAGCTAGAAGAGCATCATAATGTAGCAGTAGAGTGCCTCTGCTGCCCGGAAGGCAGTCAACCTTTGATTGGAAAGCCACATCCGAATTTGATGATACCCAGAGTATGCATCAATGAAACTCAAAATCTCGTGACCGGCGATGGCGTCGACGAGCTGGTCGATTCTTGGAAGGGGATACCAGTCTTTTGGACAGGCCTTATTGAGGTCGGTAGAATCTACACACATGCGCCATTTTTTGCTCGTCTTTCTCACCATTACTACGTTGGCCAGCCATGTGGGATACAAGATCTCCTCAATGATCCCTGCCAGGAGTAGTTTCTCGACCTCCTCCTTAATCGCGGCCTGCTTCTCCGGGGAGAAAACCCTTGGTCGCTGTTGTATGGGGGTGGCATTTGTGTCTATTCTCAATCTGTGCACCGCGACCTCTTCATCAATGCCCTTATGTCTTCTACTCTCTATGCGAAGACGTCCGCGTTAGCCCGTAGGAATTGAATAATCTCTTGTCTTTCTGTTTGAGATATTTCCAACCCTACTTTAACCTTTTGATCCGGGTATTCGGGGTTTATTACGACCTCTTCCAGATTTTCATGAGCCCTAATGTTGGGCTCGTCTCTGTTGTCCAGGCTTTCTACTACTATTACCCCTTCCCAGGGCGGATTTCTGCCTCTTATTATTGACCCTGATTCGTCACTACCCCTTTTCTTCATACCGACTGTGTCTCTTTCGGGCGAGCTACTCTTTCTAGCTCGCTTTGATTGCTATGAGGTGCTGGCCTTCTTGGCTCTTTCCTCAACCGCCCTGGCTCTCTCTGTCGATCTTGAGGCTTCGGCATCTCCTGGAGGTCTTTCTCTCGTTTCTGGTACCTCCCCAGGTAACTTCTTCGGTGTGTGTGTCCCCACTTTTCCTTTCATCTTCTCCTCGTTCTGTCTGACTAGCTTCAGGTAGACGAGGGTGCTTTTAGGATCATTTTTCATCATTCCTACTCCTCGTGCTGTTGGAAATTTGATCCTTTGATGGGAGACTGAAGGGACCATATCGAACTTAGTTTGGGCCGGCAACCCCAATATTGCATTGTACGGGGAGATTAAGTCGAGGACGTGGAAAACAATGTCCTCGGTTCTGGTTCGATCACTCTCTCCCAACGTAACCCGAAAGGTTATGACACCTTTGACCGCCACTTTGTGGCCTGTGAATCCCTCCAACTTTACTTCACTAGGACTCAAATGAGCATCTCGGTATCCTAATGCCTTAAAGCAGTCATAGAACATAACGTTCCTCCTATCTCCTGTATCAATTAGTACCCTTCTAACAAATCGGCGCCCGAATTAGACGTGTAGTGTCAAGGGCTGCTCCTTGGCGGTTGGATTGGTCGCCAGCTCGCTGGGATAAAACGTTATTCCTTTTTCGCTTCTGTGGGGGGAGAGGACTGAACACTTTATCCAGGTTATGTATAGTGTCTTTGAGCTGCGTTATACTCCTTGTGTCATCATGAATGGTATGCACGTCGCTCTCCTCGTCAAGGTTATTTCCTTTAGGAGGGTTTCTGGACGGTTGCGTTTGTCGAGCTCCTCCCAACTCAAATCTCCTCAGAGAACCCCGATCAATTAGTCTCTGTATCTCCCTCTTTAGTTGATAGCATTCTTCCGTATCATGCCCATTTTCTCGGTGGAAAGCATATTTCTTCTCAGGATAACGGAGGTTGCTTGCGTTTAGTAACGGGCGCGGCCTCTCGATTTTTTTCTCCCGGAATAGCATGTTCATGATGTGCTCCCGAGTTTCGTTGAGGGGTGTGAAGTATTCATCAGTCTTTGGGGTTTTATCTCTCCCCCTTTTCACTCCCGTCTTTGGTGATACTTCGGCGACCTTTGCTTCCACAGGTTTATTTCCTGATGATGAGGTCCCTTTCTTTCGTATCCTTTCTTCTAGGATTGCCTCCGTTTCCCCGATCTTCTGAGCAGTTAGATACATTGACGCCCTGGTAGCGGGTGCTCGGAGGTTGAATTCATGAGTCATCTGGCCGGGCTGGATCCCCGCCTCAAAACAGTATATTACCTTTTTAGGTAGTCTACTAAGGGTTCATCTTCGCCTTGCTTGATTTTAGCGAGGTCGGATTGACTTTTGGGAATGTCACCGGCTGCGGCAAACTTGCTCAAAAACGCCGCCTTGAATGCATGCCAGTCTGATACCGAGCTCTTCTCTACTTCTTCGAACCATTTTAACACTGCCCCTTCAAACGTACTCAGGAAGGCCATACACCACATGTCCAATTTATTCAAGCAGATGCCCATCTTTGCTTCGAAACTGGAGACATGCTCTCTGGCGTTTGTTTTCCCCTCATATGGTTTTAGTGTGGGAAGCTTGAGGCGTGGGTCCGGTGAGATCTCCCTAATTCGTTTGCAGAATGGGGCGAACTGGTCCCCTGGCTGAGCAGCTGCCTTGCCCGTTTCCAGGGCATCTAATCTCTCCTGGAGCTTCTTGAGGGGATCGCCGTTTGATCGCGCGGGCTTGGTCCCCTGATCATGGCGAGGAGGGCGCTCATTTCTTCTCTTGAGCATATGGGAAAGGGTTTTCGTCCGAGCATCACTTCTCTCGGGTGTGGTTGACCTAGCTCTTTGGGATGACCTCCCTTTAGTTGGGGGTTCTCGTTGTCTCCGCCCAGATACTTCACGGGATGGCGAGGACAAAGAAATTCTATTCAATGCACTCTCCCTTTGACGAGCTTCCGCCTCACCTTAAGTCATCCTCTTGGGTGGACTAGCGCGTAGCCTGTCATGTGCGCTAATCCGTATCCTATCGTGAGCACTAACTCTCTGAGCTTCTCCGGCTGACCTTTCTACCCTTGTATGGATGCTTACTCTCGTCGAGCTGGAGCTTGAAGTACGTAGATGAGACCGATCTTATGATCCCCTAGCTGGATTTTCAGGTCGAGTATCTTCTTGTCTTTCGCTCGCTAGAGGAGCTCGTATCCTTCGTGCTAATTCGTACTCGCGTAGCTCTAGCTCCCTCTGTCTTTCGAGGAAGGACTTCTCTCTCCTTATGTGCTCGAGCTCGGCCAAGTCCCATTCCTCCTGGGTCCTCGATTCAAGTCGAGACGGAGATGCGAGATTTATACGTGCTATCGCCCCCGTGGCTGCGTTACTACCAGATGGGCTTGCCCTCTGTTGCACGCTCTTAGTTCTTTGTCCTCTCCCATCTTGGGCTTTTCTCTTAGCATTTTGCTGGGCAGTTTTCTGTGTCCTCGCACCCTCAGGGGCTTTCATTGGCGTTTCTAGAACAGGCACAAAGGTTGTTTCTAATAAGTGTTCTTCAATTCGTTGAGCGGGAGACTCTCCTTGAGGAGTTATCAAAGGAGTAGAGGGTGGAGGTTGTTTGGTAGGTAGTTGTTTACCAGCGGCCATTACTTTTTGTTGAGTCCCGGCAACGGAACCAAACTGATCACGCCAAAAAGTTGTTTAATGATCACGTCAGGTCCACGTAAGCAGCTAGTCTTCGGTCAGGATGCCTCGACTCTCGAAAGGCTTCAGTTATCGGGACTCTAGCTGTTTGCTGACGAGCTGTACCTCCAACTGTTCTTGACAAGAAAACCACCGTTAGGTTTGTCGGGGATTTTCCCGACTCTGACCCTCCGGTGTTAGAATCAGTGTTTGGAATAAATGCTCAGGTGATAATTGGTCTCAGCTGACCTCTTATTAATTAGATGTTATAAGTTTTGGGCAGCAAGGAAATAAATGCGAATATAGGTCTAGTGTGTGGTTGGAGTAAATGTCACTTAAAACTTTTAATGAAGGCGATACCTTGCTATTTATAGTTGAAGATGAAGTGTGGAAGAAGATATGTTTTGCCACCTGTTACTCCGGAAAGGGACTGCTCATTAATGAACCTGCATCTTCTATCCATCCAATTTAAGACAGTGGAAGCTTCCTTTGATAAGGGAGGAGGCCTCATTTAATGTAGCCGCGATATCTACAGTGAGTGTAGCCGTGATATCTACAGTGATGAATATCTATGCCCAATAGGAATGTCTTGCTTCCTTCAGTCCTCTTGTTGGCATTTGAGGAGGCATTAAATGATGATGTAGACAGCTGCCGAGGATAACTTGATCGCTGGCGAGGTGGACCTCCAGTCCAGCGAGGACAATGATGACCCAGATCGGCTGCTGACTATAATGCTTGGACGAGGATGGGGTCCCGAGGAGGACCTTGACTTCGCTCTTTTATTCATGATCCTCGCATGATCGCTCCGACGATTCCGAGTTTAAGGGCCGCAAGGTCAATACGAACCATCGGTCCCCACCTGAAGCTGACGTGGAGGTGACGTGGCATGGCCTTTTAGACTGATCCCATCAGTGATGAAGTTTAATAACTAGTTAGATGATGCTCTTGACTAATATAATGTTAGATTTTTTTCTTTCTTAAAGTGTGGTTTATAAAGTTAGATGTAGACTTGTGTAATAACAAATTTGTACAAGTTTTAGAGTCCTTAATTAGGAAATTTAAGAAAAATAAAATTTATAAGTTGTTATCGACTTATTCCAAGAGATTATAAATTATTATAAAAGAATTATTACTTAAAAGTGTAAGGCAATTAAACCAAAAATGGTAAGCTCATATGGACAGGTAATTGTTTGTTTCGTTCCAACAGCTAAACCCATACAGATGCCCGTACAAAATTTATAACTTTGATCGTAATGCAAGTGTAATAATAAGTAAAACTTTAATTCATGAATTCATGTACAACTTGTATTAATTAGTGTTCCCACCTCACCAAGTCATTGGTCAAGAAACTCACAATGGATATCTTCTTCTCCTCTCATACACAAGGCTGAGATAAATATGACTTCCATAAGATGTCATTGAAGGAAGCAAGCAAGCAACTATCAACTGGCTATTTGGTTGATGTCCGACAGTAGCTACTAGTAGCCAATGCCGTGTATGCATTCATTCTGTTGATGTCAAACTTTTACATTGAATTGAATACGGGTGAGGGTACAAGAAGAAGCATTTTCATCCTCCGCCGCTAGTGTAACCCCCATTAACCTTTACAATTTTTCCAAAGCTAACTAAATGGAAATGAAAATTGTAGAACCTAGAAGTGAAAAGGAGTTGGTCAATTTCAAAAAGGCCGTGCTGGACTTTGTCATAATATAATCACCTTTTTTTTCTTTCTTTTCAACTATTACAAAAAAGAGAACAAATCAAAATGAAGATACCAAAATATCCTGCCTCCACGTGGCACAAGTGGGACACATGGCCGTGCTTAGCTGGAGTTCGGAAGACAACTCATCTCAATCCGGAGCTTTGATTACAGCTCGGATCCCGGGTACGTATACCCGCCATCTTGTCTCGACCTCCCCGAGGATCCCGAGGTGGCTAGAAGATGTTTTCCAGTCGAACTTGAGAGCCCGCGAAATCCTAGACCCGGGCTACAACATTAAGACCCCCGAGGTCTTAATCCCGGGAACTGAAGATAGTCAGCGAAAGCTACTGCATTTAAAGCCTACCTACTATTACGTCATCCCCGGGCCACAAACCAGCTTCTCATTGGTTGAAAGAGTGACTTGCTCTCTAAGTAAAGCTGCTTCTAGAAGATCTGCTCATCTCCTAGCGAAGTTCTATCTTCTACATCAATGCAGGTCACTTCTCCTTTAAAGCTCATCAATGCAGATTGCGGCTGTAATAAATAGGCATGTGATCACCTGTCCTAGGTTAACACCTGGCAGACCCACCTGTCCCAAACCAACATTTTTCCAGTATAAATACAAAGTGATTGCCTTCATTTATGGCCTAAGTTCAAATAAAACACACACAACTACCAAGTCTCCAAAGCATTCAATGCATTCACTCTCTAAAAGCAGCCTGAATCCTCACCGGAGACCATAAATCTTACCATATACTTATTCTCTCAGCGGAGGGCTTTAGTTGGACCAACGTTCAGCTCCCTAACGGTGCTTCCTTTCATCACAAGTATCTACCAGAGGACAAGTCCCACTAACATGTGTGCTATTGAGAGCCGGGACATCCTACCAACAATCTAGCTGCATACGTGGACTTCGACAGATCACCAGAACACTTTTTGGCGTGATCAGTTTGGTTCCGTTGCCAGGACCCGAAGGAATTAGATACCTTCAGTTTGAACTTTGTGTAACCTAGCGAAACACGGTTAAGAGATGACAAACTCAAGACAACAGGCTACGTCAGCCGCACAAAAGGTTGGCCCACAGTCTTCACACCAGCTGAGCATGCGGCCCCGTCAGCACAGAGGCATGCGCCTAAAACTCCCAGAAAAGCCCCTGCTGATAATTCAAGGGGTAGAAAGTCAGCTCGGGACGTAGCTCGGGTGTTGACGAAGAAGGCGGCGGAGAGGTCGCGCCCTAGCAAGGGCAAGGCCGCCCAGAAAGCACGTCGGGACGGAGAAACTGCCAGTGAATCTTCTGGAGGGGAAGAAACCTGCGGCAACGACGAGGTCAGAATAACTGGGGTCAAGAGGCTTGCTACACAGCTGCAAAGGGACCAGGCTAAGTTGGAACATCTACGACAGGATAGAGCTCATGTAGAGAGAGTTAGAGACCTCGAGCGACGGGAATACAAGCTCACCAGAAAGGTGGAGGCAGCTGTCCCAGCCCGAAAGGTCCTTCTCGAGGGGGAGAGGGCACATGCAGAAAAGTCGCACAGTCGCGATCGCGGATCCCGAGCTGTGGAGGCCCCCCGAGCAAGCGCGCATAGCAGAATACGTGAGAGCGCTAAGAACAGGCTGGGACATCGGGTCGCTGTAGCACCCAAAGCCAGCATATACAGCCGACTCCATTTTTCAGAGGAAAAGGAGATGCCAAGGGAAGTGTACATGATTGACTCAGAGCTCGGACACATTCTAACAGCTCGCAGGGGTCAGACAGGACCTACAAGCCGGAGGTACAGTCTCGGCGAAAAGAATTCCAAGGGGGCAGGCGAGGGCGTTCGCCGTCTCCTCAGGGAAGTTCCCTCGGTTCAATCGCTTCATCACGTAAGCGGTCTAAAAATGACGAACGCGATAGACGGTACAGTCGTGAGTCCCGAGCTGAGGAATCACCAGATGGAGCCCTAAAAGTCTTCTAGGAACGCTTAGAGGCTCTTGAAATGGGAAAATTAGGGCTTCCCACACAGATATTGGAGAGTCCGTTCTGCCGCCGGATTCAAAGAACTCCACCGAATCCTCTGTTGAGGCTTCCAGACTTCAAATCATATGCTGAAAAGTCACATGCACAGACCCATCTATCCAGCTTTAAGGCTAAGAGGGGCGTATGCACGGCCAACAAGATATGTGGTGCAAGGTCTTTGTCAGCACGTTTGACGAAACTGTGATGAAGTGGTTCAGGGAGCTCCTGAAAGAGTCTGTGATAGACTGGAGTGACCAGAAGATAAAGTTCCTAAGGAAGTATGCCTTAGCTGGAGAGATTCTTAAGGACAAGTCAGACCCCGCCAACACAAAACAGGGGCCCAATGAATCGCTGACCGACTACATTCAGCGGTTCAAAAATGTAACTGACGAGCTCTCCAATGTCCCCAATGAAACAATAATGGTCTGCTTTGAAGGTGGAAACTAGTCTGACAAGCTGCTGGAGGATCTTAATCTTCGGACCCCTACCTCTAGCACAAAGATGTTTATAATGGCTAAGGGAGTGGTGAAGACCGAGAATATTCTGGTCGATAAGAAGAAAGCCAGAGAAGGAACCTCGGTACCAATAAAGGTTGAAGAGCCAAAGAACCCAGACCGGAGGACCGGGCAATCCAGTGCCAGGATAAAGGCACAAGAGAAAGAGTACAAGACGATTTATACCCCTTTAAACGCGTCTCGGGAGCATATCATGACCGTTCTGCAGCAGGAGAATAGGTTGGAAAAGCCTTATCCGATGAAGAAGACTAGATATCCTCGGAACCCGGCCAAGAGGTGCGAGTATCACAAAGAGAATGGCCACAACACAGAAGACTGCATCCAGCTAAGAAAGGCCATTCAGCGATTGATAAACCGGGGGGAGCTCAGGAGATTTGAGCAGAGAGATGAGCCGGAAGAGAGGCTGGCAGCACATGGCCGAGAGCATGTGGATAGGGAGGAATTTAGAATTTTTACTATCCTGGAGGACAACTTGAGCATCACTCAGATCAACGATACAATATATAGCCTCAACTACGTGGTGCATAACCTCGAGTGAAGGACGAGGTTGGCATATGTTTTTACCCGAGCAAGCTGGCCAGCGCCGACCTGGCGAAAGTACAGCCTCTTACATTACACCTTGGAGTGGAGCAATGCATGGTGAGGAGGGTATTGATAAATACCGGAGCTAACAGAAACATCATGTATTATAATTGTTTCAAAAAAGATGAAGCTCGCGGATACCCGGCTCACCCTGAGCAATGTTCAGCTAGAAGGTTTCACCAGCCACAAGGTGGTCACCAAGGGCACCGTGACGTTGAAAGTGACGATTGGAGAGGGAAATCTTTTCAGGTCTGAGGAGATAGAATTCGTGGTCCTCGACATCCCTTCACCTCACAACGCCATCTTAGGGCTTCCAGCTCAGGCCAAATTTGGTATGGTCGTCTCCACTCCTCATCAAAGAGTTAAATTCATCACAAATGGCAAGGTTGGCATGATGAGGAACGACCCGAAGAGCACTTTATTCCACATGATAGAGGCTCGCAAAGATAATAAGGCAGCAATGAGAGGAAAGGCTCAAGTCGCGGAGATCGCTGAACCCTCAGTCAAAAGGGCACGACTCTAGTCGAAGAGGTTGTCCTCGGTGGAGCAGACCAGACCGAAATTCCTGAGAATACGGCGTCAGCTGAATGCTCGGCCCAAGGGTAGCAATTAACGCAGGCTAGTGATTCTAGCTCGCAGGATTAGGGCTCGAGCAGAAAGAGGGCAAGGCTGATCACAATTAAAAGCCTCGACAATCGCGACTTGCCCAATATCCAGCCTCATGAAGACTTTGATGAAATGGTCATCAACTTCGACTTTCCCGACCAGAAGATTAAAATCGGCCTGGACATAGATGAGGGAGAACGTCAATCCATCATCAAATTTCTCCGAGGAAACACAGATGTATTCGCTTGGAGGGTTCAGGACATGAAAGGCATCAGTGAAGACGTTTCTGTCCACAAGCTCAGCGTGGACCCCGCGATCACCCCAATACAACAGCGGCCACGGGTTTTTTCCTCGGAGAACCAAGCAGCTATCAAAGAAGAGGTAGATAAGCTGCTTCGGGCTAAAATAATTAAAGAAATTTTTTACCCGACGTGGATTGCCAACGTCGTCATGGTCAAGAAGACCAGTGGCAAATGGAGGATGTGCGTAGATTACACTGGTCTCAACAAAGCTTGCCCGAAGGACTGGTACCCGTTACCTCGAATTAACCAGCTCGTCGATGCCATTGCTGGCCACAAAATTTTGAGTTTTGTGGATGCATACTCGAGATATCACCAGATCCGAATGTGGCTGTAAGATCAGAAGCTTACGGCATTCTGAGCTGCTGGGGCACTATACTGCTATGTAATGATGCCCTTCAGGCTAAAGAACGCGGGGGCTACTTACCAGAGAATGGTAAATAGAGTTTTCGGTGATCAACTCGAAAGAGACGTGGAAGCTTACATCGACGACATGGTGATCAAAACCAAAAAAGCTAACCACGTTGAGGACCTCCAAGAAACATTTGCCAACCTTAGGAAGAACAACATGAAGCTTAACCTCACAAATTGTGCCTTCGGGGTAACAGCCGGAAAGTTCTTGAGGTACATGGTCAATGAGCGAGGGATAGAGGCAAATCCGGGAAAAATCCAAGCATTGCTGGATATGAAAGCCCTGACCAGCATCAAAATAGTGCAGCAGCTCAATGGCAGGATAACTGCCTTAAGCCGATTTATTGCCAAAGCTGCGGAGAAAAGCCTCCCTTTTTTTAAAATTTTGAAAGGGAGTCAGAAATTTGCATGGGGACCAGAATGCGACAAGGCTTTTGCTGAGCTAAAGCAATACCTTAGCAGCCTGCCTTTGCTCTCCAGCCCGGTGCCCGGCGAGAAACTATACATATATATTTCTGCGTCCGACACAGCGGTGGCTGCGGTCTTAATCAGAGATGAAGGGCCAATTCAGAAACCTGTCTACTATGTCTTTCACGCCCTGTCCGACGTAGAGGCCCAGTATTTGAATGTCGAAAAAGTAGTCCTGGCCTTGATAGTGATGGCGAGGAAACTATCACACTACTTCCAGGCCCATGCCTTGGTGGTCTACACAGATCTACCCCTCCGGAGAATGTTGCACAAGCCTGACGTAGCGGGAAGAATGATGAAGTTGGCAGTCAAGCTTTCTGCCTTCGACATCACATATGAGCGAAGGAAAGCAATCTAAGGATAAGTCCTTGCAGACTTTGTTGCAGAAACATCATTCGCTCACAATACGTCTCCGGAGATCGCACCAGGCGAGATTGGCAAAGGAAAGACCCAAACCACCCCGTCGGTCAAAAACATTTGCTCTAGCTCGTAAGCACCAAGACCAGACAATCATTGGCAGTTATTCATCGATGGCTCTGTCAGCAGTTCGGGAAGCGGCGTGGGTCTGTCTTTGGTATCCCCCGACGAAAATGAATTTCGGAAAGTGTTCCGATTCAAGTTCCTAGCATCAAACAATCAGGTCGAGTATGAAGCTGTGGTTGCGGGCTTACAGTTGGCAAAGGATCTCACGGTCTCTCAGATTGTTGTCTTCAGCGACTCTCAGCTCGTCGTGAAGTAAATTTCGGGAGAGTATGGGGCTAATCACCCCATGTTGATAAAATACTGTGAGCTCGTCATGCAGTTGCTAGCCGAGTTCGAATACTGGGAAGTTCAGCAGATTGACAGAGTGAGCAACACTCGGGCTGACTACTTGTCTAAAGTGGCCTTCATGGAGCTGAAGGATCTACCCCCAGATGTTCGGGTAGAATTCCTCGATTCACCCTCGATAAACAGAGAAGTTGTTTTACCAATTATGGTAACAACGAGGTGTTGGATAGAAAAAATTGAGGACTACATAGAGCATGGGACTCTACCTCAGGATAAAGCCCTCGCACAGCAGATAAGGAAGAAAGCTGCGAGGTACACAAAAGTCACGGGAGTAGTATATCGGCGATCCTTTTTGAAGCATTTGCTGAGGTGTGTGCGGCCCGAGGTTACAGAGAACCTACTCGCTGAGGTGCATGAAGGAGTATGCGGGGGACACCCCGGAGCTCGAACACTTTCTGACAAGATCCTTTTTTACGGGTACTATTGGCCAACGCTAAGAAAAGAAGCTGAGGCCTACGTGAGAAAATGTGACAAGTGCCAAAGATTCTCTGATGTGCCCAGACTGCTTTCTGTGCCCCAGACATCGGTGGTCACCGCTTGGCCCTTCGATATGTGGGGAATTGACCTCATCGATCCTTTTCCCAAGGCTCGCGGAGGTTGCGAGTTCTTGATAGTGGCTGTAGACTACTTCACCAAATGGATCGAGGCCAAGCCACTAGCGAGCATTGCTGAGGAGAAAGCAATCAGTTTCGTCCACGACTTCATCTGGTACAGATTTGGATTACCCCGGGTCATAGTTTCTGATCACGGTACCCAGTTTGCCACAAAGTTTACAGCAAGCTGCGAAAGGATGAATGTAAAGCACTAGATGTCTTCAGTCGCTCACTCGCAAGGCAACGGTCAAGCAGAGGCCAGGAATAAAAAGATTATGTGCTCTCTCCAAAAATAGTTTGGATAAAAAGAAAGGAGATGGCTAGAGGAGCTACCTGCGGTCCTATGGAGCATCAGAACATCTATCCGAGGCTCGATGGGAGAAACACCCTTCACTTTGACTTATGGATCCTAGGTAATGACACTGGTTGAAATGACCCTTCCTACAGCTCGGGTACTACATTTTGACGAAGGGAAAAATTTGGAAGCCTGTGGGCTTGACCTCGACCTACTAGAAGAACGAAGGCTGGAGGCTCAACTAAGAATGGTGAACTACAAATAGCTCGCTAAAGGCCATCACGACCGGAGAATGAGGCCTAGAACCTTCTCAGTCGGGGACTGGGTACTCAGAAAGATTGAAGCTACGGACAGATTTACTCAGAGAAACAAATTGTCCCCTAATTGGGAAGGCCCATACCCGGTTACAGCGATTATCCGAGAGGGTACCTACCGATTGGCCGAACAAGACGGGACCTCGCTGAAGAACCCGTGGCATGCTGATCATTTGAAAAGATATTACCAGTGAATGTTACTCATTTCTTGATTTTGTAATGAAAGCTTGTATAAAGTTAGAATTTTGGTTTCTCTAATAAATCACCTCGAGATCGGGATTAAAATATATTAATAAAGAAAAATACTTAAAGTCGGCAGCAGGCCACTTAAAGTATAGGAACACTACTCAGAATTGGCAGCGGGCCACTTCAAATAGTCTCAAATCATCACTCGAGGTCGGCCTTGGCCACTCGGTGATGGTTCTAAATCATCACTCGAGGTCGGCCTTGGCCACTCGGTGATGGTTCTAATTGTCAGTTAAGGTCAGCCTTGGCCACTTAGTGATGGTTTTAAATTGTCACTAGAGGTCGGCCATGGCCACTCAGTGATGATTCCAATTGTTATTCGAGGTCGGCCATGGCCACTCAATAATGATTCTATTCTAATTGTCACTCGAGGTCAGCCATGGCTACTCAGTGATGATTCTAATTGTTATTCGAGGTCGGCCATGGCCACTCAATAATGATTCAATTATTACCCAAGGTCGGCTATGGCCACTTGGTAATAGTTCTAAACCATCATAAAAAACATAATCCACATTGCGAGGATTAAAATGAGAAATTGTGCTAAGAAACATTCAAGCATAGAGAAAGTACTCAAAGAGAAACTACACATTCTTGTATATATATATATATATATGCATAATCTACATTTTCCTAGCTGAATGTACTTATACAAATTGCGAGCTCGCAGGCTCAGTCAAAAGATTATACAAAAGTACTAAGGCATTGCAGGCCGGCCCAAAATCCTCAAAGACCTTCCAAAGCCAAAACGTCACGTTCATTCTCAGCCCGGTTGGTCAGGGTGCCTTCCGCATCCCACAAAAGTTGATCGGCAATCTGGTTGAGCTCGGTATTTTCTCGGGCATTACTTCCCCTTGCAGCCTCTAGGGCCATTTGATCAAGCCGACCATCGACCAGCTTCTCTACGTGCTGTTGTAGGATAGCCGGATGCTCCCACGCAGGCTTGCCTGCCTCCACATCCTCGGCATCAATGGCTTCGATGTCCTCAGCATCAAAAGGAACGAGCACGACACCCTTTCAATTAAGATCATCATAGGGGTTAGATGCCCCCCACTCCACAAGCTTCTCAAGAGGCACCCCATCACCCGCAGCAGCCCGAAGAATCTGATACCGTCCCTTCATCATATAAGGAGAGATATCTTCAACGAATAGATCAGATTCCTTGTACTGAGTGATGACGGATGCCTTGTTGATAGGGTACCGTGCTCGGATATCTTGGCATTCCAGGCTGAGTTTTTGCATCCTCTCATCCAGATAGTGGATGGCAGCCTCGTGCTCAGCACCCTTCTCGGTGAACAACTTCTCAAAATTCTTCATCTCTTCCCTGGTGAGCATAAGAGCCTCCTCGGCTTTCGATTGAGCAGTCACCGAGGGGAAGAGAGAAGCTTTGGTCTTCTCGAGCTCCTAATCCTTCGCCTTTAGCTCCTTGTCCTTGGCCCTGAGCTGACTGCGAAGTCGGGATAGCTCGGCAGTATCATCCTTGACTTGCTGGACCAGCTTGGATTTTAGCTTATCCGCCTCAGCTAGTCGGAGATCAAAATATTTGACATAATGGCCCATCTGCAAACAAGCGAGTTTCAGTATGAAAAGAGTAGAGAAGAGTTCAAAGGTGAATGTGCTGGGGAATCACAAACCTCCACAAGCGAGCAAGCCATTGATTTTAGTGCGTGGTCCGAGGACTGCTGCAGAAGCTTCGCCATCCGAGGAGAGTCGACATAAGTATTGATATTGTTGAACTTAGCAGCCTTGTGAGCACCAAGACCGGCTATCACCTCGACACCCCCTCCTCGACAGGAGTGATTTTTTCCTTCCCCTTGGAGGATTTGCGCAGAGGGGGGTCTTCTGTCAGATCTTCGATGACCACCTCAGCAGGCACCGATTTTTGTTTCTTGCGAGCTCCGGCTTCGTCGGCTACGGATGCTCGCTTAGTGGTCCGGTGCACAGTTGAGATGGGCTCCGCATGAACCACGCCCTCGGATTCCACGGGTCTCATTGGGGGAAAGACAACTCTGTCACCCCCCGACAGCACTGTGGGACTGTCGTAGCTCGTCTTTCCAAGCTCCTGACGAGGTGGTCTTTCGAGCTCGGAAGGCTTGGGCCAAATTTACCATGTCTGCAAGAAAGTACATGAGTTAGCTTCATTGCGAGGAAGAAATACTTAGAAATAAAAGCAGATAGAAAGTATTAAGTAGTACAACCCTCGGGAAGAGGCCAGTAGTTGCTTTCCTCGGCTCCCGCATATTGCTTGCATTGGATGCTAAATTTTTCATCCACATGCTTGAACCATCCTGGGGCAGATTCAGTAGCAAGCATGGTGCATCTCAGGATAACCCCGACGAATGCTCTCCTCGACATTCTGGTGAAAGAAAGGAAAAGTTCATCCCCGAGGATAGCCTCCCAGTCATACAGACGGACTTGTTCCCCACCCGAATACAAAGGGACCTCCACGACGCGCTGGGCAATACGGTCATAATCTCCCAGCTTTTTCAAGTGCTTGAGGCTGCGGGGCCTTCCCGAGGGGATATTGAAGTTCCACCCCTTGCAGTTCTCAATCAAAATTATTTTATCAGCCCAGCCATCGACCTTTCCCGGATAGGGAGTAAAGAGCTTGATCCATTTGTTGTGGGCCTTGCATTAGAGACGGTGGGTAGAGACCCACGTTTAAAAATAGTATCGAAAAAGAGAGAGAGAAAGGGCTTGCAACCCAGAGCTCGGACGCATGCTGCGAAGCACACTAAAGTCCTCACTAGGCCTAGAGAGAGGTCGAGGGGCATTGCGGATGCCTCCTCAAGGAATTCACAGATAAGCGGGTCCAGCGGAAAACGGAGCCCACCAAGTGTGAAGAAGCTGAGGTAGAAACCCACCTTCCCACGTAGGTTCTTCAGTTTTACCCAATTTTTGCCGGTATCCGGGATTGAAGCACGGAAGTTGGGGGTGTGATGGATCGTTTCCCACACAACCAGGTCGAACGAGGAAGCCTTATTCCTCCAGTTGTACGGTAGAGCGACAATCGCGGCCTGGTTAGCCTTCTCGGCTGAAGTCAACTCCCCATCGGCCTAAAATATCCCGAGCTTCACTCGGGACCACGACCTCCCAATGGTCTTCAGCTAATCTATATATATTATTGCCCGTGGGCGAGTGGGCAAATACAGACTTAGAGGGAGAATCTCCTAAGTTTATAGGATCTAGGGGTAATGACGGACTGGCACCATCCAAGCTCGGGGAATATCCCGACGACGAGGATGAGTCCGACGACGAGCTACACTCAGGAACCTTAAAACTAACACTCCTCCTACCCGCAAACATATTGAAAAGACAGAAGGGAATCAAAGCGTATTTAAGAAGGACGAAATACCTGGATCAGGGGTGGAAGCTCGGATGTTGACGTACGAAAATCACCTGAAAGGCACGTGATGCCAGAGATTAGCACTGGAATAAATGGCAAAGCGCCGGAGCAAAAACGAGAGCGCAATATACCCCAAACAGGGGCAGAAATGTCCTAAAAAAGTGGTTAGAAGGAGAAAGGAGCTTCAAACGATACTAACCTACGGAAAGGAAACAACAAATGACGGTGAAAACTGAGGAAAAGCTCGAAGATCGCTTGGAGAAAAGGCCGCCAGAAATCGCAAATCGCCGGAAAGGGTTTTTGAGAAATCTAGGGTTTTTACGCAAAAGTGAAGATCAACAGTGCAAAACCCTACTTATACCCCTGGAGAATGACGTCGTCTTGAACCCGGATCCAATACATGACCCGACACCAGCTGGATAGTCCGCGTGTTTTCTCTCCCAAATTACAGAACAGTACGTACCGTTTTAGCCTAAAACGACGGTTATAATTTCAAATTGAAGAGACGCGCATTGAATGAGCCGTCAGTGCTTTTTGCGCCAATGATGTGACACGGATTCCAAGAAGAGGTGTTTTGGTGAAGTTACTACCTACCACCCGAGCACGAGCAAGCTGATACTTTCCGACTTAAAGGATAAATCCTTACCTCGGGAAGTCGGGGCCTATTGAAGATACTAAAATATCCTGCCTCCACGTGGCACAAGCGGGACACATGGCTGTGCTTAGCTGGAGCTCAGAAGACAGCTCATCTCGATCCCGAGCTTTGATTACAGCTCGGATCCCGGGTACGTATACCCGTTATCTTGTCTCGACCTCCCCGAGGATCCCGAGGTGGCTAGAAGATGCTTTCCAGTCAAACCTGAGAGCCCACGAAATCCTAGACCCGGGCTACAACACTAAGACCCCCCGAGGTCTCCATCCCAGGAACTGAAGATAGTCAACGAAAGCTGCTGCATTTAAGGCCTACCTGCTATTATGTCATCCCGGGGCCACAAACCAGCTTCTCATTGGTTGAAAGAGTGACTTGCTCTCTAAGTAAAGCTGCTTCTAGAAGATCTGCACATCTCCCAGCGAAGTTCTATCTTATACATCAATTCAGGTCACTTCTCCTTTAAAGCTCATCAATGCAGATTGTGGCTGCAATAAATGGGCATGTGACCACCTGTCCTAGGTTGACACCTGGCAGGCCCACCTGTCCCAAACCAGCATTCTTCCAGTATAAATACAAGGTGATTGCCTTCATTTATAACTTAAGTTCAAATAAAACACACACAACTACCAAGTCTCCAATGCATTCACTCTCTAAGATCA
The DNA here is from genome assembly GCA_016624345.1 of Platycodon grandiflorus. Classification (NCBI taxonomy): domain Eukaryota; kingdom Viridiplantae; phylum Streptophyta; class Magnoliopsida; order Asterales; family Campanulaceae; genus Platycodon; species Platycodon grandiflorus. The sequence continues at coordinate 27,077,599 of CM028361.1, forward strand.
GTCTGAATCCTCACCAGAGACCATAAATCTTACCATATACTGATTCTCTCACCGGAGGGCCTTAGCTGGACCAACGTCCAGCTCTCTAACGGTACTTTCTTTCGTCATAGGTATCTACCGGAGGACAAGTCCCACTAACATTTGTGCCTATTGAGAGCCAGGGCATCCTACCAACAATCTAGCTATATACGTAGACTTCGACAGATCACCAGAACACTTTTTGGTGTGATTACAGAACAAAAAATAAATAAATTATAATAATAATAAAATATCAATATGCGAAATCAAACATGGCTAAAGTAAAAAAAGTGACTGACCAATTGGCCCATGATCTGGTGGTATTGAGAGTCGTCTTTCAAAACTTATAAGGAACAAGTTCAATTTTTCCATTTATAAAAATATAAAAATATATAAAATGAAAATCGAAATGAAAAATTAGTCAGAGACAAAATCTGGAAGGACTCTACTTAAGAATTAGAATGACCCAAAAATTCCACAGAAAACCTACATGCAATATGAAATAAACATTGGATTTAATGCCTCACGATTGTTTTGATTGGGCCAGCCCAACTTCAGACAGCAAAGCACGTGTCCCCTCCCGACCTGACCACCTCAAGCGCGATCAATGAATAATCACTGCGAATAATTAATGAAATTAAAACTAGAAATCACCCCGAATTGGATAACCAAACAGTTTCTTTCCCTCTCCAACCCACTGGTACGCTGATGTTGTGATTGTTTTCCATCATTTTCTCGCGAATTTATCATTTCCTTAATTTCTTACCTCGTATTTACATTTCCTTTTCTTTTTCTTGAAATTTTTGCTTAAAAATTGCGTTGTAATTTGATAATTCTAAGATTTCTTGCTATATGATAGTGCAGACTCTGAGGGGGTTTTCGACATTGTTGATTTTTGTCCTGTTTTCATGTTCTTGCATTGATTTTGTTTCTATTTGTGCTAAATCTCGATCTGGGACCTCTCGTGTTTGTGTAAATGAGGCTTAAAAAGTATCATCCTGAAATATGCTGTAAGAGTTTCTTGAATGATTGGTGTGTTTGATTTTTCATTGAGACTGTTTAGGTATTTGAGTGCTAACATTTGCACTCTTACAAGTTACAAAGTGGACCACTCTTTGGCATGCCACTTTTTTACGTTTGATTATGCCTATGCTGCCCTGTTATATTTAGCCTTTGCCAATGAAAATCTTAAGGTGCAGGGGCCACTTAGGGTATGAGAAAGACAGAAAAAGAAATGAGATGAATGTTGGTTGAAATGTGAAGGCTTTACTCGTCTGTTGGGGCACCCGCAATCATGTATCTGTAGGTTCAACCTAGATTGTCGGAGAGCATATGATTGGGGGATCGAAAGTCTTACCAACTGAACTGTACATGCACTCATTTATGGATGTTTGAACTAAGTAATTAGCTTATTTAGGGTGATCTTATTGTAAGAATCACTTTACCTCTCTAAATCAACAATGAAATCAAAACTCATCTAGCACTAGAATCAAATATGACCCTTCTGTTCTTTTACCTTGTTCTTAGTTTGTCATCTATAATAGGGCGGTAGTTTGATCAACTTATAGGCTGAGTTTCAGGATAATATCATGATGGAAACCTAAGAAGGAAAATTTGAATGCCAGCTTCTCTTATTTATTCGCATGACTATACAACTAGGTACTCCCTTCCTCTTATTTCTAGAGCCCCTCTCCTAAGCCTCAAGCATTTTAGGGATACATTAGCGTTGTTGAAAGTGATCATTGTGGTATTGCCTCCTCTTAACATCCAAAAAAATTAAATAAAAATTTCCTCCTAACCTTTTAACTTAATTTTTTATAATGAGGCTAAAGTTAGCATATTCTCGAAGTTGCATGCTTAATTTTAGAAAAGGGACTCTTTACACGGGATAGCTAAAATTGAGAAAAGGGAATGCCAAAATGGGACGAGGAAGTACATCATTAGCGCGCTGATGCTCTATATATGAGGAAAGTGAATTGAGGGTGACAGTAATCATTGTGAGTAAAAAAAATGACAGCATTTTAATTTATTTATGGACAAAAAAATGTTTCCAATATGTGTGTGTTTTCATCTATTCATTTATACATATTTCTTGTTGTGAAATTACATTAACTTCTATTATTCTTTTTATCACCTTCGCATGTATATCCCATTTCCATAAAAGAATTGCTCCAGGTAACCATTAGTTGTGAACTCTGAGTCAACAATATGTAATCCATATTTGGAATATATATTTTTCCTATAATCATAGAAAGATTTGGAGCATTCTTGCACATGCCTATTAGTGTCAGTCTAGTCTTATACATGTCATTGATGATGGACACCGTTGTGCCCATAAGACTTCTGCTCAAGTGATGCTATGATCCATGCCAACTCCCCTCACCTACGCTGGGGCGGGTGTGGATGAAATTTTTTTTTTAAAGGTGTTTTATCCGTTTTCTAGTGTATGGTAATGGAGTTTTTTTCCCCGATCCAACACTTTTATGATATACTACCTTTAACACACATGAAAGATAGACTTGTTCTTTCGTACGTTGCTTTCTCAGTTTATATAAATTCTGATTTGTTACAACTCTAGAATGGACGTCTTATCTCAAACCTCAGCTTGGGCAGCTATTGAGGTGTTGGTCTTTCCTTGCAAGCACACATAGTTTCTCCCTAACAATTATTCAATTACGTAATGTGTTTTAACATTAAAATGTATCTTACTCTATGATGTGTTCGCGCCCCCCCACCTCCTCCGGCTCCCCTTTACCCCACTATCTTTGGTTATATTCTTTGAGTTAATGAAAAAAAGTACCATCAAAACTTGCTTTTAAGTGCTTACTATACTATCCAACTTGTTAAATTATCAAAAAAAAAATAAATAAATAAAAACCCGCGAACTTTTCAAAATGTGGCAAAGAAGACTCTACCGTCAGGCCTCTGTCAAATAAACTAATGGAGGTGTGGATGTGGTCTCTTTTGTATACACGTCACCATTTCCATTAGTTTTTCCAATGGGCAATTGACAATAATGTTTGTTTTGCCACCTTCTGGAAAGTTCCTTTTTTTTTTTTTTTTGTGGTAATTTAACGAGTTGGATAGTATAGGCACTTAAAGCAAAGTTCAATGGTACTTTTTGTTATTAAACCTACTTCTTTTGGTCCAGTCTACAATGTATCTCTTCCTTTTTTTGTTGGGTTTATTTCTTAGGGTGGGCAGTTTGATTTGGTGAAATGTTTTGGTTAAATTTTAACTTTGATTTATCACCTGTATTTTCTTCTTTTAGGATTCAAACAAGGCAAAGACTGAACAATTGGAATGGATGCTGATACCAGTCATAATGCATTTTCCCCTCCAGAAGATGCTAATGCTTTTGAACCTGAGACACAGCCAGATAACCGTGACGTTTCCAATGGGTTCTTTTTCGATGGAGATAGAACGCAAGAACTATATAGTGCTGGGGAGATTTTAACAAGAATTGAATTAGATATCGCATGTTCTTGCGAGAAGCTGATCAACTTGGATATATTCTTGATGCATGTGGAAACTCAGGGAAGTGAAATTGAGGCCTTAGCTTCTGACCCAGAGCACAGGTTAAGTGATTCTGGTCAGAAGACACTGGAATTTGATCTTTTATCCGCAATTTTGGATTCAGAGGTGAAAGAATTAGAGTCTATCATGTGTACTCTTCAGATGGACATTGTTAAAGCCCGTGAGATTCTATCTTCATGCAAGTACTTGGGAGAAACTCTCATGGGAATGGAAGATAAACTAGATGATTCAGAAAAATCATTGAAGCAATCACTGAAGCAGATCTCAGAAATAAAGTTGCAATCTGCCAACTTACAGAGGCTCTTGTTGAGTTTTACTGGAGAAGAAAATTGTAAGCTCCTTATGTTTGAGTTTATTTTATTTGCCGCTTAGCAACTAAAACTTTAGTTTATTTAATTATCCATTTGTTTGGTGATTTCTCCAAACGTGAGTGATGTCCCGAGAACACAATAGATAATCAGGATGCTAATAGTGAACCACTATACAAATTATAGGTGAAAAGTAAACTGTCTTGATTGCAATTATTTGTGACATGTATATCTTGTGCTTCCCTTTGTTGGTCTAAATGGGTTAAAACTATGGATAAATGAAAAAATATTAGTTCTCAACATTTACTCTAATGTGACCAGTGGCTCTATGTCTTTTGGGTGTGGGGTTGGGTTGGGGGAAGCGGTTTGTAAGGACATATGGTCTATAGGAAAAGTTGTCATTCTTTCTTTCTAATGCTTGCATTCAAGGGGAGAGACGAAGGATGTTTTCAATTCATGCGGTTTTATTTTTTTCTCTGCTGTACGGGCACAAGGACATATAATGAATATGGAAAGTGTTCATTTATTTTTTCGATGTGTGCATGTATGTTGGCAAGGGGAGAGAAGAAGGATGTAAGTTTTTAAAAAGTGGTTGTCTTTTTTCCATTACTTTTACTTTTCTAATGCATTTATTTATTATTTGGGGGGATAAGTTGAATATAATGAGTATGGAATGTTCTCATTCATTATTTTTAATGCTTGCGTGTTGTCAGGGGGGGAGAGAAAGGGTGTAGAGTTTTTAGGAAATGGTGTTCTTTCAGACCCGAATGAGAAAATCAAAATGCAGACTGCTGAACAGCAGAGGCATATTTTGAGGATGTTAGAGAAATCTTTGGCGAGAGAAATAGATCTGGAAAAGAAGGTGACAGAATCTAGGCAAATTGAAGATGATTTGAAACTAAGGCTGCACTCTACTGAACAAGAAGTTCTCTACGTGGGCGAAGAAGCTGAGGTGGTCTTGGAAAGGTTGTTCGAGTCGGACAATGCATCTGAGGTCCTAACTGGAGTTTCGAAAGAACTATTGGATCAGCTCCGTATATTAAAGTTTAATCTAAATGGTTCACTTCAACGAGAAGGAGAACTGAGCTCTAAACTTTGCGATGTCATTGAACAGTTGACAGCCAAGGACAGTGCTCTAAAGAAGGTTGAAAGCAGCAATGCAGAGCGTGTTGACCCTTCTAGGCTTAAAGAAGTTGAGGAAAAATTAGCTGTCGCTGAATCCGAAACAACCGGTTTGAAGGATAAAGTTAGTCTGCTTGAGAAGAAACTGAAAGAATCTGAGGTTCACCTGCTGAATTCAAAGGCCTCAGCGGATGAAACAGGAAATATGGTCAAAGATCTGGAGCAAAAAGTTTCTGAGGCAGAAATTAGGGCTGAGAATGCGGAAGCTAAGTGTAAATTGCTGACAGAGACTACTATTAAGGAACTTAATGAAGAGCTGATTCTTGTAAAGAGTAGTGGGAATGCAAGGGTAAATTCACTTGAGAAACAGCTTAGGGAATCTGAAATTCTGCTACTAAATGCGGTCGCATCTGCTGAAGCAAGTCTGGAGAAGCAAAGCATGTTGTACTCGTCAATAAACGATATGGAAAATGTAATTGCGGATCTGAAGTCAAAGGTTTTGAAAGCTGAAAGTCAGACCGATAACGCGGAAGACAAGTGTATTATATTGTCAGAATCCAACGCAGAACTCAGAGACGAACTTAGGTATCTTAAAAGTAGGGTGGAAAACTTGGAGGAGTCTTTGCGTAAAACTGAGGAAACCAAGAAGGCTACTGCAAAGGACATAAGTCTTCGTACTAAATTGATAACTGATCTGATAATGCAACTGGCACTTGAAAGGGAACGCCTTCAGAAGCAGGTTTTAATCAACCATGAACCATTCATTCTTCTTCAGATGCTAAACTGCCTATAGTCTTCACAGTGACATGTCATTTTGTTTCATGCAGATATCTTCATTAAAAGAGGAGAATAAAACCTTGGTAAAGCAGTCATCAAAACAAGCAGATAAGGGTACTGCTGCAAAAATGAGCCATGATGGTAAAGGAAGTAGCACAGAATATCCAGTTTCGAAGGTTGATCTCAGGACTGCTACTTGTGCAAAAGAAAGTAAAGAGGGAATGACTAAGTCCTCATCAACAAGATTTGAGGTAGGTTCTTCAACATTTAACTATTATGAATTATCTGCTGCCTGCTGGTATATGTCAATCGCATACGTGGAGATCTTATGTTACTCCGATTGTTGTGGTTGAAGAAATGCACTTTAACTTTTGGCAGTTTTGGTCTTTTTCGGATCTTTTGTGCTGTTGAACCACCGTTAACTTGAATCACAATGTGCCATAATTTGCTTAAAGCAGTAATAGTCTATATGTGTGCGTGTGTGTGTGGGTGGGGGTGGGGGGGCATTATTGCATTGGTACTTGGTCCACCTTTAGAGTGCTATGCCTGCCATGCCTGATAAATTGGGCTCGAGTTAAGGAGCTGTCATTTGTAGCAAATATGCAGCATATTAGGCTAGTATTCAGTCTAACCCTTGCAATTGCCGCAAGTGTGAAGTTACTATAAGCGACGTCTGTGTGTTCCTTGTAATAACAAAGGAATATTGTTTCATTTTGATAATCATCTTCTCTTGCCCGTAGTTTTACGTTTCTGCTTATAATTTGTTTGATTACACACACACACACCCACAAAACTCAATTGTTGACAGAGGTTTCCTGACTTGCATGTCCTGGCCATTGTTTTGGCTTTTATCATGCATATCTATCCGTCTAAAATTCACGTTAAATATTCTGATGCCATCTAATCAAGGATTTGAATAGCGGTTGCAGTGCCATGGAAACGGGCTATTATGGATGTTTCATAATGGAAGCGGTTGCGGAAAGCGTGGTTTTATTTTGTCTTCTCAGTTCACACCTTTCCTAAATCATGTGAAATTTCACTTTTCAGTAATGGGACAATAATCAAAAATCGTTTTTTCTTTGTGCTAAATTACAGAGATGTGATTTGGCATAATTTTATCATTTTTTTCAGATCTAGCTTTTAAATTAAGAAGTTCAAAAATAGTTTGGCGTTGATATGTGTGTCTGTATTTCTACATGCATTATCATACTTAGCTTACATTAAAACTTCAATATAAGTATAGATTAAGGAGGTGACTCAGTATTCTCGTTCACTCTTAGAAACTTGTATTAAGAAAGATTGAATAAGAAAAGTAAAGTTACTAAATCGCCTTTGTGATACTAGAAAGAGTTCAACTTCTTAATCGAATTAAGGCAAAAGCTTCTTATCCAAAGAAAAAATAGAAGGCAAAAGTTAAGATCTGCCCTGATGGCACATCACCTGCATATAGTGAATATTATCTTGATACTAACCTAATTTCATTGGGACTTTTGAAATTGTGATTATTGAGATGATAACAAGTTGGTCCTCAACATGTGCCTTTGTGGTACACGTTAGCTAAACCCTTAAGAGTAAAAATCACACTACAGCAACAGTAGGTGGTAGTGTCATCATGGGAACATGACTCCCTAATTCGAAAGGTCTCAAGGATTCCACTCTTCTCCTCTTAACTATCTTGCTGTATGCTTGTTTAACGAAGTTATCATGTGCAACACAGCGCACAATAATTCTAAACAACAAGTTGCCATTTTAAAACCTAAAAGACATTACGTTGCCCTTTCGGTTTTCCAAACCACCTATTTGTCCACCTTTTTTGCCAGTTTGCTGAGAATAAGTGAAAATTTACATTACTGAACTGCAGTGACTTTCCCTCGCTTGGGTTACAGGCAGACAAGAAAGCTGACTCTGTGTTGGAGCTCGAGACTACAAGGAATATAGATGCATGGCAGCTTAACTTTAAATCTGTTTCCTTGGTAGTACTCATATTACTGCTTCCTGTCATCGGAGTACTTCTGCGTCAACATTTGGACCGCGAGGCTCTAACTCTTTCAGACTGACTAACGACTTCTTTGAGTTTTCTGCCTTTGCCTTCTCAGTGTAGTCTGCAGAATAGTGCTGAAAACAGATAGTTCATGGTATGGTCTGCGGTTTCTGTCACGGATAGAGGACAAGTTGTAGTTTCTATTGATAACTCAGTCTCTGTCCCGAAGCTGATCGAAAAAGTAATCTTAGCTGGAATTTCAGCTGCAACAAAGCAGCAACTGCCTTCTCTCCATTCAGTTTTACCTCCTGCAATAACATAGTGTGCTATTCGCGTCTTCTTATTGCAGATACATGGAGATGCTGCTCAGTGTATTTGTTTGTGATAAGAGGAATTACTGATTTGCTGGAATTTATTTCAAAATTTTTGTATTGTAACCAAAGTACATAAGTCCTTGTACTCCCAGTTTCTTATAGTTTATGATCTTCAATAAAATAGTATGTTTGATGTTTTTGTTCATGTATCAGTGTTTGGGTTTTTCGTCATGTATGATTGCTTCAGCAAATGCCTTCTGATGGGGACAAGAAGCTGCCTTATCTTTAGTGTGCCTTTCTTGACTTCCTTGGAGTAGATGACTGTTCCATTGTTTGGCCAGCCTAGTGTGCGTTATGCTCACTAGGAGAAAAATTTAATTGTTCAGACACTAATTTATAACAGTAAAAGAAGGAACTAGTAAAAGCTTCATTTATCTAAAACTCTGGAAAACAATTTCATTGTCGCAGTTTTCCCCTGTTATGTAATCGGGGGGTCAGGTACGGGGTTTTAAATCAAAGATGCGTGCAAATTCATACACTGCAACTGATCAGTAACTTGTTTCTCTCGTTTCCATTAACACATTTCTTGCTGGGAATTTCGACAACCCATGGCCTAACATTGTCAACGGTCATATTATGGTATGCTTAATTTTGTCAACTGTCATAAAATGGTTTGCCTAAACTTTTGAATTGTCATAGAAAACTTCCATGCCTAGCAAAATGGTTAAAAACTTTGTATTGCAAATGACGGATCTAGTTCTTGCTGCTCCACTTCGGCCTCCTCATCAATGATTGTAAAATCAGTACCGGGCACATACCCTGCCCTTTTCATCTCACTTATTAGCTCATCCAGCTTCTCATAAATCTCCTCACACCTAGGGTGAGCTTTATCTCCGATAAGAAACATATGTAATTCAGACTTTACTTCAATCCAGCTACAGCCTGGTTCCTTCTTCAATCCACCATGCCTCATCATCTTTCTGATCTTTGAAACATCATCCCACATACCAGCATCAGCATAAATATTTGACAAAAGAACATAAGCAGAAGAATCTTGAGGATCCAATTGCAAGAGTGAACTTGCTGCCTTTTCTGCCACCTCTACATTCCCTTGCATCTTGCAAATACTAAGTAGTGTTCTCCAAATAACATCATCAGCCTCAAAAGGCATCTCGTTAATAAGCTTCAAGGCATCACTTACTTGACCCGACCTCCCTAAAATATCAACCATGCATGAGTAATGTTCCAGTTGAGGATTTAATCCATAGCCATTCTGCATCGAGTCAAAGTATTGTAATCCTTCCCCTACAAGTCCCATATGTGCACAAGCTCGAAGGACTGACACAAAAGTTGCATGGTTTGGCTTCACGTTATTGAGTTTCATAGCCTCGAAAATCTTTACAGCCTCTTCTCCACGACCATGCTGAGCGTATCCACAGATCATGGCATTCCATGTAACAAAATCCCTCTTTGGTGCTTTGTCAAACATTAGTCTGGAATCCTGCATGTTTCCACATTTTGAATACATGTCAACAAGAGTGCTGCATATGAACACATCTGATAGCAATTCTTGCTTGATAATTTGAGCATGGATTTGCTTTCCAAGTCCAATAGTTGCTAGATTAGCGCAAGTATCAAGAACAGTTGCAAAGGTGAAGTTATCGGGGTTGACTCCCGCTTCTAACATTTGTGAAAAGAATTTCTGAGATTCTTCACTATGATCATGTAGTGAGAACCCTGATATGATAGCATTCCACGAAACCATTGTTTGTTCCTCCATTCTGTCATGGAGTTTCTCTGCCTCTTCCACCTTTGCACACTTACAGTACATATCCACAAGTGCACTTCCAATGAAAGAGTTCAATCCCAACCCAGATTTTGTTATTCTTCCATGGATCTCCAAGCCACTATTTAAAGCCTGCCTACCAGCACAAGCTTTCAAGACACTACCGAAAGTGAATTCATCAGGTTCCATGCTCGAACGTAGCATCAAAACAAACATTTCTAGTGTTTCCTCTTCATTTCCATTCTGCCCGTATGCTGCAATGATTGCATTCCAAGAGACAGCGTCCCTTATTTCCATTTCGGTAAACACGCAACGTGCTTCAGCCAAAGCTCTACATTTTCCATACATGTCCAGAATCGCATTCTGCACACAAACATATGAATAAAATCTACTCTTAATGGCTGTTCCATGTACTTGGGTTCCATCTCTATACCCTTTGATCACTGCACAAGCACTAAATGCACCAGATAGAGTAATTTCATCAAAAAAAAGGCCAGAGTTCATTAAAGTAAGAAATAGCTGCAATGCTTCAGAACCCTGATCAGCTCGAGTGCATGCAGTAATTATGGCGTTATAAGATTGCAAATTACGATTTGGTAATGTCCGAAATAGACTTTTAGCATCAGACAATTTGCTACATTTTGCGTACATATCCAAAGTGGCAGTGCCAACTATAATGTCGGATCCAAAATTCATCTTCAACGCATGACCATGCAACTGAGAACCAAATCTAAATGCAGATAAGCCTGAACATGACCTGAAAACACTGGCATATGCAGATTGACTAACCCCAAAACCTTCATTTTGCATTTTCTTGAACAATTCCAAACCACCCAAAAGATCATCATTCTGAACACAACCAGCAATCAACGTGCTCCAAGAAACCCAATTCTTCTCGGGCATTTCATTGAAAAATTGTATAGACTCCTTCAACTTTTTACATTTAGCATATGTATCTACCATTGCACTTGCTGTCACCACATCATTGGCAAAACCCGTTCTCACCACAAGGCCATGAACCTGAATCCCTAACCTATAATCTTCCAAACTTAAACATGCCTTGAGAACCACAGCAAAAGTGGTGGCGTCCAATCCCATACCGTCTTTCACCATTTGCAAGAAAATATCAATCGAGTCCCCACAGCTACCATTTTGTAAGTACCCCGAAATTAATGAGTTCCACGAGATGACATCTCTTTGAGGCATCGAATCAAACATATGCCGAGCCATCCCCATATTCCCAGACCCAGCATACCCAAAAATCATTGCATTCCAAGACACTGTATCCCGCTGAAACATTCCATCAAACACTCGACGAGCATACTCCAAATTGGAGCATTTTACATACATCTGAATCAAACAATTTGTAACAAAGACAGTTGGTATGAACCCGGAAACAACCATACGACCATGGGCTTGTTTCCCAGTTTCGAGCGATTTTTGCTGTGCGGATTCTTGGAATATGTGGGAGAAGGTTTTTCTCATGGTGGGTGTCGTTGGTTTAGTGGAATAGCTGAAATTGTCGAGATGAGTGGTGCATGTTTGGGTAGAATATAGTCGCCGAGAAAGTTTGGTCGGGAATTTGAGTATCGTGAAGCAAAGGTGAGGGATTATGATTGGAGGCTTGGACATTTGAAGTCATGCTTTGGCGGGTTCTCGGCCGTTAAGGTTGTTTCGAAAGTCTGTTACTTGACATCATCTACTATGTACTCCGTATGACCGGTTGTTTCGAAATTCCCTTTATAATTTGGAAAGAAACGGGCTTTACGGCTGCTTAGTGCCTAACACTTCCTCCTTTCCTAAATTATTGTTTTTTTTTTTATATCAGTTTTAGAATAATTATTTTATTTAAAAAAATGAAAATTATTTTTATCATTTTACATTTACTTTTTTTTGTATTTTAATTATGAACCACATACACATAGGCATTACAAAAAATTATATATTATATCAATATTAATAATCAAGTCAATTATTTTTTCTTAATCTATGTACTGGGTCAAACAAGACAATAATTAAGAGACGGAGGGAGTACAAGTTAATTTGGAAAGAAACGGGCTTTACTGCTGCCTAATACTCGTTAAAAAGAAGGGTGAATTACAGGTCGGTCCCTTTTTTAACATTTGTAATCGCTCCAGTTTACTTATCTTTTTTTAAAATCGGATAAAGACATTTTTAGGGCGAAAAAACGATTATGTCATTAATGAAAGAAAAACACGCGTGCATCAGTAACTCAAGGCATCGCGATGAGTAATCCAAGGCATCGCGTGGGTTACTCATCGCGATGAGCAACATAGGCATCGCGATGAGCAACACAGGCATCGCGATGAGTAACCAAGGCATCGCGATGAGCAACCAACGCATCGCGATGAGCAACAAAAGCATCGCGATGAGCAACCAAGGCACCGTTTGAATTTCAACTATTGGAGGGGACTTGATTTTCGCTTACCTTTCGAGGGTGTTGCCCCCGAACCCCCACGAGAGACGCTGTCCCCTCGACCCCTGCGACCTGACCGGGCAGGTCGATCCCCGTTGTGTTGCCAAGCATACTGCGATTGGTGAATTAAAGGCATCCCGATGCCTAATTTAAGGCATCCCGATGCCCAATTTAAACCAAATTCAAATGACTAATGATTCCAGGGCTCCTCTCTGGCTCAGCTACTTGCGTAGTCTAGCTGAATCGCTCTTCGAAAGGACATCATGTGAATGGCGGATAGAAAAAATCCCGAGGATTATAATATCAAAATCGATCAAAATAGTTATTTTTGGTTGAAAACTTTACATACAAACATGGTATTGACTTCCTATAACAGTATGATATTGATATTATACACAATTCAAACTCAAATCATTGATTAAAGTCACAAAATCAGTCTAAGAACATTTCCCTCTGTTTTCGGATAGCACACTGCCAAGCTCGATTTAGATCTCAAAAATAGTATTTTTTGGTAGAAAAATTGATCACAAATATAGTACTAAGTTAGGATAACAATATGAGATTGATTTTAAACAAATTCGAAGCTTGAAACATAGATTAAAGTGGCCAAAACAGCCCAAGAACAAAGAAAAACGAGATGAACTCAAAAAATTTAAATTTGATCAAATTCGTGTTCTATACATGGAAATTAAGATTCAAACATGATGGAAGACTATATTAACAACATGAAATTATTTATACATCAATTCAAATCTCAAATCTGAAGCAACGATGTTGTTGAGGGCATTTTAAGAAGAAAATTTTCAAAGTGCCTTTTAGCGGTTTAAAAAAAAAGGGATGGATTGGAGAGAAAAATTTTTTTAAAAAGTGGACCGGCCAACAATTTCATGTAAAAAGAATGCCTTTTTCTTTTTTCTTTTTAAAAGCTAAACACTAAATTCACTATATGATAGGAGTATAAAATATTTTTTTCTTCACACTATCTTGTTTTCTCTTTTAATACGGTCGTTGTCATCACCAAAAACTAACTCTCAACCACTTAAGAATTTGTCAATGATCGAATAGAGTACTAAAAATTATCTAAGTCATCGTCATAAGTATTCTTATAAAACTCATTCTCAAAATTAGTCACGGCAATGGGGGCGAATCGGATTGAATCAATGACCCAATCCAACATGATCCCTTACCATATTAAATGAAACAAATTAGATCCACAATTAATTTGAATCAAATCCATATCCAACAAAATTAGCAGATCGGATCATGACCCAAATTTTTGTTTCTAAATTAAATTAAAAACTCAAAAATTTCCAAAACAAAAAAATAAAAAATGAGAAATAATATCAAAAGATTCACTGAAGGTAGCACAAGGCATAATAGTATACTTCAATGAAAAATTGATAAAAATTATCAAAGATTCACTGTAGGGGTTGTTAGAACATTTATTTACTTAAGACTTGTACACATAATAAAGTACAAGATCATATTTTTCACATAAGCATTATAAACGTAAGTTGAAGATATACTGAAACCAATTGACACCATTAGTACCAAGCAATGGAATCCGATCAACTGTAATGCGGAACGAGAGTCTTCAATTCAAGTGAGTTTTGATTTTCATCCCCTTATTTATCTCACATACAATGGAACGTGTGTATTTTGTGGAAACGACTTATAGGGTAAAGAACGTTAGAAATCCTAATTTCCAAAGACCATTTTTTTTTAATAGATAGAGGATGGAACCAAACCCTAAAAATAACACAGTCCATCATGGTGTAAAGATTTATTGGGCCTATTAAGATTTAATATAGGAGAAATTGCTGGCCGGTCCATTTTCCCAAACTTTGTTTCTCTCCAGTCCACCTTTTTTTTTTAAACTGCTAAAAGACAGTTTCAAAATATTGTTCCTAAAATGTCCCTAATGCAACGTGAAACTCGATTGTAAACACATATCAGGCCTCGTCAAAAGCTCTCTATTATTTCTTCCTAAAACACTTCGTCTATTGATTTTGTAAACTCGAGTGAAAACCCTTTTTTTTTTTTTTTTCTATTATGGAGAATGCGATCATGTTAATGGTGAAATTCAGAAGTGGTACTATCGTTCATAAAGTTTTTGAAAATTTTGGAATAGCTGATTTGATTCGATTAATAACAGGTAAGTATTCCAATGTTGAAGCTCAAAATTTATCTTTGAAATATTCCTTGGGATCTCATACGAATTGTTTTTTGTCGAATGATGATAATTGCGTAAACATGGTATTGTTGGCCAAAATTTTATCAGTTAACATTATATCAGTAGACGTTTTTGAAAATCAAAATGCTTTAAGTTACGGATTGAATAGAGTTGGGTTAGTTGGTGATTCTGTTTCCTTCAGCGGCATCGTGATTTAGGGATTCCTAATCGCGATGCAGATATGGCTCATCGCGATGCATCAATGCCTTATCGCGATGCTAGTGTTTCTCATCGCGATGCCGGAATTTCTCATTGCGATGCTTCAGTTTGTAATAGCAGTTCAAGTTATTCCAATCGTGATGCATCATCATCGCATCAAAGCAATATCAATTCTATAATTTTGGAAACTGATGATGAAAGTGTTCCATGCTATGACATATGTCCTAATCAGTCACAAAGGGATCTTTTAACTGCTGGTTGGGCATCTGATATTACTGGCGTTGGGCAAATTTTTAAAGGTGGGTTGGAAGAATTTCGGAGGCAACTGATAAAGTATTCCTTCAAGATTGGTTTTGATTATGTTTTTTTGAAGAACAACAATGAGAGGGTTAGTGTTGTATGTGGAAGGAATTTCGATGATGATTGCAGTTGATTTATCAAGGCATCTATTTCAAGTCTTGGCAATTCAGCATCCATATACAAGTGCAACCTTACACACAGATGTAAAGTCACCATGTTTGATTCAATTGATTACTCAAAAAGGATGGGTTGTGGTATAATTGCAGATTTGATTGTTGAAAATGTTCGTAGTCAACCAAGCTATTCCCCGGCCGATGTAATTGATCACATGAGGACCCAGTATGGCATTGAGGTAAGTTACAGTAAGGCATGGAGAAGCGTTGAAAAGGCTCGCAGTAGGATTTTTGGTGGTTATGATAATTCTTTTCAGGAGCTGCAATGGTACATCAAAGCATTGCATAAGAGTAATCCGGGCAGTTTTGCAGTAGTTGAATCAGACCCTATTACGAATCGTTTCAGTCATTTGTTCATTTCGTTTCGGGCTTGTGTAGATGGTTTTAAGTATTGCCGTCCTATATTGTTTATAAATGGCACCTTTATGAAATCTCGATTTAAAGGCACACTTTTGTCTGCAACGGCCAAGGATGGAAATCAAGGTACTTAAAAAAAAAAAATCAGTTACTTTAAAAAAAAATTTATTTGAACATTATTTTAAGGATCGTATTGTTTATATGCGGTTGTAAGTGCTGAAAATCGGGAAAATTGGTCTTGGTTTCTTTAAAAAATAAAAGAAGCAACAGAAGATCGGGATGTGTTGTTTGTATCCGATAGAAATGTTGGTTTAATGGAAGCCATAGGTGATGTTTTTGATAGTTCAAAACATTTCTTCTACTTGGTGCACTTATATCGTAATTTGAAAGAAATGTTTGGTGGTAAACGTTATTCAAGCGTGTTTCGCAACAAGATGTGTTCAATATTGAAGGATTGTGCGTATGCCCTGACTGTCAGACTATTCAATGAGAAACTTGAAGTATTCAAAAAAGAAGGAGGACAAGTTGCTTATGATTTCTTGTCCAATATTCCATACGATAAGTGGTCTATTGCACATTGTCGCGAGAACAGGCATGCTGAGATGACATCAAATGCTGCGGAATCTTTCAATAATTGGATTTTAGATGCTCGAGCTCTTCCCATTACTCACATGGTTGACTGTATAAGATCAAAAATCATGAAATGGTTTACAGAGAGACGTAGCAATGGAAAAAAATGGGACAGATTATTATGTTGGGAGATGGATAAAAAGTGGAGGGAGTATTTAACCATTAGGGTTACATGGCATGCCCGGATGGTACGTGGCGTAATATACGAGGTTCTGTCCAATCCAAGCGTTACAGTTGATTTGGAGAATCGAACATGTTCGTGCTATCAGTAGTAGATTCAAGGATTCCCATGTTGCCATGCCGCAGTTGTGGTAATGAGATGCTAAAAAAAGTTTGATGATATTGTTGAAAATTACTTCCTGACAAGTTATTACATCAAGTGTTACGAGAAAATATTAATGCCAATTCCAACTACGGAGAGGTACGAGCTAAATAATTTTTCCGAAAGTGATACCATTTTACCACCGATAATGAACAGATTAGCCGGACGTCCAAAGAAGAAGAGGATTGCATCAACTGGTGAATCGACAAGTAAAAGGAAAATAAAATGTAGCAGATGTAAAAAGCTTTGTAACCACAACTCTAGGTCATGTAGAGAGGCAATACAATCTTGATTTTTATTTTTTTTCAATGTTTACTGAACTATTAGTGTCAATGAAATTGTGTTTTTATATTTTAGAAATTTTTTTTTTAGTTATATTTTTTGTCATTTTTATCAATGGTTCATTTTTATTTTAGTTAAATTTTATTTTACGATGCCTGATACATCGCGATGCATTAATCAGAGATCGCGATGCATAAATCAGAGATCACGATGCAGAAATCAAGCATCGCGATACAGACATCATTCATCGCGATGCAGACATCATACATCGCGATTCAGAAAACATGCATCGCGATTCAGAAACCATGCATCGCGATTCTTTACAAAAATTACATGTGGTCACACTTGACTTAAAATTATGACAATTTAGTAACTTTATCAGTTATTACCACACAACCACCTTCAGAATTCAAATTTTATTCAAAAATTACAAAATTACAAGACTTGTGTACTCATCATATATATATATATACAAAAAGTACAAAATTCCAAAAATTACAATAATTACAATAATTACAAACGTTTAAAAAGCCATTGCAATACAAACGTTTAAAAAGCCATCGCGATGCATTAATCAGAGATCACGATGCATAAATCATAGATCGCGACGCACAAATCAGAGATCGCGATGTAGAAATCAAGCATCGCGATACAGACTTCATTCATCGCGATGCAGACATCATGTATCGCGATTCAGAAACCATGCATCGCGATTCCTTACAATGTATTGCGATGCAGACATCATGCATCGCGACTTAAAATTATGACAATTTAGTAACTTTACTAGTCATTACCCCACAACCACCTTTAGAATTCAAATTTCATTCAAAAATTACAAAATTACAAGACTTGTGTACTCGTCATATATATATACAAAAATTACAAAATTTCAAAAATTACAATAATTACAAAACTGGATGTCCGCCAGTTTATTTCTTCATGTGACCCCCTGCTATCATCATCACCTCAACCATTCTCGCACTGTATTTGTTACATTGATGAATGTCATATTTTTTGGGTACTGATATCCCTTTTAATAGACATTCAATCATCATGCAAACGATGATGCCGCAGTCTTCAGTGTTTGGAGCTTGTTGGGGTGATTCTGCATATGTTTTTATTTCACATTTGAAGTTTTTCTGGCTTAATCCTTTGAATCTTTTGAAGGTCACATCTAGGGGCAAATCGTTGATGATTTCACGCATTTTTCCTTCAACGTGGTTTACCTGTAAAGTAAAATATAAAAAAAAAAATAGTTAATGGGTGATTTTTTTTTTGTTGTATTTTGATTAAATAGTCGTAGATTACTCACTAGTTTTTTTGCCCTTTCCAAATGCCAATCTTTTTTTACTTTTGGGTGGATGTAAGTGTTGTAGAGGGTCCAGGTCATTTCGCTTTCAGAGAATCGCAGATTCTAGTCTTCTCATTTCCTGCCCTAGTTGTGTTGATTGGGAAAATGAATATTTCATCACTGGTCATGGCCTCTTTCAATATGTTATCTATCATTTCTGCCACAACTAGTCTGTAATCTTCCCCACCTCTTACAACAAAATTCTAAATAACATTTTCAATATTAGTTTTCAGCAATTAATTAATAATCTTATACGTTAAGGAATTAGGATAATTCTTACCCAGCTATCCGATGTAAAAACAGTTTCAATTTTGTCTTTTTTTGTAGTATGTGTTGTACGAGGAACGCCCAGGTGTCGATGTGCTGTAAACAAAGAAAACTAGTTATTCTTTCTGAAAATAAAATATCACATCTCAAAGTTTAATAAGTACAATAAATACAAAGTTTTCTAGTTTATCGTTGTGTAAGATTTGCATTGCATTTCTAAGGTCCATTATTGGCACAATATCTCCTGCCTGATAGACAACCGCGCTGCATAATGTGAGGAGCATATTAATATTTCAGTACAAAAAATATATTTACGTAAGTATTATCAGAATCATGAATAATCTGATATTTTAAAATTCAACAATATTAATTTCACTTACTCCTCTCCCCCAAATTTTAGGTAAATATGTTGCATTGCATCCCTGACTTCTTTCTTCATGAGCTTAACAGGTTCAAGATCATCATTGAGTGGTACTTGGGGATCTATGTTCCTTTTCTTATAAACTTGTGTGTTGAATTCATCCCCTTTTTCCCCGCAGGAATCACCCTTATTCTTCCTCTTACGGTCTAGTCGTGCTTTTACTCCTCTGGCCAATGAAGAAGGAGACATGGCACTTTTCTTTTTAGTGTTTGCATTGACAAAATCATCCGAATCATCATCTGTTTCAGTAGCATAACTATCTTCTTCAGATTCATTTATTGACGTGGTTTGTACGTCCTTCAGAATCGATCGGATGATATCATCTGTTTCGCTTGGTTGCTGGGGTTGTCGCTGTTGTGCCATTAGCATCTCCATCTCTTGTGCCATTGTTGATAGTTTATTGTTTAGAGATTGAATCTCAGTTTCAGCTTCAAGAAGTTTCAAATTCATTACAGTTTGTTGCTCTTGGGGCTGGTCGGATGATTTTTCTTGAATTCGGTAGCCTTAGCTTCTATTGTTAATGCTTTTTCAACCAACTCAGTTTGGAGCATCTGCAGTTGTTCTTTCCTGGCACTGAATTCAACTCTTAAGCTTTCAATTTCTTCAAGTAGCTTCAAATTCAATTCATCCGTATGCGACGTTAGATTTTGGGCGTCAGTTTGTTGCTGTTCGGATGATTTTTCTAGAAGCTTGGCTAATTCAGATTTGAGCTTTTCTATTTTAGTATCCTTAGCTTCTACTGTCAATCTCTTTTCAGTCAACTCAGTCTGTAGCCTCTGTATTTCATTGTGCTTGGCATCTAGTTGAGAGGAACTTTCATCCAATTTAGCATTGAGCGACTTGCTTACTGTTTGCTCTTCAAGCAACTCAGTTTTTATCGATGTGATTTTATTGTCCTTTTCTTCAATAGTGGACAATTTGTTGATCAGCTCCTCTTTTAAATTATTGCAACAATTGTTTTCAACATGTTGCATATCATCAACCTCAGTGTCAAAGAGCCCAGTGTCAATGAAATCTGTATCCTTTTCCAGTCCCTCAATTTGAAGTTGAGCATCTTTATCAACACACATTTCTTCGTTTTCATGTGTTTTTATTCCCCATAATGTTTCTATTTCACTTGTTGTTGCCTTGGGGAAATGATGGAATTTCTGCAAAAGCAAGAAAGTAAATGTAATACAATGTTAGGGGAGATGCATCGAAAATGCATTATTTATTATTTGTAATTAGATACTAAAGGCACATTTTATACACTTACTTTTTTCTTCATGACTGAATTGAAATCTGATTTATTAAAAATAGTTGACAGTGCTAATAGATCCCATTTGAGTAACTTTGAGATATCATCTTCTATAATTGGTTTCATGATGTTGGTTCGCTTGCATAACCAATACTGCATGTGCAAATTCAACCCCCTTGTTAGTACAAACAAATCAATATGCACTGTATATGAACATTTGAAATTAGTTACAAGTGAGTGTAAAAAAGTTACCGGTAGCAGCAGCACGCATTTCTCCACGTTGTCATCCTTTCTAGTTTTCAAGGCATTTATCAACCTGTCGACAATATGGTCTGATCAATTGTATATTAAAATTTTGTCGAAGTCCGATATTATGTTTATATATGTACATGGTATGTAACTGCTACTTGTTGGGACAAGGAAGGTTGCAAGAACAAGCAGTGTCGTCAAAATTGCAACGTCGTTGATTTCCCTTTGATCTTCACTGGGCATAATGGCCTGAATCTGACTACATACAAGGGTTCGGCTAAGCTTATAGTCTTTTGATTTCTTTGATTTCTTTTCGGGGAAGTGCCTTAGAAGGAAATTGGATCGTTCAATGTTATAAAAGTTAATTTTGATTTCCTCCTCCCCGTCATTGATTCCAAGCAGAAGCTTTGCATGCCTTGCTTTAAGCTCTAGGTCTTTCTTTCCAAACAAGAAAGACTTGTCATCCTTTACATAACAGTTTACAATCATTGCCAGTACGAAACTATCCATCGTACAATGTTTTTCTATAATTTTGTCTTGGATTATGGCTTCAATCAGTTTCCAAAATAGTGTTTTCTTCAGGGCTTGAAGGTGATTTTCCCTAAATTGCAATGTCTTCACCTGTTTATTCAGGAGTATGAGACTGCATCTGCATTTTAACGATACGGTTTGTTTCTTTTTTGAAGCTGCATAACAACAGGGATATTCCATTTTATTATCAAAGAGTAAATTTATTGAAAAAGAAGAAAGTAAACCAAGATGCATAGAAATCATCTTGAATACAGGAAATGAATTTTATATGTCCAATTTGTTGTATTTCCATGCACATACTATGAATTATTATTCATATATTATACGCTAGAACCCTAAAAGTCATGTTTTAAGAACCCTAGAATTGAATAAAGCATTACATAATTTTTAAGTCTTAAGAACCCTAGAATAAATTGAACCCTAGAATCGCGATTTCCGAGTCTTAAGAACCCCAGAATAGTGATTCCTAAGTATCTCAACCCGGACACACAAATTGAATAAAAGCATTACATAATTTTTCAAATAATGTAGAAGAAATACACACCAGTTGTTTGAGTTTCCTTCGTCATTTTGGCCATTTTTGTTGTGTATTCAGCTCGTGGAGAAGAAATTATGCTCTTGTCAGTAGTCGATTTCCTCTCGCAATTCTTACTTAGTTTTTGCTTGTGTAGACAATGGAAGTGAGATGAGAATTTTTTTTTTTGTGTTTTTCTGTGAAATGCGGGGTGAAACGTTTTGTTTTTGTTTTCGCGCTTGTTTTATTTCTAGCTTAAAATAGTAGCTTAAAATAGTTTGGTTCATCGCAATTTTAAAATCTCCCAATAGCGATGGTTAATATGTGCATCGTAATGCTGATATTAATGCATCGCGACTAATCAGTATTAAGGGTATATTAATATTTCTAGCTTAAACGATAATTTTATATGTGCATCGCGATGGCTTAAATTTTGCATCACGATGGCTTAAATTAAGCATTGCGACTCCTAATACAGGCATCACGATGCATTCAAAAGATTTTGAGTTGGAAAAATCACTTAATTTACTAAAATATTAGATTTTTTTGTTTGTATTAAGGACATATTCATATTTTTGACAAAAAAGATAATTTTACATTGGCATCGCGATGCCCATTAGATTGAACGCGATGCCAACATTTATGCATCGCGATTGATTAAATTGGGTATCGCGATGCATTAAAAAGGCATCGGGACTTTTGAATTGGAAAAATCATTTCAATTTACTGAAAATATTAATTTTTTTGTTGTATTAAGGATATATTCATATTTTTGACAAAAAGATAAACTTTACATGGGCATCGCGATGCCGATTAGATTGTATGCATTGCCCAAGGAATTGAAACGCAAGTCTGATGATTGAAACGTGATGCTAGCCATGCATTCAAAAGATTTTGAGTTGGAAAAATTATTTCATTTACTGAAATATTAGTTTTTTTTGTTTGTATTAAGGACATATTCGTATTTTTGATAAAAAGGATAAACTTTACATGGTCATCGCGATGCCCATTGGATTGAACGCGATGCCAACATTTGTGCATCGCGATGCATTAAAAAGGCATCGAGATTTTGAGTTGAAAAAATCATTTCAATTTACTGAAATATTTCAATTTAAGGACATATTAGTTTATTGTTTGAAAGATAAACTTTACATGGGCATCGTGATGCCCATTAGATTGTACGCGATGCCATTATTTGTGCATCGCGATGCGTTAAATTGGCATCGCGATGCATTAAAAAGGCATTGCAACTTTTGAGTTGGAAAAATCATTTTAATTTACTGAAATATTAGTTTTTTTGTTGTATTAAGGATATATTCATATTTTTGACAAAAAGATAAACTTTACATGGGCATCGCGATGCCCATTAGACTGTACGCGATGCCATTATTTGTACATCGCGATGCGTTAAATTGGCATCGCGATGCATTAAAAAGGCATCGGGACTTTTGAGTTGGAAAAATTATTTTAATTTACTGAAATATTAGTTTTTTTGTTGTATTAAGGATATATTCATATTTTTGACAAAAAGATAAACTTTACATGGGCATCGCGATGCCCATTAGATTAAACGCATTGCCCAAGGAATTGAAACGCAAGTCTGATAATTGAAACGTGATGCTAGCGATGCATTCAAAAGATTTTACTTGGAAAAATCATTTCATTTACTGAAATATTAGTTTTTTTTGTTTGTATTAAGGACATATTCGTATTTTTGACAAAAAAGATAACTTTACATGGGCATTGCGATGCCCATTAGATTGAACCCGATGCCAACATTTGTGCATCGCGATGCCTTAAATTGGCATCGCGATGCATTAAAAAGGCATCGGGTCTTTTGACAAAAATCATTTCAATTTACTGAAATATTTCAATTTAAGGACATATTAGTTTTTTTGTTTGTATTAAGGACATATTCATATTTTTAACAAAAAGATAAACTTTACATGGGCATCGCGATGCCCATTAGATTGTACGCGATGCCATTATTTGTGCATCGCGATTCCTTAAATTGGCATCGCGATGCATTAAAAGGCATCATGAGTTTTGAGTTGGAAAAATCATTTCATTTACTGAAATATTTTAGTTTTTTTTGTTTGTCTTAAGGAATTGAAACGTAAGTCTGATGATTGGAAAAATCATTTCATTAAAAGGCATTGCGATGCACGATGTGCATCGCGATGCTCAATGTTGAGTTCAACGGTGACATCGCGATTTTAGTAGTTTAGTTCAATATTGGGTCATCGCGATGCTATATGTTGAGTGTTACTGCGGAATCGGGATGCTCGTAGTTTAGTGCAATTGGGTCATCGCAATGATCGATGATGATGGACATCGCGATGCATCGGGTTACTGATTTGCGCGTATTTTTCTTTCATTAATGGTATAATCGTCTTTTCACCCCAAAAATATATTTTTTCGGTTTTAAAAAAAGATGATTGGACTGGAGCGATTACAAACTTTTAAAAAGAGATTGACCCGTAATTCACCCTTTAATATACTTTAAGTATACTAGATGAATAAATTATATAAGTCTATAATGTTATTTGACTAATATAATTAATTAAGGCTCGTAACTAATAAATATTTTTTTCTAAGTTGGACTCGTAGGTCACAAAACATGGACTCGACCCAGTCGGGTCTTACAGGGGCTACATGTATATTGCAAAGCTAAAATAAATATTGAATATAGCCTCCGTCCCAGATAAATGTTCCTACTTTTTATTTTGGATGTCTCAACTAATGTTCCTAAAGACTTTTGATCTACCTATTCTCTACTATTATTCCTAATATACCCTTAAAACTTCATTTAATATAACACATCCCAAAGAAACTTAATTATTTAAAATAGTTGAACTCAATTAATGTTTATGAGTATTATGAACACATTTTACAGTATATCATTAATTATATTTCTTAATTCATGTGTTTTATCTACTAGTCACATTTATCTGGGACGGAGGGACTATTTTCTAATATGGCTGGCTCACTGTAGGATCAAACACAGTTATAGTAAAATTTAACCTAATATAGTGAGAAATCTGTGTTCAACGCTCAAAATAAATTCATGATACCTAAACTTCAAAGAGAATGAAGAAAAAAATTGAAGCAAATTGTACTAAATTTGAACGACTTTGTTCATTGAATTGCTCTTTGGGAATAATACCTATACTTCCCAGAAGCAAATCAACCTTACCTCACCACAATCAATTTCCAGGGAGTGCTCCCAGAGCAATAAAGCAAGTTGCAAATTGCTCCCATCTGCTAATATTGATGGCAAAGCCATCCCCAGGTAAAGTAAAGTAACTTGTTATACACAATCAACCACCTTCGATTGCAATTGCTTATGTTTTGACCAATAATGGAGATTGATCACATCTATTGACTAATAATAGAGGTCTCTTTGATCAATCGAAATTCAATCTTCCCGGCTACGTGACGGTGGTAATCAAAGTTGAAACCGTGGCAAAGAGAGAGAAGAGGGTGACCGTCGTAATTTAAAGAAAAATGAATAGAACAACAAATTTAGTTTACAACTACTAGTAAATCACTCATTCATCCACAAATGTTTAAGTGAAATGGGTTATAAATGGATCCAATCCACCCAATCCAGATCACTAATTCATCCGCAAATATTTAAAGGAATCACTTTTCTATAAATCAACAAATCACAATTTAAATGATCTGAATCATGTTAAATGGGTCGAATCAATGATCATGGATCAATGATCCAACACGTTGCCTGGCCTACACAAAATCATACTCCAATGTCATTTTTAGCCAAAGGTATTATATCAAGTTTGGAGAAATTGTGGACAACTTGCAACAAATCTTTTTCCCTTTTTTTTTCTTTTTTTTTTAACTTACCACAATTAAGTATTTGGCTTAAAATATTGGATAAAATGTACAGTATGTCCCTCTACTTTGTTATCGCGTTTTTGTTCATGAATAATTTTTATTGTCCTGGGACCGTTCATGAATAATTTTTATTGTCCTGGGACCGTTCATCCATCCACTTTTTTCATTAATACTAGTTATCTCTGACATGTGCCATCACTGACTTTTCTCAAAGGGACATTTTTGTACTCCTTTTTGGACCTTTGTATCCAAACCCGAATACAACTACGTTCCCATACCTTCTTCCGTAACAGTGGCTAATCCCCCTACAAAACTTCAATCTTTTTTCTATAATTAATAGTTGGTCGTGATAAATCAAATTCATACTATTATCAAGTGGAAAATAGAAATTTTCAGTTTGTTGGTGAGAAGTTGCAAACATGAATGACGCAGATTCGTCTACTGTATCTTCCCCCATGCATTCCACACCATCACCAACAAACCTTTGGGTTCATTGAAACCTTTTATTAGAGTTGACTTTTTTTCGTTGTGTTGCTAGTATCTGAGAAGCCACATCGTCATGCGTGAGACTTAAATCATCGTTCGTCAAGTCTTGTTAGCTTAGCCAGTAGCCACAACAACTAGCTATATATAAGGGTATTTAGCAAATTCCAAAATCAAACTTTTGTTATTTTTTCTTCCTCTGTCCCAACCCCCTCCCTCCCTCTCCGTCTCTCGAGGCAAACCTATTCACATGTGGGAGATAACGTTATTTTAATGAAAAAAGTGGACGGAAGGAGTGTGAACACGCTGAAGATAATAACTTTGACATATTTAATGAAAAAAGGTAAGACGGTTGGAAGGCAATAAAATTTGTACAAAGGATGAAAAAATTGTGATTGCATAATAGATGGACTTTGTTGCTATTATGATAAAGTATAGGAATGTTTAGTACATTTATCCTAAATATTGCATGAATTTTTTATTTTTTATTTTTTTGAGAATGTTACAAAAAAAAAAGGAAACAAATACTCCATTCTCAAAATTATTATACGAAATCCATTTGAGGGTGTAATGTTGTTTCCTTTAGGTTTAATATATAATTTGGTCCCTGAACTTTACTCCATTTCCTGATTCGTTTATAGAACTTTTCCATTTCTTATTGTGGTCCCTGAACCTCACTTTAAGACTTACAGTTAGTCCCTCAAGTGACGGACGTCACTTTACACGTTAAATAATTTATGAAATGCCCAAAATGCCCTTATTACATGCTGACTGTATATCCCCCGTGGACAACGTCTGGTCTTGGATTTGAATTTTTTATATTTCTCTTTCTCCCTCTTTATTTCTCAATTAAACATATTCATTAACAAAAATTTAAAAATCATTACAGACAACGATAAAGAACGAGAGAATTGATCGAGGGTTTCGTGGTTAGGGTTCTTGATCCAATTGAAGCGAAGGTGCATTTGTGCTAGCTAATCGAATACGATAGAGGTGTTCCATTGGTATATAGAGTTCGACGACCAAGGTATGTATATAAATTAGGGTCAATTAGGGTTTTATTGTTTGTGTATATAAATTAGGGTAAATGTTGTTTACTGTGTTGCGAGTTAATTGTTGTATAATTAGGGTCAATGATTTGGGTAAATTAGGGTAAATGTTGTTTGTGTATATAAATTATTGTTTGTGGAATGTGGTCCCAAATTTGTAGTGAATGTGGTCCCAAATTTTACACCTTTTTCATGTTATGCTCCTCTATGTGTTCATGTATGGGCCATTTGCAGTATTTATTATATTATGTGTGAGTATGTGTGTTTCTTTATTATATTGCATGTGTGTGTGTGTGTGTCTATGCATGTGTCTGTGTGTTTGTTTATTATGTTGTTCGTGTCTATGACTCTGTTTTTTTTATATTATATTATGACTCTGTTTTTGTTTATTATGTTGTTTGTGTCTGTTTTTTTGATTATATTATGCATGTGTCTGTGTGTCTATGCATGTGTCTGTGTCTGTTTTTGTTTATATTATGACTCTGTTTTTTTGTTTATTCTATGACTCTGTTTTTGTTTATTATGTTGTTTGTGTCTGTGTGTTTGTTTATTATATTGCATGTTTGTTTATTATATTGCATGTTTGTTTATTGATGCAGAATGCCAGATTATACTATTTGTTTGCATCATTGTGGCAGACTTGTTAGTAGTAGTGAAGGACTTAAGTATGTCGGGGGTGAAGTGGATCATATAAGTGGATGGGATCCTGACCTTATATCATTTTTTGACATAAAGAAAACAGTTAGTAATTTGCTGAAGTATAAAAATGTTAAGGGTGTACTATAGGGTTCTGGGTATGATTTGTCGTGGGGATTAGGAGGCGTATTCTAACGGTGAGGTTGTTGACATGATTGCTTTGTTTAATCAAGTAAAAGAGATTGAGATGTATGTTGAACACGATGTAGATAAACCTGTAATGCATGGTGACATTCCTAAACTAGCTTGTCCAGATGGTATGACATTTGATCCAAAAAGTCTGCTAGATCAGGATTGCATTTTAGTAGACATGATTAATGAACACTTGGGTGAGAGTCATAACAGGGGTGAAAATGATAAGGAAGATAATAGTGGTGACATGGATAAGGATTGGCTAGAGGCTGGATTTGGTGATGATGAAAATAGAAATCATGAATGATCAGAAAATATAGAGAAAGTGCAGAGTAAAGATATGGGTGTTGACAATCATGAAGGTGGTGGTATGGAAGATGAAGTTCAGAGTAAAGAAAGAGGTGTTGACAGTCTTGAAGGGATTGAAATGGATGATGAAGTGCAGAGTGGTCAAATGGAAGATGAACAAGGGGCTGATCATGAACAAGAATCAACTGAATATGAATTCAGTGGAACTGATTTAGATACCAGTGATGATGAGTTGGCTGAATTGAGAGGGGGAAGAGTTGTAAAACAAAAAAGTCAGAACAGAGATAGAGAAGGGACTTCTGGTCATGGCTCTGTAGATGAACAAGGGTCTGAAAATTGCAGTGATGAGCAACCTGAACATGTGAGAGAAAATGTGAGAGAAAATGTGAGAGAAAGGGTGAGAGAAAATGTTAGTTATTTAAATCCTGATGAGGAGATGGCTGTTGAAATGGAATTGAATGCTTCAGAAAGTGAGTCAAATCTTGATTTAGTTGATTCAAGTAGTGATGAAGAACAGGTGCAGAATAGGAAGAAAAAGAAGATGAGATGTGCAACTTTTAACCCTAAGACTGACATGAAAGATGTGGAATTCAAGATTGGGCTAGAGTTTGCAAATGCTGCAGAATTTAAAGAGGCACTGTCTAATTATGCGGTTGATAAAGGGTATGACTTAAAGTACATGAAGAATGATAAACTTAGGGTTTCAGCTGTTTGTGTGAACAATAACTTATGTCCATGGAGAATTTGGGCTAGCAAAGAACAGAATGAACACAGTTTCACAGTAAGGTCCCTTAATCCAGTGCATAGGTGTTCAAAGAACATTAAGACCAGACAATGTACATCCAATTGGTTAGCCAAGAAGTACTTTAACATGATTAGGAACAATTGTAACTGGACTTGTGAGGAAATGGCTGCTGAAGTTTTAAACACTTATGAGTTGAAGGTCACCATCAGTTTGTGTCATAGGGCTAAACAGAAAGCTCTAAAGTATGCATTAGGATCTATGGATGAGCATTATGGCAGATTGTGGGATTACAGAAAAGAATTGAGGAAGAAAAATCCAGGAACCACGGTTGAAATCAAATACCATCACCCAACCCACTTGTTGCCCTGTTTTCCAAAGAATTTATATCTGTTTCCGGCTCTTAAACAAGGTTTTCTCAGTGGATGTAGGCCAATTATTGGGGTTGATGGGTGTTTTTTAAAAGGGTTGATGAAGGGTGAACTCTTGATAGCTGTTGGGAGAGATGCAAATAACCAAATGTGGCCTATAGCATGGGCAGTTGTACAAGTTGAGAATACAAGTTCTTGGGCATGGTTCTTATCACTTCTAATTAAGGACTTACAACTGGGAGATGGTCATGGATGGACACTCATCAGTGATCAACAAAAGGTATTAACCTGTTATTTACTATGTTATGTCCAATCTCATTGCATTTTACTATGTTATTTCACTTGAATTTTACTATGTTATTTAACTTGTTTATTATTTATCACTTTTCCTAGGGTTTGGTCAACTCAATTGCTGAGCTCTTGCCTCAAGTTGAGCACAGAGCATGTGCTAGACATGTTTGTGCTAACTGGTCCAAAAAATACAAAGGTGTTGAATTGAGAAAGTGGTTTTGGAAAATTGCAAAGGCCACCCACTTAGATGCTTACCAAAAAGCCTGTGATAGGTTGAAAGAGCTTGATGCTGATGCCTATGAGGATTTGATGCAGAGAAATGTTCACAAGTGGTCAAAGGTTTTTTTTCAAGAGCATAGTAAGTGTGATAATTGTGAAAACAACATGTCTGAAGGGTTTAATGGATCCCTTGTTTCATCTAGGTCTAAGCCCTTAATCTACATGTTAGAGGAAATTAGAGTGATGATGATGAGTAGGATCACAAAGAGAATGCTTTGGATGTCTAAGCATTGGGATGTTTTGTGCCCTAGGATCAGAAAAAAATTGGATCAGATTATGATTGAGGCTAGGAAATGGAAGTCAGTGTACAATGGGGAAACAAAGTTTGAAGTCACATA
Organism: Platycodon grandiflorus; assembly: GCA_016624345.1. Lineage (NCBI taxonomy): Eukaryota > Viridiplantae > Streptophyta > Magnoliopsida > Asterales > Campanulaceae > Platycodon > Platycodon grandiflorus. The sequence continues at coordinate 27,107,453 of CM028361.1, forward strand.
CTTAACTGAGGGACATATTGTTGATATAGATGAGAGGACATGTACATGCAGAGAATGGCAATTGATTGGCATACCATGTTGCCATGCTATGTCAAGTATTTATAGAGTTGATAAGAATCCTGATGAGTTTGTTGATGAGTGGTATAAGAGAGATGTCTTCATTAAGACATACTCAAATGTATTGCAGCCTATAACTGGGGAAGCTAATTGGGCCAAGTCTTACAAGGAAGTTTTGTTACCCCCTAAAGCCAAGAAAATGCCAGGTAGGCCTAAAAGGAACAGAGTTAAGGAGCCTAATGAGGAGCAAAAGACAAGAAAACAAACAGATGATACAAACGAGAAAATGTCAAGACAAGGAAGAGAGATGACATGTGGTAATTGCAATGAGATTGGACACAATAAGAGAAGTTGTAAAAAGCCTAAACCCCCTTCAGAAAATATAAGTCCATTTAATTTGAATGTGTGCAAGTTAGGTATGTTACATGCTATGTTAATTAACAATGCTTGTTTGTTATCTATTCAGGTTGAAGGTGATGGTACTTCAACAACAAATCCTAAGACAAAAGCCAAAAAGAAGACTACCACCAAAGATAATGCGATGCAGCCCAAGCATGCCAAGGATATACAAAAACAAGGAATGAGGGCGGGAAGAAAGTTACAAAGAATGCAAGAAGATGGCACTCAACCAAGAAAGAGAGGAAGACCTGCTAAGGCCAAGGGTCAAGACCAAGTTAGTGGTGTTGGTGTGTTTGTTTCACCCACTGGAGACACATATTACAGGGTAAAATATTTAATCTTACAAATATGTTGTTTCACCCAAGCATCACCTTTATTCAAGCTAACACTTTTATTTTGTCCTTTAGGCCCCAGGTTCCTCATCAGCAAATCTTGATGCCTTTCACCTAGACAATCAAAGGCTCTGTTCCTCAACCATCTCAGGTCTCACAAGCCCCACAATCTCAGGGTGCTCCTCAACCCTCTCAGGTCTCACAAGCTTTACAAGCATCAACTGCAGCTCTTCCTGTCACTCCAAGTAGAACATATGTTGGAACTGATAGAAATAGGTCCCCATGTTTGAGGGGGGGGGGAAGAAAGTTATTAACATTAATGCCTTATCACCTCAGAAGTGATGTTGTGTGAACTACTATAATGACTTAAACTGAAGTTGTGTTAGTTGACTGTACTAGCCCTTTTTGTGTTTGATGGCCATAAACTGAAGTTGTATTGCTTTGACTGTAAGGTCCCTTTTTGTGTTTGATGGCCATAAACTGAAGTTGTGTTGCTTTGACTGTACTGAAGTTGTTATGCCTTAACTGTATTGGCATTTTTGAATTTGATGGCCTCTTGCATTGCCAATGTAGTACAATCTTTTGAATGTTATGTAGTACCTGGATTTGGTTGTTATACTTGGTTGGTTGAATGCTTGCTTACAAGCAAGGGACTCCAAAATATAAGTCAACCACATTGCAAACACAAAAATACAATGTACATTTTTATAGCAACTTAAGCAAATCAACATTTGGTCCATTCAAATACATAGGTCAAGAAAATTGCAAACACAAAATACAGTGTACATTTTTATGGCAACATTAAGTGCCTTTTTCCACCATTGCTGAATACATAGATAAACCACCCATTTACAATGCCTAAAACTATAACCAATACCAAGTACATTTTCTCCTTCCATTCATTTTGTTTTTTGAGCCTATCAATTTCTTTTTTCAGAGTTGAATTTCTCAATTTTGTCTTGGACAATTGCACTTCCATCTTCGAGATTGTAACTTGCAAATTAGTTGCCTCGTCTCTAGCTTCGTTGATTACTTCGATCGCTCTTATAGGAAATTGATCGACCCATTCAAAATAACCACAATTTTTTTGGGGATCCTAAAAAAAATAAAAGGACAATTGAACAAATTAAAAATACCTTTTAGTCCAATTTTCAGAACAAGAAGAAAATAAATGGATTATACCTTGTAATTTGGGCACCCATTGAACCTCATTCCCGGGTGTTTTCTAGTCATTGAAGTCCATTCGAGCTCGCAATCCACATCGACAAATTTTTTCCCATCCGATTTGGTGCTTTTTATATTTGACCCATTTGTTGAAGATGAAGCCATTGTTGAATTAAAAAAACGAGCTTTGCGAAAAGATCAACCCGAATAGAGCTTGATCGGAGAGAAGATAAAACCCGAAGAAGAAGTAGAGAGAGAGAGAGAGAACGAAGGCTAGAAGATAAATTGATCAGAGAGAAGATCAACCCAGAAGAAGAGGGAGAGAAAGAGAGAGAAAGAAAGAAAGAAAGAAGGAAAGAAAGAAAGAAAGCTGAAGATCGCGAAAGAAATGTGCCTAGAAGAGAGCTTCATTAGAGAGCTTGATAAACCCTAGAAGAAGAGGGAGGGAGAGAGAGAGAGAGAGAGAAAACAGAATAGTGAGAAAGAAAGAGAGAGAGTTTAGGCGAGAAGAGAGAGGAGAAAGAGAAATGTAAAAATTCAAATCCAAGACCGGCGTTGTCCACGGGGATACACAACGGCATGTAATAAGGGCATTTTGGGCATTTCATAAATTATTTAACGTGTAAAGTGACGTCCGTCACTTGAGGGACTAACTGTAAGTCTTAAACTGAGGTTCAGGGACCACAATAGAAAATGGAAAAGTTCTATAACCGAATCAGGAAATGGAGTAAAGTTCAGGGACCAAATTATATATTAAACCTTTCCTTTAAAATAGAAGGGTGTTGCTATTCCCACCCCCAAAATTACTTAGCCTACCCACTTACTAAGTCTACCCCCCCTTTTAAATTCTATACCTCCTATATTACTAAGTATACCCCTTATTTTCCTATTTTACCCTTTAACCCATCTCTTTCTCTTCTTTCCCCTCTTCTTCGTTTCTCTTCTTTCCCTTCTCCATTTCCTTCTTCTCTCTCCAAAGCTTCTCTTTACTCCTTTCCATCCCCATTCCCCGCAAATTCATTTACTCTGGTAATTTCGATAGCAAAGTCTTAAAATCAGAGAGCAATTAATGTACATTATAAAAAACCTATTAAAGAAAAAAACCAACAATTGCCAAAGTTGCGAGAAACACAAAAGAAAGGGGAAAAGAATCAATTCACATCCAATGCTTCCTTCCAGTTTTCTCCACACGTACAAGTGGATTCTTTGTAATGCGGTTGAAAATCAGTTCTTGATTGAGGATTAGTGTGTGTGTGTGTGCGGTTTAATAATTTTTGAATTTTTTGGAGGAAGCTGCGTAGTGTGCGGCACCCTGCCGCACACAAAATGTGCGCAGTCCGCCGCACATACCTTAGGGCGTGCGGCAGGGTGCCGCACCGCACATTCTTAGAGTGTGCGGCGGGGGTGCGCAAGTATGTTAGGGTTCTTAAAAATTTTAAGGGTAATATAGTCTTTTAAAATTGTGGCGATTTTGTAATAATGATAAGGGTATCAGCAAAATGGGGGGTTTGGGAATAGCACTGCCCAAAATAGAATAGGTGTGAAGAAAGTCTTGGTCTCCACCTGGGTAAATGAGCCCACAGAAAGCTAAGCAACCTCTTCATTTTCAGGTTCAGAGCTCCATACCATACTAACAACAAAGACCTAATCGAAACGGCGGAAGAGCGCCGGAGAGATAGAGAGCTGCCAAAATCAAAATTCACTCAATAATTGTTCTTTTGATTCTCTTCATCAATGGATGATGTCTCCAATCTGAAAGAAGAAAGTCGTGAAGAAATTATAAACTCCACAGCCAATTGGTCGAGCAGTAACGATGTCCACGGTGACAGCGGCGTCAATTTGGACGTCGACAACTCCTTCCATTTCGATCCTCTCTCTCCTTTCAATCTATCCTTCTTCCTTCCCTCCCCCTCTCGTTCTTATCTCCCGAATCCCACCTCGGATTCCGAGTCCGACTTCGAGTCTGCATCCGAATCAGGATCCCAATTCAACGATTCCGCCAGCTATCGGAATTGTTTCTACGGCGACGACCAGATGAATTTCGTCACCGATTTGTTCGAATCTCGTGAACAATACGTTTCCAACGATGACGAGGTCGATTTGGGTTCAATTTCGGATCCCATTTCCGATGTCCTGAACGACGATGCACATGAGCTAGGGTTAGGGTTTGGGGTTGAGATTGAAGGACGCGTCGGCGGTCTACGTGTTGTTGGAATTGAGTCGGATTCTGATACGGAGGAGGCAGATTCAATTGAAGATGGTTATGATAGTGGCACTGTTGGGGATATGGACTCGGATTATCCAATTTTTTGGGATTGTGATGATCAAAGAGCCATCGGACGTGAAGAATTTGATTGGGAAAATGTAGATGGAAGGACTGATGACAGAGAAGGATTGACTTCGATGATCAATCGTATTGAAGAAATGTCAGTTTCTTCGGAAATTTCGTCTGATGGAGAGGGTGTTCGAGCCATAGAGTGGGAAATTCTCTTAGCTATAAACAACTTAGAGCGAAATTTTGAATTTGAAAATGATATGGATGGGTATGCAGATCCAGTAGGGGAATATGATACAATAGTAGTCGGGCAAATTGTGGAGAGTGATAGTGTTTTAAAGGGTAGTCCTCCGGCTGCCAAGTCTTTTGTCGATAGTCTTCCATATGTGGTGTTGACAAAGGAAGATGTGATGGAGAACAGCATAGTTTGTGCAGTTTGTAAAGATGAGATCTCTGTGGGGGGGGAAGTGGCACAGCTCCCGTGTTGTCATCATTACCATGGGGAGTGTATTTTGCCATGGTTAAGCATTCGTAATACATGCCCGGTTTGTCGTTTTGAACTGCCTACTGATGATGCAGATTATGAGCAGAGGAAGAATAGGAGCGGTGGTGGTGGTGGTCTTGGCTTTTTGGATGATGATTCGCAGGTCACTTATATTTTTGAACTTTTACCTTGAAAATTGGGTTTGATTTTGTAAATAATGGTTTTAGGTAGGCTGATACTCTTGCAACGGCAATCATGAATGTTGCAACTGAACCTGTTTTCTTGCGTAAATTTCCCCATATTAGAAAATAAATTGAATCCCTATTAAGGTTGTACCCTTGTAGTGGTGCTTATAATTGAAAAAATTCCATGCTAGCCATTTTAATATTTAGTTCTTACCCTCTCCTATGTGACTTTTATCATTTCCTGGTTTGTCAAGTAAACCAATTTTGTTGTTGAAAATGGGCAAAGAATTGATGCTTAGTTTGTGATGGTGTTCCTCACTAAGGTTCCGGACCTTGTTTTGGCTTCTTTCTCTGAGGAGATAAATATAAAGCCAACGTGACTTTGGTTTCGAATGGTAAAAAGGTTTGAAACCCAGCTTTAGAGAGAGGATTCATGTTTGTGGGCGTAGAGCAGTGACAAAATCTTTTTGAAGCTTATTTGTTAGATGATTGGGATGGAATTGGGTGAGTGATTGAATATTTGCAATCAAGACTTTCCATGCCATCAAGTGCAACAATCCTTTCCCGGCCCTGCCTCTGATCGGATATATTCACCTGGAACTTCTCCCAGTTCCCAAGTAAGCTTCCTCTCTCTTTTTGCTAGCTGCTATAAATGTACTTCAAACAATTTTAAGAATACACAGATTGTTAGCGAGTGGTGCTGCATTTGTACGAGCAATAGGGAGTTGACCAATTGCTTACTTCATTGCCGGCTGTGGGTGGATTCTTGCTCTTTTGGGTTTAGTTGCATTATGCCAGTAAACGTGCGTGATCTTTTTCAGTGTTGCGTATATATTATATAGTAGTTAGGAGAAAAAGGCTGAGATGGCTAAATGCTCCTAATTGTCTAATGTGGATGTTTTGGTGACTGAAGAATAGTCTGTCTTTTGTAGGAGTAGAGCTCCCCTTGCACATGCTCTGTGTTATGGCAGGTCCATTAACACAATTTCCATTATAATGGTTTGAAGCCTCTTTATTCTTTCAAATGGGTAATATCTGTTTTTGTAGATGTGTTTAGTTCAGAAATTAGTGTGGCTTTGTTTTGAGTGTCTCTCCTCCATCAGCAGGATCCTGTGTGCTTATTTTCCTGCTTTTGTTTTTCTGGTGGTCGGCAAGGACCATTTTCTTTCTTTCTTTCTTTTCTGTGTACATGATTTTCGCCTCTCTTTTTTTAGGTGCTTTCTTACAAGTTTGTTCCATTCATGATTTGAGTTGTCAAGAGTGTTTTCTTTCTTTTTGGTAAGCCAATGAGGCCGCAAATGAATTGATTCAGGTAGAGACGGTATGTTAGTTGGATAGGAAATCTGAGATATTTGCAATGGCCTGTAAAAGGAACAGACTGTAAAACGTTTTTCTTGGGTTGGCATGTTTTAGAATTAAGTTGGAGTAAATATAGCTGGAAAGGAAAATTGAGTGATATTGCAAGTGCAATGAGAGAAGATATCTGTCAGACTGAAATCTTAAATCTTTTAAATATGATGACAATGAAGACATGATATCAACCGGTGATCAAGTGTCTTGAGCATTACTTCTGTTCTGTACCATAATGAAATCCACTCCAAAAAGTTGTTACTTTTAGTTCAACACATACACATACTCATCCAAGTTTGAATGTTGAAATGAAATCGTGAACTTTTCTAATATACGAGCCTCAAACCAAATGACAATCATTTGAGACACTACCTAGATGTTTCGATTACACGGAAGAAACATTAAGCAAGAGATGAAAATTACGGAAACGAACATTGTAGTAGTTTTACTTACAAAGTTCTGATTCAAATAGAATTACCCCGTACATATTTGTTTGAGTCACTTGTTGAGTTAGTTTTTTCAGACGAGTATCTTGTCTCTCTTCGCCTTTATCTGTTCGTGATCGGAATCTGGGGCTGGAAGAGCATGAAATTGGTACAACTTGGGCTTTGTAAACAAACATTAACAATGAATAGAAACCACGACAACAGCCTAAAATGGGCTGGGCTGGACTGGACTGGACTGGACTGGACTGAACTGCACTAGATCAAAATCACAATACACTGTCTTCCTTTTCAAGTCTGAGTTTATTGGGAATAGGGTCCATTTGGGTCCAGAGTGGCGATGCAATAGTCCAACCCCACAGTCTTGTGCTCAGTGTGGGTCACTTCAAAATGTGACCCTTGTGGTTTAGCATTGTTGCACTTGTGAGTTCTGATTTGTGCTTAAAATCTTGTACTTCCACAAAACAAAAGACTTTGTCCCCCTCAATTGTACTCCATCCGTCCCTAAATCTTCTAAATTATCGTCATGTTTTTATTTTTTGTCCATCCTAAAATAATTATTTTGTTTAAAATTTTCTTTTTTATGATAATATTTTTACCATTTTACACTTATTTTTTCTTTCTACTTTAATTATTGGCCACATCTACATGAGTATTAAAGGAAATTACACACTATACCAATATTAATAATCAAGTCAATTATTTTTTTTAATCTGTGTGATAATTAAATAAGATAATAATTTAGGGACGGAGGGAGTAGTAAATACTAATAAGGTGAATGATATATTTAATTTATTTAAATATTAAATATGAATATCCCTAATGAATTCTGACAATACAGACCTAAAAGGTAACGTAAATATATAAAAGGGTGAATTACAGGCTGGTCTCTTTTTGGGCATTTGTAATCGCTCTAGTCCATTATACTTTTTTTAAAAATCGAAAAAAGGCATTTTGGGGCAAAACGACGATTATGCTATTAATGAAAGAAAAACACGCGCGCATCAGTAACGCATGACATCTCGATGCCCAATTTAATGAAAGAAAAACATGTGTGCATAGTAACCCAAGGCATCTCGATGCCTGATATGTGTATCGAATTTGGCGAGGCGACGCTTGATATGTGCAATCCAAAATTCAAACTTAATTTTATGTTGCGATGCTTGAAATGTGCATCGAATTCAATCGTATTGACATCTCAATGCCCAAGTAAATGGCATATCACATGATCCATTTATCTTTTATTTTTTGATGAAAATATTAATATGCCCTTAATATTCAGGCATCGGTATGCATAATCAAAGCATTGTGATGCCTAATTTCCTGTATATATAAAAAAAAGGTAGATTGGAGAGAAAAAAAATTATGAAAGTGAATCGGCCAGCAATTTCCTGTATATAAAACAAAATATTACTCCAGCTCTTGGCCCAAGATATATAGGGCTTGATTTGAGCACTGTGAAGGCAGTTCGTCAGGCTTTATTTATAGGCAAAATACATAATTGGGTCACTATACTTTGGAAAATGTTGCAATTAGGCCACTAATTGTTTAAACATGTTATTTGGGCCACTGTACTTCAGTTATCTTACAAGCGAGTCCACCAGCATATTACTTTTAAATAAAATTCTTATTTTACCCTTGTCTTCATTAAGGGAGATGAGGACAAAGATGGGTAAAATAGAGATTTTATTTAAAATTAACGTTTTGGTGGGCTCGCTTGCAAGATAACTTAAGCACAGTGGTCCAAATAATATTTTTAAACAATCAGTAGTCGAATTGTAACATTTTCCAAAGTATAGTGGCCCAATTGTTTATTTTGCCTTATTTATACAAGCCCACATTAAGTTTTGGCAAAACACACGGCCGCCGTACTTTTTCAAATATTTGCTCTCCGTCCACCTCTGTACTCAAGTAACAAGCTCATGTACCCTCATTAAATTAAATTAAAAAAATGTACCCCCTTCGTCTTGAATAAATATTTCTATTTTTTATTTTGAAATATCTCAACTAATGTTTCTAATTATTTGATGGATATATTCTCTAACATTCATCTCAATATACTCTTAAAACTTCATTTAATATAGCACATCCTAGAGTAATCAATTTATTTAGAATAATGAAACTCAATTAATGTTCATATATATTATTGTCAGAAAATATTTTACAGCACATCATTAATTACGTTTCTTAATTCGTGTATTTTCTCAACTAAGAACATTTATCTGAATTGGAGAAAGTACCATAGTAAGTATTGATTAGAGTGAAAGATGACGAAAGTCCAAAAATTGAGGTGATTTGAGCTCGTTACTTGAGTACAGTGAGCATTATGCAAAAATTTAGACTATTGCGGCCGAATTGCTATCTTCAAAAAAAAAAAAAAGGGTTTCCCAAAAGTGTGTTTTGATATATATATTTTTTAGGTTATATTCTCCTTATGTGATTTAACAACTTGTTTCGATCCTAGACTTTTTCTTTTTTTTTTTAATCCCACCAGCTTTCTCTTTATCACTCTCTTACTTTTTCTTTAATCGTGATAAAATGAAAACTTAAAATCCAAAATCAAGCCTCTAAAATACGAAGAAAAATAAACTCTTAATGAAAAGTTACTGGATTTTAAGTGGTTTGGGTAAATACCTTAATCTGTAGGACTTTTGAAAAGTGATTTTGGTCAAGATCAAAATGAAACAAGATTTAGTGGGTCGATAATGGCCAAAAAGAAAGAATTATCAAGTGCCATCCCATCCCCCCATATGAATATGGGGCCCCATAGTGTACTCATAATGTACTTATTAGGCAAGTAATTTCCATTAAGTATGTGTTTCAATAAGGATGTTGTAAATGGCAATCAAATCAGTACTTAAATTATTTTGAAAAATGAAAAATAATACTCCAGTAATAATTGCGTAAGAATAAAAAATTTGACAGTATGAAACAAAGATGAAAAACTTGGGATTTGACATTTAGTATCTTTGGAAGAGGATACTGTCTACAAATTAAAGCTCATTTTATTGGATGTAAATGTTGTTTTAGTCAATTAATCAACCCACCCACTTTGTCCATTACTCATTTGAGTAAATAACTAGGAATCTGATTAAACACCAATAGAATAAATCAATCTGACTGATGTGTTTCAAACAATTCCTTGATGTCATCCATGGCCATGGGCCATTTCATGAGAAATATATTTTTGGCAAAAATACCAAAATCTCCTCCTAAAAAATTTCATATTAGAAAACTCCAAAAGTTAACTAATTATGGTAGATATATAAGAGCTTTCGTTTGGATGAAAACTTACTTTTTTATTGATGATAAGAATTGTGCGCGTCAAATAACAACAACAACAATAAAATAATAATAATAATAAATGTTTGATGTTGTTTTTAAGGGGTGACCCAATGGTAGAACTGGGGCTCCACAAAGTGTGGGGTTACAGGTTCGATCATTTTTCACGATCCCATAGGATACAAGAAAATAATATTAAAAAAATATTTGATGCCATTGTTATCATTATTACTATAGTTATTGTTATTATTACTATTGTTTTATTCGAAAATACTATAATCATTAGATTCATCAAAAAATAAATAAATAAATAAAGTTTCCATTGAAATAAACTACTCCCTCCATTCCAGATAAATATTCCTAGTAGATAAAATACAAGAATTAAGAAACATAATTAATGATGTGCTGTAAAATATATTCTGACCATAATACCCATGAACATTAATTGAGTTCAACTACTTTAAAGAATTGAGTTTGTTTGAGATGTGTTATATTAAATGAAGCTTTAAGATATATTAGGAAGAATGATAGAGAATAGTTAGTACAAAAGTCTTTAGAAATATTAGTTGGGACATCCCAAAATAGAAAGTAGAAACATTTATCTGGGACAGAGGGAGTATATAACAACGTATTTTTAGATATAAAATTTATTTTTGGGAGTTTTTGGATATGAAATTATTTTGAGGGCCTTTTTGGTATTTTCCCCTATATTCTTTACAAATCCCCTATGCCTTAAATGAACTATCTTGACTAACCCCCAAAAGAAAAGAAAAAAAAAAAGGATATGGATTAATTGAGATGCACAAAATCTAGTCCGAACCTAAAAAATAAAAATAAAATTAAATAAAGGGGTTTACATCATCGATTCACACACGCACGCACGTACACAAGAGCGAAGTGGGAACAAAATACAAAGTTGTCATTTTCTTACCTTTATATACCAAAACAAAATGGTTTAAAAAAAATAAAAGGAAAAAGGCAGTCATCGTAATTTGAAATTGCATATGGCTCTTACAGAGTCCAGAGGGGCAATCATAAAAAAGTCGAATTAATTAGATATGTTGTGTATTGGTATGATATTCATAGATAGTGCCTCTTTTCTTCATACTAATAAATAGTCCCCCAGCTATTTGTTGCTGCCTTAGATGGAGGGAGGGAAGGTGGGGACTATTATTATTATTATTGCTTCAATCATTTCATTTTGGGATTTAAATCTTCATATTTTGAGATGAATGCCCCCTTTCTTGAACAAAAAATAAGACTCATTTTGAGATGGATTTAATTAGTAATAATGATTTGGATCATATAAACCAGTTGGATAAATGAGAATTGCCTTTTTCTCTTGAGTAAATTTATTTAAATTCTACCTTTTTTTTTTTTGGTCACAATTGCACCGGAGTGGATGACAGTAGAGTGTTACTAATTTTGAGAAAATGACACCATAAATATTTATAAAAAAAAAACAAACAAATGAAAGGGTTAGTGATCGATGTCTAGAGAAGAGGGTGCATATCAGCTTTGATTTGAGAGAATACATAGCAGTTAGGATCTGTAGCCTCTACTCTGGCTTGGCTAGGTCACATAATTACTCTTTTGAATTTAAATTAACAAATCCAACTGATCGAGTTTGAGGAACATGAATGAATCAATATGATTTAACCCATCTTCGTCATCATTGTCATTGCACGTAAATTAAATCTTAAATCTATACGTGTCCTTATAAAAAGAAGATCGGGTAAAATAACAAGGACACGTGTAATACAAAGATTCAATGGAATAAGAAATGTGAGAGGGGTTGGGATAGAAGAAGATTTCAAGCCATGTTTTTTTTTTTTTTACCAACACTTGGCATTTCCCCTACACTAGACAACACAAATGATATAAAACATTTGATACAAGTAAAATAAAATGGCTGAATAGATAATTAAGTGGAGTAATTTCATAGCGTTAGCCTATCAACTTTGTCAAAGTGACTTTACTTTACAAAAGTTGTAACAATAATAATATATGATGAGCACCTTCAATACTAAATAAAGACGTAACATAACAGTAGCATTCACTTAAGAAAATCAACCTCTTACTTAACCCCCTTCCAGGTTCCAAGCTAGTAAAAAAATACTGCAAAAGCTAACAACATTCTCAAAAACATATAGCTAGGCAACGAGTGAGTGATTTATGATATTTGCACTGATTGACTCGATCAATTCTATCATCATCCAACATAAAGCCTCCACAAAATTAAGCTTTAATAAACCAGATTGAACCCAAGTTCTTAGTGGCTCAAATCAATTGGAGTACATCTTTCCAGTCTTACCCGTAAGTAGTTTCGTGTTTCTTTATAATATTTGTAGAATTCGTACTTTATTTCCAACAATGACAACTAATAGACAACGTTTAAAGTCGAACACAGTTAAGCAAAACCCTAATATATAAAAGCAGAAACAATTATTAGGATGACGAAAGGTCTTCTTTGAACACCAAATTTTGTATGCACAATTTGCTTTGCTTTGCTTTGCTTTTAGACAAACAAAAAATTAAACACCTTTATTATATATCAACAATGTTAGTGGATCCAGGCCCTTCTTCAGTACAAGTACGTAAGCCTTCTCTCTGTAGCATTACATGCGTGCAACTTATAATTATATATATATATATATATATATATATATTATTAAAAAGCACCACCCAAAAACTTTATTACCTGAATATGCATCGAATCAAATATGGCAGCACTAATATTAATAACAGAGAGCAGACAAAACCTTAATTATAATTTTTTAGTTACTAGTCTAACTTGTTTCGGAAAAAGATGGAGAAGAAAGTGTTGGCTGATGATGAGCTCATGACCTCATCCAAATAATACTCCTACTAATAATAAATAAAATAAAAGATACTCCCTTCGTTTTATCCAAAGAGTCCACATTTGAAAAGTCTAATTATAATTTATTAGTGTCATTAGAGTTAGTTTTTAAAAATAGAGAGTAAAGATAAAAAATTATGAATACAACTTTTTAAAAATAGATTCTTTAATTAAAATATGTTAAAATAGTATAGTTAATTTTTTACAGGAGTATCTTATAAGAAAAAAGAAGACTGAATCAAGGTTTATTGTTCTGAAATGCTTTGTACGACCCAAATTGCAATAAATTAAAAAGATTTCAGGAAAAGTAATTTCAGTTACCATACGTACGTACTTTAATATTATAATAATGCCAAGTTGAGGTTGCATAAAAGTTGTCATGGTTTTGGGTTCAAACTGCCACAAGCGTAAGCAGCCCTTTAGATTGCTACATGTCCATATGCTGAAGAAGTCTCTGATCATTTCTAAATTAAATGCTATCTTTGTTGTAAAGGAATGAATGCCGTTTTGGCAAATTGGGAACAAGATTAGTACCAAGAAACCAAAGTAGTTCACCATATATATAAAGGAATTAGATGAATGGATAAGCAATTGAACTCTGCCGGAGTCACTTTTAGAATCTTATCTCTTTAGGCAACAACTAGTGTCTCAGATCGATGAAGATGCCTCGGGTTGCCTAACAACCAACCTCGTAGTTTTTATCAATCTGTTACAAACCTCAGAATTAATTATATAACTTCAGAATTATATCCATCTCATTAGTTGATGAATAGCATTATTAGCACTCAAACAACAAACCTTTTTTGGGGTGTTTCTTGGTCCGATGCCATATATATAGCAAGACTCAAACATCTCCCACTTTCAAACCGCCTAGATCACATGGTCTAGTAATTCCTGAAACATGTCGTGGAAAGTATTTAGGAAATTACATGTGCAAATTCAAATCACACGCTCAAAATAGCGAAACAAAATATTATGTAACGGAAGTGGACAAAAACTTGATTTGGTAGAACACATGATGGTTGTTTGGAAAATCATCATGTATCCTCACTCACTAACATGAAAGAATAATTTGAGGTCACTTGAGTCAGTGGGGTGCACCGTGCACAAATGGGGCTAAGAGTGACAATACCACAAAATTGAGAGCCCCATGATAGATGGGGTAGCAGCACCTGAGTGAAATAAAAATCAAAGTCTTTTTTTGACAGTCCACAAGAGAGAGAGAGAGAGAGAGAGAGAGATTGTGCCTGGGAACTTTTTCTGAGCTGACAAGTAGGGCAAGGGAGAGAGGTAAAGGGGTGGTGCTTCCGTCACCCACTCGCGCTTGTTAGTAGACCCACCCCACAGGGTAAATCTCTTATCATGCGCCCACCATCTCAGTTGTAATTTCAGGGGGAGTCATTTGGTTGGTGCTAAAAAAAGGGGGGTCAGGTGTTAAATCAGGTACCCTGCCGTGCATGACGCAGTCCGTTTGTTTAGGGCAATGTCCTTCGGTCTTATCATAATATCTATATCTTCCCGACACTCCTTACCTTTGGTTTTGGATTCTTTGTGCTGAATTAATTTAATGATACCCTGGGCGGTGATCAGAGGCTCAGGTGGGTGGGTAATCTGAGTTTTCATCATTATTTCTTTCATACACCTTAGCAAAGTTGCCATTATTCTATTCATTTCTCATACCTCTCGCACTGAGAATGGTGCAATACAAAGGTGGCATGTCAATGAGTATTTCTCAAGGATAGAACCCGAAACATTATATTTGATATAAACCATGCATTAGAATTTTTCAACAAAATGTTATCGAGTTTGGTTCAACAAACTTATGACTGTAACTCAAGGTATTATGAGAAGGCAAGTCTCCCTCATTCATTTCTTAGAAAATTGTCGTCGTAACCTGTTGCCCTATATTAATTACTATCTATCCTACAATTCTTTTGAATTTTCTATGTGTTACGTACGTACAATGGCTCAAACTTTGAATGTCTGTCTGTCTGTCTATTAGCACTATTTTTGGTAAGCAAAGCAAGCGACTAATAATATAACATACAAGCACATGTACAGAAATGATAAAACCATGGATAGAAACATTAGGTCAAGACAAAAAGTTCAGTAGTATATATTAAACATTTATAGGAGTACTGCACTTGTAAAATAAAATTAAGATAAAAGAATTTGAAAACTTGTATGAAGACAACTAAAAAGAAGGTACGTATCACCTTTGGGCTTTATAGCGCAAAGCGGAGAAGCAGCAACAGCAAGCAATTCAAAATAAAGTACAAACCAGAAAGGCCACTCGTATACTTTTTTATAGTCATTCTAACTACGAAAAAGAAAATCTTGTGGCATGTATCGAATAGAACAAGTTGAGATAATGTTTCACCTGACAGCTAAGATATGAAAAATACTTATCTCAAGATAAAGATGTCCTCAACTTTGCCTTTGAACACAGTACTACCTCTTTTCCAAAATGTAGAAAAAGTGCCTTCTTTTAGGACAGTTCAAACTTGTAAATCAGTTAAGCAGATGATTTCATTTTGGTTCAATTATACATGCACAAATGTTAACTGAAACAAGATAATCCAAAAGTCATGTAAATCTATGTGTTACATCTACATTAGGCATCTTTATAATCCACACACACACACACACATATATATATATATATAAAGAGAGAGAGAGAGAGAGAGAGAGAGAGAGAGAGAGAGAGTAAAGAGAAGGAAAAAGACATAACAGTGGAAGAGAGAAAGGCTAAAATACAAGAGAAAGAGCAATCCTTCTCTGACTAATGCTATGTTTGGTAGAGTGAAAATGTGGGAGGGTGGAGGAAGAAATTTTCCAATGTTTGGTAGGAAGAAGTGGAAGGATAAAAAATAGGATGGATACAATTTCCTTCAAATTCTGCCATTTCTCATCCTCCGAGATAAGATGACACAAAGAAGGAAATAGTAAAGATAAAGAAAATTGATACGCTATCCATGATCCATATTAATTAAAGCACGACAAATATAAAATTTGTAGATCTCTTCAGTGTTTTCCCTCCTTAATTACATTCCTACTCAATAAAACAAGAGAGTTGAAAGATACCTTTCCTTTCCTAGGGATGGAAAGTTCAACCCTTTCGGTTTTCCATCCTTCCATTTTTCCATCTTCCGGACTAAATGAGCAGAATAGGAAGTTACTCGGTACGGAACTCCTTTTGCCACAATGTGGGAAACCCCAAAGGCATCAAGCTACATGTCGAACTTCGAATGACCCCACATGAAGGCGGTGAGGGGGGATTGTGTTTGTGGATGTGTCTTGATCTCATTGGTCCTGTAGTGGTTCTAGTCGCTACAAATAATTCTCCCTTCTAATGATATTGGGAGAGAGTATTTGCCTCCATAGAATGCTGCTTCCAAATGCATTACAAAAGTTCTTTACATTAGTGGAACTGTATTTCAATGGACACCCATATCTATCCACTCCAAATACCCATCATCATATAACCCTGAGTTGTGTGGCCAAGACACAAGCTAATCCTTGTTATTAATCTAAATGGACTCAGGTTCTAATTAGCTATCCTTTGTTAAAATGCAGACAGTAAGCACAATGATCAATCAAGATTCTTCTACTCAGCTTATTAGGCCTCAACTGTATGAACTATGAATCAATAAGCAAGGTTCACCTATTTCATCCTGTACTATGATTCAAACCTTAAGAGTGGATTGTAATCTATGTCTCTCCAAAGAGCCTTGGGTATTCTTACTCTTCTTAAGCTTTAAGCCTGCTCATTCTCTGAGATCAGCTGTGATATATCGAATAGTTAATACATTAATTGTGATATAGCGCCCATGACAAAAAATGGTCCATCTAATAATAACATTGGATCCCTTAGACCAACGTAGCAACCAACCTGGAAATTTTCTACCATTTGTAATTCACAGCAGCATGACAGGTTGTGTCAGCGACGTTAATTTGTTTTATCTCTAAATACAAACAAGTCTATCTTTGCTTAAAATAGGCATTTAAGCTAGGATTTGATGAGATGATGCAACTTCAGATTCCTTAATTTTAAACCGGGCGTTGCTTTTTCTGAGATGGTTCTTTGTGGTTAGAAACTGTAATGAGAAAGGAGAAGTGAGCCCATCCTACACGCCTAGATCAGAAATAAGTGGAAAGTTCGTCGCATCTCATCCATTTGATTGATATTTCCTTTGCAATATCAGAGAAACCAGAAACAAGGAGTTTCCTTTCTGTGAATTCAAAAACCTTCTAATAAAGTGGGATTATTTATCTGCTAAAATATCACATCACATACATCGCCCTCAACTAGCTTTACCACTTACCAATCACAGTAGAAGGTGCTGCTGTCATTCTTCCAAAATGGTGTGGAAATTGTTATCATTCACTTTCTCTGCATATTATAATGAAGTAATGACTGAGAAACACCTTCCTACCATAATGTGCCACTGATTGGTGCCTAAATGTGTCGCAAGAAGGGGCCGTGTTCCTAATAATCAAAATATATAGATGAGGGATCAGTTGTAATATACTCCCTCCGTTCCCGCCAAAAAGTCCAATTTTGAAAAGTCTACTTATTAAGGGATATATTAATGTCATTAGAGTTGGTCATAATTACAAAAATACTTAAATACAACCAAAATGATTACAACACAAATGGAGGATAAAGATGAAAGAATATGAAAATTGTAAACATGATTTTTTAAAAGTGCACTCTTTAAGTGAAACATCCCAAAATAATTTAGTGGACTCTTTGTCTGGAACGGAGGGAATATTTAATTTGATGATGGGTGCCATCAGTGGTAGTTGAGTCATCATTTTCTTATATAATATTTTCCATTTATAGAAAAGGGCTTGGCTTCTCCAAGCTCTCTGCTCCTGTTCCTTTAAGTCACTCGGGTATTTCCCAGAGACAACTAAATGAAGTAACAGTAAAAAATCATCTCAAAAGGGCTCAGCTTAGCAGGCACCAGTTTTAAGATTGACTTCTTGAACCCACCATGTTTATTTCCTTTGCTTTCTTCTTCCTAAACATTCTACATTTAATTAATTATAGCCTCAACCTCTCTCTCTCTCTCTAACTCTAACTAACTCTCTCTCTCTTCTGAATGCAAGTGTGTGTGATGAAAGCATGCTTTGATCTCAAAATTTTATCCAAACAAGTTCTACAATATTATCCATGTTTGTTTGAGTGCCACAGATAATGTCTCAAATAATCACATGTATATGTAACCCATTATATGACCATATAGGATATGAATGGCTCATATGGACCTATATTTGCATATCTCACTACACATATGTTTGGTATATGCAGTTATGCACATCCTCGACATCGTATTGTCATAATCCATCTTTAAGAAACTCTACTGTTACTTATGGGACCACTTTAACCTTTTCACATACTATAAAATACCTGCTTCCCTCAAGTTTTCATCCGCCTCCCAGTACCAACTTCTACCTGAATACCTTAAAATCCTAGTCCCTGAGAGACCACCAAAATAAATATCACAACCATGCAAACCAGTGAGGTTGCAGAACTCCACTACCTAGTTCCTCCAAACCCAACTCCTTACCCGGCTCATTTTAGCCTAACCCAAAACAATATACCGACTTTTCAGTTTAGCAGAATCTCTAACCCATTATACAGCCTTCAGATCACTCCTCAAATTCAAGAATTTACCCCACAGCCAACATGTTTTAGCAGTAACTCAACTTCTGATGAAGGAGATGAGCAACAATTAAGTATCATCAATGAGAGGAAGCAGAGAAGAATGATCTCTAACAGAGAGTCTGCTCGCCGATCACGTATGCGCAAGCAGAAGCACCTTGATGAACTTTGGTCTCAAGTTGTTTGGCTCCGAAATGAAAACCACCAACTCGTTGACAAACTAAACAATTTCTCAGAAACCCATGACCGGGTCCGTCAAGAGAATGCTCAGCTTAAGGAAGAAGCTTCAGAGCTTCGTCAAATGCTCACAGATATGCAGCTTAATAGTCCCTACCCTACTCTGAGGAACCTAGATGACATCCATTGCAACACAGCTTACCTCGGAACTGAATCTTCCAACCAATCCATCACAAGTTCCTCAGACGTGCTTCCTTAAAATGAGAGCCACAATTGTCTTATTCTGTTACCTTATCATGTCCAAGTAGATCGGTATTCACGCCCCTTAACTTAAAACTGTATGCGATCAGAGCGAAATAGTGCAATGACATCTTTATTATTCCTATTTTAGATTTTTAGTGTCACAAATAAAATTTAGGAAGTATTTAGAGTTCTTCAACAAAATTGCTCCCTGTTTCAGAACTAAACTCTTGAACTACATACATTATTAAACTGATTATAATAAAAAAACTGACAATAGGACAACTGACCCTCGAGACTGTGTGCATCAGAGACCCACAAACCCTGTCTTCATAAATTGTATGACACCCACCTAACGTTGTAAGAGATGATTGGCCTATAAGAAGCATCACAACAATTTGAAGTATATCAAACAGTAACAAGAAGGAATGATTAGGACGAAGTTCTGTACACTAAAGCTAAAATAGGAAGTAGTAACACTGTTAGGTGAAGCACACATCCCGGGGCAGAGGAGATAGAGAGAGAGAGAGAGAGAGAAGCAGTCATCATAGGCATGAAAGAGGTGAACACAATAGCAAGTAAAAGGGTGATGTGTATGGCAATTGGTTCAAAAATCAAGGACTGCTGTAATTAAGAAGAAAACCATGTAGGAAAACATTTCATCAAAATCCCATTTTTCAACCACTATTATTGTAAGCTTTGAGAGAGAACCTAATTGACTTGCTTCAGCTAAGAATATGTCCATGGGACAGCAAAAAGTTTGAACAGTGTATCCGGAAAGTTTTACTAGCAACATAACAAAAAGCCTATCTAGCAGCTCAATGCAAGTCATGGAGCTGTTGCCTATATGAGCCTTAAATTTTTCTTTGCATTATCCTTCTTTATAGTATTTTCATCATAATTTGGTAAAGAAAATGATGGCAGAAATTTCTGTTGGAAAAGTGTATATTTTTGTGAAGGAAATTGTGCCTTTATGGCATGAATTTCTTTATTAATCATTTATATAATGACAATGGTAATTGTGAAAATGAGTTCTACTCCGAGAGAACATCGAGATTGAATATTTATTTGTCCAAATCGGAGCTCAGATGAATGAGATATTAAGGGGCAAAGTATGACTTTGGAAGTGGGTTAATCCCACATTGGAAAAAGAAGTTAAAGCATGGGTGGTTTATATACTTGAGCCTTTTAGTGAGGTTTAAGTTGTTGTAGAAAAGTCACACTCCCTCGCGCGCACACCCGCGCAGGGGGGGTTGCAAATCTCGAACCAAAACTGCCTTCGAGCCACTGAACTCGTGCGGACACGAATGTCGCAGAAATTTGGCTACCCGAACCCACCCACGTTTTGCATCTTTTTTTGGGTGAGTTTCTCGAGCAGTCAAAGCTCGCCAAACCATACTCATTTAATCAATCTCTTTGGGAATCAGTTTCTGTGGGGGATATCAATGGTTCTGGTTGCTGAACTAATTATCCTATAAATGGAGAGATTACTCTCAAGGCGTAATAGACAATTCCAACACAGAGGCATACACTTACCAGCAATCTCTCCTCCCTCATTGTTTTTCCAGTAAAATTGCATTGCATTGCTTTCTTTACGCCAGCATCTCGATCCATTTTTCCTTGGCTTCCTCCGGTGATCAAGCACGAGCGCAACCACAGTTCGCCGGAACTTCAGGTGCAGAAGCTATCCGGTTCATCCGTTGTATCCTGGGAAGCACTCGGCCTTCGAATTACTCCAGCACTGTGAGGGAGACGGTCGAAATTTGCTTTAAGGACACTGTTAATACAGGCCTCGGAACCTTGTTCTTTACTTCAGAAGTTCTATCCTCTCGCGGCATCTAGCTAGTGTAGATTTGCTTCTTTACTTTTTATCTCAGTTTGTTAATTTAATTATTATTTCGAATTTCTCATGTTTAGTTTCTGGAATTATTGCTAACAATCTTAAAGCAAATTCGTTTTTCTTCCCCGTTCCAGAAACAGGAGGTTTTAAAAACAGATTTGTCAAACCTGAAAACCAGTTTGTTTGATCAAAGAATTCTTCCCCGTTCCAGCAACTGAAGGTTTTAAACAGATTTGGAACATCCAAATTTTCGTTTTCTTCACAGTTCCAGAAACTGAAGGTTTTAAAACAGATTTGTAACATCTGAATTTCGTTTTCTTCCCAGTTCCAGAAACTGAGGATTTTAAAACAGATTTGTAACATCTGAAAAAAAAAGACAAAAAAGAAATCAGTTTATCAACCTTGGGTTGTTACATTGATATCGCCACAGATTTATCTAACTTTGCTCATATTTCAGAAATATGGCATCCGGATCAAACACCAATGCAACGGCTAATGGAACTGAGACCTTCGTGGCTAGTGCTTTAGCCGGTTCCCCTCCACTTATGAATAGAACCGTGACTCAGATTGTCACCAATCCCCAAGTGAATGTGCCGGTCCACCATAGCGAGAAACCAGAAAAATTTAACGGCTTGAATTTCAAGCGTTGGCAACAAAAAATGTTGTTTTATTTAACAACTTTAAATTTGGCAAGGTTTCTGAACGAAGATCCTCCGAAGGTGGAAGATGAGACGGACATTCAGGCTAAAATTGCCTTGGATGCTTGGAATCACTCCGATTTCCTTTGCAGAAACTATGTTTTAAATGGGTTGAATGACTCATTATATGAAGTTTATCGATTTAAGAAAACTGCAAAGGAAGTGTGGGAGTCGTTGGACCACAAATACACATCCGAGGATGCCGGGGCCAAGAAGTTCATTGTTGGACGGTTCTTGGACTACAAAATGGTTGATTCCAAGGTATGCATCAAGTGCAAGAGCTACAAGTAATTTACCATGAGATCGAGGCCGAGGGATGGTTCTTAGTGAATCTTTCAAAGTGGCAGCCGTGATTGAGAAATTACCTCCGGGTTGGAAAGACTTCAAAAATTATTTGAAACACAAACGAAAGGAAATGAATATCGAACAGATGGTTGTCAGGCTTCGTATTGAAGAAACTAACCGGAGTTCTGAAAGAAGGACCCATACTCCCGAGGCCGCTAAGGCTAATGTGGTAGAGCACAGTCAAAGAGGCAAAGGCAACGGAAAGGGTGGTCAAACTGGAAAAGGGTTCAACCTTGGACCTAAGGGTGAAATTTCTAAAAGGAAATTTGCTGGGAAATGCTACAACTGTGGTGGCATGGGCCACAAGGCCACGGTATGTAAAAAGCCGAAAAGAGACAGAGAAGCAAACATGGTTGAAGACATGGTTCAAGATGTGTCCGATATGGACCTTGCCGCAGTAATCTCGGAAGTAAATTTGGTGGGTTCAAACCCAAACCAATGGTGGATAGACACGGGTGCTACCAGACATGTGTGCTCAAATAAAGAAATGTTTAGTACATTTGAAGCTGCCGAGAATGGCGAGAAGCTTTACATGGGAAACTCCGCCACCTCCGACATCAAAGGACAAGGCAAGGTAATTTTGAAAATGACGTCCGGGAAGGAATTAACTCTCAACAACGTGCTCTACGTGCCTGATATCCGGAAGAATTTAGTGTCTGGATCGTTGTTGATCAAGCACGGGTTTCGTGTTGTATTTGAATCTGATGTTGTTACTTTATCCAAAAATGGAATGTTTGTTGGGAAAGGTTATGTAACCGATGGGCTATTTAAGCTCAGTGTAATGGTTGTAAAACCTTTAAATAATAATAAGAACAAATCTTCTGCTTACTTGCTTGAGTCTTCCAATGTGTGGCATAGTAGACTAGGACATGTTAATTATGGTACCTTGCGTCGGTTGATTAACATGAATTGCATACCCAAATTTCAAATAGATTCAAATCACAAATGTGAAACATGTGTAGAGGCAAAGTTGACTAGAACGTCATTTCATTCTATTGAAAGAAATAGTGATCCACTTGAGTTAATTCATACTGATGTGTGTGATTTCAAATCTACACAATCACGTGGTGGAAACAAGTACTTCATAACCTTTGTTGATGATAGCACAAGGTATTGTTATGTGTATCTTCTCAAAAGTAAAGATGAAGCTATAGAGAAGTTTATTCTCTATAAGACAGAGGTTGAGAATCAGCTTAATAAGAAAATTAAAATGCTAAGAAGTGATCGTGGAGGTGAGTACGAATCACCATTTGCTGAATTCTATGCAAAACACGGTATAATCCACGAAACAACAGCACCTTATGCGCCTCAACAGAATGGCATTGCAGAACGCAAAAATAGAACTCTGAAAGAGATGATGAATGCCATGTTGTTAAGTTCTGGGCTACCTAACAATATGTGGGGAGAAGCTGTATTGTCAGCTAATTACCTTTTAAATAAGGTGCCTCGCAAAAAGCTTGACAAAAGCCCCTATGAAATGTGGCATGGAAGAGTTCCATCCTACAAATACCTGCGAGTGTGGGGGTGCCTTGCTAAGGTTGCTGTTCCTTTACCTAAAAAGGTAAAAGTTGGACCAAAAACTGTAGATTGCATATTCATCGGCTATGCTCATAATAGTAGTGCTTATCGGTTTCTTGTGCATGTGTCTAAGATTGTAGACATACACAAAAACACGATAATGGAATCAAGAAATGTCTCGTTCTTTGAAAATGTATTTCCGTACAGATCGAGTATTAAGGAAAGCTCCGATAAACGGATATATATGATTCAATTGAAGAAGAACATGAGGAGAATGATAAGAATGAGGAAGGAGAGGAGGAACCTCGACGCAGCAAAAGAGCTAGGATAGAGAAATCCTATGGTTCGGATTTTCTAACCTACATGCCGGAAAGCGAACCTCAAAGTTACAAAGAAGCTGTAAGCTCTTCTGAGGGACCTCAGTGGAAAGAAGCCATCAAAAGTGAAATTGATTCCATCTTGCAAAATCATACCTGGGAACTAGTGGATCTCCCTCCAGGGAGTAAACCACTAGGATACAAGTGGATTTTCAAGAGGAAGATGAAGGCTGATGGCACAATTGATAAGTACAAGGCTAGACTTGTAATCAAAGGTTACAAGCAACGTGAAGGTCTTGATTACTTTGACACATATTCTCCAGTTACAAGAATAACCTCAATCAGGATTGTACTTGCAATTGCCGCACTGCAAAATCTTGAAGTACACCAAATGGATGTAAAGACTGCCTTTCTAAATGGAGATTTAGATGAGGAGATTTACATGGAACAGCCAGAAGGGTTTTCTGCACCAGGACAAGAAAACAAAGTGTGCAAGTTAGTTAAGTCTTTGTATGGCTTAAAATAAGCACCAAAACAATGGCATAAGAAATTTGATGCTGCCATGTTAGAATGTGGATTTAAAATAAATGAAAGTGACAAATGTATCTATGTAAAGGACACTGAAAATGGCTATGTCATCTTGTGTCTTTATGTAGATGACATGCTTATCATCGGAAGCAATGATAAAATGATTAAGTCCACGAAAGACATGTTGAACTCAAGATTTGACATGAAAGACATGGGTCTAGCTGATGTGATCCTTGGCGTGAAAATTTCCAGAACATCAAATGGACTCTCCTTGAGTCAATCACACTACGTGGACAAAATTCTGGAGAAATTTAGCTAGGATGACACTGCAATAGCTAGAACTCCAATAGACACAAGTTTACATCTATCAAAGAATAGAGGAAAGACAGTTTCCCAGGTAGAATACTCAAGAGTCATAGGTAGTCTGATGTACTTAATGAGTTGTACGAGACCAGACATTGCCTATGTTGTGAGTAAGCTGAGTCGATACACTAGTAATCCGGGGACTGATCATTGGAAAGGCATAGTGAGAGTACTAAGGTACTTAAGGTATACTCGTGATTATGGATTACACTACACAAGAGATCCAGCAGTTATCGAAGGGTACACTGATGCAAATTGGATTTCTGACATCAAAGACTCAAGGTCTACAAGTGGATTTGTATTCACTTTAGCAGGTGCTGCTATATCATGGAAATCTTCTAAACAGAGTGTTATAGCGAGATCCATGATGGAGTCTGAGTTTATAGCTCTAGACAAAAGTGGTGAAGAAGCTGAATGGCTACGCCAATTTTTAGAAGATATTCCTAGATGGACTAAACCTGTGCCAGCAATCTGCATTTATTGTGACAGCCAATCAGCAATTGGCAGGGCACAAAGTAATATATACAATGGCAAGTCTAGGCACATCCGTCGTAGACACAATACCATTAAACAACTACTCTCAACTGGTATTATCTCTATTGACTATGTGAAGTCAAAGGATAACATAGCGGATCCGTTAACCAAAGGGTTAAATAGAGAGTTGGTTGCAAAATCTTCGAAAGGAATGGGACTTAAGCCTCTAGAAAAATGAGTTGATACAATGGAAACCCAACCTTGTTGACTGGAGATCCCAAGATCTAGGTTCAAAGGGACAACCTAATTGTAAGAAGACTCATAGTAATAGTAATTCCCGTGAAATGAGAGGATAAGCAAAAGGGCTTTTAATGATTCTCATGCGTCGAAAATTCGTGCGGAGTAATGCGGGTTACTCTTAAGAATCACCTATATGAGAGAGAAGTGGGGCCGCTTCGAAGAGAATTGTGTGAGGCTCAATTCTTAGACCCTCTCACTGAACCAGGCATATGTTCAGGGCCATGAATGAACATAACTATGAGAATTGTATTGTGCTAGGAAGATTCCTGTGTGAAGTATGTGGTCGTTTACACAAACGGCAGAATAGTTCAAAGACATCATGTCTACTGATGAGCCAGTAAAGTAAACATGCTTTCACAAGGGAAGGTTCAAAGGGTAACACCTACCTATCCTATGCAGGTTTCAACTGCTGAACTTGATCACCAAACTTCGTAGATTGTCAATTTCCTTCATGTGGGGGATTGTTGGAAAAGTGTATATTTTTGTGAAGGAAATTGTGCCTTTGTGGCATGAATTTCTTTATTAATCATTTATATAATGACAATGGTAATTGTGAAAATGAGTTCTACTTCGAGAGAACATCGAGATTGAATATTTATTTGTCCAAATCGGAGCTCAGATGAATGAGATATTAAGGGGCAAAGTATGACTTTGGAAGTGGGTTAATCCCACATTGGAAAAAGAAGTTAAAACATGGGTGGTTTATATACTTGAGCCTTTTAGTGAGGTTCAAGTTGTTGTAGAGAAGTCACACTCCCTCGCGCGCACACCCGCGCAGGGGGGGTGCAAATCTCGAACCAAAATTGCCTTCGAGCCACTGAACTCGTGTGCACACGCGTCCTGCGGACACAAATGTCGCAGAAATTTGGCTACCCGAACCCACCCACGTTTTGCATCTTTTTTTGGGTGAGTTTCTCGAGCAGTCAAAGCTCGCCAAACCATACTCATTTAATCAATCTCTTTGGGAATCAGTTTCTGTGGGGGATATCAATGGTTCTGGTTGCTGAACTAATTATCCTATAAATGGAGAGATTACTCTCAAGGCGTAATAGACAATTCCAACACAGAGGCATACACTTACCAGCAATCTCTCCTCCCTCATTGTTTTTCCAGTAAAACTGCATTGCATTGCTTTCTTTACGCCAGCATCTCGATCCATTTTTCCTTGGCTTCCTCCGGTGATCAAGCACGAGCGCAACCACAGTTCGCCGGAACTTCAGGTGCAGAAGCTATCCGGTTCATCCGTTGTATCCTGGGAAGCACTCGGCCTTCGAATTACTCCAGCACTGTGAGGGAGACGGTCGAAATTTGCTTTAAGGACACTGTTAATACAGGCCTCGGAACCTTGTTCTTTACTTCAGAAGTTCTATCCTCTCGCGGCATCTAGCTAGTGTAGATTTGCTTCTTTACTTTTTATCTCAGTTTGCTAATTTAATTATTATTTCGAATTTCTCATGTTTAGTTTCTGGAATTATTGCTAACAATTTCCTTACTTGGATGATGGGAAGTGGGCAATCACCCACCCATTGCAGACACAAATAGGGTCCCTGTTCATGTAGTTAGTAAACTCATTCTGACACGTATAATAAACATTGGACAGGGCATAAGTTCGACCATAGTACATATTGCCTAAGTTCTTCAATTGCTCGTAGATTTCTCATGTCAACACCTGAATGTCTGGAGTACTGTCACACATGTCTGACTGGTTACCTGGTTTAAAAAACTGTTTTGACTATGGACAGTAGGCTCTGCAAATTTTATTTGCAGTTATATATGCATTTTTTAAACAATGAAAACCCATGTACGTATTCCACTATAAGTGCATTTATGATTCATATATAGTTTCCTTACTAATTTGACTGAGAATCAAACTCTATTTGGAGCCACTTAGAGAGAAAAATTAAAAACATAATCTCTAAGGGAAGCAGAAAAGCAATCAGTATCACTGTAACAACCTCATAGCGAAGTCACAGAAAATCAATAACAAAGAATTAACTTGTTTACGACAAAGTAACAGGAGGCGCAAGAATATTAATACATAAACTATTTAATAGCATCGGCCATAGATTTATTTTTATATTATATATTATTCTTTTTGGACAAAAATACTCAGATTGTACATACAGTAAATAAAATGACTATATCAAGTCAACAGCCCGCCAGATATAGTTCTTTTCAATTTATCTTTTCTTTATCATTATGCCTTTGGCATTAGTATTCAATCTTCTATATATTAGCATCATTTCTTTTACTATATTACAAATAAAGTGAAGTGTGCAATACTAAGAATTGCTATATCGGGGAACGTCTACAATCGAATACAACTTCAAGTTGAACAAAGATGGAAAGACGGTATATATCATTCCATGAATAGTATAGCATATCCAAACATGAGCTTCTACTAGATTAGTTTCTCCAATTACTATCCAACAACAATTAAACCACTTGGATGACGCTTACACTCTATACAGACACCAAGGATCATCACTGATACTGGGAGTAGATCACTCCAATTTCTGCAATGATTAACTAGAAGTTGCCCCCAAAAATTCGGGCAAGGAAAATTTACACTAGGCTGAGTGGAGGCATGCAAATGACCCACCAAAATATTGTAAATTTTATTGATATCTATTAGACAAAGATTTTGTGTAAAACACTAGGTACAAAGTGATTCAAAAATTAAAGCTCTCAAAAACTTCTAATAATTATCAATAAGCACGTCTTGTATATTTATAAACTAAAAATTAGAAATATTCTCACCTGCAAATTTGCATTACTAGAAAAACCAGTGTATGCACTAGTTCAATGTATTTCGCCTACAAAAAGAGTTCTTTGACACAAATTTTAAAGTTCCATGTGAGCTTATATCTTAGTGACTAAACACAAATGATCAATATATAAGGAATATCAACTAAAGAACCATATCTACTGGTACTTCTTCCCATGTTACATGAGTAAAAGTTGATCAAATTTTACTTTAAAAAAAAAAAAAGTTAAATTAAGTTTTACATTATAACAGGTAGAATTGGACCTTTGTGAGACTTATGATGTTAGAGTCGAGCATTCAGACGATTTTGAGTAATAACTTCGATTACCAATATTGTAGCATTTCTTTTTTCACCCAAAGAAATAATATATTGTAGCATCATTTCCTTCACCCAAAGAACTATATATTGTTATCATTTGGTTTGCAATCTTTTATGATATACAAAATTGTCACTAGTAGGACAAGCCCATTGAAGATAAAGCCTGGTTCACCTCTAGATTCAGGTTAACGAGTACTCAAGCCCATGGCTTTTCTTCGATTGCTTCTCACTGACAACTGATAAGCCCATGGTTTGAAGCAATCAAAGAAAAATTGGCTAGTGCAAGTGCAGCGTCATTGATGTACTAGTAAATTAGTAAACAGATAGTCCTATAGTCACATGAATCAGATGCTATACGCGATACAAACCTTGATGGCAACAATGATTGGCACCTAGCAATAGTAAAGTAATCTCTACCATAACATATCTTTAATTAAAAAAACAATACAACTTGCACAGCATCGTAAGATGTTGTCATTGAATCCTGAATTAAACGAACTGTAACCTGAACGACCCGCCAGACAATGATACTACTAACTTAACAATGTAGGGTAATCTGGTTAGAATAATTTTCCAGTTAGTACTGTAAAACCAGCATATAATCAGAACATGTCAATACTAAATAATGTAAAACAATAGCAGGAGAGCACTTCTCAAGAGAGTTAATTTCATAGGCCTGTCGTTGACGTCAAATTAAGTATCTATGTAACTTGCCAAGTTTATTCAGCAGATCCTGCCAGAAATAAATGTAAAATTGAGCACAAATACAAACTTACGTGATTCTAAGCGAGGTAAATTGTCTCTTTGAGTATGCGCAGGGGATGGTGTATCAGCTGGTGGAATAGTCACACATTGGTTTACATATTGATAAATGGTAGCATTTTGGCCTAAGTTTAATATGCTTTGCTAGCTCTTGGGTATGCTTCTTAAGGTTGAACCTAATAAGGTTATGCTTTGCTGCTCAGAAATTTAGTAAATACTTGGGGTTCTGTTAACGTACTCTGTTTCAAGGCGGTTGAGTGTACAACGAACCACAATCTCAAGGCCTGTTGGTGTCTCTCGTTCCGGCAATATTTCCTTTTAGGAATTAGGATGTAATTTTACTACATTAATAATATACCAGTTCTGTTTCCAAGCAAAAAATATTTGAATTTAACGAGCTAGAAAATTTTCATCTTAGAGTCACTAATGGAATCAAGAATTCTGAAGAATGGAACATTGCATGTGACCCTCGAATAGATATAACGCCTTGTGGAAACAAGTTGTTCTTGCACAAACAGTAGCACTATTTTAGCAGATAACATGATTAAGCAGCTAGAGCCCCTGATCGCACTAAAATTGTTATTAACTCTATCCCTAAATGAGGTCAGTTTTGGCTTTTGCACAGAAATTAAGCAAGTCAATTATTACCCTAGAAAATCTAGTAGGCTGCGCCATTTTTGGCCTAGAAGTGAAGCTCACTTGGGGGTGGGGGGGATGAAGAAACACTCACTTAAGGATGGAAGTCACCCGACGAATTACTTGAAATCTCGAGCTCCAAATACTATAATTGTTTGCCTTACCCGCACATCTTGACTAGTAGAGCATTAGCTTATCATTACAAGTCTTGGGGAATACATCAAGGTGTGCATTCAAGAATACTACTACTACCTCGAGCCAGATGATTCCCATATGAGATTGTATCAACATTAGGCTTAGTTACCCCATTGAATGAGGACCTCAAAGAACATCACGAACACCCAACAAAACAACCCTCAAGACTGATACAAAATCGTTAGAAACATATCTTGATGAGACATAATTGTTCCGGGGGCTTGCCCGGAGACATGCTCTTAACTGGAGCCGGAATTCTTACGCTTACCGGGGTCTCCCCGCTCCTGACAGTGTGGTTTATGTGGTGTCACACTGGTAGCGAATTTTTGCACTTCCTCAGCCTCGAACCTGTGACAGGTTCGAGGCTGAGGAAGTGCAAAAACCTGCTACCAGTATGACACCACATGAACCACACTGCCAGGAGCGGGGAGACCCCTGTGAGCGTAAGACTTCCAGCTCCCGTTAAGAGCATGTCTCCGGGCAAGCCCCCCGGAACAATTATGTCTCATCATATCTTGTGCAACCTTCCTCCTATGTCTTAATTGGCAGTAAATCATAGTTCTCTACAGATTGCCAGAAAATTAACCAAACCTTCACGACTTTAAATTCTTCAATGTGGCACTCACACTGGCCAGTAAAGTGTGACAAAGACATAATGCGATTAAAGCAAGTAAATTTTATGATTTAGGTCCATTTTCTTCTCTTCCCTATATTTGATGGAATTGGTAGACTTGTTTTAGACTTGATAACATCAACAATATTAGTAACATACACAATCTCATCAGTATACTTCCCACTATATATCTTTCCACAATTAAAAAAAATCAAAATCCTGCAATAATTTCACGTAAAAAGAATGAACATAGACATATATGTATCTACAGATATACGAATATTTTTGCTTGCTCTTTCCTGATTTCCCTAAATTTACATGTTGAAATAACACAGCAAATGAAATTGTTCCATTTTAGAAGACAATAAAATAACCACAAGAGATTATAAATGTATCCTTATTCAACTGCAGAAAATTGGATATCCAAGTAGTGATCGTGTTCTCGAATTTCGAGTCCACATTATCATTGAGCATTGACAAGTTACTGCAAAATTGAAACTTCAAACAAGATTTAACACCTTTTAAAACCCTAGGTTCATACAGCGTATGATTTCAATGTTGTTCGGAATAAGGGGCAATTAGAGAGATGTTCTCTTGCATTTTCTAGGAAAGGAAACGAATTAGATTCGTTCGATGAGGATTTGCTTCGAGGAAGTCCTGTAGAGAATGTTGCTTGCCTTCAAATTCAATTGCGAAAATGCGACTCGGCAAATTTGAAACCTGGAAAAGTGTTTCCCGCGCGGTTCTTTGTTCTCACGTTTCCTCTAGTCTAGAAAGCTGACCTTTTCCGTCTAGGTGGATGGGTGGAGCCATGTTTCAATGTTGAGCTCACGCGAGCGTCAATGTATATAATGTATATGGTTCAAGTTTAGGACATTTTCCCCGGTTTTAAAATCAAGTGTTGTATTTTGTCAAAAATACTCTTGTTGGATTCGTGTTAAACGGGAATGTATTTCAACTTCTAATTTGGTTTAATATATAATTTGGTCCCTGAACTAAAGATCTTTTCCTGATTCGATACCCGACCTTTGACATTTTCTATTTTGGTTCCTGACCTGTAATTTATGTCTTACAATTCGTCCCTCAAGTGACGACCGTCACTATAGACGTTAAAAAATGATTAAAAATACCACAATACCCATACCACATGATGACTGGATTCCATTGTGGACTAAGTAGATTCCATTTTGGACTAAGTGGATTCCATTGTGGACTAATGTGCTGACATGAAAATTGTTTTAACCAGAACTTGGGGAAATAATGGTCGACTCCCAATTTTTTTTGATAATTAGTTCTCTCTCTCCACTCTCTCTCTCTCTCTCTCTCTCTCTCTTTATCTTTATCTTTCTCCTTCTCTCTCATTCTCCCTCTCTCTTTTTATATATATATATATCGCACATTAGTCCACAATGGAATCCTTTCCTTCTTTTTATATATATATATATCGCACCCTATTTCGGCATCTCAATCTTTTCCTTCTGTAAAAAACCAGCATTGCAGTCCATCGCCATCAAAGACAGCGGTAATCTCCTCTAAGCACCTCTCCATCCAATCTGTTTACAACACCGTTAATTGGACACTCTTAGATCTCGACTCCTCTAAAGGAACGATTCTCAATGCCGTCAAGCTCATTCCTTCGCAGCCTGCAGCTATTAATGACGGAGACACCATCAGGATTAGAGAGTATACTTCGATTTTGGTCAAGATTGAAATGGGGAAAGCAAGTCGGTTGAGGCGAAACCCTAGGCAGCGTGGTAAAGGCAAAGATTCGGATAATGTAGTGGTTGTTGTAAATGATTCCAGTGATTGTCGTGGTCGGAATGACTTAGGGTTAAAGTTTGGTGGGGATGTGGGGAATGATGCGGTGGAGGTGGCTCCGGTGAAGCGGAATTTACGAGGTAGACCTAAAAAAAGGCATGACTATGAAGAATGAGGGTGAAAAAGTTGATACTAGGGGTTGTATTGAGGTTAAGCAAAGAAGGGAAATTAATTTGAGAAGGACTAGAAGCTCAAAAAAAAAAAAAAAAGACGAAAGTATTGATTTTAATCCAACACTCTCCACACTACCTGAAAATTTGACCACTAGATGTGATTGTAGAGCTTTAGAGAGTTTGGTTCTGGCTGAAGGTAAGAAGGGGTGAGAGAAGAGAAATTTACGTATTAATTCTTCGAAGAATGTAAAAAGACGTGGTCTGGATGAACATTTGGGACGAGAAGGATGTGGGGAGTTGGAGAAAGTGTCTTCTGTTGATGAAATTTTACCAAATGGATCATCAGAAGCAGCTGGAATTGATGTAAGGGAAGAGTGAGTTTGGGAGAGGGATTTATAGGAGTTACATGCTGTTTGATATTTTATGGGATTTGTTTGAGGGAAAGAATTAGGGAGAAGAAATCCAAATAAAGGTTTCAGTAACAAAAATGGTTAATTGGCTTCTAATCTGATGTGGATGATGTCAATTACAATATTTTCGTTGCTCTCTCTACCCCAATTTTCTTGAAGCATCACCGCCGACAAAAATGGGTGGCCGATTGAGTAAGGGGGATGTTGTTGGGTATGTAAAGGGAGAAAGAGTATAATGTGAATAAGAAGATAGTGGGAAGAAGGGATATAGAGAGAAAAAAGATAAAAGAAGATAGGACCCAGAAAAAGAGGGGGAATGAGAGGGAGAGAAAGAGAGAGAGAGAGAGAGAAGAAGAAGAAGAAGAAGAAGAAGAGACCGTCCTTTATTTTCATAAGTTTAGCCTAAATTAATTCCAACTCAGCATATTTGTCCACCATGAAATCTCAGTCACTATTTAATAAGGGTATTTTGGTCCTTTCAATGAATTGTTAACGTCTACACTCACGGCCGTCACTTGAGGGACGAACCATAAGGCCAAAAGTGTAGTTCAGGGACCAAAATAGGAAAGGTCAAAGGTCAGGTACCAAATCTGAAAAAAGTCTAAAGTTCAAGGACCAAATTATATATTAAACCTTCTAGTTTTGATAGTTAAGTAAGTAAAGTTTAAAGGAATGTGCATAAGTTTCACGATCCTAAGAAATATTTACTCCTTCTCTTTCAAGCAAAGAGTCCACCATACTATTTTGGGATGTTCCACTCAAAGAGTCAATTTTAAAAAATTATGCTTACAATCTCTATAAAACTTTTAACTTTACCCTCTACATGTGGTACAAATATATTAACTATGTTAAAATATTTTTGTAATTATGACCAATTCCAATACTACATATATATTCCTTAATTATTAGACTTTTCAAACGTAAACTTTTTGGGTGGAACGGAGGGAGTATATCACTATATGGCGTAGAACGAAATTGTGAAAGAATTATGTTCTTAAGCACACAAACGAGTGAAGAAGAAAGAAAAGGATTTATGTTCGTTTATCGTACGACGAACAAAAGAGAGTTCCTCTGCTATCTATTGGCGCACCAAAAGACTTGTAAAAAAGAAAGTTGTATTATTATTTCACCATGTGTACCAACAAGGCAAAAAGGGTCTCTTTATATAGGAGAGACTCAATTCTTGAAAGCTAAAGAATCATATTCCTAATCCTAATCAACTTGACTTCCTTGTAGCTTAAGGAAACATTATTATAATCTATCTATTATAATAATTATAATAAAACAAAATGCAGAAAATTTAATAAACAAAGGAAGTAACTAAAATTGTTGTTGTCAAGCCCCTCGGGTTTCCACGTCCTGCTTGGTTTTGGTTTGTTCTTCGAATTGTTCGGTAAATCATTCTGCGTCATTCCGTTCTACTTCTTCACAATTCGTCTCGGAGTTGTCAATGGGATAAAGAGGGTTGTCTTACTCATAGGAATAAAGATCGGCAATATTAAAAGTCTTGGAGATCTTCATGTGGTCGGGTAAATCATCAATCACGTACCCATTACTGTTGATTTTCTTGAGGACGCAAAATGGTCCAAGTCTCCGCTGAGCCAGTTTAGAAGACATTCCTCCACGTTCAGGTCGTAGGAAAACCATGACTAGATCCCCAACCTGGAATTCTTTGTGGCGTTGATGCTTATTGGTAGCTTCTTTATAAACAGCATTAGAGGCTTCCAATTTTGTTCACACTTCGTCAAGGATTTGAACATGTTGTTCGGCCAGTAGTTCAGCAGCAGCACTATGCTTGAAAAAAAATGGTAACTGGCTGAGATCGACAGTAGAAGATAGGACATACCTGTAGACAATGTAAAATGTCGACTTACCCGTAAAATGATGAGTAGCACTATTGTATACAAATTCATCTTGAGCAAGCGCGAGATCCCAATGTTTTTTTCCTTTCACCACACATATACAACGAAGCAAATTAATTTCCTAGAACTTTGTTTACCACCTTTGTCAACCCATCGGTCTACGAGTGTGCACTACTACTGAACTGAAGTTTAGTAGATAACTTTTTCCATAAAGTAACCCAAAAAGATGCAAGGAATTTGGTGTCACGGTCGGAGGTGATAGAGCGAGGAATACCATGTAAACGAATAATTTCTTAAAAAAAATAGGATCTTGATTATAATAAATATGGTAGATATTATTTCCTAACCTTAACATTACTTGTTTAGTGTTTTTTCTTTCTTTCTAAGGTTCTCTTGGCTCTATATAAAGACGAGCTCGTGCTCCATTCAGGAAGGATCCAGAAAAATAGAAAGAGATCAGTTTAGAGAGAACAAGCACTCAAATCCTGCCAAGAACTGAATGTGGTCGTGAACGTCAGGACATCTTTCACCACATCAGCTAGATTAGTGCTTAGTTCGTGGAACTGTTTTATATCCATTATTATTGTGTGGATTACTTCAACAAACACTATCTTTGTATGGATGGACTGTATTCCATCTATATCAAATTAATTGATGAAAGGGTTTGGCGTGTTGTTCTCACTAGATGGAGTCCACCTAAACTCGTTGATATTTATGGTGATTATCAAGAAAAGTCAGAGATTAGTTGGACAAATGATGATAGTCAATTATAGCTCTAAGGCAATTTTTGTCATCTTTGGGGTAGTTGATGTGAACTTATTTAAGATCATATGCAACCATACTTCTGCCAAGGATGCCTGGGAAGCATTCCATTTGCATTGTGAAGGCACCTCTAGTGTGCGTCGAACTACGCTAAGAATTTTAACCACTCATGTTGAAAATTAAGAATGGAAGAGGATGATGATTCTGAAGATGAGACTGCTCTAAACAGTCTTTTTAAAAATCAAAAATTGTTACAAAAAAATTCTCATGGTGTATCTCATGGTGTTGCCTTAAATGTGGTCACATCTGCGATCACACCGGTCAAAACTTTTGTTCCAGATCTGACATGTCTCAACTCTTCCATAGTTGATGACACTAAGGTCCAGGATGATTCTGAATCTGATTCTGAAGATTTAGATCTAGTAGAAGACTATAAGGCACTATGTAAGGATTGGATAAAAAACGAAAAAAAAAAAAAAAAAAAGTTAATCACCTTGTTGAGATGAATGAACGTCTCTGTGAGTACCCCGCTTCAACACCGGATCGCTTGTCGTTTTGTCTAAAACGAGGTATGTCTAACTTTAAGTGCGTTGAATACACTTCAGATTTAGATCTAGTAGAAGACTATAAGGCACTATGTAAGGATTGGATAAAAAACGAAAAAAAAAAAAAAAAAAAGTTAATCACCTTGTTGAGATGAATGAACGTCTCTGTGAGTACCCCGCTTCAACACCGGATCGCTTGTCGTTTTGTCTAAAACGAGGTATGTCTAACTTTAAGTGCGTTGAATACACTTCAGCCTCATTATGAACTCCAAAAATGTAATACCCTAAATTTTCATTAAATTGCATAAAATAATATCATAATTATTTTGGGTCAATTATATCGGTTAGATTAGACTAATTATATCTGTTGTTGTGGGCTTGGCCCTTAAATTTAATCCATTAGTTTTAGCTCAAAAGTTAATAATAATAATAATAATAATAATTGAAAAAGAGATGTGAGGGAGTGTGAGATGGTGGAGCTGCCGCAACGGAGAGATAAGGGTGAGTTGGTTTTTGAATTTCGGAAGTGAGATTACATAGTTTTTATTTTGTACCGCTTTCGGGAGAGACTCAAGTTAAGAACGTTTTCTCTACCTAAACTAGAGAGGTAGAAAGACAGAGGAAGATTAAGAAAAATTAGGGTGAGAGTGTGTGACGGCGGTGAAGAGGAGCAACCACATCGGATCGTATTCTTGGCGAGCGGGCAAGTTATTGGAGGTAAAAAATTTCGTCCTTGATCTCTATTAATCTCCAATTCTGATATACATTTAAAGTCCACAATCTCTTAGCAATGTGGGTAGTATGTAAGTGATTAGTGTAATTGATAATAAAAGACATTGTATTGAACTTGTTGGGTTCTGAAATGGAGGAGAGAATGGAGGGCAATGCACTGAAATTTGGATTCGTGGTGTGTGTGTGTGTGTGTGTGTGTGTGTGTGGGTTATATAGATGAAAAGGGATAAAAATGAGAAAGGGGAAAGGTGGGGCGGTAGGAGGGGGTACGCTGGAAGGGAAAGGGAAGGAAGGGAGAGAAGGTGTAGGAACAAAAGAAAAGAAGAGGAGAGAGAAAAAGAAAGGAAAAAAGAAGAGAAAAAGAGAAGGGATAGAAGCTGGAAAAAAAAAGGAGAGAAAGGGAAAGGAAAGAAAAGAAAGGAAATAGGAGCAGGGAAGGGGGCGCGCAGGGAGAGGGGAAGTGGGGTAGGCTAGGTAGAGGGGTCTGTGTGTGTACTTTGCGTGAGTTAGTGTGTGTGTACTGTGCATGAGTTAGTGTGTGTGTACTGTGTGTGTGTGTGGTCAGTGCATCTGTGCTAAGTGTGCGTAAGGGTGGGAGTGATATTTGATAATGGTGGCTTTGACTATTATTTTAAATTGTTTTGTTTGGTTTCTTTCGTGGTTCAGTAATGATAATGGTATAACGAGGGAAAGTGGCTAGTGAGGCAAAATGTTATACATTGGGTATTAACTGGTATGGTGGCAAGTACTAGTTTGGGAGATGAAAAGAAAATAAATAAATTTTGTACAGTCATGGATAAAAGACAGTTTGTACTATTAAGAGTAATAATTTTGATTCTTAGACTAGTTACTGATTTTAATATAAATAACATAATTTTGTAATTTAGAGATGTTTAAATTATAGATTTGGGCAAGCGCAGGTAGTGGTTTCTTTTCGCCAAGCTAAGTTTTTGCTACGCTATTAAGGTAAGGGATTTCGCTTCTTTTAGGTTATTTCGTAAAATCTATTTCTTTTGACAATTAGGTTCCTTGTTAATTCTTGAAATTAGTGTTTTGATTGCCATGCCCGACCTCATGTCGAAATTTGCTTTGACTCCGTCGGTTCACGTTTCGTTGTATTATATTCTTCAAAAGCTTGTGTCATATCTTTGGTATTTGATGAAATACTTTTACTTTGAAAGTAAATTTCATAGGTATCGTTTGATAATATTGTTTTATTTTAAACTCCGCTATGATCACTAGTTGAAGAACCCGTCACTGGGTATATATAGAGTGAACCTTATATTTTTGCACCACTTGGCCTTTTGTGCGGTAGTCATGATTTACCTTTATTAGTTACCATTGGGGTAAAATTTTGGTACCCTTCGGGGGCATTTGTGTACTTGGTCAATGGACCACCTACGTGATCATGACATCTGTGAGTAATCCATTGTGACTAGCCGGTATGGGACGATTGGTGACGATTGGGTTACTCGACTTCGTACTTTGCATGTTTCTTTTCTTTGAACTCTCATTGTGAAATACTAGTTCGTTGCCTTGTTCACTTTCGTTATAAAGCATTATATGAACTGCAAACTACATTTTTGTAACATTGGTCACTTTGAATATTCTCCTTGTGGGTCCACCCTTCCTTAGAAACCGGAGGGGCGACGTTTGAACTTACTGGGCATTGTTCGCTCACCATTCACTTTATTCTTCTCCTCAGGTCACAGATGAGATATTAAGGTTGTATGTTGAGGCGTGCAAGCAAGGATGAGCTAGAATTTATTTTATTGAGTTTCTATGTAATAAGTTGAATTCAGGTTTCGATGTTTGAATAACTTAGTTAGTCCTGCAAGACAATTTATTTTGGGCCTGTACTTTGAGATTGTATACTTAGGTTTATCTTTCCGCTGTGCACTTTCCTTGAGAACTAAGTTTGATATGTCGTAAATTTGTTTTAGTAAAGTTGGATTGTGAGCCGTGACGTGTTCGGGCCCGAGTTGGGCTCAGGTTTGGGGCGTTACAAAAAAAAATGTAATAAATATGCAAAATACATTTATATAAAAATATAGAGTCGACACCCTCATTTATAAATCAAACGAGAAAAAAACTAAGATTATGGGTTCGGGGGCTAAGTTACGAATTGAGAAGGTGTTAGACACTCAATTCGCCCTTTCGGTCTCTTTATGATTGCATGCTTAGATTTAAATATTATGAGTTTGTTATTTTTTGTGACTTGGAGGAAAACGGATCACAGAGATTTACATCCCCGTTTAAAAAAATGTATACATGTTTGTTTTGGTGAAAAGAAGAAAAAACAAATTTAACATATATTTGTTTAACGGAAATAACTAAAAAAAAAAGATTTTTATACAAAATTATATATTTTTATTAACATATATATATATATATATATATATCATTTAATCAAAATAAAAAACAAAATTGGGCCAAC
Organism: Platycodon grandiflorus; assembly: GCA_016624345.1. Taxonomy (NCBI): domain Eukaryota; kingdom Viridiplantae; phylum Streptophyta; class Magnoliopsida; order Asterales; family Campanulaceae; genus Platycodon; species Platycodon grandiflorus. Next base: position 27,146,726 of record CM028361.1, read on the forward strand.
CACAGTAGACAACCCAAACAATAGAAGCCCAAAGTGAAAATCCCTTATTGCGCACAAGGGGAGCCTGCCTTGTTTGGTGTGTGGTGCACCAGAAGTGTCACTGGTGCACCAAACCAAGCACTGGTTTTTCAAAGACAGTAGCTAAAAATCTAATTTTTGGATTGAGATTTTAAGGTTTTAAACTTGTTATTTTTACATAAAATCAAATATTAACATGTATTAAAACATTTAAGTGTTGAGATTTGTGTTAAAATCATTCTACAGAATTAACACTAAAGCTTGTAGGAATGTCACAAGCTCAAGCTCGTAATATCATTTACATTAAATTATTGACTTTATATTTTTACTTAAATACACTCAATTTGCCTTAAATGATATCAAATATATAAGCCCAAATTTATTTTCTACCGTCACAACTAAAATGACATTACACGAGCAGGCACATAGATAGTTGATAGGGTGATAGGGTTGTTCTAATTTAATCACAGGTTTCGAGTTCGAGCCATGAGAATGCAGATGCATTAAAACTTAGAAGGGAAAGCTTTACTGCCCTTGTCATTCTTCCTGACTTGGGATTAATTTTGAAAACTAAAATAATATCACTGACAATTAATTTAAAATAAAAAAATATTTAAGAAGGGGATGAGACCTTTTTATTTTGGGACAGATGAAGTACAGTACTAGTTATAGGATTGCATAGCAAATGAAGTTATTCAAGTTTAACTCATGGTTGCTTTGATAAAAACTTGTTTGAAATTGAGTTCGTAAGATTATCAAACTAAGTTTGAATGAATTTTAAGGCTCGTTAGATTATTAACCTCGGCTTGATAAGCTCACAAACAAACTTTTCTATTGTAAAATCAAGCTAAGAGAACTCGCCTCAATTAAGAACTTGTTTGAGATAGGTTTGTGAATTGATCATGTCAATACTTTTCTAAACTCGACAATATTACCAGACAAACTTAAAAGACTAAAGTGTGTGACTCTGCTCGAACCGTTTACAGTCTCAATCGATTATATTTGTATGCTTAATTTTAGAGCTTGAAATTGGAATTAGAAGAATAATTTAAATTTTGTGGAGTTCAAATTATTCATCTAATTCCAATTCTAAAGCTTAACATTGATCATAAGCTAAACATAACCTTATAAGTATATTTGTGTCTATTCTTACTTTTTTTTTTCTTGATTTAAATAATTTTTTGGCCCCTTGACTTTGACTCAATTTTTTGTTTGGTCCTATCATTTTAAAACTTATTCATATGGTCCCACATCTTACATTATTTTGTTAGATTCCCCCTCCCCCCGTTAACGTTAAAATCTCCATCTATTACATTTCAAAATGCATAAAGTACCCCTTATGCGTCTTTGTTCTTGAAACTCACAAATGAGAGGATGAATTGAGGTACCCAGAACCCAAATATAGCAGAAATCAACATGAAAACACCATTAATTGGCAATTAAACAAAACCCCGCAAAGACAAAAACCCCAATTTCAAACTAAGAAATCAACCCCAATCTACAATATTTGCCAATTCAACGCAAAGTTGGAGTTGATCTTCAACGATGTCTAGAAAATTACATCCCATAATCTAATTGATAAAGCTTATAAGCGGAATTGTACAACATAACTATTAGATATCTCTCATTCGAATTCCGAGAGTTCATCCGTTAGGAGACACACATCTGAAAGGTGCTTTGCATTCATCTCAATGATAGACATTACTACTTGATAATGTTCAGACTTGTACATTTCTACTACCAGTAATCCCCACAAGAGCACTCCCCTTTACTCAAATAATGGAAACGTATACGATCTCTAATTATTATCTCCCTCTGATAAACCCTAAAGATATGTTTCATAAAAGAGTGGCAATCCTCACAAGATTGCAAGTTTTTCACGATCCTAATGACAGTCCCTGGCCTAGTCTTAATTAGTGCAAATGATACTGCAAGTTTCTCACTGTGGTGAAGTAGCTGATTTCTGGGTTTGATTTCTAAGTTTTGGAAGCTCAAGACAATGCAATACTTTCCAGATCTACCTATGCTCAAGACAATCGAAGAATCAAAGTGAAATTCTAAAGAATTGAGTTCAAAATCATTTCCCATTTCTGATTCCTCCTTGCAAATCAAATCCGAAAATCAAGAACCCATTCCCAATTTCTCCGTCGATTGGCGGCCCTATCTTGGGTTTCGAGCTCCTCCGTCATAAAGTTAATCACAAATCATACAATTGCTCCGGCGATTCTTGCCACCAGACCCCTGGCTCTTTCTCTCTTAGTTTCTCTCGTTTGAATCTCTCTCTGTCTCTCTCATCACTTTCTCTCTCTAAAAATTGCTAATCTATTCTGAAGCCTCTCTCTCCACTGGTGGTAAGAAGCTTATCTCTCCATCTTTCTTGCTGTGATTACAATCAAGTCACTGGTATGTTATTTTGAATTTCTTTTGCTTCATTTGTTGATTGTTTTGTTTCTGAATTGGCACTTGTGATTGTTGATTTTGCTATTGCTGAAACTAATCAAGTAACTTAAAGGATCAATTCGATGTTTATAAGTTTAGTTGTGGAATACAGTTGCAGAAATCAAATGGTGATTCTGATGATGAATTATTGTTTTTTTTTTTTTTGAAGGCTTAATTCGCAATTTAGTCACTCTACTTTGGCGAAAAATTCATTAAGGTCACTATACTATTTTTTTTTTCAATTTAATAATTATACTTGCCTTGATGAATCAATAAGGTCACCGCACGTAACTGCCGTTAGTTTTGTTGGACGGAGGTTGGCAAAAAGACAATAATACCCTATAATCTAGAGCATGAGCTGAGAAAGCAATTTGAAATACATGATCAGGATATGCTCAACTAAGATCTGGATCTACTCAAATAGAGTCCTAAGCATTGTAATTGAACCTTTCTCCTTGACCTCCGTTTTGGAAGATTTTCATCTATCCTTAACCCATTCTCAATCATCGACCTCTCCACCAAAGTCTGGATCTGCTCCATTTGTCTCCACTGTAACCACTTCCTACCTTACTACCACTCCATCTCCGACCGCCGACCTCTTCGCTTTATACACCACCATCGAATACGAATCCTCCCCCAATGAGAAACCGTATTATACCCTTCCCCAGGTGTTTTTCTTTGTCGTTGACACGTGCTTGATCAAGGAGGAAATTGAGTTTTTAAGTCGCTCTGTGTCCACAATTTGTCGGCCCGAATTTTTATGCACCGCTTGTTAACAAGTGGAGGGATCTGGGATTGATTACTTTCAATTCATCTTTATACGGCCTTTTTTTGCACGCTGCGATAATGAAGGTTGCGACAATAAAAAAGGTTCAGCTCGGGTATTACACTAGGATTGAGACTAGAAATGTCTTGCTCATTGGTAAAGGGATGGGCCGCCCCGAAAAGGCGTAAATGAAAGAATAAGAAAATTCAAAGCATCTTCTTATGATTCTTCCTTCGAAGCTTGCGAAGTCAGATCACCAAATTCAACGTAAGGCAACTCTCCGACAAGAAAAACAATAGAGTCAATTAACCGAAAGTAGTCCATCTACTGCTATTGTTGAATAAGCTTGATGCTATAATTTTGTAAGTTTTGTGAGAGCTTTTCCTTTGTCAGGATCAAATCTTGGATTTTGATTTTGGGTGTCGTGTAATTTAGGAAAATTTGGGAGAGGGGAAATTAGGGCAAGCTTTAATTCAATTGTGGGCATTGAAGAAAGAGGAAATTATTAAGATTTTGGAAAGCGTACCTTTGTAATAGTAAGGGTATTTTAGGATTTTAAAAAATATTTTAACTCTTTCGTTCAAAAAATTAGATGGAGTGATGAATGTGATAATTATATCTAAGTAGAGTTATTAAAGTGTGAAAAAAAATAGTAGAGTTAGCTTAACGAAATTTTGATGAAAGTAGAGTGACTAAATTGAGAATTAAGCCTTTTTTGAATTATTGTTAGGAGAAAGGAAGAAAGGAAGAAGATAAAGAAAGGAAGATGAAGAAATGAGTGCCATTGAAGAGGTTGCCATTGCTGCAACTGTAACTATTACCAGTAACACGGATAATGGCACTTTGGGCATTTCAAGTACGAAATAGACGGAGATTATAACGTTAACGGGAAGAGGGGGAATCTAACAAGAAAATGCAAGAAAATGCAAGATGTAGGACCTATGAATAGGTTTTAAAATGATAGGACAAAAAAAAAAAAATTTGGGTCAAAGTCAAGAAACCAAAAAATTATTTAAATCTTTTTTCTTTTGTCTCCATGCATCAACTTTTTTCTTTTAGAATTAAAATATTTTTTGATCCCTCGACTTTGACCCAACGATTTGTTTGGTCCTACCTCTTTAAAATCTATTCATATGGTCCTACATATTTTATTTATTGGTTAGATTCACCCCTAATGCCATTATCGTTAGTCTTTCTGTCTATAATTTTACAATATACCTAAAATACCCTTATTGTAAAGTAGTGAATGTTGAATGACAGAGAAATTGACAAAAATACCCTTAGCAATTCCTTTAACCATAATAACTGCTAAAGCATTCTAGTAATTACTTAATGCATCAAAATCGGAAAAAAATAAATAAAAATCAAGAAGGAGAAAACATGAATAACATTTCCTCCTCTCTCTACCATTTTCTTCTTCGTCACCATTCCAGTCCATTCCACCCGCTCCCCTCCGACCCACCCTAATTCAAGCCAAAATTAAAGTCAACCCCAACGCGCTGATGTCACCGGAGTTCAAGCAGATGTTTCCGCCGGAGAAGAAGGAGCCTTAGATCTCATTTAGCCTCAAAATTTGATTTACCATGGAATCTCGTCTGAGAAATTTTTGGCTAACCCTTGTTCATACCCAGTTGTTATTAATAGATGGAAAGTGATCCTTTTAAGCGCCTGAGTTCTTAAAGATAGTAAATACTTCTTTTTAGTTTATATATGTGACTCCACGAAAGAGAGTTAGAGGCATAAAGTTGGGAGATGATTTTTTGATTTTATCCTCGTCAGATCTGAGGATGAGATTTTGTTGATCGATTCAGTGAAACTGTAGATGTCTTTTACCCACAATTTTTACCTCTGTGCATCTCAGAAACTAAAAAAATGTGCCATTGTTATACTGATGGAAAAATGTGCCATTGTCTCCTCTCCAAATTTTTATTTTCAATTTCTCTATTTCCCCAATTTGGTTCAAAATTTGGGTTGATTTGGGTTACGTTTCTCTCATTATAATTTGAGATTACTACCATTTCTCTGTTCAAAATTGGGGTTGATTTGGGATTGATATACTGGAGTTCAGAGAGAGAGGGGGGGAGGATTTGGGTTGCATCTTTTCGACTTCCTTGTTTGATGCGCATTTTGAGGGTGGACGACGACAATGGTCATGTGGTGGTGGTCGTGGTGACTGAGTGAGTATGTGGGTTGGGGTGGTGTGGGACTGTTGTAGGCAGGTGGGAGTTTGGGGAGGGTTTGTTGGGTGGGGGGAGGAATAGACATGCCTAAACGGTTCGAATCACCGGTTCTAAAAATCGCTAGACAACAAACCGTAACCGAACCGACAAATCACAGTTACGGTTCCGGTTCCGGTTCCAAACCGTAATTTTTAATTATTTTGTTAATTATTTTTTTAATATTTTCTTATAATTTTTTTTAAAAAGATTTCATCTTAAAACTTTGTACAAAGCATTTTTAAAATTTTTGAAACTTGTAAACTTTTCATCTTTGAAATTATAGAGTAAATAAGGCAATTTCAAAATTTAAATTTTAAATTTTGGTGATTTTTCATTGTTTGGAACCGGCGGTTCCGGTTCTCGGTTCCAAACCGGCGGTTCACGGTTTTGAGAAATTGAAAACCGAAATCGAACCGTGTAACTGGCGGTTCCGGTTCCTCACAGTTCCGGTTTATGCAGTTTTTTGGGCGGTTTGATTCCGGTTCAAACCGCCGGTTCCGAACCGTTTGGGGATGTCTAGGGAGGAATGTCTAAAGATAACATTAATGGCTCTTTCTCTTTCTCTCTCTCTCTCTCTCTCTCTCTCTCTCTCTCTCTCTCTCTCTCTCTCTCTCTCATACATACACACACTAATAGCACCTCCAATGGGAGGTTTAAAATTATGGAAAAAGCTTTATCAATAGGTTGATGCCATTGTGACAATCCAAGACAAAGGTTGATAGCTTCAACCGCTTCATGTTTATAAATCGGTCCATGGCTGATGTGCTGGCTTTTAGTTTTTATTTTTATTATTATTATTTTATTTTAGTTTGAAGTCTATATTATTGTCTTAGTATTTTAATTTTTAATAGATACTATTATATTAATAAAATATTTTAAAAAAAATAAAAATATAATAAATGAAATATTTGGTAGACATAATATTATTTTTCCAAAAATTAATTATTATTTTTAAAATAATATATTTACTTTTAAAAATAAAGTAATTACATTTATATGTATATTGTTAAAGAATAAAATATTTAATAGTGGGTACATGCAATAAAGCTTTTATAGGTTTATCTATAGTGGAGAATATGTTTATAAATAAAAGGTTTATAAACTGATGACGTGGCATGGTGAATAAACCTTTGAAAGGTTTATCCACTGGAGATGCTCTAAAATCCATCGGTAGAGACACAACTGGGTTTGTAAGGTCGAAGATAATCTAATTATTGAATTAGCATATTGACCCCTTGTATTTTATACTTTTTTAAAAGTCAGTCCATAAGGAACTTCTTGGTAAGGGTAATTTAGTCATATTAAAAAATTTTGGACGGAACTTCTAACGGTAACTGCAGGAGGGGGGAATCTAATCAGGAAATACAACATGTAAGACCAAATGAATATGTTTTAAAACGGTAAGACTAAACGAATAGTTGAATCAAAGTCGATGGATCAAAAAATATTTTAATTCTTTCTTTTAATTGTTATATTCAATTTTACAAAACAAAAAACCTAAAATATATAAAATCAAGGGAAAATTATATTTTTGACCAACGTACTAATCGGGGATTCCTGATTTTACCAACGTACTTTAATTAACCCAAATGTGACCAACGTACTATCAATTTTGTGCCAATGTTGACTCAGCTGTCAAACCTCCATCCAAAAAATTAACGGATATGTTTACACTAACGGTAAAGGGTTCAAAATGATACTTGTGGAAAATAGAGGCCCACCAATAAATTTTTTTCTCTCTCAATCTCACACCAAAAAATTCTCTTCAAACCCTTTCTCCCCTTTGTCAATTCCCCTTCAATAGATTAACCCTAGTTCATCTTTCAATTTCTCGTGCTCTCTCTCTCTCCAACACGCCGCTGTTGTGTGGCCAGGCATCTAACCCGGCGCCGGCAAGCCAATCTTCGCCTGCGGCGGCTTCAAGCTCCCATCAGCCAAGTCCTACACCCTCCACCTCCCCGCCGCCTGGTCTGACCGCATCTGGGGACGCCACGGTTGTTCCTTCAACGCCACCGGAGATTGCGGCGGATCTCTCTTCTGCAACGGCATCGACAATGACCCAGAACTCGACTAATCTTCATTATCACTAACTTCAACCTCACTTCCATTGTTTTCGCTTTCACCATTGTTAGAAGGCCCTTTCAATAGATCTACTCTCTCTTATGGCCAAATAGTATAGAAAATTCGATGGGCCTTAAGGTCCTGTGGCCATTGAAAGAAAGAAGTGGGAAATGAGACGGCCGTCGATCGAAGACGCGGCCGAGGAGGACGCCGTTGACGGTAAAGGTCTTGTGCTTTAGGGCACGGAGGACGCCGGAATGTTTCATACACAACTTTTCTTTTTTATGTTTTCATTAATAACCCAGATCTGGATTGGTTGAATGTGTGTGTATTTATGTATACTAATTCGGTGATTTATAAACAGTAGCTATTGGAGGGAACTCAGTTCTGCAAAAGATTTCTTTGAGTGCCTAGATTTTAAATTGAAACATCAAACCATCAACTTGATAGAGACCCTATCTCCTATGTTTTGGTTGATGAAGCAAAGAGGAGATTGAGAGAGAATAAAAAAAAAATATTCGTGGGCCCCACATTTTCACAAGTATCATTTTGGACCTTTTACCGTTAATGTAATTTTTTTTTACGGTTATTCGTTAATTTTTTGGATGGAGGTTTGACGGCAGGGTCAACATTAACACAAAATTGATAGTATGTTGGTCACATTTGAATTAATAAAAATACATTGGTAAAATCAGAAATCTCTAATTAGTACGTTAGTCAAAAATATAATTTTCTATAAAATCAACCACTAAACCCATATGTCAAACAGACCCTTAAAAAGAATAGTTCAATCAAAGACCTGTTCGTAAATTACTAAACTTGAATACTCCAAGTAACTACTCCGGCCACCATATACACTTACACTATACCAAATTAAAAAAAGAGTAACAACCCCACCGACGCGGGACGGGCCAGTCTTCTTCTTCTTCCTCCCCCATTCACACTATCAGATCCCATCTTCTCAATCACACGCCCCAATCTCTCTCTCTCTCTCTCTCTCTCTCTCTCTCTCTCTCTCTCTCTCTCTCTCTCCTACTAACTCAACTCCTCCCCTCTCCCTCCCCCACAAACTGTCCACTTAGATACTAAACTTTATGCGCGTCAGTGAAGTCTAATTGCGCATCGAGTTGGTTAAATTTGACAGTTAGATCCGTCCAAATATCAAATGGCGGTTGCCGTCCGGAGCGGTAGAGGCAGCGGCGGCGGATCTGGACTCGCCGCCGGCCTCCGCACCTTCTTCTCCTATCGGATCTTCGTCTCCGCCATGTTCACACTACTTTTCCTCGCCACTCTCTCCGTCCTTTTCTCATCTCATCCCTCCTATCACTCTCAGCACTCTGTAAGTCTCCCTATCAATCTTTCTTTTATATTCATGTTCATCTAACGTTTATACGTCGTGAATTCAATAAATATAGTTTTCGATTTTGGCTCATTTTTTATTTTTGTTAATTATCGTATCGTAGTTCATTCTACTGTCGAAGCAAGTAAAGTTAAGGAGATAATGTTTTTTCTAGTGAATTTAGGGTGAATGAACGATTTAATATTTGACACATATATAGAAATTCTTATTGTCGAGTATAATTGACAATGAGGATGATATATTTTTTTATTCTACATCCTTGATTGTTATGGAGAATGAAATTTCATTGTGGATTTATAGTGATATTTCTATGGTTTATCTAAACTCTAAACAGGCGTTACAGACAACTGGAAATGCCTACATTCACCGGACCTTTCTCGCGTTGAAGTCAGATCCTCTTAAGACTAGGTTGGATTTGATTCATAAGCAGGCGAATGATCATATTATGCTTGTGAATGCTTATGCATCTTACGCAAGGAAGCTTAAGCTCGAGATTTCCCGGCAGCTTAGGATGTTTGATGAACTGGCACGGAACTTTTCAGATCTGAGTATGAAGCCAGGTTACAGATCCTCCTTGTTTGAGTCAGATGGGCCTGTCGATGAGGATGTGTTGCGGCAATTTGAGAAAGAGGTCAAGGATAAAATCAAGCTGGCGAGATTAATGATTGCCGAAACTAAAGAATCTTACGATAATCAGTTGAAGATTCAGAAATTGAAGGACACCATCTTTGCAGTTCATGAACTACTCGTTAAAGCTAAGAAGAACGGTGCATTTGCTAGCTTAATTGCTGCGAAATCAACTCCTAAAAGTTTGCATTGTCTTGCAATGCGGCTCATGGGGGAGCGGATTGCAAATCCAGAGAAGTATAGAGATGATGAGCCTAAGCCTGAGTTTGAGGACCCTAGTTTGTACCATTACGCTATATTTTCAGATAATGTGATTGCAGTATCTGTTGTGGTGAACTCAGCTGTAAAGAATGCTGAGGAGCCATGGAAACACGTGTTTCATATTGTCACTGATAAGATGAATCTTGCCGCTATGAAGGTTTGGTTTAAGATGAGGCCAGTAGAAGGGGGTGCCCATGTTGAGGTGAAAGCAGTTGAAGATTATAAGTTCTTGACTTCCTCGTATGTTCCGGTACTTAGACAATTGGAATCTGCGAATCTGCAGAAGTTTTACTTTGAGAACAGAGCAGAAAATGCAACTAAAGATGTGAACAGCATGAAGTTCAGGAATCCCAAGTACTTGTCAATGTTGAATCACCTTCGGTTTTACTTGCCAGAGATGTATCCGAAACTGCACCGTGTACTGTTTTTGGATGACGATGTTGTAATTCAGAAGGATTTAACAGCACTGTTTAAAATTGACATGGACGGAAAGGTGAATGGGGCTGTTGAGACATGCTTTGGGTCATTCCATCGTTATGCTCAGTATTTGAACTTCTCTAATCCTCTGATCAAGGAGAAGTTTAATCCCAAGGCTTGTGCATGGGCATACGGTATGAATATGTTTGATCTTGATGCTTGGAGGCGTGAGAGGTGCACTGAGGAGTACCATTATTGGCAGAATCTGGTAAGCTGATTTTTTTGCTTCAGTGTTACTCCCTAGATGTGTTGTCTAGTCAAGATATTGTTTGTTGGTTTGCTTTAATTGTAGGATGTGCTATCGATTTTGAAGTGGGGAAATGTTGATTAACATTTTACGTTTGATTCTTTTTCTCATCAGAACGAGGATCGGAGTTTATGGAAACTGGGGACACTCCCACCTGGCCTGATCACCTTCTATTCAACAACAAAGTCTTTGGACAAATCTTGGCATGTGCTTGGGCTTGGGTACAATCCAAGTATAAGCATGGATGAGATCAACAATGCTGCGGTCATTCATTTTAATGGGAACATGAAACCTTGGCTTGACATTGCTATGAATCAATTTAAGAATCTTTGGACTAAATATGTTGATTACGAGATGGAGTTTGTGCAGATGTGCAATTTTGGCCTTTAGAATAGTACAGCTATGGCCAGAACAATGAGGTAACAGATGCATCAAGTTACAGTCATTGTCCATTTTGGGTTACTTGTAGTCTTTGTGTGTTTTACTTTTTATCAGTAGTTGTAATTCTTCAGAGCGAAGCTCGGCCCCATAATTGTTGTCACGGTAACTCATACCTTTTTGGTCTCTTGTTAATTTTAATATGAATTGGACCAAGATATATGGGGGTGATATACACGTTGAAATGATTCTTTTGTACAAGAAAGAGTTTATCTGACAAAATATTTATTGAGCAAGCAATGGCAGAGTGTGATTATTGATTTTAATTTTCTTTGCGTGCTTCAGTATATGGAGTAATATTTACTGCCATGTTTGATTTATTTTTCCTAGTCAACCTCGGTGCGTTTGAAATGAATTTCCAAATCATTGTACGCCTGTAATGCTCATGGTTAGACATAGATTGTTGGATATTAATTCAACTAACTAGCCAATGCCTTTCATCAGTTAGAGCGCCAGAACATGTTTGCGACCCCGTAAATTATTTGTTCACAGGTTGTTATGGGAGCAAGGTCGTTGTGTATCTGCATTTCTTGTTGTCTTTTTCGTTAATGACTTTTTAATATGACAGTTTAGTTGCTGTCTTGTGCGAGGCAAAAGAGAAAGTTAAAAATGTTACTCTTTCCGTTTTACGCAAAGAATCCACTATACTATTTTGGGATGTTTTACTTAAAGAGTTTATTTTCAAAAAATTATGCTTATAATTTTTTATCTTTACTTTTCATTTATGTTGTAATCATTTTGGTTGTGTTTAAGTATTTTTGTAATTATGACCAAATTCAGTGACACTAATATAATAATATGTCTCTTAATAATTAAACTTTTTAAATGTGGACTGGAGGGAGTAATTGTTTGCTGGTAATATATGAAGGGTAGATCATGGAAAGTGGACACAACTTTAAACTTTGTCTGTCTGAAAAACTTCATTAATCTATCTAAGCAGACTTCCAACTTCAAATTTGAATCCCATATCATGCGACTTCGATTCAATTGAGGCCTTCTCTGTTGCAAAACGAAATTTACCTAATAACACAGACTGGTTGGGCTATTTAACAATCCAACCTATCGAATTGAACTGAGTAGATATTAAGAAGATGTTGACTTGATAAATAAAAGAGTTAAAGCTTTAAATAAGAACAATTGTTGTAAAAAAAATGGCCAAAAACCCATAGCGCGACACGTGTAAAATGCACGTCATTGGGTTGTCTTTTTTTTTTTTTCCCTTCAAAATTTGCTAGTCAAAACAACGTCGTATTGATCTCTTTTGGCTAAAACAACGCCGTTTTGTCTCTTGTGATTGGCTAAGCCTTGGGAGCTTATTTTGCTCCCCAATCGTCTTTAATGCTCCTAAGCTACACAAATGCTACCCAATTGCTACCTTGGTGGAAGGTTTGCTCCCCTTAAGCTTAGACATGCCCAAACGGTTCGGAACCGGCGGTTCGAACCGGAACCGAACCGCTCAAAAAACCGCATAAACCGGAACCGCCGGTTACACGGTTCGGTTTCGGTTTCTAATTTTTCAAAACCGTGAACCGGAACCGCCGGTTCCAAACCGTGAAAAATCGCCAAAATTTAAATTTTTAATTTTGAAATTGCTTTGTTTACTCTATAATTTCAAAAATAAAAAGTTTACAAAGCTTCAAAAATTCAAAAAATGCTTTGTACAAAGTTTTAAGATGAAATATTTTTTAAAAAAAAATTATAAGAAAATATTAAAAATTACGGCCGGTTCGGAACCGGAACCGTAACCGTGATTTGTCGGTTCGGTTACGGTTTGTTGTTTGACAGTTTTTGGAACCGGCGGTTTGAACCGTTTGGGCATGTCTACTTAAGCTCTCCTTAAAAACCCTTGTTGTTCTTGCTCTAAGTAGTAAATCTCTCAACTTTAACAGAACATGCCTCTCTAGCTTTCCAAATACACCATCAAAAGTGTTTTTGTATTTTGATTTTTTTTTTTTTAAGAAACCATTTTCAGATCATGTAAGGTCTGCTATCCTAGGAAATTTAAAAAAAATTAGTTTTTGATTTTACGTTCTCTTACTTTAGCCCTATCAGTTTTTCTCCATCTTTCTCTTATTTTTTCTTCGATCATTATAAAACGAAAATTTAAAATTCAAAATTGAAAATTCAACCTCATAATCATCATCCAAACACATCTATAGGGTCTGATATTCGTGCAAGGGTTTAGGACTTTGATTTTTAATTTATCACTTTCTCTTTCCTTAGTCCTACCAACTTCTCTCTATCTATCTCTTACTTTTTTTTATTCAATCATTACAAAACGGAAAATTCAAAACCTAAATACTAACCTAAAACCACCCATGCTAAACACCTCGACTCCTAGAGTTTGAAAGGGAAAACATGCTTTTGCTATCCACAAGACAAGAGATTTGTGATATTATTTCAAGGGATTATTGAAATGAGATCTAACTAAGGGGGGCTGTCAATTTTGGCGATGGCTAGATTCAATTAGGTTTAATATATAATTTGGTCCTTGAACTTTACACCATTTTCTGGTTCGATTATAGAACTTTGACATTTCCTATTGTGGTCCCTTAACTGCCATTTAAGCCTAACAGTTAATCCCTGGAGTGACGGCCGTCACTTTAAACGTTAATTTTTTTTAAAATGTCCAAATTGCCCTTACTACATGTTGAGTGTGATTACTTACTTGAATTTAATATTTTTTTTTCTAACTAAATTACACCCACTTGAATTTAATATATATTTTTTTCTAACTCAATTACTCTCTCTCTCTCTCTCTCTCTCTCTCTCTCTTCCTTTGCCAGGGCAAAGAGAAATTCGGTTCTGTATGTGTACAAAACACCTTCACAACAGCGTCCATAGCCGGCACTACCCTAGCCATAGCCACCATGCTCTCCAACCCCAATTCGTGTCCTAACACATTCCCATTCGCCTCAACACACCTAGTCGTGGACGCAATTAGGGTTTTCTCCAGTTTGTCAGCGTGATCAGGGACTTGACCTGGCCAGCCTCGACGGCGGAGGTGGTGGTTGTGAGAGATGGTGGCAGTAGTGTCGGTGCTGACGGGGAGGAAGAATTTGTCGGCAGTGGTTGTAGTGGCAGCAGCGGTGGCGATGGCAGTGGCAGTGGTGATGGTGGGAAGATCTAGGGTTTCTGTAACTTGGGTTTTGGACTTACCACCGCGTTTGCGTTTGCGCTTGTTGTCGACCATTATGGCGTGTTTGGAATGTGTGAAATTTGAGGGTTTTGTGGAGCGAATTTGGGCAATATTCGGATCAGAAGGTGGTCGGAGAAGAATGCAATTTCATTTGAGCATGTCTTCCGATATTGTGAAGGAGCATGTCTTCCGATAATGTTGAAATTTCCCAATCATAATTCAATTTCAACTGTGTACTACGTGTAGGAGGGATGGAATTAGAGTTTTGGTGAGGGGGAACAATTTGGGCTTTTGCTGCGTGTGAGAGGGATGTAATTCAATTTCATTTGAGTTTTGATGATTAACGGTTCTAATTTAGTAATTCATTTTAGTAATTCAGTGATTTATCAATTGGATCTCGTAATGTTTGTTAGCTAAAGTTCATGAGGTTTTGGAATCTGGAAAGAGGGGAATTTGTGGGGTCGTTGTGTGTGTTGGATCAGGAGGTGATGTTGTGTTGGGGTTAGGGTTAGGTTTTGGTTAGAAGGCTTCCAATCCTCCATTTCAGGTGGAAACCAGAAGAGAGAGAAAGAAAGAAATAGAGAGAGAGAGGGAGGAAATGGTTTAGATGAGAGAGAGAGAGAGAGAGGGTGTAACTTAGTTAGAAAAAAAATTATATTAAATCCAAGTAAGCAATCACACTCAACATGTAGTAAGGGCAATTTGGACATTTTAAAAAAAATTTAACGTTTAAAGTGACGGCCTTCACTCCAGGGACTAACTGTTAGGCTTAAATGGCAGTTCAGGGACCACAATAGGAAATGTCAAAGTTCTATAACCGAACTAGGAAATGGTGTAAAGTTCAAGGACCAAATTATATATTAAACCATTCAATTATGTTGGTAACTTGGTACAAGGTTGAAGTTGACAAAGACAGTCCGTATTAATCTTTGGTTGGCTTCCACAGACACCTAGTTGATAGATTTCCTTGCTCTTGTTTGACTTGGCGTTTCCCTTAGAAATCATAATTAGAATAAAAATAAGAATGTTGCTATTTACACCCCAAAAAATATTGAATACTATTTATTGTGTGTTTGGCACTCCTGCCGAACACCACTTAGTACACCCATTTTTGTGTTCGGTAGGGTTACCGAACACCAAAATACAATGTACTCAACATTTTTTGAGGTGTAAAATGCAACTCTCTAAAAATAACTTTCTGAACATGTAATGTTTTTATTGTGATAATAATTAAGACATAATGATCGACCATGCAATAATTATTAAGTCGTCTTAAGAAGTTTGGATTATATTGTTCTACTTACTAGTTATTGAGCCCATGCTCTGCACAAATTTAATTTAATTTTGAGATTAATTGATACATTTTAAAAATATTTAAAAAAAAATTATTATTATTGAATAAAGACGTTTGTAGACTTAATGTCTAATTATGCCTTAAAAAGTATTTATATTAATAGATAGTCTTTATTAACAGATAATCTTTATAGAAGAATAAGATCGTACGTAGATTTGTTTATAGTATGTATATTTAAAAAATTATATAGTTTATAGTATGTATATTTAAAAAGTTATTTATATAACTGATATGTCTTTATATAAGAATAAATTTGAGTGAAAAACTTCAAACACTAATTAGCCATAAACATGATATTCCTATGATAAATAACACTACAATGTTGAGAGGCATTATATTCTATAAAAAAAAAATACATATCTTTAGCCATGAATCAACATCTTGTCCAATTTTTAAATGACCCAAAAAATCACACGTATAACTAAAAAGAATTACAACACATTTGATATCACATATTTTGATATCTCACAAAAATATTAATCAAAATAAGTGGATAATATAGTACATGAGTCACGTGACCACTTAACTATAATATATGTAATATTTTAAATAAATACATAAAATATAAATGGTTGAGTTAATATAAGCTGAGAGTTTATATTTAAAAGGTTGTAGGTTTAAGTCACATTGACAACATAATTTTCACAATATTATACCTATAGTACTAGCTAAAACTATTAGCTAATGACATCAAATGGGAAGTCAAAAGGTCAAATTCATAAAAATTAAAAGAATCAAAAGTTGGATGAGGTGACACACTTAAAGACATTCTCACCAACTTTATATATATATATATATATATATATATATATATATATATAGATTTTGCAAAAACCTTTTACTTTTCTTTAACAAAATTATATAAAGAGTTCTTCCTCAGTCAAAATTGAAAATATTCACTTTAATATTTCAAGTCATAACGTCTTTTTTTCTTTTAAATTGAAAATTAATAAAAATTTACTTGTCCTTTATAGGAGTGGCGCTAAACGTAACACCCAGAAATGCGCTAAATACAATACCCCCTAAAATTACTATTATACCCTTAATTTGTTTTAAAAATTAAATTTACAATTATAACCCCTATATTTATATGTCAAAAAATAAAGTATATTTCTAAATATTAATCTATAAAATTAATTTTTCTTTTGATTTTTTTTTCTATAAACATAAATTTTGTAATATATATCACCATAAAAGTTGCCATATGACTCATATCAGTGCAAATTATAAAAAATATACAATAATAAATATATAATATTAAATTTTGACTTATCAAATAAAATATTTAGTCCGAGAATACTGATAGGGTTCAAATTTTTTGTTAAAATCACGCATCCTAACTTAAGTGTCACGTATGCTATTAGTTATACTCCTCCGTTCAATGCAAAGTCTCCACTTTATTATTTTGAGATGTTTCACTCAAAGAGTCCATCTTAAAAAATTATGTCTATAATCTTCATAAAACTTTTAACTTTACCCTCCACATGTGGTACAAACACATTAACTACGAAAAATTGCTGGCCGGTCCACTTTCAAAACTTTTTAACCCCTCCAGTCTACTCTTTTTTTTAAACCAGAAAAAAGACACTTTGATATATTTTTTTTCCTAAAATGCCCTCGTCTCTTTCATCCAAACCAACTATGGCTTCCTGTAAATGCTTATCACATCAATTTCATAGTTTTTAGAATAAAAAACCTAATTCATCAGATTGCTAACACATAAATTGTCACAGGAATATAAATATATACAGAGTCCAGATAAGATACACATAGCATCCGGCTGAAAATCGTGGTGATGATGAATTGGAATAACGGGAGAGAGAGAGAGAGCATTGAGCTTGTGCTTTTGGTTTGCAATGTCGCTTTGTTAGTGAGTGATCGGGTGTTAGGCTTCGTATAAATGTGTAAGGATGCATTGATCAGTATTTAGAGTTATCAATCAAATTGGATTCGCGATGCACGAAATGGTGCATCGCAATGCGCAAAAAAAATCCCGATGCATATACTCACGAACCAAAATAAATTTTGACGCACCAAAATAAATCCCGATGTATACACTCACGAACCAAAATAAATCCCAGTGCACCAAAATAAATCACCATACATGATTTAAAATTGCTTCAGTGTTGAACCTTGGGCCTTGGAAGATGGCACATTGCACACTCTCAGTTGCTCCAAATGAATCCTGATGCAGATACTCAGTTACTCTAAATTACAAATTGAACTCCAAATCAATGGCTTCATCTTCATTCCAGTCCCTTCAACTCAGTTTATCTCTTGCTCCAAATTTTTGCGATTACTCCACCGAAGTCATTCTCAAATAGAGAATTCTTCCATCGTCAATCTTTTCCATTCCCAACCGCTTTTCTCACATCAGATCCTAAAGTGTAGGATTATTTATATATCTCATTTATCAAAATTTAATTGACAAGTATAGGATTATATATCTCTTTATTTTAGTTCTAGCTGTAGGATTATATATCTCTTTATTTTGGTTCCAGTAAGTATCAAACTCCAAAGCAAAAAAAAAAAAAAAAAACAGACGAGTAGCAACAATAGGGCGGGCGGCACAATTAATGTTATTGATGATTTTGAATCGCAATGCATAATTTTGTGCATTACAATCTAATATTTGTGTATTGCAATGCCTTAAATTGGGCATTGAGATGCTTTTGGCTATTGATGCACGTGTACTTTTCTTTTATTAATAACATAATTGTCTTTTCGCCCCAAAAGTATCTTTTTTTCGGTTTTAAAAAAAGTATGGTGGACTGGAGCGATTACGAATGTCTAAAAATGGATCGGCCTGTAATTCACCCTATTAACTATGCTAAAATATTTTTATAATTATGACCAACTTCAAGTCTACTTATATATCCTTTAATTATTAGACTTTTCAATAATAGACTATTTGGGTGGAACGGAGAGAGTATATCACATCACTTAACACGTGATGCATCTTTTAACCATTTATAATTGCAACCTAAATTGAGATAAGAACTTGAGAATAAAAGGTTTGGCTTTGTACTATTTTCTTATTTTAGTTACTCCTTCCGTCCCTAAATTATTGTCTTCCTTTTCTTTTTTATTCGTTTTAAAATAATTATCTAGTTTGAAAACTTTCCTTTTTAGGACATAACTTTTACTATTTTACCCTTACTTTTTTTCCTACTTTAATCA
The DNA here is from genome assembly GCA_016624345.1 of Platycodon grandiflorus. Classification (NCBI taxonomy): domain Eukaryota; kingdom Viridiplantae; phylum Streptophyta; class Magnoliopsida; order Asterales; family Campanulaceae; genus Platycodon; species Platycodon grandiflorus. The sequence goes on from CM028361.1 coordinate 27,165,312, forward strand.
TGGGCCACATACATAAGGGCATTAAAGAAAATTATATATTATACCAATATTAATAATCAAATCAATTGTTTTTTCTTAATCCATGTGTCAGATCAAATAAAACAATAATTAAGGAACGAAGGGAGTATATTTTTAATGTTAGAGTGGGTTCACGTGATCTCACTTGTCTTTAAATTTTTTTTATATCTAATTTCATTACCAGTAAATGCAAATATTCTGGATATAATTTTGAATTTAGTATTTAATTTATGTGATTATTAAGATAATATTATTTTGTTTCCTGAATTTCTATTGTGTATATGATTTTGTGTGTTCTACATGTTGGTAGGAAATTTCTATTTATTTAATTCGAAATTAGGGCATTAATCCGTCACTGCTATTATTATATTTGTGCCCCCACTTAAGAATTGTTATGGTATCGACCACTCTGAGTATATAAAAGTTAAAATTTTATTTTCACAACTAAATATGTTAAATATGAAGCTAAAATAAAAGATGCATAATGTTACTTTTAGTAACTTTGATTTGATTTATGATTTTTGACTTTTTATCCCTTCCTTTCAATTCTACTCTACCAACTTTGTCCCAATCTCTTTCTTAATTTTTCTTACTTTATGCATGATGATATTACTTGCACTTGACAAGTAAGTACAAATCAGGAGGTAAGACGCTTCACCTACAATCAATAGGTAGTCCACTGTTGATCCCAAACTAAAAAAAAGTTACTTGCACTTATTGTGAAGTGAAAATGGATGTACCCATACATAAATAATTGAGCCGCCGTGTCCGACTGATTAGGCCGAAAAGGACGAATATGCCAGCCACCAACAACCTTCTTCCTTTAAATTAAAAAAAAAAAAAAGGGGAGCCCACTAATCTCAGAACACAGCTCAATTTGACTTGCTTATAGCAGCCTTCAACCGCTACTCCCCTCTCACAATTTCGGTATATCCCGTAAGCAATTCTTTCTTGATACGAATGTTTTATAAATTTCACTGAGCCAAACAGCTATCTTAATTTAATCAAATTCATTTTGTTTGGCAGCGAATTACAGATCGGTCACTCTTTTCTGGGGTATAATTCAAGCTCTCAACTCTGTCAATTGGAGCTTCCGATCGATCACAGGTCTACTACTTCACTCCTCTTTGTTGATTATCTGAGATCTCTCGTTCTAATTTTCTTGGATTCTTTCTCTTATTCGAATTGACTTCGATTTGCATGTAGAAAACAACTTTCTTGGTGAATATGCATTATTCGCCTTTTAAAGCTCTCACATACTCGTTGGTTTCCTAATGCTTTTGAGTTTCAAGAAGTTGGGTTGACCAAAATTAGCAAAAAAGTTGTTAGTCTAAATTTTCTGATTTCAAAGATTACATTTTTTATGAGTAACATCAGAATCTCGATGGTTTAGTTTTGATGAACCCCAACATCATGAGTTTGTCTAAATTATGTGGGGTTTTAAGGATGATTGTTGATTTGTTGACATATAAGTTATATTGCTGATAGATCTGATATATCCTATATTTCCCAATGCGCAACATTGTTAAGTAAAATAATATTTGGTGAATGCTTGATCAGTTTACTGCGATTGGTCAACTCTGGCCTATTTTGGATTTAGTACAAAGGAAACTGCTATTTCGAAACCAATTTGTTTTTTTTTTTAAGAGAAGGGTACAGCTATTACGAGTCAGGTACAACTTTACAAAGTTTACATGCTTCAGCGTAAAATTGCTTCCGCAATAGTTTTTCTCTTAATTAACTACACTACTTTCGTAGTTTAGCTATATTTTACCAAGTTGGAAAATACAACGAGATTTTCTTGGTATTTCAAGGTAACTTGCTTCTAAGGATGCAGGGATGATCTTTTAGAGATTGAAAAACTATGAATATAATAGTTGATAATCCTTATAAGATGAATCTGTAATTTAGTGAATCTGCCAAGTAATGGTGACAGTAGCCCATGCACAGCACATAGAAGGAAAAGGAACTTTGAGATACAAATTGGAACCCAGTTCTAAAATCTAAACCAAAAGTCAGAAGCTATTAGGTAGCAGATTCAACCATGTATACCAAGTCTTCCTCTGTTCGGCGGTTATGCGATTGATCTACATGCTCTGTAACTGTAATAGATGTCTTATTCTGACTGGAACTCCCACTTGAACCTAACACTCCGAAGCCGAAGAGCAAACACCCTTGCAGCCTTGATCTGGAGGAAGCTAACATGCTTCATAAGCGACTGCAGAGATCTGGGATCTTTTTTGTCAACCGTGTTATCGAAATGAAATTGTCCTTCAATGTAGCGCCTCGTGGTGAGGCAGGTCTAGAGATATCGGTCCATACGCTCTAAAGAGTTCATAATTGGTGAATGTCTAATACGCCAAAGCTATTTACCTATTAATATAGATATTTTCATATCATCTTGTTTGAAATGTGAAATCGAAAATGTTGTTGTCAAGAATATTCATGGTGCACGACTCACATATCTACACAAATTGTTGAAAAAAAGGTTCTCAACAAATTGTTTGTCGCATGGATTAAATGCGTCCATCAAAGACCTCACAACTGGATTGTCTGCAAAGTACTATGTAAGAGTCCGATGTTTAGATACCTAAGAAGATACGAGAACTCGGTAACTCTTTAGCAGTAGAGCTCTGCACTAGAGCGAGAGACAGTGAAGTGTTTTCTGGAATCCCAATGAGCTCATGGCCAAAGAATGTGCAAAATCCTGTTGTAGGCCATGCTTCTTGGGACAGTTGACCAATCAGCTTTGGGTAAAGTGTCGAGGGAAGATGAGATACAGATGTGGACTGATATGTATTTGAGTGCGATTGAGATAATGAAGAATGATCTTTACAGCCTGGCAAGGAGTTGTTATGTAGCATGCATAAACTGATTTACTTGATTACTTAACAATAAAGGCCGGGCCGAGTTGAAGTGAGATATTACTGGCCTTTAGCACTCTTGGGGTTATAAAACAGAGTTAAGGCATTACATTAACACTATTGGCAGTCTGACAGACGGAATTGAACATGGCTTGTAATCTGGATTGTCATGAAAAAAGTTGCATCAATCCAGTACAAATGTTGTTTGGGTTAAGATTTAGAAGCTTCAGTTCCCAAAAATTAAATTGAACCCTATCCGAATTTAGTTTGATAAAAGCCTCTACAAACACCAATGAGATTTTTTCTCAATCTTTGTAGATAACGATACACATCAGTTAGTTGGACACCAAGAAATGCTAGTATTTATCACTAAAAGTTATTGCCCTCTCGTTTATTAGTTGAAAACCTGAAGGAGTCCCCAAAAAAGAAGCTTTCCAAACATGTTTTTGAACTTCCTTTTTATTAAATTTGTTACAGGAATGACTGTCATATTTCCTGAGACTGATTGGATACAATTTTTTGAGAATTCAGAGCCTGTTTTAAGCACAAAAACCAAAATCCATGAATAAAAATGTGAAATGAGACCGCCGGGGGGGGGGGGGGTTGGAGGGAATGGAACTGGCACTGCAGAACCCATGTTGATGAAGATCCATCAAGATGAAGTGGGAGAGAGGGAATTGTTGGGTGGAGTGCTGATCTAGTTAGAAGCTCTTTTTTATCTTGGAAAGAGTATCTGGTGAACCTTATTTACAATTGGGCTGACAAAAAACTGTGCACTAACAAAAAACAATGAGCTAAACAAGGCCTTAACGTTTATTCCTACGAATTGCAATGCGTACTTTTAGATTGACCATTGACATTTACTTCTTTGGTTAATTGCTAAGAATGATTTTTCTTCTTCTGTATTATATAGTTACTCTTTTGAAGGGTACAAAAGTACTGAGGTTTGGCTGCTTGTACATTAGATCTCATAATACCTGTATACACCTTCATTGCCAACCTTGTTCCTCTCAAAATCTTTACTGTTGGATCCTACTTTGACAGGAAAAGAATGGCTGATTCTACTTCCAAACTAACAAGAATAGGCCTTGCTGGTCTTGCTGTCATGGGTCAAAACCTGGCCCTCAACATTGCTGAGAAAGGGTTTCCAATTTCTGTCTATAATCGATCTACCATTAAAGTTGATGAGACTGTTGAAAGAGCTAAAAAGGAAGGTAATCTGCCTGTTTTTGGCTTCCATGATCCCGAGTCATTTGTACGTTCTATCCAAACACCTCGGGTGATTATCATGCTTGTTAAGGCTGGGGCACCTGTTGATCAAACAATAAAAACACTCTCTGCTTACATGGAGAAAGGTGATTGCATCATTGATGGTGGTAATGAGTGGTATGAAAATACTGAGAGGAGAGAGAAAGAAATGAGTGAACTGGGTCTTCTCTACCTTGGGATGGGAGTTTCTGGTGGTGAAGAAGGTGCCCGAAATGGACCGTCCTTGATGCCTGGAGGGTCCATCGAGGCTTATAAATACATCGAAGACATTGTTCTTAAGGTGGCAGCTCAAGTTCCTGACAGTGGACCCTGTGTGACTTACATTGGTGAAGGAGGATCAGGAAATTTTGTGAAGATGGTTCATAATGGAATCGAGTATGGTGATATGCAGCTTATTTCAGAGGCATATGATGTGCTTAAGTCAGTTGGAAAGCTTTCGAATGAGGAACTTCATTCCGTTTTCACAGAATGGAACAAGGGTGAGCTCCTAAGCTTTTTGATCGAAATCACTGCAGATATTTTTAGCATCAAGGATGACAAGGGTGATGGCTATTTGGTTGACAAGGTCTTGGATAAGACCGGCATGAAAGGTACTGGTAAATGGACTGTCCAGCAAGCTGCTGATCTATCAATTGCTGCTCCAACTATTGCGTCCTCTCTGGATTCAAGGTTCCTTAGTGGGTTGAAAGATGAGAGGGTAGAAGCTGCGAAAGTCTTTAAATCGGGTGGGTTTGGTGATATTCTTAAAGATCAAGTGGTGGACAAGGAGAAGTTGATCAATGATGTAAGGCAAGCTCTGTATGCATCTAAAATATGCAGTTATGCCCAGGGGATGAATCTGATTCGTGCAAAGAGTGTTGAGAAGGGATGGAATCTGAAGCTGGGAGAATTGGCCAGGATTTGGAAAGGAGGATGCATTATTCGAGCCATTTTCCTGGACCGCATTAAGAAGGCTTATGATAGGAACCCTGAACTTGCAAACCTTCTAGTGGACCCTGAGTTTGCGCAGGAAATGATTGACCGTCAGTCTGCCTGGCGAAGAGTTGTGTGTCTTGCTATCAACTCGGGCATTAGCACTCCTGGTATGTCTTCCAGTCTTGCTTATTTTGACACTTACAGAAGAGGGAGATTGCCTGCGAATCTGGTGCAAGCTCAAAGAGATTATTTTGGTGCGCATACGTATGAAAGGATTGATGTCCCAGGAGCATTCCATACTGAGTGGTTCAAAATTGCTAAGCAGACAAAGAATTGAGACTCTGTTGCTTAGTATTACTTACTTTATGCTATCTGGAGAGAATAAATTCCCGAAGTTTCTTTTCGTGTGTCTCGTGTTATACTTGATCAGTCCAGTCGAGTCGAGTCGTGTGTGCTTCTTCTGTTGTCTGTTTACTGATTGGACTTGTACCAATGCCATAGGATTTGTTGTGGTTTAAAGAGTCATCTCCTTGTGTAATGTTTTGAACCTGCAAAATCATGATTTTGTTGTAATAGATATAAGAATTATTGTCTTGACTTTGTGCTACTCTACTCTCGGCTCTTTGTATAACCCAACTTGACTGTCATATATATTCTTGCAGGTATAGATAGATGGTTTGCTCCATCAATTCTTTGTATTTGGACTACTGATCCAATCCAAATGGAATTAACAGGAAATGAAGCAATGGAGTGAGACGTTGGCGACCTTCAAAATAGCCCATGAATCATGATCTCGAAACTTGCTTCTTTTTTTTCAACCTATCTTGTCCTCGACACAAAATTAAAAAGAATATAGAAAGTTTCAATTGAGAAAGATTATAGGAAAAAAAAAAAAAAAAGTCCCCTTAAAAACATGTCCTTGCCAAAGAAAGACTAACAGTTACACAAAGCTTTAACTTTATGACTGGATCACTCCTTAAAGTGGACTGACATATACCAAGGACTTATGGTCACTACTACTAAGGACAGTATGATGATTTTATTAAATGTTGGAGTATAATTTATAAGCTTATCTATCATCTACTCAAATCCAAGAAAGCTTTTTTATATATAGAAATATACACTAAGTAGGGCAGCGACAGTAGAAACTGCAAGTATACTAATTCTAACCAATAAAATTGCAACAAATTGGTAGAGTTGGTGAGTGAGTGACCTACACCACACCACACCACACCACTGAGCAACAACTTGTACCTTGCGTTTGGTAATTGCTCTAGAAAAACAAGTTGCACATGTCAAGTACACCTAAGTCTCCCCTATTACAAGAGCAACCTCAAATTTAGAAAAATTAAATTTTAAAGGTATTTTTTATTAAATACTAATTCTCTTCTCCGTCTTTACCAGAAAACGATAGTAAAAAATACTCTCTTTAATATCTGTCTACTCTTTCTAAGGGTATTTTGATTATGAATGTTAACTACTAATAACACGATGATTGATTCAAAGAGATGACTATTTGACGATAATTAATATTTTTTTATTGTTGTAATTAAATGTTATTTTTAATTATTACTTAATTTTTTTGGTGTACTTATGAGTGGCGCCGATTGGGGGTGGCACTCCCACTAGTACTGCAACCATGAATTTAATTGATTATTTTTTTAAAAAATTTATGAGTGTCGTTGGTTTGGGCTGGTACTCGCTAGCATTGCCAACTGCTGGAGGCGCCAGTGCTAGTGAGGGCACCCACAATTGGCGGCACTTGAATTTAAAATAATAATTGGGCGTTGCGTTTAATTTTTTTTTTTAATTCATGAGTATCGCAGGTTTTACGTGGCGCTCACCAACATTAATGCCACCCATCGGAGGCAGCAGTGCTAGTGAGTGTCACCTTTACCAACATCACTCATGAATTTAAAAAAAAAAAAACTTTTTTTAAACACAACTCTCAATTACTATTATTTTTAAATTTCAGTTGTTGAAAAATAATTATTATGAATAAAATATTTTATATTTAGAGAGTGTGTGAAAGATAAAATATGAGGGGTGAGAATATAAAATTTATTTTCAAAGATTTGAGAGACGATTTAGTCTTTTAAGTAGGAAAAATACGATAATTAATAAAATGGGACATTATTTAGTAACACCCCAAAAGTGTCTATTTACCCGTATAAAACTTTAGAAAAAGAAACCACATAGTAGAATTGTATGTATTTATAATTTTTAGAGGTGGCAATTTTTGCCAGTGTACATATGCCTGCCCAATCCACCCACTAATTAATGGGTATGGGTACATATAAAATTGTTAATGGATATAAATGAGCGTGTTCATTTAAGACCACGAATTTTAATGGGCGTATATGGGCTTAAGTGAGTGCCCATCTAACCCACATGCCATTCACAAACTAATACCCAATTATTCCATCCCAATCTCTCTCTTTCTGAAATGAGTTTATTCCATCATTTCCCTTGTTCCTTCTTCCTGAAATGAAAGGCGAATCGTGAACTAGCACATTTTTATTAAATTGAAAAAAATAAACACACACACACACACACAGTAGTTTTATACATATAACTTCTCTCAAATCATAATCAATAGTGGCACACAGTAACTTCGTTGTATATTTAGTTTTACTAAAAAAATAAATTTAGCTATACATATAAATAGTGGCACACAGTCCATACGTCCCTTATTTTTTTTATAAAGCAAACTTTATTTATATCCACATTTTTTATTAAAATGGTCAAAACTTAAGTACTATCTTCTAATTTTTTTATTATTCCGTTTAGGAAGTTAGGATCAAATTTTGTTTTTTTCCTTGTTTGATTTTTAATCAAAAAGGCATGAAGTACTATCTTCTAAGATATGATACAAGTTATTATGTAGGATTTTTTTTTTGTAATTAAAAAAAACTGTCACGTTTAAAAGATTATTTTAAAAGAAATCTTACACTGAAGCACATTTAGAAATATTATATTTTATATTTTTTATCACATAATTTTTTTTTTAAACATGCTATATAAAAAAAAACTAGTAAAAGATTGCATTGGAGATAGTAGCTTTATATGTATATTTTTTAAAAGTAGTCTTATTTAATAAAATAAATTTAGTGTTATTTAGAGCCCGTTTGGTCGAGCGTTTTGGCCAAAACGCAGCTTATTTGCAAAAAATGTGTTTCAATACTGCGGCAGAAAACGCAGCGTTTTCAAAACGCAGCTGCGTTTTAAAACGCTAGAATTCTCAGCTTTTTCCCAAAACGCAGGTTTTAAAACGCTACTAGGAAAAAAAAGCTGCGTATTGAAGTGATATCCCAAACGTATTTATAAGGAAAGACCTCCATTTTTAAAACACTGCGTTTTTTAAAACGATGCGTTTTTAAAACACTGCGTTTTGTAAACGCTGCACCAAACGGGCTCTTAGTTTTAGTAACATCTTAATAAAAGTAGCTTTATATGTATATATATAAACATACACACACTGTAAGGGTCTAAATTGGTATATATTTGTCAAAGAGAAGTTAGAATTATAACGAAGTAGTGATATATTGAAAAATTGTAAGGGTATATTAAAATTATATAGTTTAACTTTTAGTTTTAATTGGTAAATTTTTGTAATGTTTATTCTTATTTTAATTGGGTAAATGGGTACCCATGGGCGCCCAAGTCCATTTGAAGCCCGCCCATTTATGCCTATATAATTAGTTGGACACTCACTTGTCCGCCCATTTGAGCCCGTTACCTACATGGGCATTGCTCATACCCGCCTAATCCACCCATTTGCCACTCTAATAATTTTATAATTAATTTGCCACCAATTAATTCAACTTTCTAATTTTCACATCCAATGTAATATTGCCCCTCTCTCTCGACTCAATTTGGCCTTCACCTTATGGAGTACATATTTCAGAGCGATTATTCCCAAAGAATATGCCCATTGGGAATAGTTAGTCAACGTAAATTCAGACTTTCAAATAGTGTTGTCCTAGGACTTGAGTATCTTTTGACCGTATTAGTTTGGGATTATAATAATTCTAAAGACACTTCACTTTAGTTACGAGACATTAAATTTAGATTGGATAAACATAAATCTAACAATACAATTAATAAAGATTTTGGTTACATTTCTAACAAGTCAATTGATTTTAAAATAAAACCCTAGACCAAACAAATAATAAAGGTTTTAGGACCACACCTCTCTCAAACTAATTGATTATTTTAAGATGGACCTCTAAACTTTAGAATAATATTGCTGCTCTCTACACATTCAGGCACAACGACCTAAGTTCTTGCTCCGCACCACCCAAGTCAACAAGTTCACGTCATAAGTCTCAAATCGATCAAGCTACACTACATGTGATGTGACGTGTTGAGACGTTAAACTCACATCGAGTAAAAACAAACCTACCTAACAAATAATTAATAAAGATTGTGAAACCACACTTTTCAAAAGAGAGTTGATTTTGAGGTGGATCCAAGACCCTAAGAATAATTATTCTAGCGCACAGCCGAGCTGCCGCGTCCACCCACATTTCCGCCGCTTGATTTTGCAGTTTCAACTTGCCACTTTTCTTTGAAAGGTATTTTCTGTTGTTTGAACTTTAATGTTTAGATTGCTTTTGTAGTTAAGACATAAGAGATTTTGAAAATCTATAATTTTAGTTCCTTTTTTTCTACTACCAGAATTGAGAATTGAAATCGGAAATTCACAAAATGGAAGGCTTGGGCTTTCATTGGATTGTGATGGCAACATTTTCATGTGTTATTAAGTCTACCGATTGCATGTATACATGAGTACTTAGTATCAAAAGAAGCTCATACGTACGAATTATTAATTCGAAAATTAACACGCCTTAAAGTAAGATGGAATGTTTATTTGAACTAATAAACTCACATATTACATAAGTCCCGCGAGAAAATTAGAATCGAGAAAAGGCGATAACTAGCCTAGTCACTAGCTAATGCTAGAGCTAGACTCGTGTTGAGTGTGGACTGTGGAGGCTGGCGCTGCAATGTATGTGGGAATTCGATCGCCGGCCATGATCACGACTATCTTTGGCATGTTATCGAATTCACTGTTGGCTGGGGCTCCCATTGTTGGCTTGTGATGATCTTCAGGATCAACTGAGGAGCGTAAAGATTGTTTTCGATGTGAACAAGCAAGGATGATCAATGCAACGGTGACCAGCGCCAGCATTAGAGCTAACCCTCCAAATAGGTATGGCAGTGGTGAATTCCATCGCCAAAACCCCGCAGCGGTGGAAGCGGTGTTTTCCGGCAGTCTCATCTCTTCTCTTATAAATATCTCTCTCTCTCTCTTAATTATGAACGGTGGTGTGATGGCTGGCTCAAACATTTATAAAGGGAGTAAGAAATGGTATTGTGTACTTGTAAAGTGAGCACCACCAAGGGAATAAAGCAAAGATACTTCTGTTGTTCCTTTTAATCCTACTCTATTAGTAGACCATAGTTCCTAATCAGTAACATATATAAATATCGTTCATATATACTTCTTCGTTTTAGAATGTCCACTGTGATTGTAATTCTTTTTTTCATTTTAAAACAATTGGACTAACCCTGATGGCTGATTTTAAGAATCGTTTTGCCTAAAGTTTTGTCTTGATGATCAATCGTGCACTATTTTCAAAGTCACTAAAATAGTTTTAAAGACAAAATATATTTTAACAAATGTTTTCGGGCACATGTTATTCTTTTCATGATTTTATCCTATTACAATAGAAAATAATAGAGCAACATAATCTGTTTTATAGCTAGCTTTAAGGTATTGTATATCATAATTATCTAATGCATTGATAGTTGTACTGTATAACATCCTAAAGCTAGCTGTAAACCAAATCTGTAAACGAATTCAATTCCTGTAACATTACTTTATTAAAATTTGAAAGTTTCTGGGAGCGGGACCTCTTATTTTAAGCTTCTTCTCAATTTCCTCAATTGGCTCATTGAAAGCAAACTTATCAACACATTAATGAATTTCATTTGATGGTCCAAAAAAATTAAGAATAATTGCTAGCCGGTCCCCTTTTAGAGATTTCCAATCGCTTAAATCTATTTTAAGTGATAAATTGATCAATAGTTTTAAAACTGCCCGCGTAACAACCTTAACAACGTTTTAAGCATTGTTTTTCTTTAATTTTCTCCTGTAAATTCCTCATTCCATTCTGATCATTGTTTACTTTACTACAACCTTCATCTCTCTCTCTCTCAGTTTCTTTCCATGCCCAGTTCATCATAAAAAAACAAGACCAGTATAATTTTTAAATTTATTTTAATTATTTGTGCCTTTGTTGTATTAATATTGTTCGCCAATCGCTAATTCCTAACACAATGAAATGGGGATCGACCTTTTTAGAAGTGTCTTGGAGAGTTCATTTAATCTTTAATTCCCTAATATTCACAACATATTGTGCATGAAACTGAAAGTTGTCTATCGCAATGCATGAAAATAATATTTTTTTAGTACAATTTTGTGCATCGGGATGCACACTTTGATACATCGTAAGTGTAATGTTGTGCACATCAATGCACAAAAACAATACTTTTTAGTACAATTTTGTGCATCGTGGTGCATCAATTTGTGAATTACAATGCACACTTTAATGCATCACAAATGTAATGTTGTGCATTAGTACTGTTTTGTGCATCGCAATGCACTTATGAGGCATCGCAAATGTAATGTTGTGTATCACGATGCACAAAAATAGTACTTTTTGTGCATCACGATGCAATAATTTGTGCATCGCGATGTATTAATTTAAACAGGTGTAATAGCCAAAATTATGGGCGTGACGCTCATTTTGAACAGTTAAGTAAATTTTATGCATCACGATGCAACAAAATAGTACTTTTTAGTACAATTTTGTATATCATGATGCATACTTTGAACTACGATGCATCAATTTTGTTTTACGAGATGTATAGAGTGCATATTCTATTTTTTAAAGACATAGACCACATTTTGCAATAAAAATGTCATTTTTTAATTTAAAATAATTATAATTAACTAAAACGATCAAAAATTATATAAAAGAGAGCGGTCCAAATTTTACCCTAAACCCCCTCCCCCGCCCCGCCAAACCTACTGAGTTCGCACATGGTCATTATCATTATATTAAGAGGTTTTCCTCCCGAAATTTCTTGGTGCTCATTGTTTCCATTTTTTAAATATTACTCCCTCCCTCCATGTCAGGTAAATAGTCTACTTTTTACTATTTTTGATCAATTTAATTAAAGTTTGACTGATAATTAACATAAATTTAGTAATTTTTACAAATTAATGAAAGTTGTAATTCATAGTATACTTAAGATAGTTTTTTATAAATGAAATTTTGTTTCATAAAACATAAATAAATTATGTAAAATTTTGATTTAATTTAGTCATGTATTGACTTAAAAAAAAAAAGTGAACTTTTTGTCTAAATACGAAAATAGATGCTTCTGAGAAGCTCCCATTTTAGCCTGAAAATCAGCACATTTGTTTTCCTCTCTCAGGTCTGTTCGATCGTCACGGTAAGATCTTTAACCAACATCTTCAATCAGGGTCGTGAATGGATGTTCATTCTCTTTTTGGTCTTGAACTAGACTGTATGACTAATTTGTATTTTTAGTAATTGAGAAAAAATGTTATTAAATGCAACCTAATTATATTGACCTTACTTACGAGGTATTGTAAGAATTAAGATTCACCAATTTTCCCACGCCAACAAATTCAATCGAATCCCAAACGACCTCATTTTACATTAATTGTTGAAGAAGAATGTATATTTGCGGTTAGCATAAAGAAAAGAAACCAAACAGCCATAATAGATTAACTTACTTGTCCAAGTTAGCCATTGCAAATTCGTAAGGGTTATAAAATAAACAAGGTTGCATTGTGGCCTAGTGTAGAGAGGGGAGGATCATATCTAAGATATGGTTTTTGAGTACGTTACCATTTAAATATACTCCTTTTGTTCCAGACAAAAAATCCACTATATTATTTTAGGATGTTTTACTCAAAGAGTTCACTTTTAAAATTTATACCTACAATGTTCATAACATTTATCTTTACCCTTCAATTGTGATGTAAGCATCTTGGTTGTACTTAAGTATTTTTGTAATTATGACAAACTCTAATGACAATAATATATCCCTTAATAATTTGACTTTTTAAACGTGGACTCTTTTGGTGGAACGAATGGATTATAAACTATCTTGGTCACTAATGTCTCCTATCAAAGAAGTTGGATAAGAGATTGGAAATTTAGGTTAAAGATACCCTTTTATTGGCTGCCTATATCAAAAGTCCATTTGGTCGTGTGTTTTGGCCCAAACTCAAGAATAAAACAAAACTTATTTGCAAAAACTGTGTTTCAATGCTGGCAGAAAAATCTGCGTTTTAAAACGCTGAAATTACTAATTTTTTTTTCCTAAAACGCAGGTTTTAAAATAATGTTTGAAAAAAAAAGTAGTATTTTGAAGTGATATCTCAAATGCATTAAATAGAAGTATCAAAGACGATAATCTTATGGCAAAAGACACCAATTTTGCTCTTACTGTTTTACTCCTACTTATTATGAAAGAATAATATGCTATATTTAATGAAATTGCCATACATGAGATTTGATAACTGTTCGTGCAGGCATTAGGAGAGCCCGACCCGACTCGAATAGTTGTACAAACTTCAAATGGCTGCCGAACTGGAATTGCATGTGAGCCTCGGTGTGAGTCGAGTGTTGTTTTCACTGGTTGAACTTGAATCGGATACAGGCTTCCACTACTAGAAACACGCTAATTACTGTCGGAGGATTTACTGTCGGATTCTTCCGACAGTAATTACTGTCGGATAATTGTAAATTACTGTCGGGATGCTCCGACAGTAACGTCAATTTTTTGGCGGGATAAATATTACTGTCGGAAATAATCCGACGGTAATTATCCGACAGTAATATAAGTATATTCTCAGAATATACCTTTTCATCCAACAGTATTACTGTCGGACCACTCCGACAGTAATTTTCCGACAGTAAATAAGGGAATATTCTTCGAATATTCATTTTTTGAATCGTCAGAATTTGGAGATTAATATTACTGTCGGATTCCGACAGTAATTTCTGACGGATTATTTCTGTCGGATATCTCCGACAGTAAATTGGAATTAAAAGACCTAAATCGAACAGCCCCTTCCCCAAATCGACAGATTTCTCACTCTCTCTCTCTCTCTCTCAGTTCACTCTCTCTCTCTCTCTCTCTTGCTTCAGCCGTGATTTCCGCCTCCGTCAGCCGTCGCCCCACCCCACCGTCGTCGCTTGCTTGCCGTCGTCGCCTCAGTTCACTCTCTCTCTCTCTCTCTCTCTCTCTCTCTGCTTGGCCGTGGTTTCCGTCTCCGTCGCCCGTCGCCCCACCCCACCGTCGCCGCCGCTTGCTTGCCGTGGTCTCTCTCTCTCTCTCTCCCTGCACTACCTCCAACGCCGGTAATCATTTCTCCCTCTCTCTCTCTCTTTCTCTCTCTCCCTTTTCATCGCCTTTTTCATAGATCTACTGTTAGTATATGACCAATTCTTTCGTTGCTATTAATCCATGTTAGTATATGACCAATTCTTTCGTTGCTTTTGATTTATTGACTGACCAATTCTTTCTTTCTTAGTATGTATGTATGTCTATTATGCAATTCTTTGCATTGAGTAGTAGCGTATGTGTGTGTGTGTAATTTGAATTTAACTCCGGAATAAGCTGCATGTTGTCATCTTACGGAATTTCCTTTGCATTGAGTAGTAGCGTATTATAACTCCCAACGTCTTTAAAAGTAAAAAAAAAAAAGTGATTATTATTTTATTTTTAAAATTATTTCAAAAAGAATATCCTTTCAACATAGAGTTACCAGACAACCTTTGTGAAACATTATCTCCTAATCTGTATTTCAAATGTTTACATGCTATTAAGAAGACTTAAATGTTTTTAACTTTTTTAAAATAATAATAATAATAAAAAAATCTTATTTATTTGTTTTCTATATTTTCAGTTGGTAAATTATGCAATCGAGGTGGACTTTTGGTTTTGGTGGTATCTAATTCAAAAGGAGATTACCAATGCTTTAAAAAAGAAGGGGCAATCAATTGCCACGTGTTACAACTCCATAGAAATTGGATACAATTTCTTTCTATAAAAAGAAGGGGCAATCACTTTGCCTTAACAAGTGGTGCGTGGTGTGTCAGTAGATGAAAATATTGGGTGGGGAACTATATATAACCAAGTTTTACTTAAAACACAACACAACAAAAAAAAAAAACAAAAAAAAAACAAACTATAGGAAATGATGATGTGATTCTTGTTTATGTGACTTTTAGACTTAAGTTAAGTTATACTAGATAGTTATGTGTAGCAGTGTGTGTGTGTGTAACATTTGTGTATGCGTAGAGTGAGTGGTGATGAGAATGGTATGCGCAGAGTAAGTGGTGATGAGATTGTGGTCCATTGGCTGTAGTATTCTGTATTGGTAATAATTTGAGAGGATTTTGGTTAATCAAGGTATAAAGATATTAGTAATTGTATGGTACTAGATAGTTATAATATTTTACTTGTAAATTTAGTGTTATAATATAATATGAAAGCTATATTTTTGTATTTTTGCATTACAAGCCACCGTCACCGCCCCCTTCAGTTCAGGCTTGTGTTGTGAGTCTCAAACCCTAGGTATATTTTTTGTATTCAGACGGACTAACGGGCTTCAGTTCAGGCCACCGCCACCCTCTTGCTCTCCTTGCGCCACCGCCACCGCCACCCTCTCTCTCTCTCTCCCTAGGTAATTTCTAATTTGTTACCAAACATGAAAACAAGTATTTTCTTGTACAATATTTCTGTGTTATTATTATGTTTGTCTTGGCTAATCAATTGATCTCATGCGGATCGCATCGAGTTGAGAAATACTCTATTGATCAATTAATTGTTGCTCAATTCGTTACCACATTTATATGTAGTGCTTGTATTTGTGTTTGTATTAATAGAAAAATCTATGTTATATAAAGTAGGTTACATTTTTGTGGACTATAGGAGTGCCCTTTCTTTTAGATGTTTGTGCTTGCATGAGAATCATTTTTTTATAACTTTGATTGAGGAATGTTTTAGAAAACGCAATTTAGTAAAGGAACTACACACTGAACATTATTCAAATTATTTGATGCTCTATGCCTTTAGTAGTATTCGCCAGGATAAGACAAAAGTCCTTTTGGTGTAATCACCAGATTCGGTGTGACAGAAGCTCGTTCTCTGAACCATTAGGTTACCTATTTGGGAGTAGGTAACCTAAGGCTTGTGTTTGTGTTTGTGTTTCATACTTGTAGTAGTAGTAGTAGTATGTTTTTTTTTATAATGCTAGTAGACTTTTAACTAATTTAAACTCATTTAAAATGCTAGTAGACTTTTAACTAATTCCTTCTTAGACTTCTTAGGTTGTTCAAGTTTAATATGTTGATATTACATATTCTCCATTGAGAGTATTATGTTGATATTCATGCATTAGTTGAACCACTTAATGTGTTTCACTTCCCTTTAGAGATTTAATGTCTCTATTGTATGCCCGTAGCAAGATGGCACGAACTAGGAAGACCGCCAGATGTCGCTTATGCATCCGATCTTATTTCAACTCAGACACGCATTACGAGAACTTAGAGAACTTGAGGACCAACTGAATGTGGCCCTAGGTGAGACACCCCGAGTGGAGCAAGTGACCCCACCGAACCCTCCTGCACCGACCCAAGACTCTAATAGGGAATGTAATCATTAAGAGTGTGTTACACTCTATGTTTCGACTAGCATGTGTAGTATGTGGTATTGGTATCCAATGATACCGATCCGTTCTGTTGAATGTATTTAGAGTTCGAAACTCTTATTATTATTTATGTTGACCTTGTGACTTATTGACGTGAATAGTGCATCACGAGCATGTTAACTTGCGATTCCGTTAGCTTTTTATATTGTCGGCTTGTGATAAAGCCGGTAGTGCAATTATTCATAAAGTCCTATGACTCGCGTGACTTCGAGGTGTTGCATTTATTGCACCCTTTGACTCAAGTCTATTCCTTTGATGATGGGATGTAAGCTAATAAATCAACTTTGACTTAAATCAATTAAACATATATTTCATCGATGATCATTCATTAATAAATTATAATATCTGGACACCAGTCGCACTTCGGTGGTTCTTAGAGTTATCAAACTTTAAGAATGGACGGGTAGAACAAAAGGATATTATTTTTCATTAATGAATTTCGCTTGTTTCTTTACCCTATAAAGTTTCAGAAATTACCCTTAATCACAACCTTAAATTCTAAACCCCAACCTAAACCCTAAATTGGACCCTTAAACAACCCTAAACTATATCTAAACCGTATCTAGTTAAAATTAATCAAATATATTTATCTTTTAAAAAAAAAATCAAATTTGTAGAAAATTAGGATGTAAGCTAAGAAATCAACTTTGACTTAAATCAATTAAACATATATTTTGTGATCATTCATTAATAAATTATAATTTCTGGACACCAGTCGCACTTCGGTGGTTCTTAGAGTTATCAAACTTTAAGAATGGACGGGTAGAACAAAAGAATATTATTTTTCATTAATGAATTTCGCTTGTTTCTTTACCCTATAAACACTAAACCCTATCTAAACCCCCTAAACCCGATCTAAACCCTAAATTCTAAATCATATTTAAACCCTAAACACTCAACTCTATCTAAACCCCCGAAACTCTATATAAACCCTAAACCATGCCTAAACCCTAAATATTATCTAAATCATCTATCATTATATTCTCATTCCCGATCTAAAGCGATCGTCCCAAATTTCCCACATCAATGTAGGTTTATTGGATTCAAGATGGGAAATCCTTCAATTGAAGTACCTCTTTCATTCGCCGTGGAGCAATTACTTGATAAAATTTGTGTCGTCGCCGCCGCCGAATTGCTTATTTAAGAAGAGGAATTCTTGAAAGCATCCAAGGACAACGGAGATGCTATTCTTTATGTCGTTGATAGCTGTCCGTCCTTTCATAGATCCTACAAATATTGCTCGTGAAGAAGAGTTCTCGGCACTTGGGATGACCTCAAAAGGGTTGAAAACTATTCTTATGCCGGAGATGCTACTAAGTTTTGTTAAAGCTTAGTCTTAACTCCAATGTAAGGATACTTTGCAATCCTTGTGAGCTCACTCCCGTGCCGAGAACTCTTTTTCACCAAAGAATATTTTTAGGCTTCAATGAACGATGGAGAGTCGTCAACGACATAGGGAATTACAAAACTCCGTTGTCCTTGGATGCTTTCAAGAATTCCTCTTCTTAAATAATCTTAATTCGGCGGCAGATAATTAACGACGACGTACACAAATTTTATCTAGTAATTGCTCCACGGCGAATGAAAGAGGTACTTCAATTGAATGATCTCCCATCTTGAATCCAATAAACCTACATTGATGTGGGAAATTTGGGACGATCGCTTTAGATCCGGGTTTGACGAGAGTATGATGATAGATACCGATTTAGATAATATTTAGGGTTTAGTACATAACAGCGTGATGTCGACCGATGAATTGTGATTACCGTAATAAGTGTATTTTTCTCATACTAATCATTTGTTGCTTAATAGGAGTTATGTCGATCGACGATCGCAGCTTGGATGTATAATCGGAGGTTGCCGAATCGTAGTGGTATTACGATGAGTTCATTAGAGGTTTGAAGAGTTTTATCGAATTTGCTCTAGCGAACCCCAAATACATGAGTGGTAACAACATAAGGTGTCCATGTGATGGCTGCAAAATCGAAAGTACTTCCCTTCGATGATTGTTGAGAAGCACCTTCTCCAAAGACGGGTTTCAAGTTGGGTACAAGCGGTGGGTAGCTCACGGTGAGCAAATCGAGTAGTGTCTAGGCCGGAAAGTAACCAGAGGATTCGTACGTGAACCCGAACCGGTAAATACGAGTGTGAACGATGAACCATTTCGTGGTATGGAAGATATGGTTAGGGATGTTGCTGGCCTCATTTTGACCGGTCGAGAACGCACGTCAAGAGGAGCCAAATCCCGCAGCTAGTAAGTTCATTGAAGCTATGGAGTCCGCAACGGAGAAGTTGTATCCGGCTCGAGCGCACCGCTTTGGAGACCGTGGTGAGTTCCTAAACATCAAGTCGATTGCAATATTAGTCAATCTGGTTTCAATCGTCTTATGAAAGCACCGAAAAAGCTTTGCCGAAAGGGAATAAGATGCCGAGAACTTCTATCGACAAAGAAGATGGTTGGGCATATTGGGTTGAAATATGAGAAGATTGATGCGTGCAAGAATGATTGCATGCTTTTCTACAAGGAAGATTCAAACCGAAAGAATGTTCCGTGTGTGGCCATGATCGATATAAGCCGAAACGGAGGGCGCTCAAACGCAAGAAGAATGAACCTTATAAGCGCTATTACTTGCCGTTGACTCGAGATTGCAACGCCTACGCGTCTAAAGCTAATTCGAAGCTATGCGTTGGCACAAAGAAAGCCCGCGCGAGGATGGCGTGTTGACTCATCCGTCGGACGGCTTGGCTTGGAAACAATTTGATGCAACCCATCCCGACTTTGCCGGGCTAGAAATATCGGGTTGTGCATATGCGCGGATGGTTTTACTCCTTTCGGGCCTGGCGAAGTCCTACTCTTGTTGGCCGGTTATAGCTACCGTGTACAATCTTCCACCGTGGTTGTGTATGAGTGATCCTTATATGTTCTTGTCACTGTTCATACCGGACCGACTAGCCCCGGCAAGAACATTGATGTTTATCTCCGCCCTTTGATTGACTAGTTGAAAATGCTGGGAAGACGGAGTGGAAACATAGGATGCATTCAAAAAGAAAATTTTAAAATGAAAGCCGCGTTGATGTGGACGGTGAATGACTTCCCCGCCTACGGGATGTTATCGGGTTGGAGCACACATGGGAAGCTTGCATGTCCTATCCGTATGGATGACACTAAGTCGTTCACACTCGAGCACTCTCGTAAACCTTGTTGGTTTGATTGTCATCGTCAATTTCTACCGGATGACCACCCTTTTAGATCACGAAGCGCAATTCACCAAGAATAGGGTTGAGCGTGATGAGGCGCCTAGACGTTTGAGCGGTGAAGCTGTTTATGAAAGGGTGTCTAAACTACGAAGACCGTGGGGAAGATGTATGCAAAGGATAGACTGCGAGATTTTGGTGTAAAGCATAATTGGACCAAAAGAGTATATTCGGGAGTTGCCTTATTGGAAAGATAATTTGATACGCCATAATCTTGACGTCATGCACATTGAGAAGAATGTGTTTGACAATATTTTTAACACCATTATGGATTGGAGGGCAACTACCAAGGACACACCCAAAGCCCGAATGGACATGAAAGACATATGTAAGCGGCCGCCTTGGAGCTAAAAGAGGTCAATGGTAAAACAAAGAAACCCGTCGCTCCATACGTGCTAACCAAGGAACAAAGACTTCTAGTGTTGAAGTGGTTAAAGGGATTGAGGCTTCCAGATGGTTACGCTTCTAACATCGGAAATTGTGTAAATGTAGACGAAGGAAAGGTTCATGGTTTGAAGAGTCATGATTGTCACGTGTTACTGAACAGGTTACTTCCTATTGCGCTTAGAGACTTGTTGCCCGACAATATATGGATTGCGTTAACCGAGCTGAGTGAGTCATTCAGAGCGTTATCATCCAAAGACTCGCGGGTTGATGACATGAGAAGACTCGAAGCGAGCATTGTCGTGACGATTTGCAAACTTGAGAAGATCTTTCCTCCGTCTTTTTGATTCTATGGAGCATTTACCGGTCCACTTGGCATATGAAGCTAGGGTTGGGGGTCCAGTTCAATACGTATGGATGTATCCATTTGAGAGGTAATAACTCGTCTCATAATAATCGTT
Organism: Platycodon grandiflorus; assembly: GCA_016624345.1. Taxonomy (NCBI): domain Eukaryota; kingdom Viridiplantae; phylum Streptophyta; class Magnoliopsida; order Asterales; family Campanulaceae; genus Platycodon; species Platycodon grandiflorus. Next base: position 27,186,302 of record CM028361.1, read on the forward strand.
TTTCATGATCTATAACATACTTAAAAGTCGGTTATAGATTGAGTAACATTTTTTATCCTGTCATGCATCTGCAATTAGGTATCTCGGTCATTTGAAAAGGAAGATGAGAAACAGGGCAAAGGTTGAGGCCTCAATATGCGAGGCTATTATTATAGAGGAAATTGTTGCCTTCGCCGCGCAATATTTTCATCCCGATATTGAATCGAGATTGACTCGGGTTGGGCGCAATTACGATGGTGGAGAGCCCGATGTCAATGAGGACATCTCGATTTAATGCTCCGGGTCGGCCACTCGGTAAACCGGTTAAGACTCGAATGCTAAGCAATAAGGAGTATGAAGGCTGCGAGACTCTATATACTCCTTAATTGTCCCGAGGTTGAGGAATATCTCAAGTAAGTTAATTATCAATTTCATTTAATTTTAGATAGTCGTCCGATTCAAATTAAAGTTGCAAGATGCACAAATAACTCGTATAAACTCTAAACCTAATGCAGTATGTTCGAAGATCAAGCCAGAGATGATATATCCGACGAATTGCGAGATATCGGACAGAAAGAGTTTCCGTCGTGGTTACGCAAATATGTAAATATCATTTCCTGGCTCGATTTATATGTAGACCTCTTATTAATGGCTCACCATTAAAAATGTCTATTATGAAATACTTTTCGGTTTTGGAGCATCCTAATGACCGCGAGTCGCGAGATTATCTCACATATCCAAATCCGTTGATGAGAGTTACTTTATACAACGGATATTATGTGAATGGCTATGTCTTCCATACAAAGGAATACGGGGAGGGAAAACAAACAGATAACGGCGTGTCAATCTTAAAGGCAACCTTGACTATTATGGTGTCCTTAAAGAAGTCATCGAGTTACGATATCTCGGGAGGAAAAATATAGTCCTATTCAATTGTGATCGGCGAGACGCCGTACGAGGTATAAAAAGCACGACTCGTTTGACCTAATCGATGTGAAGCACACGTCTAGACATGCGGGTGATGATGTGTTTATCTTAGCATCACAAGCACAACAAGTCTACATGACACCATACCCTTATCGGCGAGCTGATGAGAGGGGATGGTGGGCTGTTTGGAAGACCAAGGCCAGAAGCACTATTGATATAGCATATCGGTCTGACGACATAACTACAGAATCGTCATTAGAAGGATGTTATCAAGAGGATGAAATGCCCGTACCAATTTTAAGAAAAGATTGTTAGAATATATATTAGGGAGAAATTCGGGCTGCTCCATTTTACACAATTTTCAACCGCTTTAGTTCACTATAATTGTTTTAAACCGGAAAAGGACATTTTTGTTGCGAAATGTCGTCTATGTCCTTAAAAACTACGGAACAGACACGCTATACATCACGATGCACAAAAAATACTATATATGCATTACACTTGATACTTTTTTTTTTTTTTTTTGAAGAGAAGAGAACCATCATAAATCAAGAGGAAAGATTACAATCTTGAACCAGAAGTCTAGTTAAAAAACTAGGAGCCTCATGGAATATAGAGGGGCTGGGAAGATTGAGGGCATTAAAAGCGAGACAATCAGCAACAACATTCGATTCTGTACTAGAATATTGAATAATTGAGTCCAGAACTTGATCAAGAAGAAGTTTGCACCGCCGAACCAAAGACCCAAACTCGGATAAATCATTGTTGTAAGAGTTCACAGCATCCACCACCAACTTAGGATTCATCTCAAAGACCACATTCTGAAGAGCCAACGACTTAATCCATGAAAGCGCTTCAATTAGCCCAAAACTTTCAGCTTCAAAAACATGATAGCAACCCAGCTTACAAACTATTTTACAAGCTATGAATTTGCCATCATAATCCCTAAGGATAATACCAACACCAATAGCATTAAAAGTTCTAGAAACGGACGCATCAATGTTACATTTGATGAATGGAGCGGGGGGTTTATGCCAATGAAGATTCGTCCGGGGAGTAACAACATTATTGGCCTTGTTCTCACCACCTCTCTTAACAGCTAACCAATCATATAGGAAGGATAGGGAGCTACGAACAGTATTCTGAGCAACAGGAGCAATGCCCTTCCAAACATTGTCATTTCTTTGCCTCCATAAACCCCAAAGGACCAAACAAGCTTTATGGGTAGCATGATGGTCAGCATGCTCCACAAGTTTGAAGCAGAAATCCACGAAAGAATCGGCTTCACTGATAAGGGCATCAACAAAATCCAAAAGCCCTGCTACTCTCCAGCACGCACGAGCAAAATCACACCCCAAAAAATTGTGCCACTAATCTTCAACACCATGGTTACAAAGCCCACATATAGATGATAAATTAATGCCCTTCTTTTGTAAATTGTCTTTGCAAGGCAAATATTAACGGCAGGCATGCCATAGAAAGGATTTGACTTTTGAGGGAATGTTAAGCTTACATATGTTATTCCATTTCCCAGGAATAGATAAGCCCCCATCAAGGTTGAAAATAGATCGAGCAACATGATACCCAGATTTGACCGAGTAACAGCTTTTCTTCGTAAAACTTCAGATCAACCTATCATCCTCCTCGGGTTGTGATATAGGAATACTAGTAATCTCCACAATATCTCTCTCTGAGAATAGCTCTTTTATAAAATTAGCATCCCATTCTTGCCTTCCTGGGTAAACAAGTCAAGGACCCGGAGGGATCGAAACGCTTCTTCCATTGGGGTTTCAACAAAACGGTTGCATCGATCTCTAAGCCAAGGATTCGTCCACACGTTAATGGAGCGACCATTCCCAACTTTCCATCGAACCCCATGCTGAATGGTTGGACGAGAAGACCATAAACTACGCCAAGTAAAGCTAGGATTATGGCCAAGCCGAGCTATGAGGAAAGACTCATTCGGGAAATAACGAGTCTTTAAAATACGCCCAATAATAGAGTTAGGATTAGAGATGATTCTCCAGGCCTGTTTAGCCAACATAGCTAGATTAAAGCCTTGAAAGTCCCGAAATCCCAGACCACCAAACTCTTTCGGGACGCAAAGTTTATTCCACCCAAGCCAGTTAATACCTTTGGTACCATCCTTCTTTGTTCCCCACCAAAATGAGTTAAGAAGCTTCTGAAGATCCTCAGTAAGAGAAGCTGGTAAGAGGAAAACATTCATGCAGTAAGATGGAATTGCTTGACCGACAGACTTGATCATTATCTCGCGCCCCGCTTTAGAAAGAGGTTTATTGCCCCAATCCTGAATACGCTTCCATAGACGCTCTCTGAGATACTGAAAAATTTGTTTTTTTTTCTGACCAATCAGCGAAGGTAAGCCAAGGTAACGCCCGGTGTTAAGAGGGGAGTGAACACCAAGCAATTGAGAAATCGAATCAACTAGAACTATCTCTTTGTACTAAATTCATTAAGTTTACAATCAGAAAATGGAAGCATAAAGAAAGATCAAACTTCCTGGAGTTCTATCGGTACCCAGAAAGCCAATACACTTGTTGGGTTAACAAACCAAAAAAGGTGTGAAATGCTTGTTTTTTCATCTCCTTCATTTGCGAGGAGTTCATTTGGAAAAAGGCAAGGAGATCGCTGGAAGAAAGGAAGAAAATGCACGCTATACATTACACTTGTGATGTATCAAAAGTGCATCGCGATACACAAAATAGTACTAATGCACAACAATACACTTGTGATGCATCAAAGTGTGCATTGCATTGCATAAAATTGTACTAAAAAGTACTGTTTTTGTTCATCGCGATGCACAATTTTTAATCGACATTACATTTGCGATGCATCAAAAGTGTGCATCGCGATACACAAAAATATACTAAAATGTGTTCTTTTGTTGTATTGTGATGCATGAAAGAAAAGAATAGAAAAACACTAATTTCTTCCATTATATACATTAGGAGATACAAAATTCCAATGATTGAGTCAATCAATCAAATCTAAGCCTACTGATTACACTTACCAATTTACATTGAAGATATTTGCCAAAAATACTACATGGGGTAAAAGAAAATAAGACTAATTGTATACAATGAAATTGGACTATACAAAATAGAGTTAATTAAGGTAAATAATAAATTATTTAATTAGTCTTACTTATCTTTACTCCATGTAACTATAAGTAAGACTAAGGGCATGTTTGGTAACCCAATTAAGAGCTTAATTAGGAAAGTTTTAAGTGATATTAAAAATAAGATTGTTTGATAATGCAATATTATATCACTTAATAAATTAAGTATCTCTTAAAAATAGCCAAAATTTTAAGTCAAAAGATGATGTCTTAATATTTTAAGCTCTACTTTTTCAGACACCAGTTTTTAGAGCTTAATTTTCAGTTTTAACAAACAGGCCCTAATTGTATACAATGAACTTGGACTATACAAAATAGACTAATCATATACAATGAACTTGAGATTTAATTAAGAATATTTGTTCACTATAAATAAGGTTGACATTTTAGTAATATATTTCTTAGTGTGAGAAAAATGACAAATTAACAAACTAAATAATTAAAAGACACAGCTTGGAATTTAATTAATGTTATTAAAAATTAAGGATATTTAATAAGGGTAAGAAATCACAATGTTAAGAAAGTCGAGCTTAAGAACAGTAAAGGAATAAACAACTTAAAACGTGCTTTAAATTGTTATGAAGGCAGTTTTGAAACAATTGACCAATTTATCACTTAAAATGAACTTAAGCGGTTGAAAATAATTATGGTGAACTAAAGCGATTGAAAATCCTACAAAAGGTACCGGTCCACAATTAGTCCTATATATTATCATCAAAATCAAGGAATGGTGTGGTGGGATGCCCCATTTTCTTAAGCTAGAGGTCGAGGATTAGGAGAAAAGCACACAAAAAAGTTTTTGAAATTAAAGCCATGATATAAGTAGAATATTCCAAGTAAAAATGCCAATGAGAATAAGTGTCAACAATAGTTTATTCAGACTTTCTAATAGTATTTGTTCTGGAACTGTATTATTACTTGTGGCATGGGGCATTATCATAAGAAAAATTATGGAGCAACAAATTTGATTTACATCAAACATTGTAAGATTACACAATATAATTATTAATGTATTGACTAATTATATTGCACAATACTTTACTGCTTGCTGTATAAACTAAACATGTAAACAAAATATATTGCTCTAATACTCCCACCGTTCCTAAATTATTGTTCTGTTTTACTTTTTGAGTCAAAAACTTTAAATTATACTTCCTCCGTCCCTAAATTATTGTCTCGTTTGATCCGGTACACTAATTAAGAAAAAAATAATTAACTTGATTATTAATATTGATATAGTGTGTAGTTTTCTTTAATGCCTATGTGTATGTGACCCATAATTAAAGTATAGAGAAAAAGTAAAATGGTAAAATTAATGTCCTAAAAAAGAAAGTTTCAAAATGACAATTATTTAGGGACAAACAAAAAAGAAAAACAAGACAATAATTTAAGGACGGAGGAATATATTTTTTATTTTTTTATATCAGTACTTTTTAAAAATTTTATTTAAAAAAGCAGTCAGTTTGAATCAAAATAATCAAACAAGGTACTCTATCGGTCCTTAAATTATTGTCTTATTTGACTCAGCACACGGATTAAGAAAAATCAACTAACTTGATTACTAATATTGTTATAATGTGTAGTTTTCTTTAATATATATATTTATGTAGTCCATAATTAAAGTACGAAGAAAAAATAAAAATACAATTGTAAAAATAATATTTTAAACATAAAAATTTTGAATATGAAAAGGAAAATCAAGACAAAATTTAGGGGATGGAAAAAGTACTATTCTTATCATAATTATTCTAGCGTAGCCAAGCTGCCGCGTCCACCAACATTTTCTGTCATTTTTGTACGGCTTGCCTTTGCGTTTAATTTCAACTTTGTAGTACTATCCTCTTACAAGAAAAAAGACAAAAGAAGAGAAAGTAAACAAATGCCCTCTATGGTTGCACTAACTTGCTACTTTTCTTTGAAACATATTTTCTGTTGGTTTAACTTTATTTTTAGATTAATTTTGTTGTAAAGTTTAAAGAGATTTTGAAAATCCATGAATCAGTGGGTAAAATGCAGCGCCACCCCTTGTGGTTTGGCTGAATTTCAGTGCCTACGACCCTTTCACGTTTAGGCGGTCTCCGTATCACCCCTTCCGTTAACTCCCTACGATGGACCATTTACTTTCACTGATTCGACTACCTAAAAGACGAGTACACCCTCTATAATCTTGCACATAGTTTTGCCACGACATAAATCGTTCACCTATTCCTATTTTTTAACAAGCATCTCTCATAATAAAACCCCTCAAACCATGAATGCCTCACCATCGGCGACTTCCACTGGAAACAATGCCCACGCATCGCTCATGGTACATCCTCTCAAAACCCTAATCGTTTGAATGCTAGAGGCCACTCAAACCGTTCACGTGAATTGGTCATATTAAAGAGAATCTGTTAGGTCCAAGGTTGCTCTATATAGGCTAGAAGGGGGGGGGGGTTGAATAGCCTATGTCCAGTTTTTGAAATTGATTCAAAAATCTCACTTCACTAGGGATTTACAAATTTGGCAGGCGGAAGTCTTGTGAAGCACAGGACAAGTTGAGAATGGCCGATCTTGGACAAGATCGTATTTAATGATTGGAAACTGGAAATTTAAAGCAACACAATCAAATCACAATCACACAAAAGAGAGAATATTTAATATGGTTCACACTTATAAATAAGTGCTACGTCCACAACCAAAGTGGTCAACTTTGGATTTGAAAATCGTGTACTAAGTTTTTCCACTAGATATTTTACAAACTAAATCTTCTAATGGATTGTGTACAAAAATTTTGTTGACCAAGTGTTTGTGTGGGAGAATTGATATCAATAAGATACAATTCTAGTGAGCTATGAAAAGCTAGGTGTTGCAATCAATGAAGAGCTTTTAATGGACTAGGAGTCTAAGTATGAAGCTCTTCAATGTAAGTATGCATAGGACTTTAAGCTTGTAAGAACTTGAAGACTATGAAGATTCGTAGTTGGGGTTGTTGAAGTGTGTTCAATGCAGAATGGAGTCTCCTTTTATATGCAGGAGGAAGCTTGGAGCCGTTGGTGATCTTCTAATTTGAATTTAAGAGCAATTAATGCTCTAATCGGTTGTTGACTCGATAGGGCGACTGCAGCTTGCACGACTCGACACTTTGCTAAAAATAGGCGGTCTGTGCTTGCAGGAGGAATGTCCTTTTCTGAGTGTATGCTAAGAATGGAAACCTTCATTGAATGTGATTTGCAGGTTAACGTTGCATCGAAGTCAATGAAAGCCTCAAATCAGGACATGTCTTCGGCAGTTCTCTTATCAGACGTTCTTGAGGTTCTTCAACATTGCTGATGAGGCTTGGCTGATATGAGCTTGTCCGATATCCGAAAGGAAGACTGCTGATGCATAAATTGCCTATTGTGCAGAGGACGTCCGATGTCCTATAGGCTATCTTCTTCAAGGCAATATACAATAAGCAACCCTAAACTATTCAAGCTATGCCTAAGTTCAAGTTGCCACTCTAACGACACGCAGCCCATTAGTCACCTTGACTTAGACTTAGGTTATGGATTCAAGCAAATCTAGGCTAAGATGCAACAATCTCCTCCTATTTGCTTGAGTCCATGACCCTACGAATACAATATCAGCTGACCATGTTCAAGTCTAGTAATAACATGCTTGTAAGATTGATATATTAAATAAGCATGCCCTAGATGAACTTACATAAAGGTCATTGTATTCAAGAATTACAAAGTGTACAAACAGAAATTAAGCATCGACACTTGTAATGAAGCTGAATTTAAAGACATGCAGATAGGCATAATAGGCAGTATAGGACATGTCTTTAAACCAGTGGTTTAAATTTCATGCAATCACATAATAAGCAGTTCATAATAAACATGAAAGTTTTAAAACATAGACATTGTTAATTAAACAAGTTGTTTAATTACAAAGTTTAACAAAAGATTATACAAAATATTATCTGGTTCGAGAAGATGACCGAGATGATGCACGACCTTTGCCTTTGCACGATGAAGATTGCCCATATGCCCTTGATGCCCATTTAGAGTCAACAGCCTTAAGTCTTGCAATTTCTTCGTTTCTCGCCGCTAGCTCTTCTTTAGTGTCGGCCAATCGAGGAGAGCTCTTTGTTCTTCGCTTGAGCGAGCATTATGCTCAATGAGCTTGGTCTGCCGATCATTGTTGAGTCCGGCCATCTCCTCCTTCATGGACGCAAGCGAGGCATCAATAAAGCCGAGGCGGTGCTCGCAGTTCCGCGCTCCTTGCGGTAGTAAGCCAAGTGCTTGGCCGTGAGATTACGCGTTGCTCGCACGAGGAGTGAACAGAGCGATTGGCCTGGCGAGAGTGAAGCACAAGCTTGTAGCCGCCTTCAACCATGTCGACGACTGCATCATCTTAGTTGCTATGTTGTCCCAGCTTGGTTTCGAAGATGGCGACGTCTTGGATGAAGAGGCCGAGATTTGGTCGGCAAGGGCGGCCGGGTTGAGATGGATCGTGGCGCATCAAAGCGGCCTTTGCACCCTTGGAAATCTCCATCACTTGGGTCATGCAACGGCGCACATGGGTGATGTGAGACGATCTCGCGAGAGTTGGTGCGGGGCCTTGGTCGTCAACAGAGATGACCTCAAAATCTTTCAAAAATTTAGTGACGCCTCGGCGGGATAGGTATCGACGAGTCGGGATGACTTGCCGATGGTCTGCGAGGGGGAAGGATGGTGGTGGCTTGGGTAGGTGAGGGTGGAGGATGGGTGGAGGAAGAGGTAGAATAGAGGTGGAGGAAATGGGAACATATGGTAGAAGGGGAAGGAAGGCTAGAGAAGACGCGAGAACAGGAAGAGCCTTTCTATGTAGATGACATATGAAAGGGGTGAATGAAGAAGGAGGAGGAGAAAAGAAAGGGGAAAGGCTAGGAGAAAGGAAGAGAAGAGGGATGAGAGGGTTGAAGCCAAGGAAAGTTGTGACTACATCAATGAAGGCGTAGACCACGGGGTGAAAAAGGATGGAAGGATGGCCGATAATGGTGAAGACCGGGGTTTAGGCGAGAGAGAAAGGGGAGATGTCCGATTTGGGGGGAAGGAAGGCCTAGGTCCTTATGGATTGCAACCCATTGGTTGAAGATCATAAGATCTTGAACCGCCGAGTTGTGGGAGAAAAAGAGTTGGGACCAGGCGGGAGGAAGAGGGTCATAGTAGGCACCCCATTGAAAGATGATTTCACTGCGGACATAGGCCGACAGGAAATCTCTTGGGGTAGTCAAGGGTGGCTAAGAAGGGTCGAGTCGCGGGGGTTGGGTTTAGGCTCGCTGTCTCGAAGGACAGCGAGCCTGCACCTCGGGTGTAGGTTGGTATAGGGGTTGGTTTTGAGGCGTTTGGGAGGAGGCGGTCGAAGAAGGAGAGATAGGTCGTTTGGAGGATGGTGGTTGAGAAGAGGTGGCAGTGAGAAAGATGGCTCTTGTGTGGTGGTTGTTTGGATGGGAGCAGGAGGAGGTGAGGAAGAAGGTGAGGTGGTAGTGGTAGTAGGCGAGGTGGTGAAGGTGGAGAAGGTGGAGGAGAAGAGGTTTCATCGCAGTTCACAAAATGTACCTTCTTCTTTGCACTCTTTTAAAACGTTTGCCATGCTTGGACTTAGTAGGAGTGGAAGAGGCGAAGTTGGTGATTGAGATGTTGTGGTGGGAAGGTGGAGGAACGTACCGATGGAGGAACGGTGGTGTGGATGAGACCTTAGGAAGGCCAAATGATTCGTCCGTGGGTAGGAGGGTTTGTTTGGTTTTGGGTTTGGAGGAATGGGAGGTAGGTTTAGAGGGTTTGGAGAGGTCACGGTTGGAAGGATGATGTGTCCTTCTCAGCAGCCGAGCGGCGAGCTTCTGGATTGTTTGAGTTTAGGAGTGAGAGAGGGAGAGTGTTTGGGCTTTTGGTAGGAGGCTCAGAGCTCATATGGGTCATGATCCGCCGAGGTCAAATGTTCAGCGGCTCGGCCCCAATGGGTGTAGGCTCCTCCTCCTCGCGAGGTAACCCGGCGGTGTAGGTGACCTTCCTCTTACCCTTGCCGGCTTGGGTAGAGGGCCACCGAGCGCAGCGAAGCGCGAGCGGCAGAAGAAGCTGCAGCTTGATAAGAAGCGGCGGCAGCGGCCTCGCGCGTTGGTTGTCCTTTGGCCATATCATCCCTATAGCGGGTGATGTTGTTGACCGTGAAGACGTAGGTGTTGGACACCTTGATGAGGTCGTCGATGAGCGACCAGCTCATCAATCTCCTCATAACGGCGGAGGATGACATTGATAACCCCGACAAAGGGCCTCTTCATGGACGGGTGAGCTTGGACTTCAAAGAACACTGGGACGGCATTGAAAAGATGATCTTTGCCCGTTGAGTTGCTTGCGAAGGACCACACCCTTGGTCCACATCACCGTTGGGAGGTGAAGATGTCCCTCGAGCCATTTTTGAACAAAATGCTCTTGTCGAGCGAGATGGCCGATATGATAGGGGTTTTCGGGAAGAGGTTCCTAGACATCTCGGAAAACCTCTCTGGTTGGGCGACCCTCATCATCTCCCAGTGCAAGTGCCGATTCGGCATCGGTCAAGTCCAATTTGCCTTCAAGGCAATCCAAGGATTTCTCCAACATCCTTGTAGGTCAACTTGATATAGTGACCTGATGTAGCCCTTGATGTAGCTTAAGTTGACGGCTCGAGGCATTAGGGAGGAGGAGGCGAATCATCCTCGTATAGAATTCCTCGCTAGATAGTTGTTTGTAGTGGGTGTCGTTGAGTTGGAACAGGGGAGGAGTCCACACTCGCCTAAATCTTTTAGCAAGGCATCACCGGCATGTGCAAATGATGGAGTCTATGTCGATAGTCATCCCCGGGTGATAGCTTGACCGGGAAGGGTCCTTATAGGGAGCTCGGCGGCCAATGCAGCCCTGGTTGGCTTTGCAGAGGCGAAGATGAAGTGGTGGCGGCGCCTTTGAGGATTTAGACTTTCCTACATAATCGGCGATGTGAGAACAAAGATATAGGAATCGGCAGATATGCAAGAAACAGCAGATAATCATGCAATCGGCGATAATAACATAAACAGTAATCGTTCGATCAAAACCCAAAATATAGACAAATTGAACCAAAATATAAGAACAGTTCATCATCGGGTTTTAAATATCTACCGAGTTTGTCGATTCAAGCAAACAAACCGATATAAACGAAACATAGTACCACAGAATCTCTACAACACATTTTACACCCAAAAGCATGATTCAAGCAAAAATCGCAATATAGCACGCTTTATCAATGGCGGACAGTTTTAAAAGCTCAAATTAGGTCAAAACAAGACCAAAACTGGATTTAAATGAAATGAAAGGTGTAGAAATTCTTACCATTGATGATTTTAAGCTTGAAAACAAGGAATTTGAGAATATTTAGAGGATTTGAGAGGATTGCGATTGGAAGTTGAGAGGTTTTTGAAACTTTGAAAATGGCGGTTGTTGAGAATTGTGAAGAGTTACGTACATTTTACCCTTTTATACCTCGACAGCCACTAAATGGAATTTGATAAAATTTGAAGTCCGCATTTATTACCCGATGAGTTACCGTACGTATGGCGCCCTTAAGTTTGCCTATATTATCGTAGTCCGCCTATTTTATCGAAGATCGCCGATGTGGAGATAGACACTTACCCAAGGTTGTCTATTTACTCTAGAGTTGAGATCGGCCGATCACATAGGCGCTTAATAACAGCAGCTTGATGAAATAACTTAAAGAATTAGCTAGAAAGGATTAAGGATTGAGGTCAAGCATACCAAGCTCTCCTCTTAAATATGCAAACCTGGTTGAATCAAGTGGTTTTGTGAAGATGTCTCTACCCGATTCTCTGTAGGCACATATTGCATGCCGATGTTACCTTTTTCAACATGATCTTTAAGAAAGTGATATCTCACATCAATGTGCTTTGTTTTGGAGTGCATGACAGATTTTGAGAGATCGAATTGCCGATGTGTTGTCACACATTATAGGACAATCATCGCTTTGATCTCATAGTCAACTAGTTGCTGTTTGATCCACAGAGCTTGAGCAAAGCCTACCAGCCTATGTATTCTGCTTCGCTGTTGAAGTTGAAACAGAGGTTTGCTTCTTGCGGCCCATGAGACAAGTCTATTTCCTAAGAATTGACATGTCCCACTTGTGCTTTTCCTGTCAACTTTACATGCAGCAAAATCAGCATCGAATAGCCTATAAGATTAAAAGATGAATCTCTAGGATACCGATTCCCAAATTGGGAGTATCTATCGATATCCGATGATTCTTTTGACCGCTTGTAGGTGAGACTCCTTTGGATCGCTTGAAACCTAGCACAAACACAAACAAAGAAACATGATATCGCCTACTAGCGCTAAGTATAAAAGTGAACCAATCATGCCTCTCAGAGAGTCATGTCCACTTTCTTGCCCTTCTCATCTTTGTCAAGATGGCGGTTAGTAGCCATAGGAGTCCAAGGTTTGCATTCTCAAGACCAAATTTCTTGATGACATCCTTTGCATATTTGGCTTGATTGATGAAGATACCATTTGAACTTTGTTGAATTTGAAGACCAAGGAAAAAGTTGAGCTCTCCCATCATGCTCATCTCAAATTTACTCGCATAAGCTTTTCAAACCTTTGCAAAGATTTTCATTAGTAGAACCAAAGATAATATCATCAACATATATTTGAACAAGTAAGGAATGACCTTTATGCTTCATAATGAAAAGAGTAGTGTCAATTTGACCTCTTACAAAGCCTTGAGATATCAAGAACTTTGAAAGGGTCTCATACCGTGCTCTTGGAGCTTGTTTGAGTCCATAAAGGGCTTTCCTTAGCTTGTAGACATCCTCTCTCCTTGAGCAGTCTATGAACCCGGTGGTTGCTCAACATAGACTTCTTCTTGAAGTTCTCCATTCGAAATGCACTCTTTACATCCATTTGATAAACTTTGAAGTCCTTGTAAGAGGCATAGGCCAAGAATAATCGATAGCCTCTAATCTTGCAACAGGGCAAATGTCTCATCATAGTCAATACCCTCCTCCCGTCCGTATCCTTGGGCTACCAGCCTTGCCTTGTTTCTTGTAATGTTGCCGTTTTCATCCATTTTGTTTCGAAAACCCACTTTGTGCCAATAACCGCTTGTCCTTTAGGCCTAGGGACTAGTGACCGACTTGGCATCCGTCAAATTGGTTTAGCTCTTCTTGCATAGCTTCCACCCACTTGGATCTTCCATAGCTTCATCAATCTTTTGGGTTCAATGTTAGATACAAATGCGGTAGAATACATGCATTCGTTTCTTGAAGCTTGTCTAGTTTGAACACCAAAGATTAAGATCTCCAATGATTTGAGTGATAGGATGATCTTTTACTTCCCTAACTTCGCAGTTGAACTTGTCCTATTGCATCGGCAGAGTTGGATTCTTGAGAAGTAGAGTAAAAGCTTGGTTTTCTAAAGGGTAGGTTAATTCCAAGGTAGGTTGTATGACTTCGGTGTGGAAGGCAAAGGGATTCGGGATTTTGAGTGTTCATTTGATGGTTCGTTTGAGGATTCTAACAGTTGACTCTTGGAAGATCTTGTGAAGAAGGAGGATCAGCAGATCTAGGATTAGGCGTTTCGCACTGCCTCATATTCATCGAATCATTAGTAACCTTAGGAGCCAAATGTGGCCCAATGAAATCAAATTCATCAAAAGAAACATGTACGATTCAACAACTTTAAGTGAAGTTTTATTGTAAACTCGTATGCTTTTGAAAACTTGGCATATCCCAAAATTCCTTCATCACTTTTGGATTCAAACTTACCTCTATGTTCTCTACCATTGTAAAGAACATAGCATTTACAACCAAATATTTTAAAGAATCCAATGTTGGGAGTTTCGCCTCTCCATATTTCATATGGAGTTTTGTTATGAAATTTATTTATGATGGACTGTTTTGTGTGAAGCAAAGGTTCACGCCTTCCGCCCAAATACATAGGCAATTTGGCTTCAGAATCATTGTCTTTCCCGCTTCAATGAGAGTTCTGTTCTTCCTTTCAGAACTCCATTTTGTTGAGGTGTGCCAACCAGAGAAATTGTGACCAATTCCATGGTCATCACAATATTTGGCTACACCATTGTTCTTGAACTCGTTCCATTGTCGATCGACATCGAGATATCATCCAGCTTGAGTCGTAGTCTTCAAGAGTTCAAGAATGATGTCATATGCTTCATCTTTGGAGGACATCATTTCTACCCAAGTAAATCTTGAGTAATCATCAACTACCACAAGAGTATACTTGCGCCACCAAGACTTGTAGTAGTTACAGTCCAAACAGATCCATGTGCAAGAGCCGTAGAGGTGCGGTTGTTGATAGGCAAGGCTTGCTTTTGAAGGAAGATTTATGTAGTTTGCCCAGTTGACATGCTCTGAGTGTGATTCAGTGATATTTTAGGCAAACCGACAACTAGATTGTCTTTTGATAGCTTCTCCAGGTATTTGAAATTGAGATGACTAAGCCTTTTGTGCCACAACCAGTTGTCGGTTGATGACCTAGCAACCAAGCAAAGATTTGATTTTCTTCCAACAAAGATTTAGGTCAACAAAGATAGACATTTCCTTTTCGAACCCGTCAGATAGTTGAACATGTCTCATTGTCCTTTATGAGACATTGACTTGAGGAAAACGACATGTTAGCCCTTTATCACGAATTGTGATATGCTTAGCGATTGTGCTTTAAACCTTCAACTAGAGAGACTTTGTTGATGGAGAGATTGCCTCGATTATACTTCCATAACCAATGGTCTTCCCTTTTGAGTTATCTCCAAATATGACCGAGGGACCTTTGCTTCAACAATGCTTGAAAGAAGATTTGGATCACCGTCATATGCTTTGAGCATCCACTGTCTAGATACCATAGATCTTTCTCTTCTTCATTGACACCATGAAGCATTCTGAAATATAGACATTTAAGAATATGGTCCCCTTTATTTTTGGGTCCTCAAGGTTAGCAACCTTTTGGGATCCACACTTGTTTAACCTTTGGAGGAGTAAATCCTCTAGATTTAGGTGTGAATCTCGAAGGCATTCATGAATCTCATGACCATGGCATTTGCGAAAGAGCATTTGTGAAATCCTTCAACATGAGTAATGATTTCTTTTTGAGGCTTCTTAATATCGCAGTCTTTGGAATGATCTTTCGCGATAATTGGCCTATAGGACTTAGGCCGAAAATGCCTTTTCTTGTTGATGTTAGGTTTACCATAGGTAGACCTTTATCAAAAGATTTTGTATTTACAGCACATGTCCTTTAAGCTTTTTATCTGCAATTCACTTCTTTTACCCTTTTATAGGCAGTGTTGGGATCAGCAGTCTTGCCTTTGACAAATTTAATAGGTTTGAGCCGAGAATTCCTAGACTTGCTATTAGTCATCCCTGTTTTCTTAGGGTGACTAATGGCAGGTTTTAGTTGCTCGACTCACTATTAGCGAGTCAATCCGGCGATTGCTTTCTTTTGGACTTGTCTTTTGTGTCCTTGGGATAAACAAAAGGAACTTTGTTAAAGCCAAGTCCTTGCCTTTTGGGAGACTTGGTCATAAGGAACTTCTGACCAATTCTTCAAAGAATCACTTCGTGTCTCATCCTTTTGAGAACTAGAAGAACTACCTACTTTGAACTCACTTTGGAAACCAATGCCGGTTTGTCATCTAAAGTTTTGGTTTGAAAGAATGGCATCAAAGTTTCCTTTAGAGTTATTCCAAGTATTGACAACCTTTTGAAGGTCATCTTTCTCGAATTTATCTTCTTGATGTGTTCAAGTAGGAAATCCACTTTTTCGATCAAAGCTTTGTTCTCTTTTTGCAATTTGATACTTTCACTTGTCTATCAAGATCTTTGATCTTAGACATCAAGGTTGATTTCTCGAGACGACTAGTTCATGCTTCTTGGCTAATTTCACATAGGCGGCTTTGAATTTTGAAAATTCTTCCAAAGATGTCTTTATTAGCTTTGATGAGCTCTCCCTTTGAAGGTTCATTAAGCTCATCATCATCATCACTGTCATCTTGTTGAAATGGTAATGACCTCACCGAATCATGTGGTGACTCCCGGCCATAAGGCATATGTTGGCTTCTTCAAAGAAAGTCACAAGAGTCATCCTCATCGTTGTCGTGTCACACCATGTAGGCGATTGCTTTCATCAATGTCTTCACCACCATCCCTTTTTGTTTTTGAAATTTAGTTTCGGACGTTTCTTATAAAATTCATATTTTGGCTTAGGACATTTAGAGGCAAAATGGCCTGGTTTCCTACGTTAAAACAAACTAGCTCATTATCCTTTTGATGGTCTGATTTATAAGGAGCGAGTGTTTTGGTTGGCGCTTGTTTTATAAGGAACGGCAGCTTTGTGAGAAGACCGCCTATGTGATGATGGTTTATTAAACCTTTTGAAACGTTGATATTTCTTTACAAACATAGCAAATGCTTCGTCGAAAGAATATCATCATCTTCACCGGAAGTAGAAGGTGTTTCATCGGGTTTTGAACAGAAGGTTCAAGACATGGCCGGTAAGGACAAGTTTTTAAAACTCTTTTCCATTTCTTGAGCTTGTTGGATTTCAAGCTCATAAACCGAAAGACTAGCATAAAGGTTTCTAAGAGTCAATTTGTTTAAATCTTTTGACTCTTTCATGGCGTGATCTTAACATGCCATAGACGCCTAGTGCATTTAGAAATCTCATGTTTATTTCTTTCTTTTCATACTTCTTTCCTAATGAATAGCAAGAGTTGACTACCTCATAGAATCTGTCATAGGCACTTCGCAGAGACTCTTTGGGATCCTTTTGAAGGAGTCAAACTTCGGATGCAGGTATATAATTTGTTGTTCTTTGTCTCGCCATCACCTTCAAGATATTCAAGGATGGCTTCCCACATCTCCTTTGTCGTGTCCAAGTTGATAATCTCCGATAAGTACTTATATCAACACATGGTAATGATGTTGATGGCTTTTCCATCCGAGCATCATTCTTTCTGTCTTCATCATCCCACTCTTCTTCGGCTTTGGTACTTCAGCAGCTTGGATCTACCGCGGCCGTGTATTAGGCTTCATTGGAATTCGGGTCCATCGTGACACATTTCCACAAACGTTTGTCAATTGAGTTCATATGTCTTTTAACTTTATCTTTCCAGATGTCAAAGTGAACTTCATCCAAGACAGACAATGGTTCACGTTTGAGGTTTCCAACATTTGGTGAGCAGCCATGATCTTTAATCTCTCAAGAGGTTAATCTCGGAAAAACTAGTTTTCAAAGAGTTAAGCTCTGATACCAATTGTTAGGTCCAAGGTTGCTCTATATAGGCTAGAAGGGGGGGTTGAATAGCCTATGTCCAGTTTTTGAAATTGATTCAAAAATCTTACTTCACTAGGGATTTACAAATTTTGCAGGCGGAAGTCTTGTGAAGCACAGGACAAGTTGAGAATGGCCGATCTTGGCGGGACAAGATCGCAGTTCTTAACAGATTGGAAACTGAAATTTAAAGCAACACAATCAAATCACAATCACACAAAAAGAGACAGAATATTTAATATGGTTCACACTTATAAATAAGTGCTACGTCCACAACCAAAGTGGTCAACTTTGGATTTGAAAATCGTGTACTAAGTTTTTCCACTAGATATTTTACAAACTAAATCTTCTAATGGATTGTGTACAAAAATTTTGTTGACCAAGTGTTTGTGTGGGAGAATTGATATCAATAAGATACAATTCTAGTGAGCTATGAAAAGCTAGGTGTTGCAATCAATGAAGAGCTTTTAATGGACTAGGAGTCTAAGTATGAAGCTCTTCAATGTAAGTATGCAGATAGGACTTGTAAGCTTGTAAGAACTTGAAGACTATGAAGATTCAGAAGTTGGGGTTGTTGAAGTGTGTTCAATGCAGCAATGGAGTCTCCTTTTATATGCAGGAGGAAGCTTGGAGCCGTTGGTGATCTACTAATTTGAATTTAAGAGCAATTAATGCTCTAATCTGGTTGTTGACTCGATAGGCCGACTGCGGCTAGCCCGACTCGACACTTTGCTAAAAATAGGCGGTCAGTGCTTGCAGGAGGAATGTCCTTTTCGAGTGTATGCTAAGAATGGAAACCTTCATTGAATGTGATTTGCAGGTTAACGTTGCATCGAAGTCAATGAAAGCCTCAAATCAGGACATGTCTTCGGCAGTTCTCTTATCAGACGTTCTTGAGGTTCTTCAACATTGCTGATGAGGCTTGGCTGATATGAGCTTGTCCGATATCCGAAAGGAAGACTGCTGATGCATAAATTGCCTATTGTGCAGAGGACGTCCGATGTCCTATAGGCTATCTTCTTCAAGGCAATATACAATAAGCAACCCTAAACTATTCAAGCTATGCCTAAGTTCAAGTTGCCACTCTAACAGACACGCAGGCCCATTAGTCACCTTGACTTAGACTTAGGTTATGGATTCAAGCAAATCTAGGCTAAGATGCAACAGAATCACATAATTGTGACACCCGCAGCGAGAATTCAATACCCATGTCAATTCCAGCATCTCTCTCTCCCAGTACACTCCTAGGTCTTCCACCATCTATAAACCCATTAGCCAAGTCGAAACAAGAAGAGTTCTTACCTTCTAATCAAACATCGTCGATAAAATCATTTAACTTCTCCAATTTAAAACACGAACTAACCAAACAACACTCTAAATTGACCCACACATTGTCTATAAGACATAGATGTATGACACTATTCAATAACTATCAATGAATGAGACAAAAATTTAAATTTCTGGATGCGATTCTTGATCACCCCAAAAAGTGTTCTGGTGATCTGTCCGAGTCCACGTATGCAGCTAGTATGGTGGTAGGATGCCCCGGCTCTCAATAGGCACAAGTGTCAGTGGAACTTGTCCTCCGGTAGATACCTGAGATGAAAGAAAGCACCGTTAGGGAGCTGGACGTTGGTCCAGCTAAAGTCCTTCGGTGAGAGAATCAATATACAAGCGAGAGTTATGGTCTCCGGTGAGGATTCAGGCTGTTCTCAAGGAGTGAATGCTCTGAATGTTTTGGAAACTTGGTAGTTATGTGTGTTTAATTGAACTTAGGTCATAAATGAAGGCAATCATCTTGTATTTATACTGGGAGAATGTTAGCTTGAGACAGGTGGGCCTGCCAGGTGTCAACCTAGGACAGGTAGCCACATATCCATTTATGGCAGTCGCAATCTACATTGATGAGCCTTTAAGGGGAGGTGATCAGCATTGATGTAGAAGATAAACCTCCTCTGGGAATTGAGCAGATCTTCTAGAAGTAGCTTTACTTAGAAAACAAGTCACTCTTTCATCCAATAAGAAGCTGGTTGGTGGCCCTGGGATGACGTAATAGCAGGTAGGTCTTAAATGCGGCAGCTTTTGTTGACTGTCTTGAACTTCCCGGGGTGGAGACCTCGGGATCTCAGTGTTGTAGCCCGGGTCTTTAGACTTCGCGAGCTCTCAGGCCCGACACAGAAGGCGCTCTTAGTTACCCCGAGCTCCTCGGGGAGACCGGGATAGGATGAAGGGTAGACGTGCTCGGGACCCGAGCTGTAGGCAAAGCTCGGGATAGTGGTGAGCTGTCTCTCGTGCTCTAGCTAAGCATGGCCATGTGTCCCGCTTTCTGTCACGTGGAGGCAAGATCATATTTTAGTATCTTCAATTCTGATCGAGTTTCAGCATTGCATGTTTTGAAAGAGTACCAAATTTGAAGATGGAGAGACGGATGACCCCAAAGAAGTTGGCTAGGATTCCCACAGATTCCAAATCTAAACTAAATATGTTTCTAATTAAGAGAGAGACTTTAGGGACAATTAACAACATGTTGCTGGAAACAAAGGGGTCAATACCCATGCCTGATAAAAAGGGTCAGGTAGATCTTGTTTTTAATACTCTTTTCTTTCCAGAAAAATAGTTCTACTTCATTTTTTGGTTTGTTATAGAAAACCTTCCGTCTCTAAAAATATTATAGTAATAATTTCAGTGCAATTTAAAAAAATTAGAAACTAGTAAATCTGTAATACTATTAAAAAGTGAGTATAATTTAGTTTAACTTGATTTTATTAAATCTTTAAAGTGGCAGTGGTGAAGATTATGTTAGCAGCGTGGGGTAAATTAATTAAATTTAACACTCCTTCTGTTCCAGGTAAGAGTACACTTTTGACTTTTTTTAGTCAACTTAGTTAGAGTTTAACCGGTAATTAACATAAATTTAGTGGTTTTTACAAAGTTAAGAAAATTGTAATCTATAGTATTCTTAAGATAATAAAATTGCATTTCTTAAAACATAAATAAAGTATGTCAAATTTTGATTTGATTTAGTCATATGTTAACTTTTAAAAAAGAAAAATGGACTCCTTACGTGGAACGGACGGAGTACTATAGTTTTACCGGGTTAATAATTCGAGTTAAGTAGTAGTATTTCTTTTCTTTTACTTTTTTATCTTTATGCAACTGAAATTACCACAGTAGCCTCAAATTAACTGGAATATCTAACCAAACCTCACGGAAGGGATGACTCTGACCAAACGGTTTTGGGGGAGCTATGGACTTTGGCCTAACTACAAGGGGCGGTGGCACTGCATTTTATCTGATAAGCTTAGTCCTACCTTCTCCACAGAACTGAAATCGGAATCCACTGTACAAGGCTTGGGCGTGCATTTGGTTGTGATGACAATGTTTTCATGTGATAATCTGCCGATTGCTAGTTTAAATGAGTACATATTATCAAAGAAGCTCGTAAAGAATTATTGGAAAAATAACATGTCATGGGTTAAAGATCGAATTCGTAGTTGAGCTCACATAAATAATTCCGGACAAAATTGGGATCGAAAAAAGGGTGAGAAAAGAAACAAAAAAATCAGATTGTATTGGAAGCAGCCTAGTGATCAATACTAGCTACTTGGAGATTATTATTGTAGACCCGGGGATGCTGGTGTTGCAAGGTATGTGGGAATTTGATCTCCGGCCATGATCACAACGATCTTTGGCATGTTATCAACTTCACTGTTTACCGGGGCTGCCATTGTTGACTTGTGATTATCTTCTGGATCAACTGATGAGGAGCGTAAAGATCGTTTCTGATGTGAGCAAGCGAGGATGATCAATGCAACGGTAACCAGCCCTAGCATTAGAGCTAACCCTCCAAATAAGTATGGCAGTGGTGAATTCCATCGCCAAACCGCTGCGCTGGTGACAGAGGTAGTAGCAGTGTTTCCCGGCAGCCTCATCTTTTTAGTACTAATCTTTCTTTCTCTATCTCTCTGGCAAATGTTGGCGATGAAAAGATGGTGGAATGGCTCAAACAATATTTATAAAGGGTGTGCGAAATGGCACTGTACATGGGAGGGGTTAACCAAAATGTTAGTACTTGTTAAAAATTTTAAAAAAAATAAAAATAAAAGTAAAAATAAAAGTTAGCATCAACAAAGGAATAAAGTGAAGATCCTTGTGTTCTTCTTTTTAATCCAAACTACATATTAATCGTTTCATGGTTTGAAAGTCTCGCAGTGCTCATTGTTTTTCATTTATTAAAAGTCATAAAAACCATTAGCCACATAGCATTAGTATAATTAAGAAACTTTTACATTCTCCACTTAGGATTGTAATCATGTCGACATGTGATGACATAATCCTAAGGTTGTCGCATGTATGGATTTCATTTACAACACAATGATTTTGTAGCTTGTTGTTTTTTCCTTAGAATAATTTTTAAAATCCGTAGTACACACACGGTTAATTTTAATAAGAGTAATGCTGTGTGTACTAAAAATACTCTCTAATAGATTAAGTAGATTGTCCAAGTTAGCTCTTGCAAATTTGTAAGGGTAAATCCAGAAAAAGTTGCAGATAGGGGATCATATTCTAAGATATGATTATTGATTACATTTGCCATTAAAATATTAACTATCATGGTCACTAATCTCTCCCACTAAAGATGTTGGAATATTTTTTCCAAAAACAAAAGTAATTGGAAATTTTAAATAGAGATGCCCTTTAATTTATTGGTAGTCCTAATTAGTATATAAAGGTTTCAAATACAATCTTAATGCCAAAGACATCAACTTTGTACTATTCGAAACAACATTGCTAGGTTTATCATGCATCATCAGGATTATCACTTTGGTGAGAACTTTGCATTGAAGATGATGCACATGCACCTCACATGCATGCACTGTATCTTCAAGGCAAAGTTGTTACTATACCTTGCATGATGGTAACTCTAGTTGTAAACTTAGCATTTTTCTTTTTGAAATAATGTTATACTTGTAGAAAATACAAAAAAAAAAATCATCATATTAATTTATCATATATATATATATATATATATATATATATATAGTATAACGACCTAATAGAATATTAGTAGTTAATATTTTATTATTTTTTATATTACGATAAAAAATATCAAACTTATTTCTATAAGAAACATAACACTATTACTAATTAAGAAAACCCCCCATAAATATCTTTAAAATTTTCAAAAAGAAAATGGAAGAAATATTTATTTATGCTATATATGAGATATGTCTGCCACAGAAAACAAGATGAGGTGGCATTCTAACCCCCGTATGGATTGGACTGAATAAGAAGAAAGAAGTAGACATTAATGAACAAATACAAATTAATCTTTTTCACTCAAAAGACAAAAGCCTTAGCGTCGTCTAGTCGTCGCGGCAATCAAACCTAATCCATTGCTTTGAATTTTTAATGTAATCTCCGACTTCCGTTTCATCTCTCTCACCAATAAATACTACATACAGTACAGTACTTGATGACTTATGTTTAAAGAAATAAAAAAAATTAATGATTTTTTTATTGGATCATTGTAAGGGAGAATCTATTTTAACTACAAACTTTGTTAATCCACTACATTTATTAATTGTTAAATAAATAAATAATCGTCATGACACAATTGCCCTTCAAATACTTGCATTGTTTTATGATCAAGTACTTGCCTTATTTTATTTTATTTCTTTATAACTTCAAATTATTTTTTATTTTTCATATCTTCTCAAATAATTATGCCTATTAGTCAACAGAAAAAAATTAAGTCTATCCATTATTTTTTATTTAATTTCTTCAACTATTTTTTTAAAAGAAAATTGATATTAATGTCAAATTAAAAAACTAAAAGATGTTGTACAATTGCAAATTTATTATAAAAATCTTTTAAACAATCTCTAAACATATATTCATTAATTAATTTTCCATTCAAGTTATTTATTTAAAATTCATAATTTGTACTTCGTAATTTAATAGTATTATATAATTCATGTCACTCCTTTCTTTAGTCTAATTTGTCATTTATATTTTTTTATTTGTAAGCGAAAGAAATTAGACTTATGCATTATTTTCTAGTTAGATATCTCATTTATATTTTCTAATTTTTGCATATAATTTTTTTTTTATTTTCATGTTCACGATTGAATATAATACTATTTGTAAAAACAAATAAAAGATAAAAATAACTTAATTGGGTGTGAAGGGCAATTGTGTAAAGACATTGTGTGACGCCCCGAGTTCGGGATTCGGTATTAAACCCCAACTCGGTGCGCCCAACTAAATGGAACAACTAAAGTCCATCGAAGTGAACGAGCTACACGAGCTCAAAACCCAAACTATGTAGCGGAAAACCACAGCTAGTAAAATCCTGAGTTTTAAAAACTCAAATAACAAAACCATAACTAGAAAATCCCCACGGCCAAAAACGAGCCGAAGAACAATACTAATAGAAATCCCAATAATAGACCTCGACGGCTAACTACTGAGCCGGAGAAACAACAACACCAAATACTCGCGAGCTAACATGCTCGAGAAAACTACGATAATAAACGGCTCGACATCGAGTGTCGGCTCCAAAAGAATACAACATTAAAGGAGTTACAGAACAATGCTACCCATAAGTAAAGTTTACATAACTTTACATCAACCATCGTTCTTACTGAACTAAGAAATTAAGAAACATAATTATACACAAGCTCCGGAGAGCAACTACCCAAAGATCATTCTGCAGCACCCGCAAGTCTCACCGATCGCACTATATCGTCCTTCGATTGCAATCTAAAAGAGTTAACACAAGAAGAGTGAGTCTAAAAGACCCCGTAAGCCACTATAATGCATTGTATGCTATGAGAATGAATGCAACAAGAAACCAAACTCTACATATAGCTAGTCTAAGTAGCACTTCCGCTTACCTAACATCTCACCCACAAACCGCAAGTCAAGGGACTATTCTAACTTGGCCAATAATCAACAAACTATCACATGTAACTATATGACATGGCATGATGCTCAATAGTAGGAATAACGTGGTAATAACATTTATATACCGTAACGATCATGTATCATGTTAAAAGTGTACAAGTCACATAATTCACTTAGCACTTTGGTGTTCACATAAGTGCAACTCCATTAAACCATATCATGAAGGATATTATTTCTCTTTCTTCCAACTTCGCGTTGCTCTGCAATACACGAGAAAACATATGTGCCTCGATACCCGTGTACGTAGTATCGACGTCCCCGACACAATCCCGTCGGGTTCAACATAGCAAACCAAAGTCGCGTATTACAACAACTGGGCTACATCCCACTGCGGCCAACAGTGAGGGTGTGTGCAACCGTACGGCGACTTATAGCGATTACAAAACAAATTCGTAAAGCTATAGGTCGTCCCACCTTGATTAGTCAAATAATGCCACTGGACTCAATACAATGCACAAGTAGATATTTACTCGTCATTCTCAACAAATCATCATGTGTTCTATGAATTACATATCAAATTAACTCAATGTGCTAGTACATACTATACACACAATCAATCATCAAAGTAGGATGATTGTCCTACGATCAATCATCAAAGTAGGATGATTGTCCTATCTCATACTAGAACAATCACAACATGTCCGAAATTATTGAACAGATAGACAGAACAAGGCAATAGGCAAAGTAGGCCCATTGTACAACTCAATTACTAAACGCGTGATAGCTAGACACATTCATGAACTCCAATGTAAGGTATTTATACCTTATAATCAATCGACAAACAAGGTCCATAATGCGGAACCTATATAACACGAGGATAGGTTATTCATCCTAATCCCAAACTAAGGTAACATGTTTCTCACATGTACGCCAACTCATAACCCCACGTAGGTAAGTCTACTCGTACTTACAACCGTTAATTAAGGCGCATTGGCTACGCTCAACGAGGATCTCTAAGTATCCTACCGTCACACAATCTCTTTCATCTCATGTGCATCATAATATATTGCATATACTTATCGTTGCATACTTCAACTTTATTCAATTTAACTCGTAGTCGCTAACATTTGACTAAGTCAACCAAGGTCAACGTTTCACTAAGTCATGAACCCGTCAATTCGACATCCCACATGGTAGGGAATTAATATAAGTCATGTAGGTATTACTACTACCCATTTCTCAACTCCGTAGAGTCAACTATATACATTAATGAAATTACCACAATAATTGACGTATAATTATTACGTCCTATTCGACTCCGCGAGTCACCACGACTAGTGTATAGTTCGTATAGTATTTAAGTACAATTATACCATCTCATATTGACTCCGCTAGAGTCGTTACCGATATTAACATGTCGGGACAAACCGTAGTATCGTCCCTATAAACTCCTATCAATTGCAATGCCCAACGCACGAAGAGTCTACTACTCGTAACAATTTCATAAGGTTTCCGCTAGTGCGTAAACGACAAAACCTCAATGCTTTGATATACTCGAACTTAAGAAATACATAGCGAGGTACAATTAAATTAAACAAGTCTTCGGCGACATTATGGCCGGAACCCAACTAATATCACACAAGTATACTCCAACCTCAATGAGTTCCTATTACTCGGCATAATAATTACTAAGGCAACCGCAACAACACAACAACCACAACAATAATACCAACAACGTCAAGCTCTACGAGTCTCTATTACTCGAAGTCTACGAACTCAACAATGATTCATCAATTCTTTCTTTATTCGAAATCCTTAAATCAAGCAAGTAACGGAATATAACCTAACATCATTCGTAGGGACGATTATATATATACGTCTCCCAATAAAAGTCACGACTATCGTCGCTAACACACCCTATATGCTTTACTCTTCCAATTCAACTCGTAAAACACACAAAGCATTATAGTTACTTACCTTCACCGCAAATCCACCACGAAATCCAAGAGCTTATGGTGAAAACGTACTCCTCCACGACCTCTACGCCGCCACGGAGTCAAATCAACGATCCCAAACTCGAACCAAGCTCGAATCAAACTTCCTCTCTCTAACACCACTTTCTCTCTAAGATGTGGGAGAAGAGATGGGTTTATGATATACTAACAGATCGGACGATCCCTTTGGGTAGAAATGTTCTCCTCGTCGTCCTCTACGCTACGGCGAAGACGGCTCGTCGATCCGACAAGCGGAGCTCAAGATATCGCGAAATCTTTCTCTTCTCTCTCTCTCTCTCTTGCTCTCTCTAAAATCTGAGTTGGGAGGAAGAAATGAGGGAGGAAAATAGAGTGTGATCTTTTATTAATACCATGGGTAAGTGTTTGGCCCAATCCCGGGCTTGTTTGAGCATTTTAAACCACTTAAAAATGTTAAAAACCGAGAAAGACGAAAACCGGACGAACAGGACGGGCAGGGCGATCGCTCGCCTTAAACAGGCGATCGCTTTGTCTTCGAAACGGGCGATCGCTTTGATCTGCCCGGGCGATCGCTCGTGTCCAGATCCTCCGAACTCTCCGAAAATGCTCAAACGCCCGAAATGGTCCTAGATGATCCCGAAGTGATTCTAAGTCTTTGAGAAGGTCGAAATACTCAAGAGAGGTTCTCGAAAGTTCCGAAACAACGTTAGAAGTTCAACGTAAAGCTCGCATAATCAACCATACAAAGGTTCAAGTACAAATCGGGGCATATGAAACACTCGAAATGAGTCGGCGTGCTTAACGACAAGATCAACGTGATCAATAGTCGTGAAGGAGTCTAAACCAAGGTTAGGTCAATCACCCAAAGAGAAGACGTAACGTATACGAACGCTAATCGATGTCAAGGAAAATCTCGAATGGATAAAGGAACAAAGCGCAACTCACCCCGAGTTAAACGCGTCAAATATGATTCTCGACCTCACACGTCATGCTTAACGAGCATGACACCTCACTCTCTGAGGGTTTTAAAGTCAACATCGAGAGACCACGAGTGAACTCAGAATGAAGTTGGGTCGGGGTATTACATCCTCTCACCCTTAAAGGAATTCGGCCGCGAATTCATGAGTTAGACGTCCATGGGACTTACAATTGCTACAACAAGGTTATACAATGACCCACACAAACACGCTTCCACCACGCTTCCGTGCGCTAAACAAATCTCCACTTCCCGTGGTACAACTCTCAACAATTACTCACGGAAAAACCCGCGATCAATAGGTCTAGGTCAATACTCCCTTGGTTCGCAAGGTTATACGATGACATACTATCATCAAAGAAATAGACTTGAATCAAATGGTGCAACACATGTAACACCTCGAAGTCATACAAGTCATAATGACTCTACTATGAATAATAACACTACCGACTACATCACCGTCCGACAAAATAAAAGGCCAAGGGAATCGCAAGTTAACATGCTCGCGATACACTATTCACGTCAATAAGTCACAAGGTTAACATAAATGAAAATAAGAGTTTCGAACTCGAATACATTCGACGGAACGGCGGTACCATTGGACACCACTACCACATACTATACGTGTTACTCGAATCACGAGTGTATCACACTCTTAACGATTATATTCTCGTGTCGACTACGAGATATAATATTCTAACGAATGAGTACCCAAATCGAGTACACAAGATAGTCCAAAAACAGGAAACGAATAAATGATAGAATAAGTCACGATGAACATGACTCTTACGGGTTCAATCACAAGGTCTCACCTCTTAGCCTTGACTCGCTCGTTGGAGTCTTGGCTCGGTGCATGAGGGTTCGGTGGGATCACTTGCTCCACTCGAGGTGTCTCACCCGGGGCCACATTCGTTGGTCCTCAAGTTCTTTCGCCTCGTAATGCGTGTCCGAGTTGAAATACGGCGGATGCATAACCGACATCCTTGCAGTCTTCCTAGTTCGTGCCATCTGCTATAGGCACACAACGAGACATTAAATCTCGAAGGGAAGTTAAACACATTAAGTGGTTCAACTAAAGTCATACTAATCAACATAACATTCTCGATTCTCAACCCAACACAATTAACATGCACGTAGGGTTTTAAAGATAACCACATCACTATGACAAAGGGGTACATGCGCAAGGTGACACGATTTATTCGTATCGCAAAAGTCTATAAGGAAAGATTGAATTAATACAATGTATCCAGTTACAACACCGCACATACCACACACCAAACACACGCTCACCATTGGGGTGGCAAACCAACTTGATATCTTCAAGGTGAAACAAGCAAACTTATAACACACGGACAAGATACAAGTCTCAAGGGCTAATCGCATGCCCGAAATACTCATGTTCAACTAAGCACAACGGCTCACATAATACCAAATCAAGTCAAACCAATACACGAGAAATGAAACACAATCCACGCACGAGATACACAAATTTGTTCAAGTGCAATATTCCATTTACTTGTCCATTCCTTGGCCACGTGGTTAGACAATTTCTATCTATCATGCTATCATCTTAGTCTTGACGAATATCTCTTGACAACCAAATCGGGGCCCTTCAAGTGGCTTCAAAAGCTACCGTCACGGGCGTTAGGGACATGTGATTACAAATATGCCCTTAGAGTCGGTCTCATGCACATAAGTATCAAATACAAGCAAATGCACCTATGTGACACAATCTAGTATGTACAAATGTCGCATTCCATGATGTGATATGAAATAAGGCGTTTAAGTTAGTACGGACTCTTATACTCGCACTTATCGAAACTTGACACTCCATAATAAGCACTAGGGGGCTCGTGACCCAGAATCTCGGGTCTTCCACCTTTATCTCCTTAAATGATTACCAACCTCAAGACTAAGACGTTCCTTAAAACATCTCGACTATACATCTCAAAATCAAGGAG
This sequence comes from Platycodon grandiflorus, assembly GCA_016624345.1. Taxonomy (NCBI): domain Eukaryota; kingdom Viridiplantae; phylum Streptophyta; class Magnoliopsida; order Asterales; family Campanulaceae; genus Platycodon; species Platycodon grandiflorus. The sequence continues at coordinate 27,215,476 of CM028361.1, forward strand.
ACAACCTATAATGGTCAAATCTCACTACTAAACTTATCACACGACTCACACTTAGTCGACAACATTTTAGCGAGGGCTTAATACATAATCACGAATCTCCTTAAGAGAAATTAACGGACTACCAATCATTTGTCTCCGCTCTCGTGAGCGTAAGAACTCAACCATCCCAGTCCTACATGGACTCACTCCAAAAATTCACCAACATCAACACAACGCTTATACTCAAACACTCGGCGTTAATCACTCAACCCAATGCCCAAACCACCTAAGCCGAGGATCCTATCTGGCGAATAGCTAACTTAAGCTCGATACCAGCGTGACGCCCGAGTTCGGGATTCGGTATTAAACCCCAACTCGGTGCGCCCAACTAAATGGAACAACTAAAGTCCATCGAAGTGAACGAGCTACACGAGCTCAAAACCCAAACTATGTAGCGGAAAACCACAGCTAGTAAAATCCCGAGTTTTAAAACTCAAATAACAAAACCATAACTAGAAAATCCCCACGGCCAAAAACGAGCCGAAGAACAATACTAATAGAAATCCCAATAATAGACCTCGACGGCTAACTACGAGCCGAGAAACAACAACACCAAATACTCGCGAGCTAACATGCTCGAGAAAACTACGATAATAAACGGCTCGACATCGAGTGTCGGCTCCAAAAGAATACAACATTAAAGGAGTTACGAACAATGCTACCCATAAGTAAAGTTTACATAACTTTACATCAACCATCGTTCTTCTTGAACTAAGAAATTAAGAAACATAATTATACACAAGCTCAGGAGAGCAACTACCCAAAGATCATTCGGACCGCAAGTCTCACCGATCGCACTATATCGTCCTTCGATTGCAATCTAAAAGAGTTAACACAAGAAGAGTGAGTCTAAAAGACCCCGTAAGCCACTATAATGCATTGTATGCTATGAGAATGAATGCAACAAGAAACCAAACTCTACATATAGCTAGTCTAAGTAGCACTTCCGACACCTAACATCTCGGCCACAAACCAAGTCAAGGGACTATTCTAACTTGGCCAATAATCAACAAACTATCACATGTAACTATATGACATGGCATGATGCTCAATAGTAGGAATAACGTGGTAATAACATTTATATACCGTAACGATCATGTATCATGTTAAAAGTGTACAAGTCACATAATTCACTTAGCACTTTGGTGTTCACATAAGTGCAACTCCATTAAACCATATCATGAAGGATATTATTTCTCTTTCTTCCAACTTCGCGTTGCTCGCAATACACGAGAAAACATATGTGCCTCGATACCCGTGTACGTAGTATCGACGTCCCCGACACAATCCCGTCGGGTTCAACATAGCAAACCAAAGTCGCGCGTATTGCTACAACAATGGGGCTACATCCCACTGCGGCCAACAGTGAGGGTGTGTGCAACCGACGGCGACTTATAGCGATTACAAAACAAATTCGTAAAGCTATAGGTCGTCCCACCTTGATTAGTCAAATAATGCCACTGGACTCAATACAATGCACAAGTAGATATTTACTCGTCATTCTCAACAAATCATCATGTGTTCTATGAATTACATATCAAATTAACTCAATGTGCTAGTACATACTATACACACAATCAATCATCAAAGTAGGATGATTGTCCTACGATCAATCATCAAAGTAGGATGATTGTCCTATCTCATACTAGAACAATCACAACATGTCCGAAATTATTGAACAGATAGACAGAACAAGGCAATAGGCAAAGTAGGCCCATTGTACAACTCAATTACTAAACAGTGTCTGTGATAGCTAGACACATTCATGAACTCCAATGTAAGGTATTTATACCTTATAATCAACTGACAAACAAGGTCCATAATGCGGAACCTATATAACACGAGGATAGGTTATTCATCCTAATCCCAAACTAAGGTAACATGTTTCTCACATGTACGCCAACTCATAACCCCACGTAGGTAAGTCTACTCGTACTTACAACCGTTAATTAAGGCGCATTGGCTACGCTCAACTGAGGATCTCTAAGTATCCTACCGTCACACAATCTCTTTCATCTCATGTGCATCATAATATATTGCATATACTTATCGTTGCATACTTCAACTTTATTCAATTTAACTCGTAGTCAGCTAACATTTGACTAAGTCAACCAAGGTCAACGTTTCACTAAGTCATGAACCCGTCAATTCGACATCCCACATGGTAGGGAATTAATATAAGTCATGTAGGTATTACTACTACCCATTTCTCAACTCCGTAGAGTCAACTATATACATTAATGAAATTACCACAATAATTGACGTATAATTATTACGTCCTATTCGACTCCGCGAGTCGGTCACGACTAGTGTATAGTTCGTATAGTATTTAAGTACAATTATACCATCTCATATTGACTCCGCTAGAGTCGTTACCGATATTAACATGTCGGGACAAACCGTAGTATCGTCCCTATAAACTCCTATCAATTGCAATGCCCAACGCACGAAGAGTCTACTACTCGTAACAATTTCATAAGGTTTCCGCTAGTGCGTAAACGACAAAACCTCAATGCTTTGATATACTCGAACTTAAGAAATACATAGCGAGGTACAATTAAATTAAACAAGTCTTCGGCGACATTATGGCCGAACCCAACTAATATCACACAAGTATACTCCAACCTCAATGAGTTCCTATTACTCGGCATAATAATTACTAAGGCAACCGCAACAACACAACAACCACAACAATAATACCAACAACGTCAAGCTCTACGAGTCTCTATTACTCGAAGTCTACGAACTCAACAATGATTCATCAATTCTTTCTTTATTCCGAAATCCTTAAATCAAGCAAGTAACGGAATATAACCTAACATCATTCGTAGGGACGATTATATATATACGTCTCCCAATAAAAGTCACGACTATCGTCGCTAACACACCCTATATGCTTTACTCTTCCAATTCAACTCGTAAAACACACAAAGCATTATAGTTACTTACCTTCACCGCAAATCCACCACGAAATCCAAGAGCTTATGGTGAAAACGTACTCCTCCACGACCTCTACGCCGCCACGGAGTCAAATCAACGATCCCAAACTCGAACCAAGCTCGAATCAAACTTCCTCTCTCTCTAACACCACTTTCTCTCTCTAAGATGTGGGAGAAGAGATGGGTTTATGATATACTAACAGATCGGACGATCCCTTTGGGTAGAAATGTTCTCCTCGTCGTCCTCTACGCTACGGCGAAGACGGCTCGTCGATCCGACAAGCGGAGCTCAAGATATCGCGAAATCTTTCTCTTCTCTCTCTCCTCTCTCTCTTCTTGCTCTCTCTCTAAAATCTGAGTTGGGAGGAAGAAATGAGGGAGGAAAATAGAGTGTGATCTTTTATTAATACCATGGGTAAGTGTTTGGCCCAATCCCGGGCTTGTTTGAGCATTTTAAACCACTTAAAAATGTTAAAAACCGAGAAAGACGAAAACCGGACGAACAGGACGGGCGGGCGATCGCTCGCCTTAAACAGGCGATCGCTTTGTCTTCGGAAACGGGCGATCGCTTTGATCTGCCCGGGCGATCGCTCGTGTCCAGATCCTCCGAACTCTCCGAAAATGCTCCGAAACGCCCGAAATGGTCCTAGATGATCCCGAAGTGATTCTAAGTCTTTGAGAAGGTCGAAATACTCAAGAGAGGTTCTCGAAAGTTCCAGAAACAACGTTAGAAGTTCAACGTAAAGCTCGCATAATCAACCATACAAAGGTTCAAGTACAAATCGGGGCATATGAAACACTCGAAATGAGTCGGCGTGCGGCTTAACGACAAGATCAACGTGATCAATAGTCGTGAAGGAGTCTAAACCAAGGTTAGGTCAATCACCCAAAGAGAAGACGTAACGTATACGAACGCTAATCGATGTCAAGGAAAATCTCGAATGGATAAAGGAACAAAGCGCAACTCACCCTGAGTTAAACGCGCGTCAAATATGATTCTCGACCTCACACGTCATGCTTAACGAGCATGACACCTCACTCTCTGAGGGTTTTAAAGTCAACATCGAGAGACCACGAGTGAACTCAGAATGAAGTTGGGTCGGGGTATTACACATTGATTAACCTAATTAAATTTTAGTGAATGTAGTGGATAAAAAAAATTTGTAGTGAAAATAGAATCTCCTTAATCGTAAATGATGTAGGGTTAAATTGCAGCCCCCCCCCCCCCAAAACTTTTGGAAATAGGCAGCAACACCCCAGCCAAGGACGCTAATGTTGACTGTTAATTTGAGGGATAAAATAGACAGTATGAATTTACACAATCCAACATTCTATCTTACACACCATAACTAGACAGTCTAGACCACTTTCCAACAATCACTGAATCACCTCATTCGCTGTCGACGATCACCATCTCCAGCAATGTTCTCATCGGTGGCGTATTTTGGGTATGGTTTCTCTCTCTCCCCCAATAACCATCGCAACCTGCATTATCAAAGGCTAAAACATTTTAATCTAACTCTTTTGTTTTCTGGATCAAAGTTACTTCTGTAACAATGATTACAAGAACTAAAAAACACCACCAGATCACTAGAAAATGGTGGCTCCTTTCATACGCAATCTACCCAGAGAAACTGTAATCCCTTAACATCACTAAGAAGTTTCCCCATTTTCTCTTTTCTTATAAAACCAGTATTTTTTTTTTCTATAGTAGTATTGAATCAATTTTCATAATTTCAAGAACCCCACCTTTCTAAAGTTATGTAGACTTTATGTGTTTCTGAGTAATTGCATTTTTTTTATTCTTGAAGGTGGACAAGTGTATGACTCCATTACAATAGCTTGAATATAAACATACAGATGCTTTCTTCTGTTTTCTTTTTTATTTTTTTTCCTCCCTATTTTTGGTCCACCTATGATGGGTAGGGAAATTCTCAGTTGCTTGTTTACAATTAGGTACAACTTACAAGGAGATTTCTGGTTTGATTTTTAGGATTCCAAATCATTTAAAATTTAAATGGAACGTGTATATTCAAGCTTTAGGTTCAAGCTTTTAGCTTTTAGAACCACTTAAAGGGGAAATTATATAAATGTCCATCGTACTATGGTTTGGTAGTTGATTTGACCCTGTACTTTCAATATCCTAAATCTACTAAATGTACTTACGAATTGAGTGCAATATAGTCCTTCTGACTAACGGCCTATCCAATTTTTTAACGATTATTAACTCTCCATCCTATATTTTTTAAAGGGCTGTTGATATGTTCTCCGTGAGCCATTTAATAATAAGAGGTATTTCGGGCTAAATCTCAGTATCCAAGACTCCAATGACTAGATCTAAACTGAAATCCGACTCCTTCAACAGGCTAGCATGGTCGGAAGTTAGCCCAAAAACTCAGGGGAACGCATGGTGTGCACGTGACGAGTTTGAATATCCCTCATAAAATGGCTCACGTAGACCATATCAGCAGCCATGTTATAAAATAGGATGTGGAGTTAACGATCGTTAAAAAAATAGATGAACTGTTAGTCAGAAGGATTACATTGCACTCAATTCGTGCGTACATTGGTTAGATTTAGGATATTAGGGGTACGGAATCAAATTAATTACCAACGATAGTACGATAATCATTTATATAATTTTTCCCCATTTATATTGGTGAAATATTGATTGGTTCAAGAACCTTAAAAATCATCATCCAAAGGGCCCATATTTACGATTCTCAAGATCCACACAGCCTGACTATTACAAATCCTTACTATCCTTTCACGTAGCTTATTGTAAATTCCATCAATTAACAATCTCATTAGAATTGTTCTTTTCGTAAATTTCAGTATATAAATAAATAAATAAATATATATATATATATATATATTTAAAGTTAGTGAGGATGCCTTAGGTTGTAACACCTTATCCCATTTGGTTAAAGTTGCATTCTCATGACTTGATTTTTGGAATTCTAGGGAGGGTGTCATTAGTTAATAGTTTTAGCTAAGTACTATAGGTATGATATTGACATATTGAGGAATATAACATTTTTCAAATACATTAGTAGTGGAACTTTAGTTATTGGTAATTAAGGAAATGACAAAGCTAGAAAATAAAACAATGTTTTTAGTGAGATTTGATCACACACCCTTTTAAATAAAAACACCAACATTAGACCAACTCAACCATTTATATTTTACTCCATTTATTTATTCAAAAAATTACATATATTATCATTAGGTGGTGAAGAAGATTCTCACATGAAGAGGTTTTGTAATCGATATTAGCTACTTGAAAGATATTGTCCTGGTTCATTCAAATACGTAATCATGTATCTATATAAATCCTCTTCATTTTAGAGCCCGTTTGGTGTAGCGTTTTGAAAACGCAGTGTTTTAAAAATGCAGCGTTTCTAAAACGCAGATTATTTAAAACGCGGCTTTTTTCTTTATAAATGCGTTTGGGGTATTATGTCAAAACGCTGCTTTTTATTCCCTACTGCGTTTTAAAATCTGCGTTTTGGGAAAAAGCTAGGAATTCCAGCGTTTTAAAACGCAGCTGCGTTTTGAAAACGCAGCATTTTCTACCGCAGCATTGAAACGCTAAGTTAAGGAATAAACTGCGTTTTAACCTTGCGTTTTGGCCAAAACGCGCGAACAAACGAGCTCTTAGTATCAAAAATGGCGCAGCAGAAATCAATAGCTCCATCCCTAACCATAACGATACTATGCAATTCGTTCTTTCACGTTTCCAATCCATTGGCATCGATGTTGAAGGAACAATAGCTCTCTTAGGTAAATCAATCATGATTCTAACAAATGGAGTACTACTTTATGAATTATGATCTTTGTGTAGTAAACTAACTCTCTTATTATGTCTCCTTCTGTCTAGGTGCTCATTCTGTAGGCAGAGTTCATTGTGAAATGTAGTTAACAGATTTTACCCAAAAGTTGACCCGACCTTGGACCCGGAACATTTAATACAATTCTTGATGATTTTTACTCTTTGTTTTGACCTTTATTATTTGATTTTGTTTTAGTTTTGGACTTGGTTTTGGTTTTTGATTTTTGCTTTTTATATAAAAAATAAATTTTTTTTTAATTTTCTTCTATTTTTTACTTTTGGTTATCATTGCGGTTAGCCTTTGCTATTGACTTTTGGTTTTCATTTAGGTTATAGTTTTTATTTTAGTTTTAAATTTCATTTGTAGTTTATGATTATTAATGTTTATGCATTCATTTTTGGTTTTGGTTCTCCATATTTTTATTCATGAACTTACTTTTTCTTTCACCGGAGAGCGGGTCCTGATGGCAGTAATCTGCCCGTGAGGAAGGCACCCGCGTATGAAAGGTCTCAGTAAACTTGATTCTCAAAATTGTCGACCAAGTTTTCTGGGTTTGATTATTTTATTTTATGTTTTGTTATTTAATTATGATTAGGGTTTTGATTTTTCCTTGATTTTGCTCTTTATTTTGTCTTTATTTTGGTTTAGAATTAAGTTTCATTGGGATTTGATATTTTATTATTGAGTTTATTTGTCTTGATTTTTAAATGCTTCACATTTGGTTACATTTACCAATGCAAATAAAAGAATAAAATCATTTTAAACGGTTATGGAAATCAAATAGAAAGTGCATTCAATTGCTTTAAAAAAAGATTGGAAGTCAAAATAGTTTAAACCATAGCCATGCCATATGACTATAAATTCCTTAAGAAAGTCAGAGAGATCACTTTACAAATCTTGTGTTCCTTGAGTCTTTCAACCTTATTAGGCTACGGAGCATGCGATAAGACATTGAAAATGTCAAGTATTTTCAAAAGGCTATAACTATCTTCAAAGAAGCTTATTAAAAATCTATCACAACTGCTTTAAAAAAAAAAAAAATCTATTACAACTTGAAGGCATCATATGCTTTACGCTCTTTTCGCGGTTAAAAGTGTCAATTCAGTTATCTTAAATTTTATGATTTTTACAATAAAATAAATAAATTAAAAAATTTTATGGGTTGAATTTGAATGTTAGTTGTGTTATGAAAAGAAGATACTCCTTCCGTTCTAGGCAAAGAGTCCACTTTTAATTTTTTGGGTCAACTTAATTAAAGTTTGACCGATAATTTATATAAATTTAGTTGTTTTTTCAACGTTATGACAGTTGTAATTCATAGTATTCTTAAGATAGTTTTTAATTAATGAAATTTTATTTCCTAAAACATGAGTAAAAGTTGTAAAATTTTAATTTAATTTAATCACACGTTGACTTCTATAAAAGAAAAGTTAACTATTTGTCTGAAACGAAGAGAGTATTTTAATTGGATTTTAACTAATGATAAAATTTGTAATAAAAAATTAATTCAAAAACCCACTCACTGGCAAATGAGAATATATATCGATTATAATCAGTAGATCACCAATATAGAAAAGTAAAAGAGAACGCAATATTTTCTGAGAACTCTATCCCCAATCACCAATAATTTTTAAATTATCTCGTTCGTAGGACGGGTATTCTACTAGTTCTTCAGTACGTTGGTCAATACTTTTAAGACTAGCTACCTTGATGAATACTGTTTTGGGAAAGGTTCTCAAGTGTGTTGTGGAGTGTGTTAATGTGTGAAAGAAAATGGAGTATTTACTGATGCTAAATTTAAATGGAGCTAGCATCTTGTTTTAGTGGGGTTTCACCGGAGAAGATGGCTGGAAATTTTCCTTTTTAATTGTGTTTTGATATCTTTATATGCTTAATGTCTAATTTATCCCTCAAATTAACAGTCAACAGTAGACGCCGTTGGATCTTGGGGGGCACTGCAATTTGGCTAAACATTAGGGGAGAGGGCATAATTAACCATTGATGTACGTAGATGAGTTTTACTTTACGTCAAAGTAGTTTCTTTTGTTACATTTTCTTTTTTCAACCTTCATATATTATTATGAGCACTAATTAATCCCATGTATAATTGTATTAATTAATTCAAAAGAATCGGAGTGGTGTTCAAATTCCAAAAAATTATTACTATATATATATATATATATATATAATGAAATATTACGTTCACTTATGTTCCCCACTAAAGAGATGGAAGTTGGGATGCTCTTTCGTGTAAACAAAAGTTTCAAAGCAAATATAATTATTTATAATGCCAGCCAATGACCCATTAATTTGGTGTATCCATTTTAACTTACCCCTTTTTTATTCAGAAAACTTTGCGTCTACTAGCCGTCGCATCCACTAACCCAACTTGCTTTCGCGTCATCACTATATATATATATGTTTCCTTTTGGATGATCTTCTTCGTACGTAGTTGGTACAATATTTGATGATTTGATTAATCTTTACGAAAAATAATCGGATTTGCTTTTTCAACAGTTTACATTTTCAATCTATATATTTGTCGAGTCTCAACTTTATTTCTTTTTGTTGTTTTCCTTTTCTTTGATCTTACTTACACTTGAGAGTAAACGACTAATTCAAACATCTATGTAAGCAGTCTTACAATGCATTTTTTCTAATTATATGCATTTTTATATATTATTATGGCTGCATTTTTTTATGTAGAAAACTCATGTAAGAAAACAGTTACCAAGAAAGTTATGGTAAAGCGAAGTGAAACAAAAAGAAAATGAATGCAAAGTTATTTTTCTGCATGTGTTTGAATAAAGAAAGATATGAGAAAATTTGGTTTATAACTTTCTTACTATTCAAAAACCTACTAAAAATGTAGGATGCAATAGGCAGGAACGTTTTTCCAGTAGGAAAGTGTTTGTAGAGGCAATCATAATTATTTTATTTTTCCTTTACGGCACTTTCGTTTGTGAGATTCAAACACAACCTTTATAAGCTTAAGTGTGAATTTATATGTGATGGACTTGGTTTTGCTTAAAATCACAACATGGGCATAGAAAATACATGGTGGGCGGGGGGTTTCAGCTTAATTCATCAACCAACTCATGCATGATATAATTGCATTGGAAAAGTTTTTTTTTTTTTTTAAATGTGTAAATTTTAGGTGACATCCAATTTTTTTATATTCACGTTTGTATTGGTGATGTGATTTATCATGCGGTTATAATGTGATTACTACGAATTTATATTTCCCAAAAATCACCACTTACAACAATTAATGGGTAAATCATAGTACTAGTAAATGTTTTCATCTCCGGCGGCATTGATTGTTAAAATTGATGTCAGTCATGGGAATTAAAGAAAGGGCCCAATACGTTCAGCTCTGCCCATGTCATTGTGGAGACTGGATTTCGGAATTATTAATTCAGCGGTTCACATTATTTTTAGATATGGAATGATATTGCGGTCACTTTGTTATGTTTCCCACTAAGGAGATTGGGATTGAAACTCGTAGCTTAATTTCAAAAACAATGGTAATCACTAAGCCCATTTTTTCTCTCTTAGTTTTTAATTTTATATTCTTAAAAAGACTTGGCGTCTACTACTGGTCGCATCCACCAACCCAATATATAGGCAACTATCACTCATTTTCCACAAGTAAACATCACTAATATTTTTTTAGCGTGGGCTATTAACATCCCTATTCTCTTTTACTACGCTTATCATAAATATTTCACACTAACCTAATTTATTAATACACTACCTCAATGTTTTCTTTTTTATCCCTTTCTAAATAATTTATTTTTATTTTCTTCTAAAACACACACACACGTCAAAACCTAATTTATTTTTATTTTTATTTTTCATTTTAAAAAAAGAATGTGGACTCTTTGCCTTGAATGGAGGAAGTATTAAAGTTGGTCATGATTACAAAAATATTTGAGCATAGTCAAGATGTTTATAGCATAAACATAGGGTGATTTGAAAGTTTTATAGAGATTGTAAGTATAATCTTTAATTTAAAAGTTGACTCTTTAAGTGGAATAATCAACAATATCTTCAATGACTGACTGTAGAAGATCATAGTTCTTGTGTGACTGATCCCAAAATAGAATAGTGTACTATTTATCTGAAACGGATAGAGCACGTAAGAACCTCGAAAATTTGTTAAATCGTCATTTTATCTCTCACTCCATGGCTAGCTGTGTTAAGCAAAATATTTTTTTCTTGGGGTTGCTCTCACCTTTACCAAAAAGCTCCAAGTAAAACACGGATTTAACATTACAAATTTTCTCTCCATCCTCCACAACCGTGTCTTCTTTTAAAGTTACGTTTGACTACTAAGTGTCATGCTTTAGAATTAGAATTAGAATTAATTGAACAATTTGGGTTTTACGAAATTTAAAGGCTTAATTATCAATTTGGTCACTGTACTTTGCAATTTTTTTCAGTAAGCTCACTCTACTTACTTTTTCTCCTACTTAATCACTGTACTTGGTATTTCAAGTCAAGTTCATCACTCCGTCCGATTTCGTTGATGAAATTCTAAATTTTTTTCTAAAAACCCGAAAATGCCCTTATTCAAGTCATGCACTGCACGCGTGACCATCCAATGGTGACTTTTTTTTTTTTTTTTTTTTTGATGTCCTAAGGGGGCGTGGGAAGAGATCGAACCTGAGACCTCACACTCTGTGAAGCCCCAGCTCTACCACTGGGCCACCCCTAAGGACATCCAATGGTGACCTTATTGAATAGTTGTACAATTTTTTTTTTTTTAAATTGTAGTATAATATTCTATCAAATTAATGAAGATAACTATTCATCATAATTATTTTATCAAACATATTTTTTATACAACTAAAAACACATAGTCCACGCAAGCAGTCATTTATGCAAGATAGGGGCCCACATATTTCACGTTAGTAGCCCCGTTAAAAAATAATTGAATGATCTTCAAAAATTATTTTTAAAATATAATTATATTCAATCCTTAAACAATTCTCCTTTGATCAGAAAAAATATATCATTCTTCAATATGTTCCAAAATAATTATTTTATTTTTAATTTTATTAAAAATCTTTAAATATATATCTAAAATATCTTTATTGAGTGCAAGATGGAAAAAAAAACAAAAACAAAAAACAAATAATTTGATATCATTAAAGGATACTTACAAATTAAAAAAAATGATTAGAAACGAAAATACATATATTGACCACCAATAAAAAATACTTATTCTGAAATGAAAATATTATAATAAACGACCACTAATTTGCATATATTGACAATACTTAACTTTTGTCAGACATTAAGTCAACAAACACCGATATTGAATAATGATAATTTTCTCAAAAATATTCTTAATATGTATCAATTAATTTCTTAATCAAATTAAATTTATGCGGAGCACGGGCTCAATAACTAGTTATTTTTAAAGACTAGATACAAGGACTAGCATTGCATGTCGACAATACGACTTGGTAAAAAATATATTCTTACAAAAGCATTAATATTAATTAATATTATTAAAATATTAAATTTACGTACGTACACATAATTATCTTCTCACAAACAAATATTGATCTTGACAAAAGTTTGAAGATGGACATCTTGAAATGAAATTGACAGTACCTAGTCTTTTTCGAGTTATATACATGCATATGAAAAACAAAAAGTTTCTACTTTTGTTTAATTATGTGCATGCTTAGGAAGATTATAAAAGTGAATGAAACATTTATGAATAATGCATAAAAAGTTTAGAGTAGTGCTAATTAAGCCTTTTTATTATTTTAAGTTAATATGTTTGCTAATTTGTAAATTTATAAAAATATTCTATATTATTTATTTATGTTATTTGTATGCATGCTTTTTTCATATTTGTATTTTAAATCTGTATGCATGTTTTTTTTTTAATATATTTGTATTTAAAAAATCTGTATTTATGTTTTTTTTTAATATTTGTATGCATAGTTTTAAGTTAATTTGTATTATTTTAGGATTAAGTTTGTGTGCTATTAAGTTTACATGTTAGGGGTAGTAATTCATAAGTTTTGATTAACATGAGCCTGAGAATTATCTTAGGGGCAATAATGTCTTTTCACGCGATTCGTCCATGGAATTAACGGCAGTTAGTCTGGGTGACCTGCCTTTTGATTCGAAATGCCAAGTACAGTGGTTAATTAGGAGAAAAAGTAAGTAAAGTGAGCTTACTGAAAAAAGTTGCAAAATAAAGTGACCAAATTGATAATTAAGCCAAATTTAAATTATTTTTCTAAATTCAATTTTGAGCTCTGAAATTAAGGAGTGGCATACACATCCCCTTATATACTAACTAGTTTTACACCCGTGCGTTTAACGCACGGACATATATCTTTTTCAACTAAATAGCACTCAAGCAAAATAAAGAGGAAAATTAAAATAAAAAGAATAAATGGAGGTAAAGTAATGTTGGGGACAACTAATTAAATAGAAATACAATGATATATCGGTAATATTATAGTTTCTGAAAAAAAAAATTCTTTTACACAAGATTTGATGTTTTATTTCTTGGTTTTCCCTCTTTAGCACATATTTTTTAATTAAATTATTTATGAATAGTATAAATTACTTTTTCTTAAATTATATTACATAAATAAAAAAAAAGAAAAATCATTATAGTGAAATTTATAAAATAATTATAAGACTTGGTTGTCATTGTATAATTTCAGGTAATTACATAAATTGAAAAAAAGAAAAAAAGTTCTATTTTAAATACAATTTTGTTTAAATTATAGAATATTGTTTTTATTAATGTAATACTTTATAACATCTTTATAGAGTATAATTTAATTTTCCTTAGTTTATTCTTTGTATTTTGTTTTTCCTCTTTGTTTTAGAAATTAATGATTAATATTTCGTATATTTGAAATTTACATAATTAATAATTAATATTTCAATTAAAAATTACATAAATTGGAATAAAATAATAATTTAAAAATATTATTTTCATTGACAACGGTTCAATTGAAAATATTGTCAAATAAAAAACAAGAGAGAGAGAGAGAGTGTGAGTGAGCGGTGGACTTTGTTTGTCACTTTTTTCAATGCCACTTTGTCCAACTCATGGTTTGGATATATAGTAATATTAAATGCTCTATGAAAATGTTTTATTTTTGGCAAGTAATTTTTTTGCATATTGTACTATTTTAAGACTTGCTTGTCATTATATATATATATATATATGTATATAGATTAATATTTCAATTAAAAATTACATAAATTGAAAAAAATTAATTAAAAAATATTATTTTCATTGACAACGGTTCAATTGAAGTACGGAAAGGAAGGGAAAGACTGAAGGAGGCTGGAGAGAGATAGAGAAAGGGAGAGAGAGTGTGAATGAGTCTGTCACTTTTTTCAATGCACTTCTTTCAATGACATTTTTTTCAATGCATTTTTTCCAATGTCACTTTTTTCAATTCATGTTTGGATGTAATTAAAGATTGTATTATTATTTTATATTTATTGTTTTGTATTTTTGAGAAAAAATTTAAATGTATAATATGAAGTTAACTTTCTATTTTTGGTAAGTAATATTTTGACGGGATTTTTCCTTATTTAGACTTATTAGGTTTTATATATATATAGATATAGATTAGTACCGGTATTGTAAAATGCATTGGAAGTTGAGATCTATGCAACCAAAAAATTAGTGACATTCTAAGTTAAGAAGTACTCCCCTCCGTTCATAAATTATTGTATTCTTTTATTTTTTTGGTTCGTTCTAGAATAATTGTTTTGTTTAAAAATTTTCTTTTTTAGAATATTACTTTTACCATTTTATCCTTATTTTTTTTCCTACTTTAATTATGGATCACATACACATGAGCATTAAAGAAAATTACTCATTATACTAATATTAATAATTAAGTCAATTATTTTTTCTTAATCAGTGTACTGAGTTAAACAAGACAATAATTAAGGGACGTAGGGAGTAATACTTAGAGCATCCACAACAATAAACCTTTAAAAGGTTTATCCACGATGCCAATTGCCAAGTCATTAGTTTCACCATACCACATCATCAGTTTATAAACCTTTTATCTATAAACTTATTCTTACCTATAAATAAACCTGTAAAAGCTTTATAGCATGGACCCATTACTGAATATATATTTTATTCTTTCACAATATACATTTGAGAGTAATATATTTATTTTTCAAAATAAAAAATATCATTTTAAAATATAATCAATTAATTTTTAGAAAAAAATATATTAATTTTTCAAAAACTATATTACAACGACTAGTTTTGTAAAGGTTAAATTTCTAACTATTAGTTTTCTTAAGACAATTAAAATATTTAAAATACACATAAATTACGTGAATAAAATATTAAATTTATTGAAATTGCGGAAACAAAAAATTGCATAAATTAAAATCGCATAAGAAAAGCTTTTGATCGTATGCTTTATAAAACAAACCAAACAAAAAAAGAAAAAAAAAGAAAAAGAAAAGAAAGGTAGGATGAACCGGTTGGTAAGTACGGAGACCGGACTACCAAGTGTTTATGGCATGCCAATTGCCAAGTCATCTGCCGTTGTGGCAAGAAAAATGCATCAACCGGTTTATACAATTTAAGAGTATTTCCAATGCTATTATTTACTCTCTCCGTTCCAGGCAAAGAGTTCATTATATTATTTTGAGATATTTCATTTAAAGAGTCCACTTTCAAAAAAATATGCTTAAAATTTTCATAATCATTCATCTTTACCCTCCACTTGTGTTGTAATCATTTTGGTTGTACTTAAGTATTTTTGTAATTATGACCAACTCCAATGATGTTAATATATCTCTTAATAAGTAGACTTTTCAAACGTGGACTCTTTGGGTGGAACGGAGGGAGTATTTTTTTTCTATAAAGTATGCTTGAACAAGAAGATTTTTTTTATATGTGGAAAAAAATTTAAAAGATAGAGAGTTCTCTTTATTAACGTACTCCAATGTAAGACTTTTTTTAGAACATTATTTCAGACGTAATATTATTTTATAATTAATTATAAAAATTAAAAAAAGAATTACTCCTAATATAACGGATTGCCCGGTCAGACTCAACTACCGTGGCTTTAAAGTATCGACCTTTAAAGTATCAACCGTTTTACAACATATATAAGGGTAATATATGATACACATATTGAAAATTAATTATAACTTTTAAAACTCACACATGTGACACAAGGAAATCACTCTCATCTTTCTCTCTTGCGCCATATGTGTGTGCCTTAAAAGTTATGATTAATTTTTTACTATGTGTATCACTATCCCACATATAAACCTTTCAAATGGCTCCATTGGAGCTGCTCTTAGCATTTGATTGCAAAAAGTGTTTTTTTTTTTTTTAAGAGAGAGAAATTCCTCCCTTTCTAATTTTTTTTTTTGTTCCAAAATAAGTGCACCCTTTTCAACGAAGTTACTAAGAGCCCGTTTGGTGCAACATTTTAAAAACGGGATGTTTCAAAACGTAGCGTTTTAAAAAACAAAATTTTTTTCTTATAAATGCGTTTGAGATATCACTTCATAACGCTATTTTTTTAGTAGCATTTTAAAACCTGATTTTTTAGAAAAAGCTGGGAATTCTAAACGCAGTTTTTTATTGCCGCAGCATTGAAACACAATTTTTAAAAATAAGCTACATTTTATCTATGCATTTTGGCCAAAACGGACGACCAAACGGGCTCTAAATTCACCTTTCCTTGTCTACCATGTTGCAATGTGCATTTGCAACAATATAGTGTGGATAAGGACATTCATGTTCATGTTCTACAAAGTTGGTCTAAAAGTCAATCAATTCAAGATAAACATTATTAGGGTAGATTTGGAATATAAATGTGGAGAAACAATGAAGTTGCTTCCAACTTTAATAGGTAAGAGAGATTGTTATTAATTACTAGAGTGTGGACTATTAAGGGAAAAAAAAAAAAAACATATATGCATTCACGAATCCGAGTTGCCGCGTCGGTCAATCCTAGCTAATCCAACCAATATCAATCGCGTAGAATTTCTCGTCTCCGTCAACAGCATATGGCCACATGATGAGAATATAAGGTAATAAACGACCTAATTGGAAACTAAGTCAGCTTTACTTTAAAGGAGTTTGCTTTAAGTACTAATCCTTTTCGGTAATTGTTATTGACTTGTGTTCTAGTACTTACTTAGGTTCACACAATTGACAAAAATGCATGGTAAGTTGGATGAGAATTTACCAATTACCCCCTGGTAACTTAATTATAATTTGACTATATTCAATGGATCAATGAAGTGTTTCAATTCATCGTTAAAAAAAAAAAAAACAGACTGATCAAGCAATGCATTTCTTAACTTGAAAAATCTTAAATAAATTTGATACTTAATACTTAACATTGTTTACTTCCCCTCTTATCTGCTAAAACTAGGATTTCTGTGGTCTTAACTCACGCATTTTTCAAGCATATGTTCAATTACCAGCAATGAATTGATATCAGAATATTACAGTGAGAAAGTGACCCTTGTAAGAAATCACTCGTAAAGGTTAAAGTCATGATACTCATTTAACCAAGTGATTATTAATGTATCTATCCATATTTCATAAGATAAATATGTTTTATATGGGCAATTTAGAAATCAAAATTTGAGCATATATACTTTTCTTGGGAGAGAGATAAAGGAATTGCTGCATAATTGAGATGATTATTGCTAATCAATCGCTGTGGATTAATTAATGAATTAATCCTCATAGGTGGCCCCATTTTGAGCCATAAGAATTTTCTTGAAGAAAGACGAAAAAGGTCTAAGGTGTATATATATAGTCCAACATCCGATCATTTTATTCACATGCATGGCTCGTGACTAGCTATCTTTCCATCAAAATCATTCCTTTAGAGACCTTTCTCAACAGTACAGAAGACTTTCTCAAGTATAGTATCTCCTTCAAATACACTTGACAAAGTTTAACTTTGAGTCTTTGGAGTTTTTTGTTTACACATTGGACCCTTTTAAGTTACAACTTAAATGTAAACCATCCAAATTTTGGAACAAAAAAGTCGCGTACATCTAACAATCTCGACCCGCCAAATGTTGGATGCAATTGTGTCAATAGGAGCTAGCTTATTGTGAGTAAGTTTCAAAATCTTTTGGGATTGATAGTGGTAAAGTTAAAACTTTACAAAATATGTGGCCTCATGTTCGATTACTAACAAATATATAATGAGTAAGTTTCAAGGTTAAAGAGCCAAGAGTGATGATTAAATATTCAGAGTGCAATGTGTAATTAACCTAAAATAATCAGAAAAGTACTCCATCGCTCCCAAAATAAAATTCTATTTTTATTCTTGCTGTTCAAAAAATAGTATTGTTTCTATATTTTAACCTACTACGTAAACAATTTCTCTCTAATTTCCAAACATGGCATTTCCCACAAACAGTACGTCTCCAGATCACTTCAATCCATTTTGCAGTTGACATGCAAATTTCTATCATGATTAGCAGCAAGCGACTAAAACCAAATTGTTCGACGATGACGACGACGACGCAGCTGCTTGATAAATTATTGATGCTCGTCCAAACGCGTTGAGAGATTTCTCTCTTTTAGTTATGAGGTGTCCAAAAGACAGATTCTTATATATATGAGATCGAGTTTTGTTATGCTTGATAATATGGATGATTAAGAGATGAACAGATGTCGGATTTATTTATGAAAAGAGAAAAGAGGAACTGATTCCACTACCTGAAAATGGGTTTAAAATACTAACAAATATTCCTGCTCAAGCATTGTGGAGATAAGTGGGAAATATCATAATTAAATTAATTTTATTTATTAGGATGTTAATTAACTACTTTTTGGCCCAACAAAATCAAATGATGTGGATTAGGAGCACGTACTAATTATGAAAACTAGTGCTTTATTCCAAATAAATTGATTACCAACTCAGGATAGATGAACCTTGACTTAATTTCCCATTTCTGAATTCACCAATATTATAGCAAATCATGGAGGATAAAAAAACAAATTAAATATCAAACATTTCAAAGAAAATTGTATTTTCAAACCTCTAGTGTGTATATATATATATATATATAATTATAAAGTGTAATATATAAGATAACTCATCAATTTACATATTCCGCAAACAAAATTTAAGCCTAACAAAATTTTGGAGCTAAGGGGTGAGGAAAAAATTGAAAAAAAAAAAAAAGAAGGAAAAAAGAAAGAAGAAGAAAGATAGAGTTGTTTTTGGGCATGTGGATGGAGAAAAAAAAAAAATGAAAGCTCAAACTTCTTCAACATGTGATGTTCGGAAATTTGAAACTGGCTTTGCAAGGTACGTTGGATTGACATCTCCGGGCATGATAATGACAATCTTCGGCTCCATTTCCGGCTGCAGTACGTGAACAAACTTGTTCGATGGCTTCCCTTGATCATCGGCGCCATCATTATTATTGGAATTAGAAAACTTTCTATAAGAGCAAGCTAGAATTATCAATGCTATAGCAATTAGACCTAGCATAATAGCTAAGCCACCAAAGAGGTATGGTATTGGTGAGTTCCACCGAGCGACAGTACTGCTGGCGGCTGTGGCAGCCACGGTGGTGCCTGTGGCGGTGGTGGTGGAGGAGATGGGTGATATCATCTTATAGTGACCCTCCTTCTTCTCTCTAGATCTCCTAATACACTCTCAAGTTTTTTTTAAAAAAATTTTGCTTCTTTTTCAGTGCATTATTGTGAGACTTGGTTATATGTATTTATACTAGGACCAAGGCCGTTGCACAGTGAAATGGGTTAATGGATTGGGACAAGGAAGATTTACGAAACTGCCCCTAGTGCGTGAAAGATGGATTTGTGCTTTCTTGTCCCTCCTTTTCTTGTCCTCAAAGTTTTGCTTACTTTCGGAAGTCTCACCACAATTAATTAATGACAAAATATATAATCGGGTCACTATACTTTGGAAAAAGTTACAATTCAGCCATTAATTATTTAAAAATGTTATTTGCTCCTAATAATTAATTGATGAGCAGGTGCTAGAAAAAAAAAAAAAAAGTTGTTAAGAAAGTGACTAATATCATATATATGGTCGATTTTCACTGATATTACTATATTAGGGCATTATCATAATTTTGATGTTTTCGAAATAAAAGGTGACTTGTTGAAAAAAGAAAGAAACCAGCAGCAGGAATAGATGTGAAGTTGTCTTGGGGAGGAAATGAATGTGAACTTTGTCTCATAATGGGATGGGCCTTTGCTCATCCAAGCATATGGCCCACTAAACGTGTTGCTTTGGCTCAACTATTCTCCCATTTTCCTTTTTTTTTTTTTCCTTTTCTTTTTTGAATCCCATAATGCCAAAACCCCACAACCAACTCATTTTATCACCCACTTCCACCTTACTCACAGGAAAATGCAAAGAAGCCAAATATTTTCTTTTCATCATCTCTCTTTTTACTTGGCCAATCATATAAGAGGATGAGTTTTTGACCAACCATGCATGCATATAAAATGATGACTTAATTTTTATTATTAATTTTTGTAGATTATAATGTTTAACTATGTAGTAATAATCATGAAGTACACAACTAAATGGCCTCTATCTCTATGGCAAGTAACTTAAATTTATGCCTTGCAAATTATTAAATTTGAAGACATTAACCATTTATCCGATTGTTTCATCACATTTAATTTCTCTGAGGTAGAATTTTGGCAATGGCTTCAAACTGAAAACAAAATTTAACACGATACCAAAAAAAAAAAACTCTTTTGCAGTTTACTAAAGTTAAACTATTATGCCCGAACGAATCTTATAATATATATATATTAAGAGCTCGTGTGATCGTGTGTTTTGTCAAAATGCATGGATAAAACACAGCTTATTTATATATATATATATATATATATACATATATTTGTCAAAATTCATGGATAAAACACAAGTTATTTGCAAAAATTACGTTTCAATGATGCGGTAGAAAAAATTGCGTTTTCAAAACGCAGCTGTGTTTTAAAATGCTGAAATTCTCAGCTTTATCCCAAAACTAAGGTTTAAAACGCTGGCAACGTTTTAAAGTGATATCACAAACACATTTATAAGAAAAAAGTTATGTTTTTTAAAATGATGCGTATTGAAAATGCTACGTTTTAAAAACGTTGTACCAAACGAGTTCTAAATGACTCACCTACTTGCATTAATTACATTACATTTTTAAACTAATCAATAAATTTTAACTATTACGCCCTCCGTTCCTTAATTATTGTCTTATTTGACCCGGCACACGGATTAAGAAAAAATAATTGATTTGATAATTAATATTAGTATAATGTATAGTTTTTTTTTAATGCTCATATGTATGTGGTCTATAATTAAAGTAGGAGAAAAAGTAAAAGTAAAATGATAAAAATGATGTTTTAAATTTTTTTTTTAAATAAGACAATTATTTTAAAATAAAAAAAATAAAAATTTAGGGTCGAATGGAGTAGTAATTTTTTTAGATCAAGTGAATAATAATAATAATAACCGTTACTAGTATTTGTCATTGTTGAATGTTGGGGTCATGTCATGTTGGTTCAAAATAGATGCTTTAAAGCTGTATTGTGACAACAGAGGGAACACAAATGGGCCCTCTCATATAACCTATCTCCGTTCCCACTTTACATAAATAAGTACAAATTATGAAGACTCATATGATGCTAATTATGGGTTACCTGCGGTCTGATCCATATTTTATTAACATCGCCAAGAGCAATTATAATTCAGTTTTTCAACACATAAAGGCTGGAAAACGCCAAAATAATTTATTTAAAAAAATTTGTAATATCCAAAACATTAAACTTTTTCTTGATTTTGTTTTTAATAATCATAAAAGTAAATCGTAAATCTTTGATAAATAGTATTCCATCAGTTTCTAAATAAGTGTCATATTTTGACTTTTTAAAATCAAATCGATTATTTTTTAAATAAAAATTTAATGTGCATTTTTTTTCAAAACAATAAAACACATCATTTGTAGCAAACAAAAGTATTACAAGTTACATGTTTTATGGTTTAAAAAAAAAAGATTAATTTTTCTATTAAAAAATAATTAATTTAACTTTAAAATATCAAAATAGAACACTTATTTAAGAACTAGCTAGGGTTAAGGGAGTAACTCTATAATGCTAATTTTAATCATTATAATATTAAAACATGACATCCTAAAGTAATGCGTTACTGTTATACTTTTTTAAAAGCAAATTTCATAGGTGCTAAATCACACCCCACCTTTTATGCTAAATCACAATTCTTTTGGTAAAATTACTATTATACCCTTAATGATTAGAAAAGTTTATATTTATAGTTTTAACCTTTATGTTTCATTAATTATTATAAATCACCCCTTATGTATTTTATAAATAAAATTATAATTTATTACTATTAAATAAAAAAATATATATTAAATTAAAAACTTAAATTAAATAATATGAAATTATATATTAATAATTTATAAACTAAAATTAAATTATGTAAAATTATATATTAAACTAAACTTATATATTAATTTGTACAAATTTTAGTTTATAAATATATTACTAATTAAATCACCAATAATATTAATTTCAAAATTAAAATTATAAAATAAAATTACATCATTTGAAATTACATATTTATTAAACGATTTTAAATTATGTAAAATTATATATTAAACTAAAATTATATATTAATTTGGGCAAATTTTAGTTTATATATATATTACTAATTAAATCAACAATAATATTAATTTCAAAATTAAAATTATAAAATAAAATTAATAATTATATAAAATTATATATTAATAATTTATAAACTTAAAATAAATTTTATAAAGTTATATATTAAACTAAAATTATAAACAAAAATTATATAAAATTATATATATTAATAATTATAGAAAATTATATATATATATATATATATAAACTAAAATTATATATTAATAATTATATAAAATTATGTATATATTAATAATTATATAAACTGAAAAAAAAAATCAAACCCCCAAGGGTGGGCGGTTTAAACATTTTAAACCCCCAGGGGTGGGCGGTTTAAAATGTTTAAACCCCCAGGGGTGGGCGGTGTTATTGCATTAAACCCCTAGGGAGGGGCGGTCCTCGTATTAGGCCGTTAAAAATTTAACGAATCCGTTAAGTTTTTAACGGAATTCTGAATTTAAGGGATTAAATTAAAAAAAAATTAACGGATCTGTTAGTATAAGACCACCTAGTCTGGGCGGTTCTTCAATTTTTCAAAAAAAAATTTTAAAGTACAGGGGGCTTTTTACGTTTTTTTAAGTTGAAAGTGAGGGGCAAAAGAGTCACTTTTCAGAGGAGGGGTGTCATTTAGCATAAATGTGGTGTCATTTAGCACCTCTCTTAAAATATAAACATAAAAAATACAAATAGAAAAATGTCCTGAAAATATATGGAATAAATATTATGATACCTTGATGATAACATGGATCCGATTTGGCTCCCAGGATAAATCTAGGGACAAATCTGGAACCAATCGCTATTAGGAGTCATATCAAGAATAAGTTTATGCAAGAACTTCTCTTCAAGAGATTAATGTTTTTGCGGCGCCACTAGAATGGCAAAACAATGTAATTAACCATGGGAAAATTGTGTTTTCCTTAATATTTTAGATTAATTAATAGATTAATGAGGTGGAAATCTGACATGGTGGATTAGGATGAATGTGGAAACAAAAAGAAGTGTATAATATATATAGAATAGAAGTGGGAGTGGGTGGAGGGATCCTTCTATTAAGGTTAGAATTTAGGAAAGAGTAATGCTATGGTACCTAAAGAGTATCAAATTTTTTGCACTAAATGATGTGTCATTTAATGTGGTAGCTGATGTGATGCATTAATCATGATTTTTAATTTTATTTTTTGTACCACATCAGCTAATACATCATTTGGTACAAAAAAATTAATACTCTTTAGGTACCCATAACATTACTCTTCGGGAAAAAGTGTTTATAAGAGATTTTGTTGCAATTATACCATCCCTTGTCAACTAATACATGTTTATTTTACACGTAAATAACACGATAAATAATTTAGGGATAAATTCGGGTCAGTTCACTCTGAACATTTTTCAATCGCTTTACATTTCAATATTTTTTTTAATCGACAAAAGACAATTTTCTCATGAAATGATGTAAATGCCATTAATAAAGGAGAGCGTGCTAAACACCGGTTACAAAAGGCATCACGATGCACATGCTTAGCAACGCGATGCAATTCATCCGGTTCAAATGAAGCGATCAACTACAATCTGCTAGATTTTTCAATAAACACACCAGGACAGGGTGACGTCCAGACACGAAAATGCGTGCATTGTACGCTGCTTGTGTTTCTATGAAGACGAATTGTCCTAGGTACTCTACAAATTTTTTGATTCTCAAGCATGAAGAGTGAGATTGGCACTTGGACCGAGCAAGAATATTGGTGAGTAATATAAAACTGTTTATTAAAAATAATACAACAAATATACTCGCAATAATTATTTTGAGCAAATTACACAAATGGTCCTTGTACTTCTCAATGTTTTTAGGATTGGTCCTAACCACACGCCAACGGTCCTTGAACTCAATTTTTTGACACATTTGGTCATTCCGTCCATCGCCGTCTATTTTTTTCCGTTAAGTAAAATCACGTGCAATTCACGTGACTTTTTAAAGGGTACAACAGTTATTTCCTTGGTTATAGTACAAGGACCAATTGTGTAGTTTTTCTATTATAACAAAAAGTGATATAAAAGGTGAGAAAAATCTTTCTTTTCTGCTGCCTTTGGCGTACAGAAGAAATAGTCTCTCTCTCCTTCAATTCAAGCCTTTCTTTTTCCCCTTCTTCCCTCTGCTCTTCCCCCAATTTGTGTAAATTAGTCAATTAGACCATTTGTGAAAATAGTAAATTTGTGTGCTGGAATGTACCAGAACCACTTTACTTTTCTAACCCCCCCCCCACCCCCAAAATCATATTCTTCTTCCCCAACACATACACACACTGGCACTTTCTCTTTCAATACAAACTCGTGACCCCTCTTCTCTCTCTCTCTCTCTCTCTCTCTCTCTCTCTCTCTCTCTCTCTCTCTCTTCTCTTTCTCTTTCTCTTTCTCTTTCTCTCTCACACACGTACACGTACACACAGTCACTTTCTCAGCTGAGTATGCGGCAGGGACCAACGAAGGAGATTTGCTGGGGATGACTGTTGGAGACAAGTAGCTTTCACATGTGTTAACTATCGGAGTTAATATACTTGAGTTCGCCGGCGAAGGAGTGTGGGAGTGGAAGACGGAGAAACGGCGTGTTGGCGGGGAGTGTCGGGGTCGGACTTGGAGAAGACATCGGAATTGAGAGAGAAAGATCTAGAGAGAGAGAATGAATGAATGGGTTTGATTTAAAGCTTGAATTTTGGATTCTCTCATTTAAATTTGGATTTTTTTTAATCCTGACTTTGGAGGATAAAGACTAATCTGAATTTGAGGATTCTACTTACTGGATTAGCACAAATCGAGCTTTCTGACTCAATGAATTAGATCCCTTGTCGGTGGATAATGACGGTGGCAGCCATGGTGGAATAGATGGAAGGGGGTCGGGAGTGAAGAAGAAAATGGTGAAAAAAATTATGATTTAGTTAATTACAACAATACCCTCGTATTTAGTTTTAAAAAATAAAAACATATGGATACTTTTGTCTATCTAAAAGAAAATAATGCACGGACAATATTACCCTTAACCAAAATCACATGAGAAGCACGTGCTTACACTTAACGGCAAAAAATTGACGGCAATGGACGGAAGGACCGATTGCGTTTTACTTGTTTAGTACAGGGACAAAATTTTGCAAAAATTAGCTTAGGGACCAATCCCAAAAATTTTGAAAAGTACAGGGACCATTTGTGTAGTTTGCTCAATTATTTTTTAATAATTTCCTCTATAAATATCATACGTTGAAGCGAAAATGAAAGAGATGAAGGATAAATTGGAATTCAAAAAATACGACATATTAAGCCAAGAAGACTTCGTCTGTCCTGTCAAAACATATCCATCATCGCCACAACAAGCTCCTGAAAGTCTTGATTATGGGGCGATAGTATGCCTTTTGATGGAAAAGCTACTACGAGAATATAAAATTCCTCCCAAAATCACTCCTGTTAAATGTGCAAAATACTGGAAAAAAATGGTGGAATGGATGGTCACGAACGGGGAGATCAGAATTAACGATTGAAGTTAGCGATGATATGTAATTTTTTGAAATAACAAATTAGATAATGAAGAAACAGTTGTGTTGTGAACATATTTAAATACATAACCTGCACATTTTTTTATATGATTTGCACTTCTATTTTTATGGACGTGTTAAACAGTTTGTGCATCGCGTACATAACCTATGCATCAGGTTTTACAATTTGCATCGCGATTATACAATTTGTACATCGCGTTAAATAACATATGCATTGGATTTACTTATCTACTCCAATTCCAAATCTGTGCACCGCGATGTAAAATATAAATTAGATAATGAAGACAATTATTTTGTGAACATATTTGAATACATGACCTGTAACTTTTTGATATGATTTGCACTCCGGATTTTATGGATGTGTTATACAGTTTGTGCATCGCGTACATAAACTATGCATCGGGTTTTACAATATGCATCGCGATTATACAATTTGTGCACCGCGTTAAATAGCCTATGCATTGGATTTAC
Organism: Platycodon grandiflorus; assembly: GCA_016624345.1. Classification (NCBI taxonomy): domain Eukaryota; kingdom Viridiplantae; phylum Streptophyta; class Magnoliopsida; order Asterales; family Campanulaceae; genus Platycodon; species Platycodon grandiflorus. Next base: position 27,242,018 of record CM028361.1, read on the forward strand.
TTATTTATACTCCAATTCCAAATCTTTGCATCGCAATGTAAAATATTTTGCATCAGCTGACGAATTTTGTGCATCGCTTGAATCAAAAGATGTATAGCATGCGTTCATAAGAAATACCATTTCCATATACGCTTCCTCTGTTAAATACACACCTTAAAGAATCGGGAATTTCAAAAAACGTTTATGGATATTATGTTAAATGATAAAAAATTATCCAACAACACCATGTTTATGAAATATTTCAAAGCTAAGTTATCAGATTCAACAGTGCAATATTCACCTGTTATTGGTTGGATCATATCAGGTAACGTATTACAAAAATAGAATTAATCGATCGAATAACATGATGACAGCATATGGGAAAGAGAACGAGTTTGAAGGGAAGGAAAAAATTGCAGAAACTTGGCGGAAGAAACCAGTTCGATTACCGGGCGATATTTCAGGAACGATACTACAAAAGTGCATTTTTTCGGTTGAAAAAAAAAGGAACTAAAGTGGTTTAAAAAATTCTAAAGTATATCAGCCCGCAATTCTCCGAATAATTTACTCATATAAAGTATAAAACTTACTTTTTTTTTTTTAATGACTTGTGCCGAGGATATTGCTTACATGAGGTATTAGAATTTGCATATCTTTTGGTTTTGCAAGTAGAAATACTTATTTTAGTGGGAAAAAAGTCGAAACAACAATGATCGAACCCCTTCCCACTCCTTCCTTCCTTCCTATAAATATAATCCTCTTTTTGGTGGAAAATCAAATCCCATAACTTGTGTGAGAATAATATCTCTCTCCTTTTCTTTTGAGTTGGAGTATTTTTTTAGTTTTATACCTTCTAGGAATAAATTTTCTCTCGTAAGTCTTAACAAACTTCATTTTCAGAGGGGAGGGAATACCATTTTCTTATGGAGGAGTATTAAAGATGTTAATATTAGTATATTTGTCGGACATAAATGCAAGGTTATATCATATCCACATAGTGATATGACTGAGAAAAGATCTTTTTTACTATTGTATTTTAACAAATCTCCGCATTTTGTCACTGTATTATTTTGAGGTAATTTTTTTAATTGTAGTTAAAGGAAAATACAATATTGTCATTAACTCTAATTGTCATTTAATTTTTAACAAAATTAATTTTAGTCTCCGGTCCCTTAAGGGTTTTCAAAATTTTGGGAGATCCTTAATGATAACTGATGTTAGAAAATAAATAATTTTTTAGTTCTTAAATTATTAGTCTTTCTTTTTTTAGGATTACCAAAGATGATATTTTATGAACAAAAAGAAAAGGAAAAAAGAATGAAATACAAACATAAAAACAAAAAGGAAAAGAGATATTATCTATATAAAAAAAAAAACAAAGAAAAATACCTAAATTATTTCTCTATACGTTTCGTCTTGTTGTATGATATAATATAATAATAGATACAATGATAGAAAAAATAAAAATGTGTTAAGTTTAAAAAAATCTAATCAGTTAAATGTTAATCCATAGAATCTAGTCGTCAACATACATTTTGTTGAATGTAATTTAATTGTTGTAAACATAATTGACTAGAAACTGGAAACTTATTTTTGTATTAACGTTCTTTAAAAACATGTTGTAATTGTAATTATAAATATAAATTTACTAGAAATATAAAATTTTATTTCAACATATAATGGCTAACATGAAAATTATGCCATGTTAATTTTTTTATGAATAATTATCTTTTTAATAAAATTCTATTTTAATATTATTTTTCTAATTTTTTATTTAATAATTTATGTCAATATTTTACTTTAAAGTAAAAGTCCACTCAGTAATTTTCATTTAAAAAATTGACGTCCGTCAATAACTTTACCTTATATTTCCTAATTTTGAACACCAACTATCATTAAGGATCTTCCAATCTATTTACAAAACTTTAGGAAAGGTGATTGAAATTAATTTTGTTAGGAATTGAATGACAGCTAGAGATAAAGGCACAACCGAATTTTTTAAAAAATTACAATGACAATTTTGCTAAAAAAAAAAAAGTACAATGACAAAGTTTAAAGATTGATTAAAATATTGTGGAAAATTAGATTATTTTTGGGTGATATAACATTACCATCCTATTAATAATTCTAAATAAAAAAAGGAATAATTGTACGTTGGTCGCTTTTCACAGATTTTCAATCGTTTTAGGTCCTTATTTTTGTTTACAGGCGTTTAAGTCCATTTTAAGTGATAAATTGGTCAATTATTCCAAAATTGCACCCGTAATAACCTAAACAACGTTTTAAGCATCATTTTCCTTTAATTTTATCCTGTAAATTCTCCCTTCCATTCCAATCATTGTTTACTTTGTTATAGCCTTCATCTCTCTCTCTCTCTCTCTCTTTTTACATGCCCAGTTCATCATAAAAAACAAGACCAGTATAATTTTTAAAATTATTTTAATTTTTTGTGTCTTTGTTGTATCAATATTATTCGACAATCGCTGAAAACAAAAATTTTTTAGTACAATTTTGTGCATCGCGATGTACACTTTTCATGCATCGTAAGTGTAATGTTGTGCATTAGTAATGTTTTGTGCATAGCAAGTGTATTATTGTGCATCGCGAAACATCAATTTTAGATGTGCCTAAAAGCCAAAATTATGGGCGTGACGCCTAAAATTATGAGCGTGGTGCCCATTTTAAACTTTTAAAGAAATTTCATGCATCGCGATGCAACAAAATAGTACTTTTTATAGTACTATTTTGTTCATCGCAATTCACACTTTGAACTTCAATGCATTAATTTTGTTTTGCGATGCATAGCGTGCCTATTCCGTGCTTTTTAAGGGCATAGACGACATTTCGTAACAAAAATGTCATTTTTCAGTTTGAAACAATTATAGATGAGTAAAGCGGTTGAAAATTCATTAAAAAGGTACCGGCCCAAATTTTGCCCAAAAAAGAAAAGAAAAAAAAGATGGGTGAATTACGGGCCGGTCCCTTTTTAAACATTTGTAATCGCTCCAGTTTAGTCATCTTTTTTTAAAACTGGAAAAAAAAATTTTTTTTGGGGCAAAAAAATGATTATGCCATTAATGAATGAAAAACACGCGTGCATCAGTAACCAAAGGCATTGCGATGAGTAATCTAAGGCATCGCGTGGGTTAATCATCGTGATGAGCAACCAAAGCATCGCGATGAACAACAAAGGCATTAGATGAACAACCAAGGCATCGCGATGAGCAACACATGCATCGCGATGAGTAACCAAGGCATTGCGATGAGCAACTAAGACACCGTTTGAATTTCAACTGCTGGAGAGAACTTGATTTTCCAAAGTATCGTGATGAGCAACACAGGAACTGGGATGAGCAACCAAGGCATCGCGATGAGCAACACAGGCATCGCGATGAGTAAACCAAGGCATCGCGATGAGCAATCAAGGCGCCGTTTGAATTTCAACTGCTGGAGGGGACTTGATTTTTGTTTACCTTCGGGGTAACCCCCCACCTACGAGGACGCCGTCCCTCGACCCTGCGACGACCGGCGGGTCAATTCCCGTTGTGTTGCCCAGCATACTGCGATTGGTGAATTAAAACTCAAATCATTGATTAAAGTCCCAAAATCAGTCTAAGAACATCTCACTCTGTTTTTAGACATCACACTGCCAAACTCGATTTGGATCTCAAAAATAGTATTTTTTTGGTAGAAAAATTGTGCACAGATATAGTACTAAGTTAGGATAACAATATGTGATTGATTTTAAACAAATTCGAAGCTTAAAACATAGATTGAAGTGGCCAAAAAAATCCAAGAACAAGGAAAAAATGGGATGAACTCAGAAAATTCGAATTTGATCAAATTGTGATCAAATTCGTGTTCTAGGCATGAAAATTGATCCCAAAACATGTGGGAAGACTATATTAACAACATGAAATCGTTTACAAGTTTTCAGTTTCTTTAATGCAACTAAATGTTTTTTTATGTTTGTGTGTGTGTATTTTTTTAACGAATCTCTAAAATAAAAGAGTGTTCATGTTGCATAGGGACATTTTAGGAAGAAAATTATCAAAATGCCTATTTTTGATTAAGAAAAAAAATGTGGACTTTAAGGATTAAATTTTTTGAAAAGGGGACCGGCCAGTAATTTTCTAAAAAAAGAAAAGGCTTGAAATTCGCACGGTAGCCATTGTGACAACGGTTAATTTTGTAAGGCCTATAAAAGAAATTGAAATTCTGTATTACATAAGCCCTTCAAAAGAATGTAGGCCTAAGCCATTTCATTATGGGCCGGGAATGAAACCTCAACATGCAAAAACTGCGGATTGTAAAAATCACGACAAAATTGTGACGACAGAGACCAACGTTCGTGCCACGTTTGGGCCTTTTCATTCACCCGCGTCCACTCTCTATTTCATGCGCGATGGCGTCAGTACCGAAAATATCAACTGGAAACTGAACAAACATCACCGCCGGCAGCTGTTCCGTGCATCGGTTACGACTTTCCGCCGGTAACTGTACCTCACGGATGGCAGATCTTTTCATCTAGTAATAATTCTCGATACTATTCCTTCACTTTCTCTTTATGCGTACAATTTCAGAATTGTCTGATATTATGAATCTTAAGTTTATATATTGATACTTTTTAGCTGATAGTCACATGATCGTGTGGTTGAGTTGTGTGTTTTTTTTTTAATTAAATTATATTGGAATTATTTGCCTCAATGTCTGTTGATAAAACTGCCTGCAATAGTGCAAACAATTAAGGCATATATTAGTCTACATTTGAAAAGTACAGCTACCTCGCATTATGAAAGAGTTCGCGTTTGAAAAAGTCAAACAATTAAGACATATATTAGTCTACTTATAGTTGGGTATAATTATAAAAATGTTTGAGAATACACAAGATTCTTATACCACATGTAGATGATAAAGTTGAAAGGTTATGGAGCTTGAAGTCTTAAATTTTAAAAGTGGACTCTTTAAATGGAATCCCAAAATAGAATACTCGATTGTTTACATGGAACATAGGGAGTATTTAAGAAGTGGTAACCTGAATTCAGTGAGTTTTCTTTGGGGGCTCGATTAAATCAATACTGGAGCTCAAAGAAACATGAAGAAGGCTCAAAACACAGTGAATCATATAATTACTGCGTGAAAATTTTATAAACCTTCAAATAATACTAGTATTTTTTATTTTCTTTTTCAAATTTTCAATGGGTGCTATTCATGCTATCGGCTATCTTTTAATTTTTAAAAAATTCTATAATAATCCCTGATAAATGATTTTCTTCAAATCTCAATGGAGATGTGCCTCCACGCCACCTTAAGGGCTCCGCCACTGCTCAAATTTAGAAAGTGATATTTAGGTAATGATAGGTGTTGTTCAAAGATTTCTGTTTTGGTGCTGCATGAGTAACACAAACATTTGTGTTTTTGGGAGCTTATGAGCTCCAGCTTTGCAAGTGTTTCAATTCGCAACTGTTTGTGATTAATAAATCAAACTTTCCTTTTTGACTTACCAATATTCATGCTAAGATATGTAGACGTGGCAGATTGTCAAGAAAAAATTTATAACGGCAAAGGTTGAGTCTAATTCAGAATTTGTTGGTCCACTGGACGTGCAAAAAGGAATAATTAATCGAATCAATTGAGACTTAATGTCTATAAGGAGTTTTTTGTTTCTTTCAAGTAACAGGAGCTTGTTGTGTTGTAACAGGGCAAAGAATGGCTTACTTGAGAACTAAATCCTGTTTCCAGTGAGCTTTTTTGTTGTATGTCCATATCCATTTTGGAGGTCATTGGTTGTCATCTTTATGATTGTGATCTTACTTTCCCAATTTTTCCTTCTCAGGATGCTACAATGAACTCCTCCTTTTGTGTGTTTGTGGATGCTGCTCTTCTTTCTTTTATTTGTGTTTGAAAATTGAAGTGGAACTCATATTATCAACAACTGCAAGACTAAAAATCGACAAAATCAAAGTTGCACATTCCTACCTGATTTCTCTACTCTTTATGAAGCATACCATACTTCTCTTAGTTGTCCTATCTCCATCTAGTAAGTGGCGCAGATTAAAACGTTCAGAAAGTGTGAAAAATCATGGATGCTTGGTCAATGACATTGCAAAAATTGATTCTGAGTTATCCTGCAGATATGCATCTTGATAAAGCTAGCTTGACTAGGATCCACTGAAATTTAGGACAAGCATTATGGTATCTTGTTTGCAGGTTTTCTGGTATGGTCCTCCCTGTACCTTTCCATCTTTCTATTCTGAGGCTCAACTTACAGGGATGGGTGTCATGGGCGGATCTAAAGAGAATGTGAGGGGGGCTCAAGCCCACCTCAAAATTTGTCAAAAAAATAATAATTATGTAACCCAAACTCACACACCAACCCTCTCACTCATTTCACTCTCCACCCACTCTCTCTTCATTAATTATCAAGTCTTCAAAAAACTCTGTAGTACTCATCTAAAATCCCTCTCTCCCTCGGTGCCATCTCTGAACTCCCACCAAATTACCAAAAGAAACAACAAACCTAATATCTCCTTCACTCGGCATACTTTTTAACTCTTGTAGTTTGATTATATGAAAAAAATGTGATATATTTGTATGCTAAATTTGTAGCAACTATTTTTGAATCTTTATATTTTGTACACATTTTAGTCCCAAAATGTTGACATTTAATTTAACTGTTTAATCGTTATCTTTACGATATTTTAAAATGTAATTTTTTTGTGTTTAATGGGTAAGGCTTATTAATTCACCGACTATATGCAACTTATTTTTTTGATAAATGAAGTTATTTTACACGGTTATGACTGTTTACAATATTTCTTAAATACCAAGCCCACGTAGTACTAAAATCCTGGATCCACCCCTAATGGGTGTGCAAATTTTCCACCACTACCACGGAAGCTGAAAAGTGAAAAGTGCATTCCACTTTCTGAAAGATCATTACGGATCTTCTCTTTTGGATAGGTAAAAGATCATGTAGTATCTTTGTTTACTACATATTTCACTCATTTCATTAATTTCGACAGCTTTGCTTCTTATTTTTCATTCCAAAACTCAATCTTAAATATTGTGTGTGGTCCCATCACACGCGAAGTGCATAAATGATCCTACCTCTATCCCAAAATGAGTGTAAACGAACAAAAATAGACACTCATTTGGGACGGAAGGAGTATAAAATTATAGTAGGCATAACATTATATGCCCAAAAGAAAAAAACCTTAAGCATATTGCTTCCTTTTATGGGAATAAAATGATTGTAAAATGTAATTGTTTGATGTTTTGTGTTTCTCGATGCTGGCTACGCAAGTGTGAAAAGTAGGCAATGGTCATGCTGACCTGTGTTAATAACCAAGAGTCTAATTATGAGACATTTTAATACACTGCCATAGTTATTTATACTTTGTGGATAATATTATAAAAGAAAGACAAATAATAGAATATTTGCAAGTTCTGCCTCCAAGTACAAAGCAGCTTCAGAGACAGCCTTGCCATCCATTTTTCATGTGGCTTAACTTGTTCGGCTGTCCACTTATTTTGATTTTTTTCCTTAAAGCAAAGTGAAAAGTGCAGCTGGATTTTACTGAATTTGTCCTTGTCAATATTATGTTTTTTGCTTCTCCTTTTGAACTTCTTGAGCGTTACTTCTCTTTTTCTCAAATAGATTGCGGAAAGAACTTTAAAGCTTCAAAAAGGTACATCCGTGGGAGAAATGATAGTCATCCATGCTGCATTATGTTACACAGAGGAGTTAGTTAATTAAGGCACCTAATTACTAGTGATGTCAATTCACGTAATTAGAACTGTACTGTTCAGACCAGTGGAGTAATTGGACGAAGAATATAAAGTAAACTGAATTGAAGATTATGCACTAGCTGTCTCCTTTATTAATTTAAACTGGTTACTGATGTATCTGACAGGAACCTTTTCTGTAAGTCTTTCTGTCAATGTTATTATGCACTCAGGTGAAATTATCGAACCCTTTCTAGAAGTTATGCAATGCCTCAACCATTTTCATGAGGAGCCATCAACAAATAGGTTTTAGAAGGTATATTCATTCAGCTCTAAGATGTAGTAGATAAGTCATGATTAGGGGGATTCTAAGTTTGCTCATTGCTGTTATTGGCATAAATGTTGCTAATCACAGGATCAATGTGGAGACAGTTGCACTCGACCGTACTTCTACCTATTGAATATTGTATTGCTTTCTCATGTAGCCATGTCTATGTTGTTTAATCCTTGAATAGAAAAATCAAGTCCATGTGGACTAAGGGCCTGTTTGTTAAAACTGAAAATTAAGCTCTGAAAATTGATGTCTGAAAAAGTAGAGCTTAAAATATTAAGACATCATCTTTTGACTTAAATTTTTGGCTATTTTTAAGAGATACTTAATTTATTAAGTGATATAATATTGCATTATCAAACAATCTTATGTTTAATATCACTTAAAACTTTCCTAATTAAGCTCTTAATTGGGTTACCAAACATACCCAAGATTAAGTCTGGACTCTGGACATTGCATCAACTGTAAAGCAGCAACAAATTATCCTCCATGAAAACTCCACTGGTACATGTTGTGCTCAACTTGCTCTTTTACTTTCCCTTTACAAGCTTACATACATAAAAGTAAACAGGGTGCATCCTTTAAGAATATCAGTTGTTTCATGGATATTCAACTTTTGGATTGGACAATATCAGTGTGCTGATAAATGTTGCATCTTCATTATTGAGATGTTGATGATTATGGTGGAAGTATTCGTATTAGATGACATGAATTAGACTTGGTGAAATGACAGTCTAGAAATGACATTTGCAATTTCATAAGAGAACTTGGTGCTTGAAGAGAGGTCTAATAAAGTAAGACTATAAGATGAGATACTTCAAAAATTATACTAAAAGTATCTGGACAGTGAGTTTGAAGAATTCTACTTTTCAATTAATGCAACTTTTAGGATGAGGCAATGAGATTTACACATTCAACTTATCAGTGCTTTCACCCTTATTACTGTAAAAATAAAACTGGATACTGCTAAATCTTCAGTTTAATCTGGGGCCATTAGTGGGCAATAGAGTACAAGGTTGTTTTGTACTGGTTGCAGATTCTTAAAGGTTGATTGAAGGTTTTAGGTAGCTGGTGAAAACTGGAGATGATAGGCTGAACTGATTATTGGTCACACTGTTCGTAGTTTGTCTACAGAATTTGTGGACCGGGTGGATGACCATCAAAAACTGCAGGTGACTTAATCAGGCTTTTGAATGTTTCATAGCAAGTATGCTATCCTCAAATGTTTTTATGTGAGTTCTCAGATTGCCTGAATCTTTTTACTGTTGTAGCCTATTCTCTATGCGTTGCATTAACTTTGTCATATAGTCATTAACTTGATTGGAAGCTTGACACATGCAAATTCATGGAATAGCGTGGCTGTGTGATTGGCCAACTCAGTAAGAGACTGACCTTTCCTGTTTAGTGTTTTATTCTGCTTATAAAATAAAATAGAAACGAAACGAAAAACTAAAGATTGTTAGATCTCGTTCATTTGCTAATCAAACAGTATTAAAATAGAAAATAAGATGCAAGTACATGAGTAGGAAATATAGATTGAGATATTATCTTTGAAACCAGTTATTCAAACTGCCTAAGACAAACAATTCTTTCTTTTGCGTGAGGAGTCAAATGTGCTGCTGTAAAGATTATAGCACATCTCTCATGTAGTTTCCTTTGCCTGTTAGACAGCCATTGCTTCCTGGCTAACCTTATAGTTTCATTTAATTGACTCACCTCCTTGTTTTGTGATGACGTTGGAATGTAACTTAGATGGCTCACTTCTAGAAGCTATAAAATCGGAGTTGCTGCTTGTGTATGCTTTAATTGCTGCCTCATTTACTTTTTAGCCTCTTGTGTAGCAGTTTGCATCTTTTTCTTATTATATATACTGATTGTGGTTCACTTTGCGGATTTCATTTTTTCCTTTCTGGGGAAAATTATAACTTCCAGCTAGTCTGGGTAAGACATTGGAAATGTCATTAGATACTGAACTAGAATATTTCCACTTTGTGCAGTCATGGATGCTACTTTGCTTATTAATGGTGCTGGAATACTGCCGTACTGAAAAACAAGAATATGCTTACTGAGTGGAGATACCATGGGACCAAGCAATATGTGTTACTGAATTGGGAGTGTATATGCCAATAGCAGGTTCAGATACACCAAGGAAATCCAGAGCTTTGGGCTACTTGGATAATTGCGATCCTGGTGACGGATTCGTTTCTTGTCCTCCACAGTGGTACCGTACTGAATCCCTTCCTATTTCTAAGAGCAGATCCTTATCTGTTCAAACTTTTTGATAGCAGCCTCTCATTTATTCTAGAAATATTTTTCAGAAAGTAACTCAAAAAGGTACTGTAAACAGAGAATTAAGCATCAAAATTGTAACAAATGTACATACATTTACAAGAAACAAAGACTTGAACAATGAAATTATAAAATTACTAAGCATATGCTCTTTACATGAAAAAACCAGTTAAAAATAAGGAAAAATACAGCCTAGTAATAACTGGTACAACTCTCATGTGAGGAGAGTTCTATTTTCCCTTGCATCCTTGGAATTAGAATGATGGGACTATGCCGTATCCACTTTCTGTCAGTAGTGTTGTGGAGAACATCTGATCCACTTCAACGTCTACATCTGTTCTCTTTGCAAACCGGCCCTTTATTCTAGGCCTTGTTTCTGCATAGGCTTTCCTTGAGGCATACCTGATTGTCTTCTCGAATTTTCGTGTCTTCTTTTTCTCTCTGTACCTTAGGACTCTGGCCTCCCTATCCATTGGAGTAAGTTGGGTTGGCATCTGAACAGGAGGACTTGAGAATAGATCGATTGTTCCCTTTGGGGGTCGTGGGTGCGAAATCGAGACATCACTCATTGTGGATTCTGGAACAACTCCAACATCCATAGAAGACATGGAAACCTGATAACAAGGAGACGCTATTCATCAGCTTTCTTGTACAATATTGATTGATAATGGGGGAGACTAAATTTCCATAGAAATAGGCACATTGCTGGACAAAACCAAATGTTACTCCACCAGGGTTTGTGTGGGGAGGTTGGGATTCACATATATGAATAACCTCTTGGTATTTTCTTAAATTAGTAAACTAGGAATTTTGATGTTATTTCAAAAATCTTCAGATACTCAATTATTGTTATTTAACCAGGAAATTCTCATAATTCTTAACCTTTGTGAAATTAATCATTTCAAGTTGCCTTGATCAATCTTGTTTTTTAATGACTGTTAAACTTGATTGATTGCAGAGGACTAAGGAATAAGAAAGGAGGAAGAAAGTAAAGAGGTAAGGACCAGTGTTGGAAGTAATCTCAATTACTGGACCGTACTGTTGTATCTAGCTAAATTTATTAGACTAACACTTCCATATTAAATATTGTACCAAAATTGTTGACATTGAGAACCAAAGAAACAGAGCAACAAACACCTACAACTAATCCCACAAGATTACATCTTTTGAGGGAAAGAGAAAATGGGAAAGGCATTAAAACCGTTAAAAGGAATAAAATCTCATAAGATGCTCGTTACAACCACTTTTCATTTGCCATCTAGATGCAGATTGTGTGGTAAGCATGTCCTCAGAAAATGTGAAACACAAAAAGAAAATTATTATTATTATTATTATTGAATACTCCCTGCATTTCGATCTAAGAATGTATGTTTGAAAAGTCTATTGATTAAGGGACAGAATAGTATTTTCAGAGTTGGACATAGTTATGAAAAAATATGCTTGAGCATATACCCCAGATGTTTATATGAAAATTGTAAGCATAATTTTTGAAAGTTGACTCTTTAAGTGAAAAATTCCAAAATAGAATAGTGGACTCTTTGGTTGGTGGGAGAAAAAAACTGGAGCTTAAACCCTTCCCTTCTAAGACCCAACCCAAAAGTAATAGACTCAATATAGGCGAGCATGAGATTTTGATTCTGGTTTATACTAAAATGAATTACAGATTCCAAAACGGTTTTTGTTAGCTGAGAAAATTGATTGATACAAACTTCTTTTGTTAGAAATTGAACAGAAAATCAGAAAGCATCACGGAAAGTTGTAGCATAGCACAAGTATTAATGTTTGTAGTGTTAATGCGGAGGGAACTTACGCTGTGACTAAGTGAAGCAGGGTAGGCATAGCCAGTATTTGATGTCTCATACTCCATCCCTGTCTGAAACTTCTGGTGTTGAAATTTCTGCTGCGGAAGTTGATGAACTTTTGCCTTTCCACTCTGAACTGGCACAACACTATCAGTTTCACCTCCATAGCTCTTCTGTGCCACAGTGTAGCACTGCTGTTGCTGATTATTATACTGATCATTACTGAATTGATGATTATTGTATTGAAGAAGATCACTGCTGAACTGATTATCTTGGCAAGAATTGTACTCCACCAGGTCCAAGTACTCATCAACACCTTCTCCACCCAAAAAGAAACCATTAGTACTGTTTTGGTTTTGACTGTTCTTAGCTGGAGGATTAAACAACAACCATGAAGCTGCTTCATCGTCCTCCTCTTCATCCAAGGTATCCTCCGCCTCTTGGGACAAGAATCCGCTCTCTGTGTCGGCTCCCACACTCATCATTGACCCTTGGTCGGCGGCATGGGGGCCGTAGAGAGAGCCTGGAATGGGTATAACTGGTACCCGGTGGTGTCGGCGTGCCAGTGGATTGGCAGAGTGAATGTCAGCGTCACAAGTTGTGCAGAGTGAAGCGGCGTCCGCCTTGCATATAAAGGCAGCCGGGGCTCGCTCACACGCTTCACACACCCACACGCGCTCGTGCCTCGAAGACAGCTTGTTGGCAGCGTGGATGCGGGCATCGCAACTGGTGCACATGTAAGCCGAGTCGGCTCGGCAGTACACTGTGCAAGCAGCGGAGCGGCATGTATCGCAGACACGCGCCCAGTTGTTACTTTTTACACTGATGCCCTCCTCTTTCAACATTTCTATGATTCAAAAATGTTTGAATGATTTTTTTCTTCGTGGGAACACTGAAGAAGAAGGAAGAGAAGTAACTGTGGGATACCAAGCAAGTGGGAGTGGATGGAATCCAGGGGCTGACACGTGGACAAGAAGTAGTGGGTGCGAAAGGTTGTTGAATTTACTTGTGGTTGGCTGCTATTCTAGGTGGGCCCACGTGGGGTATGACACGTATGTCCTGGTGGGGACCAGTCTGTTTGAGTTTTTGGAACCAATTAACTTGGTTGGTGTGTGTCTAAAATCCCTCGAAACTGGATTAGATGACTTGTACTCGCCCTACCTTTTCAAATGCAATCGACTATTTAATAAAAATTGTTATATATGTAGGAAATATATATTTTTTTTTAAAAAAAATTTAATGCAAATTTCTTATATTGAGCCGGAGATAAGTTGATATTTAGTTGGGAATATATTTTTTATTGTCAGTTTTTATTTTTTATCATCAATGTTACAGTACGAAGTTATTTTACTTTTTGTAATTAATAAAATAATGTTACATTTGTAAAAATGTCTTAAATTTTTTTTTTTTTTTGCATTGAAGCATGTTTAAAATGAAAACTTTCTATCTTTTAAATATTAAATGAAAGTATTGAAGATGCTTTCGCTCCCTTACGCTGAGTTGGCATTAAATACGAAGTGGGGCTTCTTTACCGGCATCTACACGTGTCAGAAGAGTAACTCACGTGATGAACTGTGTAGTATGAACTTTAAAAGGATCCAAGGCACGTGATGAGTCTGTGAAATTGAGCACAAAAAGTGTTTTTCGTTTTCTCCTTTTTGGGCTGGTAGTATGGCAGTTGTATTGCATAGCTGTAGCAGACATTATACCAATATTCAAGTATAGCGTGACGTGGATAAAATATCGATTTTTTTTTTTTAAAAGTTGGAGGAGATATACATCTTACTCCAACTCTTATTATTACTCCCTTCATCTTTAAATTATTATATTTCTTTCATTTTTTTCATCCCAGAATAATTATTTTGTTTGAAAATTTTTCTTTTTAGAATATTACTTTTACCATTTTTACTTTTACTTTTATTCCTATTTTAATTATGGACCACATAGACATTAAAAAAAATTACACATTATACTAATATTAATAATCAAGTCAATTGTTTTTCTTGTGTACCGGGTCAAACAAGACAATAATTAAGGGACGGAGGGAGTATTATTTAATGCCTTAAAACACTACAATTAAGACTATATAATACATTTAGTGTGGGTAGAACAAATTGTTCATTTACTATGGAGTTATAAGTATAATAATGTTTAGTCGTCCCTCTTTTTTTTTCTGTATTCAAATAAAATTCTTCTGCATGTTGTTTAATATACGTTCAATGGGAAAAAAAAAAAATTCAAAGTTATGATAAAAAGTTTGGCACAAAAAGATGTGAATGATTAAAATGCTTTTATACATTTATACGAATATAATACAAATATTAATGGAATATTCGGGATCAAAATATTGTCATATTTTGTTTTGTTTTTTTACATTTTTGTAACCCTTAGTTTTGAATATTAATATTTCACAAATATACCATAGCTATTATTTTATAATGGTTCACAAGCCAATAAAATTATGATTAAACATATATACTCTAATAAAAAGTAATATTTTCTTGAATTTGCAATTACTAGTTTTATATTAAAATGAAATATTTTCTTATTTGACCAATTTGCAAAAAGTTAACAATATAAATTAAATGATGAAATAGTGAAATTATCTTCTTTTTTTTTTTTAAATCCATATTGGAGTTTTATATGTGAAGTATGATATATTTAAAGTTTGTTACGTGTACTATACGGTTTAACTCAAAAAGTACGAATATGAAGAACTCCTGAGTTTGTTCATCATGAACTATAATCAAAGAAGAAAGACTTGATATATTCTTGATTAATTGTGAGAGTACATTTTAAGAGATTGGGTAAAACCCACCGTATATTTTTTTCACTTATCTACACAGGCCCATATATATATATATATATATATATATATATATATATAACAACTTTTGAGTTTTGACTATTCCAAATATGCCCTTAAAGACAAACTAACATAACAGATTAATCAATAACAGATCAACTAGGCTAGGCTTAAGACTGGGCTTGATCTTCATCATCCCCCCTCAAGTTGAAAGGGGAAAATAGATTTTTCACTCTCAACTTGGAAAGTAAGACACTGAACTGATTTGAGGGGAGAGCCTTTGTAAATATATCAGCCACTTGATGACTGGAAGCCACGTGAGCTGTAGAGATTACACCTTTGAGAAGTAATTCTCTAACTAAGTCGCAATCTATCTCAATGTGTTTTGTTCGTTCATGAAACACCGGATTTGCAGCAATGTGAAGCGCAGATTGATTGTCACAATACAAGACCACTGGAAGAGAAGTATTTACTTGGAAATCCTTGAGAAGAGCAATCAACCACTGTAACTCACAGCATGTGTTAGCCATGCTCCTATATTCTGCTTCTGCAAAAGATCGACTGATGGTTGTTTACTTTTTGCACTTCCATGAAATTAGAGAATCTCCAAGAAATACACAGAAACCTGATAGAGATCTTTTAGTAATGGGGCAAGCAGCCTAATCTGAATCACAATAAGACTGCAGAGTTAGAGATCCTTTTGCAGAAAAAAATAATCCTTGTCCTGGACTGCCTTTAAGGTATTTAACAATTCTCAAGGCAGCATGCCAATGATCTTTTGTAGGTCTCACCAAAAACTGACTAAGCACATGAACACCATAGGCAATGTCAGGTCTTGTGATTGTGAGATAGAGAAGTCATCCAATCAGTCTTCTATAAGCTGAGATATCAGAAAGAAGGGGGCCATTACTGGATGCTAAACTGTGGTGTTGTTCAATAGTAGTGGTTGCAGGCTTTGAGTTAAGAAGACTAGTATCACTGATGATACTCATAGTATATTTCTTTTGATGCAAGTAGATTCCAGTATTGTTTCTTACAATCTCCAAACCAAGGAAGTACTTTAAAGGACCAAGATCCTTGATAGGAAATTGAGAGTGTAGGTAGGACTTTACCTTATGAATTAAACTCTGACTGGAACCTGTAACAAGCTGATCATCCACATATACAAGAATGGCAACAAATTCATTTTTGGCAGACATGGTGAATAAGGTATGATCAGTTTGAGATTGATTGAATCCAAATATAGTAAGAGTAGAAGATAGCTTAGCAAACCACTGCCTTGGGGCTTGCTTAAGACCATATAAGGATTTGTTTAGCTTACAGACAACTGGAGAATTTCCCTGAGGTAGTGATTTAGTATAGCCTTGAGGTAAGTCCATGTATACTTCTTCATATAGATTTCCATGAAGAAAGGCATTGGATACATCCATTTGAGTAATAGTCCAATTTTTGATAGATGCAACTGCAAGTAACACCCTCACTAAGGTTATCTTGGCAACAGGGGCAAATGTCTCAAAGTAACCATCACCTTCAGTTTTGGTAAATCCTTTTGCAACTAGCCTAGCCTTGTATTTGTCTATTGTTCCATCTGCATTATGTTTGACTTTGTAAATCCATTTACACCCTACAGTGTGCTTCTGAGCTGGGAGATATTCAAGGAACCAAGTCTTGTTGTCTTCTAAGGCTTTCAACTCCTTTTCCATTGCTTGACACCACAGAGGATCTTTTATGGCTTGGGCATAGTTTTTACGTTCACAGATGGTGGAGATATTGCAGGCAAATACTTTATAGGCAGAAGATACATTTTCCAGTGTGACATAATTGTGTATAGGATAAGGAGAGCAAGTATTGGTTTGGATAGATGAGGGTAATCCTGTATATTTGAATTTTGCTGGAACAACTTTATTTCTTATAGGTCTAGTGGAGACAACAGGATTCAGCCCAGTTTCATTTCTATTTTCTGGTTCAATAGTGACCTCAGGTTCATTGCTATCTTTAGGTTTAACATTAGTATGTATTTCTTCATCATTTTCATAGAGACAACCATCATTGTTAGAAGTAAACATAGGAGTACAGTTATGATCAAGAGAGGTATTAACATTAGGTTTGTAAGGAAATACAGATTCACAAAAATAAACATCTCTACTGTACAGGACTTGATGAGTCTCCAAGTTATAAACCTTGTATGCCTTCTTATTACAAGGATATCCAATGAAGATTAATTTTTGTGCTCTAAAGGCAAATTTGTCTCTGTTATGGGAGAGAGTAGAAACATAACAAAGACACCCTAGGGTTCTTAAGTGAGTATATTGAGGTGAAATGCCAAACATAACCTCAAACGGACTTTTAAAACTCAAAACAGAATTTGGAAGTCTGTTTATGATGTAGGTGGCAGTTAATAAGCAATCTCCCCAGAATTTTATGGGAAGATTTCCTTGGAACCTTAGGGCTCTAGCAAGCTCAAGGAGATGTCTATGCTTCCTCTCAGCTCTCCCATTTTGTTGGGGAGTATCAACACAACTGTTTTCATGAATAATTCCTTGAGAGGCAAGAAGGTTGCTAACAAATTGATTGATGAATTCAGTCCCATTATCAGTTCTTAGATGTTTAACAGTAGTGTTTCATTGTTTGACTAAAGTATTAAATTGGTTTTTCACCATAGCCAAAAAAAAATTCAAGAATCTTACACACTTGGCTTTTGGTTTTCAATAAGAAGGTCCAAGTAATTCTGGAGAAGTCATCAACAACAGTCAAAAAAGAATTGCACCCATCATAAGTACTGTGTTTGTAAGGTCCCCAAACATCACAGTGGACAAGATCAAATGGACTTTTACTATGGGAGGTACTTAAAGGGAAAGGTTGTCTAGTTTGCCTAGACAAATGACAAATATCACAGTTCAAATGGTCCCTGGAATCACAGTTCAAATTAAGAGATTTTATATGCTTCATAGATTGTAAAGGTACATGTCCAAGTCTTTTATGCCACAGATACATTTTTGCTTTGGAAGTATCAGAATTAACAGGGGAAACATTACAGATAGATGTGCACATTTTATCACTAAAGCAGCTAGGTGGATCAAGTTTATAAAGCCCTCCAGAAAGCCTACCAATCTCCTTCATTTTCTGCTGAGTAGGGTCCTGAAGGAAACAATGTGTAGCATTAAACATAAGACAACACTTGCTGTCAGTGGTGAACTTACTTCCAGATAACAAGTTAAATTGAAAGTCTGGTGCATAGTAAACATTTTGCAGGACAATATTTTTTGACAAGATCACAATACCCTTGTGAGTAATGCAAGAAGATTTCCCATTAGGTAAGTGAATCACAGTCTTAATTTGAATAGGGTTAATGAGGTGCTTAAAAAAGATAGTGACATGGTCACTAGCCCCTGTGTCAATCACCCAATCATGCAAATCAGGCTTAATACTATTCAGGCACACAGGGGGCACTTAGGGTAGCTTTGATAGAAGGCATACCTGACAAATGCTCCTCAGGGCTATCAAGAATCACAGCAGAGTTGGCTCTCTTCGCATTGCCAAGTAAGGCTTTCAGTTGGTGATATTCTTCAGTGGTAAAGGAATTTGTATTGCCTTTGATAGCCGCATTAGTCCCTTGTTTGATGCCAGGGTCATTGGTTCCTTGATTGACAGTAGCATTGGCACTAAAATTGTTGTTTTTGAAATTCCCTTTATGCTTGGGCATTCTTGACAGATCAGGTTTGATCCCATATAAGGGGTGCCAGTCAGGAAACCCAAAAAGATAATAACACTTGTCCTTAGTATGAGAGTTTCCATGACCAAAGTCACAAAAAAAAAAAATTTCCTTTAGAAGATTTATTCTCACTTGCAGTTTTACCCTTGTATCTGTTGTTGTTGTCATTGGTATAGCTGTTTGTGGAACAATTGACCTTTCCAGCCATAGCAGATGCAACCCCTTCATAATTGGTTGGGTTGGTGTGTTGTCTTTGGCCTTCTTCTTGGATCAACATAGAGATTGCCTTTGTAGTAGTAGGAAGACGGGTCATTCTGAGAATCTGACCCCTAACATCTATATAGGTCTCAGATAGCCCCATTAGGAATTGAGTTAGTTTGGTGACATGCTCATACTCCTCTTGACATCTGATAGCACCACATGTACAGTTGCACACACATTTGGGCATTTGCAGTAGACTAGTTAACTCATCCCATAATCCCCTGAATTTTGTGAAGTATGTACTGATGCTAAGATTACCCTGAGTGCATAGCATAATAGACTTACGAATTTGAAAGATCTTGGGTGTATCACTTTGGGAGAATCTGGTGAGAAGATCTTCCCAAATTTCACTAGCAGTTGGGAGATAGACAACACTTTGCCTAATATCAGGGTTAACAGAATTTAAGAGCCAAGATACCACCATGCTATTGCACCTATCCCAAGCACTAAGGTATTTGGATTGCGCTGATGGTCTCCTACTAACACCTGTTATCATTCCTATTTTGTTCTTGGCAGATAAGGCAATATTCATTGAAATCTTGCATTGGGCAAAGTTATGATCTGTTAGTATATCAAAAACAAGAGCCATCCCAGGATGATCATTAGCATGTAAGAAGAGAGGATGCCCAACATGTAATTGCAGCATTGATTCAGGCAAATCATAATCTTCAATATGATCTTCAATCTTGGTTTTGTTCTTGGATTCATTCTCACACTATTAGGGATTTCAGTATCGATGGGATTAGACGAAGCCATGGTTAAAGAAACATGGGGAAGCAAGAATTACCAGGAAGAAGGCAGAATTACCAAGGAGAAGCAGCGGAAGAATTTGAATGAAGAAATTGGATCAGTAATCGTATAGGCTTTGATACCATGAAGAACTCCTGAGTTTGTTCATCATGAACTATAATCAAAGAAGAAAGACTTGATATATTCTTGATTAATTGTGAGAGTACATTTTAAGAGATTGGGTAAAACCCACCGTATATTTTTTTCCCTTATCTACACAGGCTTATATATATATATATATATATATATATATATATATATATATATATATATATATATATATATACACAGATCAACTAGGCTAGGCTTGAGACTGGGCTTGATCTTCATCTGAATATTTATAATTAGGTTTGGTTTGATTATGGAAAACGGGAGTTTTTTTTTTTCAATTATCTATACATACGTGTATTATAGACATATTATATAAGTATTCACTAACTACAACCCAAATCGAGTTTTCTTCTTTTGAAATATATATTTTTTCAAAATATTTGTCTCATTTTGTACGAAGTTAATAAATTCTTGCTTACTATTTATTACTCCCTTCGTTCAACCTAGTTCACGTTTAAAAAGTCTAATAATTAAAGGATATATAGGTAGTATTGGAGTTGGTAATAATTATTTTAGCATAGTTAAGATGTTTATTGCATATGTGGAGGGAATAGTTAAAAGTTTTATGGAGATTATATGCATAATTATTTAAAGTAGACTCTTTGAGTAGAACATCCTAAAATATATAGTATAGTGAACTATTTGCCTGCAATGGAAGGAATTTGTTTCAATGTGCACTTGTAATGATGTAGTGAAGAAACTAACGTCATTCATGTATATGTACTATCAAAATGGTCTAAAAGTCAACTTTCTTAAATTTTTTGAAAAAATAAAAGGAACACTTAAATTGGGATGGAGAGAGTATAAATTTTTATTAATTTAATGATTGGTAACGGCAAAGATATTGAATTTGTGTAGGGTAGATTATGTTTATTTATACATAATTAATTTAATGAGATCAGTGATGTATGTATATGATCATCATGTAGAATGCAAGCTAGGGTATTTGTTAAAATCTATAAGGGTAATCATTTTCATAGTGTGACTTATTGATTAAGTAATCAATTATATGCATATATAGTGATCATTTTTGTGTGTGACATCTGAAAATAATTTAATTTTGATGGCATGGTTGCCTGCAGGA
Source organism: Platycodon grandiflorus (assembly GCA_016624345.1). Classification (NCBI taxonomy): domain Eukaryota; kingdom Viridiplantae; phylum Streptophyta; class Magnoliopsida; order Asterales; family Campanulaceae; genus Platycodon; species Platycodon grandiflorus. The sequence goes on from CM028361.1 coordinate 27,262,910, forward strand.
TGCAATTAAAGATACTACTAGATCAAGATTATTATCGAAGCTTTAGTAGAGTATATGCGTGCACTTATCAAAGGAAACTAACTTGAAATGCCTCAAGGCAATCGTACTTAAGTTGTTGGCATCCACTTCACTTCTGCGTTAGATTTTTTACCACAGAGTCGAACATCACTGCTTATGTAGGCTTCGGAATTGCATAACGTAGATAATTAGTTTGTAATTTAACCGATAATGTGCTAGAGGTTGCAGTTTATCCCCAACACGGCCAAAAAAAAAAAAAGGTATACTTGCTGTGTGCGATTTTTGCCGGAGAAGGAGCTAGCTATATCGTCGTCCCTTCTCTTGATGTTAGAAGAAATATACATTTTGTTACCGACAGTTAGTAAATCACCATGCATAAAACAATATCAAATGGTAAAAATGGGGCCAATATCTGTCATGCTCTAATTTCATCATCTTTCACTTCTACAAGAACATATAGACTCAGTGTGGTTGTATATGATTGCCCACGACTTGTGTGATTTGTCGTTTTCGCTCTTGGTTAGTAAGTTAAAGAACGGGATGTGTGTGTGTGTGAAGAAAATGGGAATTGCAAAGCCAATGGAAATTACTAGTTAGTAATGTTGGCGGAAGCAGAGCCATTCATTCGTTACAAGAATTATGAAGGCCGAGTCAGATGGGGCCCGCCCAATGGAAATATTGTGCACCCACAATAAAGATGCCTCCTGAGAATGGATTCAAGGATTAGACCCCACAAGCACACGGCGAGTCCCCAAATTGGGTGGCACTGAGGAAGCCCAACCTGACCCTGATCCTCAAAGCACGTGGCCTCCAGACCCAAACTTGAAATGGGCCTACGTTAACATCTTGATGTGCCAGTGCCACCTTCCATAGTCCATTCCCCCCCACCCCACCCCCACCCCGACCCAAGCTCCTCTACAGTTCTGCTTTATAGATGAACATTTTCATGGTTTTGTCTTCTTCAACTCCTGAACTCCATATCCAAATCCATGTTCATCATACTACAAAAAATAAATGTGGAAATTGATAGAACTTGAAAGAAAATTCATGCTTTTGAGAACCCTTAGATCTATACACCTACGCCACGCCACCCTTGGAGGTTAATCTTGTTCATTATAACCATGGTATTATAAGTAGCTATATATGAGTGAAAAATTGTTAGAAAATTAATAGCACACAAGCAAATTAACAATTAATCAGCCGTAATAATCATGCAAATCAAACAATATCAAAGCCAAAACGAAACAAAACGATAACCAAGTAGAAATTGTAGGAAAAATTATAACAAAAAATAAAAGTCACTTAGAAGACTTGGTGATCATGCCAAAATAAATACTGGTGACCATGTTAAATCCACGTAACAAAGAAAACACCGATAGGAGGTTTGTCTGACTATTACCCTCAGGTAGGGGTGTGCACAGGCCCAAAGCCCGGTATGAACCCATTTAATTGCGGGCTTCAATTTCAAAAGCTCAATATAGCGGACTTCACGCGGGCTTAAATTGACGGATTTTTGCGGACTTTAAAAGGGCATTAAGCGGGCTCGGGCTTAACGGGCTTACAAATTGAATCCGGTATTTTGAAAGTTTTATACCTATCAAATTTTAGGCATTTTATCGAACATTTGGTGTGCATTTTTTTCACGACTTTGGACATGAAAAATGTGGTTATACTCAATCATTCAACGTAAGCCAACTTTGTCAGTGGCGAAGCCACAGCTAGACCAAGGGTGGCCATGGTCCCCCCTAGACTTTTAGTGATATGCATATTACCCCCTCTATATTATGACTATAACCTTTGTTATTACATCTTGGTCCTCTTTGAGTTTTACATATTACTTTCTTGAAATTAACTTGGCCCCCCTAAGGGTCAAAACCTAGCTTCGCCACTGAACTTAGTGATTTCAATCCTTAAACGTCAAAGTCCCGTGAATGCACATTCAATTTTGGCAAATAAACATCGCAAAGCACCCAAAAGGTCGCTCAAAGTGCGCACTTTGGAAACAAAAAAGCTGGAAATTTACACCCACTTCATGGCCACTTCACACCAAAATAATTTCATGATACAATTACTTGCCCAAATAGCATTAATTTGCTATCAATATACTAACGAATTGCACGTATACAAACAGGACACCAAAGAGATTCAAACTTCATAAGAAATTTTAGCCGACAACAAAGTAACTTGATTGTTCGAAAACTAACTGTCGTAGGAACAATCAATTAAAATATGGGTGTGCCGGTCGCGAGATTAGGGGTAAATGACTGAATGTCAATTTGCCTGTTAGACCGACTTCCAGAAGACTTCAGTGTGGAATTGACAAAGTGTGGACGAGAGGACTATAGAGTTCGAAGAGTTCGCCGCTGCTTATGATGAACAAATGAAGACAAAGTGATCTGGGTCCAAAGAAAGCTGATTTATGCCACTTTCACTATTTTTTAATTAACATCGAGTGTTCACTGAAAGGGGAAAACATCCAATTCCACTTATTGGCTTGCATGCTTTCCATGAACAGAAGCTTTGAACCTTCTCATGTGATACATATATAGTGAATTAGAAAGACGAGGGCCAGGCATGACAGGGTGTAAAAAAGTGAGGGCCTGGCATAGCACGAGCCCACGTGCTCCATAGCTTTCAATGTCCAACACTATTGAAGATTCTGCAGGCACGGGCTTTGCGGGCTGGGTTTTTGTGGGCTTTGCGGGCCTCGCGGGCCGATGGATAAGTTTGCTCACCCCTACCCTTAGCCTCAGGTGTAAGAGTCAATACTGTGATAAATTTGAGGAAGATGGTTCATGTTTAAGGCCAGCATTGTTCTAATGATTACTCAAAGGTAGAGTAAATGAGAGAGTATTGAAGGCAAGTGTTTAAATGTAAACAGACAGTGCTCTAGGGTATTTTCAGGAATAAAATGCAGCTTAGCCATAAATGAAGGTAATACCTGCTATTTATAGCTGAAGGTGACGTATAAATGGTATAAATCCATCCACTTGAATTCTTGAGATTGGATTGCTTATTACTGAGGCAAACCTTCTGTCAGTATAAAGTGGATAAATAGAAGCTTCCTTCTCAGGAGGAGGAAGAGCTCATAAATGCTGCCGTAGCTTCATTGGGAAGGAATGTCCTGCTCCAATGAGAATGTCTTGCTCTAATGAGAATGTCAAGTTTTTGGATGGGCAGATAACGGGTGTGTTAATTGTTTCCAACTTATGCAAGTACATAGGGCAAAAGTGGGTCTTTGAGAGTAAGATTGTCAATTCTGCTCCCCGACCATAGTACGTTGGTCAAAAACATAATTATCCCATAAATATATAATTTTGATGTTCTCACGGAGTAGAACACATTTCCACAATTATCTTTGTCATTTGATAAACAAGTCGTTAAGAACAATTGTGCCAAAGTTGCACAGTTTCTTCACATTTTTAACAATTTTCCAACACAATTTCAAGTCCAGGCAATTTCATTTGCGAATAAAACGATCTTATAGCTCGTATCAATCAACACACATACGCTGGTTTTCTTCAACAACAACCTTAGTTCATCGTAAGCTTCCATTCGAACCACCAGCCCGAATTACACACACATACACACATTGACACACATACACATATACATAGAGAGAGAGAGAGAGAGAGAGAGAGAGAGAGAGAGAGATAAACTATTTGTATGCGATCTGTTTCGCTTGAAACCTCTCTTTAGATGCACGTATTAGTCGCACTCTGATTAGGTTGCGAAGAGAATTTTGAACTGCAACACTAAAGTGAAGGACTTATATGTAAATACAGATTAAAGGAATTTTCTCAAAAAAGATAAGCCGCACTCTGATCCAACCAATTTGCCCACACCTGAGCCCGGCTCAACCTAGTCAAATTGGCCAAGCGTGTATGGAGATAAGTTCACACCCCCTAACATATTACTGATGTGAGTCCATTTAAGACGAAATTGCCACTACAAGAAAAATGGTAATTAGCGACGAAAATTTCTGTCGCTGAATACAGGTTTTCGTCGCTAAATGCATATTAGCGACGGAACTCTGTCGAAAAAAAGTGGTTAAAAATTTTAGATGCTGGCTTTTCCGTCAAAAATTCGCGACGGAAACCATTCTCATTGCTAAAACAGCGACGGAATTTAACAACGGTTAAGGTCCATTGCTAATTAGAGACGAATTTTTTGTGTCTAAATAACGTCTCTAATCAGAGGCGGATTTTTGCCACGGAATACTCTGTCGCAAAAAAAAAAAGTAAAAAAAAATTCAAAAAATGTCTTTTTTTTTTTGTACCTGATTTCAATAGACAATATTAATAAAAACTCTACAAAAATAAGGAAAACATACCACAAATTAATTACAACAATTTAATTACAAAATTATTTACATAAATTAAAACTGTTTAAACTATAAAAATTAAAACTGTTCAAACTAATTGTCATGAAATAAATTTCGGGGTGGATATAATCAGGAGATGGTTGACCAGACGGACGGGGTTGATTCTGAAAAAATCGTTCCATGGCGGCCTGCATCTGGGCCATGTTCTGTCGGGTTTTAGCAAGTTCGGTCTTTAACCTTGCCATGTGCGACTGGTCAACGTTTGGCTGGGCCGACGAACTTCGTGTTGTCGATCCAGAAGCACGTGAAGCTATGGCACGTGCGAGGATCCCCCCGTGTGCGCCCATCCCGTAGACCCTATCCCCCCCCTCTTTGCCCGTTTTTGGGAAGTGATCTCCCATAATGCTTGGTTCCACTCATTCCTGTTAGGCTCGTTCTTCATACGTCTCTCGCATTCAGCCTGTCATTAAAAAAATACAAATATTAAAACACCGTCATATCAATTTAATTGTAAACAATAATTTTAATACTTACATACGCAGCCTCTGCCCGAGAATTAACCCACTGATCGGATCCATCCTACATGATGTGCGTACTTACAAACACATCAGGGAATTGTACATGATCACCATATGTAACCACCTATAATCAGTATGTATTACTATTTGTTTTTATATTTCTAAAAAATAAGAAATGAGATAGAAGTATAGAATCTAAGTGTTTACATTTAACCCCCCCCCAATAGTTTTTTATATTTTGAATTAAAGTACTAGCATAGATGTCATATGATATGCTAAGACACCAAACATCCCTACCTAATAAATTGCATACAAATCTAATATACTAAGGGATTTATAACATAAAACTAGCATACAAATTACAAAAATAATATAAATATTACAACTAAATCATAACTAACATAAAAATAACATAAATATCTCAACTAAAGCCTTTAAAACATAAATAACATGCAAATTACAAATGTCTAATTAAATGTTTACAAAGTTTTATAGAATACCAAATCTAAAATTTACAAATTAAAAAAATAGCATGCATACAAATAACATAAACAAATAATACTAATTTTTTTATAAATTAACAAAATAGCAAACAAATTAACATAACATAATAAAAATTAACATAATATCACACAAATTTATAAGCAAACTTAAAATTAACAAATACAATATCACAAAAAATCAAATAAATACAAAAAAAGTTTAAAATTACTGTTAATGGGAGAGAGAGAGAGGGGACTGGCGGCGGCTCAGTGGCAGTAGTGGTGGAATCTGTTGAGAGAAAGAGAGAGAGTGTGTGTGAGAGAGATTATAATTAAAAAAAAGGAAAAAAAAAGAGGATTAACCGGAGATATTTACCGGCGGTGGTGACAGACGGATAAGGGGGCGGTGGCGGCAGTGGTGGTAGATAGTGTAATCTGAGAAAAGGGAGGGTACGGGTGAGGGGAGAGAGAGAGAGAGAGAGAGAGAGAGAGAGAGAGAGAGAGAGAGAATAATCTGGGCTATATTTGCTGGCGGGGTGGGTGGGCATCGGCGGCGTGGGTGAGCAGCGGTGGTGGTGGGAGCTTGTTTCTTAGCCAGAGATAGATGGGGAAAGAGAGATCGAGAGGGTGAGAGAGAGAGAGAGAGAGTAATTCGTTTGTTTTTTGGGAAGGGCCCTGGGACCTGGGAAGGGGAAAAGAGGGAGTTTGGGGAAGGGGGAAAGGGGGGTTGATTGGTGAGACATTCATTATAAGTTCCGTTGCTAATTAGCGACATAAAATCAATGACGGTGAGTCCGTCTCTAATGTTCCCACAATTTTCCCGCGGTTTTTAGCGATGGACGCAACGGAAGCTATTTCGTCTCTAATTTAAAAGGCCTCTAATTTAGCTACAGAAAACGTCGCTAATTTAATTTTTCCGTTGCTAATTAGCGACAAAAATTTCCATCACTGACTATTCCGTCGCTAATTAGTGTATTTCATGTAGTGTGCTTACTTTTTCTACTCCTGTAGGATACACACTTTTCTTTTTGTTGAAGAAACAACCAAGTCGACACGTACCTACATTGCAATTCTTATAACTATGAATTCGAAATCAAAATTGATTCACATCCAAACGTCAATATTTATTATAGGTCAACTATCTACGTGTACCACCATTAACCTTAGTCAAACTCCCTGAAACCCATGAGTAAACCCCCACCCCACCCCACCCCACCCCCCACAAAGTTGGCCAAAAGTCAAATTTTTCACAGAAGTGCGTTCAAACTGATCAATTAACACGTATGAGGGAGAATTTTGTTCAAACTAAAGATCGTAAGTGATATCAAAATACAGAAACTAGCTAGCACATAATGCATGCGTAACCGCAGAGTATGTATTTTAATTATCTAGAGATTCAGACCTACATGCCATGGATTTTTCACTAGTCTAGGAGTATCTTGTTAGAGATTCATAAAAGTGAGTTTGGCCTAGGGAAACCTGCCGAGATTGTCACAATGTATCCTCGCAAGCAATAATTAGAGCTTGTATTCGTATAACCCCATACTATATCCAAAGAGAAATGACTCCGTTAAATAAAAAAATATACACGATTTGATCGAACTAGGTCTATGCAACACCTTAAAGATAAATATAAACATGATATATAACTTCATTTTTCATGAACCACCTTAGGACTAAACTAAAAAATAAAAAATAAAAAATTCACAAATAAAATGGTACACCCAATTCAGCAGTTGGAAACCATTATTCGTTTCAATTAGTGACAAGACCAAATTAAAGACTACAATGACACATTTTGTAGCTCATTCTATAAATTGTTTCTGTATTCTTGATAATTATTTAATTTGAAAACACATGCTATAGATTTATTTATTTTTTTTTAAAAAATTCTGACTCTGTCCTAAAATGGATGTACCTTTTTTTATTTTTAAAAAAAAATTAAGACTTTTAAACATTTTAGTAGCATATACACATAAATATCCTTTAGTGTACATCTTATAACATTGCTAATTAATATTACGACATGATAATTGGTAAAAGATAAATTAAGTAACTTGATTAGAGAAGAAACGCTAGTCTTTCCAAAGTATGTAGAATACTCGTTGGATACTTCACCCGTCCGTGAGTGACTCGGTATATCAGTTCCAATTCAATTGGGCCTTGGCAAATGTACTTATCTTGCCATAAGTTACAAAACTCTGGGGGTTTTAAGCCTTTAAAGTCAACATATATAGGCTGGTGTTCAGGTGATGTTTCACTTAATGACTTGGGCCTCATACAACGAGAGATTATGGATTCACAAATGATCAACTAAACACAGTCAGCTGGCATTTACATGTTTTCTATTACGAGTGTAAATTTAAACTGCAAATCGAACTAATCAAACTAAATTAAGTGGTTTAGTTTAGTTTTAGACTACGGTTATGATTTAAAAATTTTATAAATTGGTCGGTTCGGTTTGATTTGTGATTTTAGGGATGAAATCGAATCAAACCAAACTATTATATATATATAGTATTTTTATTATTAATAGTCATTTAAATTGTCTTGAAAATTTTGAACCGTTTACTGAGATCTAAAAAACCTTAGCGTAAAGATGATAATCTCACGTCTTTGTCTCTCAACTCTCTTTCTTTTTCTCTCATCTCAATGCAATGTCGCACCTCACAATTAGTCCGTTATTGTCTCTCTCACCTTGCCGGCGCTCTCTTCCTTTTACCTCTCTGACATTGTTTCTCACACCTCATAAAACCAAAATATACTCTCAACCATCGTAAGATCTCTCTCGACTTTAACAAAATTAGTCACAAATTTCTTCTTTTTCAATATCTCTTCAGTGGTTCTGAAAAAATAATTAATCAAAAAATAAATTTTTTGAACCATAAAATCGAATCGAACCAAACCAAACTGAATGGTTCGGTTTCGAGTCTCAAGCGGTTCGATTCGGTTTGAAAAAATAAAACTAGTCGGAGGCGGTTAGATTAGTAATTTTGACATAAACCGAATTATTTACATCATTATTTTCCACACTTAGGCAGGACTTTATCACAAGACATCAAAGTTTACTTCCCAAGTCTATTAGCCAATTAGTTAACCACGATTAATTTATAAATAGCTCTCCCTCCGTCTCAAAATTATTATCCTAGTTTCATTTTTTGTCTGTCTCAAAACAATTATCTTGCTTGAAGTTTTCTTTTTAGAATGTCATTTTTATCATTTTACCCTTATTTTTTCTTTCTATTTTAATTATGGACCACATGCATATGAGCTTAAAAAAAACTAAACATTATACTAATATTAATAATTAAGACAATTATTTTTTTCTTAATACGTGTGCCGAATCAAACTGAACAATAATTTTGAGACTGAGGGAGTAATTTTTTAGATACACACTGGCTCAAAAAGATAGTTTTATTTTACAAGTTAAAATTTTTAAATCTGTAATACTCCCTTCATACCTAAATTATTGTTCTGTTTAATTTTTTTTTTAGGTAAATAGATAATTTTTTAAACACAAATTTGATGTATATTTTTTTTTTCTAAAATTATAAAACACGTAATTTAAATTACATTACTATATTGTGGAATATGTTCTCTTATCAAAAAAAGGAAAATAAGACTAGTTTTTGGGGGAAGAGATGTTTAAAAAATGAGTACGACAGTAATAAATAAAAACTTGTTTAGTTTCTGTTATTTAATTAAGACAGATAGATGCTTGGTGAGCAAGGGAAAAAAGAAGAAGAAAGTCAAGTTGGGAGTTGGGGACAAAGCACCTTTCCCTGTCTTTTTGTTTTTTTTTGGTTAACTAAAAAAAAAAAACTCCCCTCACGTCGATACAACAGTATTACCGTGGGAAGAAAGGAAAGTGTAGTATTTAAAATCCACCTCCTTCATTTCATTTTCATTCGCCACCAATATTGTATTTCTCTGTCGTCTCTGTCGGTCACTTTATATATATATAGTATAGTGATAGTTAATTAGTGGTGGTGGTTACTGGTGGCAGCGGCAGTCGGTGGTGTACGTAAAAAGGTTAGTGGTAGTTAATTAGTGGTGGTGGTTACTGGTGGCAACGGCAGTCGGTGGTGTACGTAGTTAATTAGTGGTGGTGGTTACTGGTGGCAGCGGCAGTCGGTGGTGTACGTAAAAAGGTTTGTATACTATATATATATATATATATATATATATTCCCTTTATTCTATATAAAAAGTTTATTTTTAATTTTTTTTGTCAACTTAGTTAAAGTTTAACCGATAATTTATATAAAATTAGTTATTTTTACAAAGTTATGAAAGTTGTAATTTATAATATTTTTAAAGTAGCTTTTAATTAATAAAATTTTATTTTCTAAAACACAAGTAAAATTTGTCAAATTTTGATTTAATTTAGTCACATGTTGATTTCTATAAAAGAAAAATTAACTCTTTGTCTGAAACGAATGTAGTATATATATATATATATATATATATATATGGGAGAGCGTTATTAATACCCTCTTTGCTATTAATACACTCCAAAAAATTTATTTATAAAAATATCATTATTTAAAAAGACATACCCTTACCTTAAAATATCATTAATACACTCCAATTAATTAATTTTTTTTTCATTCTTTCCTTCTTTCCCTCCCCTCTCCCTTCTCTCATTCTTCCCCTCTCCCAACCCAAACTCACCGTCATTTTAAAAAATTTCGGCAATTTCTCCGTTCGGCCATAAACGACCGAACAACCGAGGATTGTTCGGTTAGGGTAAACTGAACAACCCTCGGTTGTTCGGTCACCCAGCACTGAACGGAGAAATCTTCAATTTTTTTGAGAATGAAAAAAAAAGGGAGAGAGTGGAGGCTGTCGGAGGTGAGAGAGATGAGGGGGAGAGAGGGGGTTTCCTGCCCCTTGTGTGTGTGTGTGTTAAAAAAAAAGGAAATGAGGGAGAGGGGAGGCTGCCGGAGGTGAGGGAGAGGGCTGAAGCAGGGTACGGGATTGGGGGTGGGAGTGGGAGTGGGGGTGGGGGTGGGGGTGGCGTGTTAGGGCTCATGGGTGGGGGAGATAAGGTGAGGGAGATGAGGGTAGGTCTGAGTTTTGGGGAGAGTGAGGGTTCTGCCGTGTCTGAGTTTTGGGGAGAGAGGGGAGGGGTTCTGCTGTGTGTATGCGTGTGTGTGTGTGTGTGGGGGGGGGGGTTTGTGTGGGTTGAGTTAGGTTTAATTGTGAGGGGTAAAATAAAAAATATGCATGGGGGGTGGTATATTTAGAAATTATGATGATGTAAAATTTTTAATGTGAGTGTATTAGGAGGATGGGTACATTAAGAGAGAAGAGGGTGTTAATAGTCCAACCATATATATATAATATATATATATATTTTTTTTTTTTTGCTAGAAAAGGTAAGATATTGATGGAGGAGGGCTATGATGATGAATAATGGTTCGCTCGCTGTGCATAATGGCATAACTAATTGCCTTGACGAAGCACCAATTCTAAAGTTCTGAGCCCTCTCTCTCTCTCTCTCTAAAACAGACACGTAAGCACGCACGCACAATTAAAGTAGAAAAACATGATTTTCACCATCACGACTCCTTAGACTAACCTGTGTGTACTCATTTGAGACAGTTGGATATTCTTGCCATGGTCTTGGACTGTCGATATATGGGTGTCTTCTTGAATTAGCTTCTGAGTTATACCAGAGGCATGCTGCTATGCGGATTTTACTTGTTCTCTATATGATCATTGCTGCTGCTCTCATTTGTTGCTTAATTGTGAAGAAAAATGAAATGCAGCTGCAAGTGTATCAATATTATTTTTTTCTACTAATCTTTTCCGGAAGATCTATCATTATCGAGTTTCCTCTTCTGACAATCTTCTTATCTGAAATCATAATTTATTAATTTACTGCAGATTTATGGTATTAGAAAAACTGGGATCTGTTTCCAGCAAACTCTCTACCTACATATACATCTTCCCCAAAAAATATTTTTATGGTATGGTAAATGTTATAAATATGTCTCAAATTATATATAATAGGAAAATGAATTACAAATGGGATTATTATATTTTTGACCAACGTATTAATTGGGGATTCCTGATTTTACCAACGTATTTTAATTAATCCAAATGTGACCATCGTACATTCAATTTTGTTGCAATGTTGACCCTACCGTTAACAGGTCATCCAAAAAATTAACGAGAATGTTTATTTTAATGGTGAAGGGTACAAAATGATAATTGTCAAAAATGGAGGGCCCACCAATAAATTTTTTTAGACAAAAATCTGTGTATGGTCCTATGGCTAAAAAAAAGTCGAAATCAAAAAATATATTGCCCCTAACTGTAAGAACTAGGGCTAAAAAAAGATTTAATCCCTTTCTCAACCGCCGTGGCCGCAGTCACTCTTCTCATCACCACATCCCGAGTGCGCGACCCAATCTTACACTTGAGAATCGCGGTAAACCAAGCTGGAATCACAAGCTTAATATCCATCTCGCTCATGAAGAGGAACCCTCAATCCTTGCGCATAAGTACATAGTTGTGCGCCAGCGCGAGGATGAATCCACCGGCGGAAGCGTGGCTGAGACGGCGATCGTTGGCATGGGGAGAGAAATAAGGTCGCAGACGAGTGAACGGAGCTTGGTGGACATGAGAATGAAGCGGTCCGGATCATTCGGGCCCAACCGAGGTCGTAGCCATTGGAGAAAACTTGCCTTCGCCGGTGGTGACGAGGCGGCGGGGCGGGGCTTTGGCGGTTTCGAGATCGGATGGGAGCTAGAGCGGATCGGATGGAATCGATTCGGTCGGGTTTAACCGGTGCTCGTCGTTGCCGGTAATTGTTAGGATGTAAACGTTGCCCCGCTTCTCTAACGTGCACATCTTTGTTTTTCTCTCCTTGTTGAGTTAGGGCAGAAGCATTAAAGGCAGGAGATGGCGGCGAAGAGGTTGTTTAGGGCAACCATGGTGACAGCCGACGGCGGCGGTGTTGGTGATTCCGAGTGAGAGATTGGTGGTGGTTGGGATGGGAAAAGAGTGACGGAGGTAAAGTCTGTTTGGAGAGGAAGGAGGGGAGTTTGGTGGAGGAGTGGGTTTGGAGAGGAAGGAGGGGGGTTTGGTGGCCCCCCATTTTTCACAAGTATCATTTTGGACCCTTTATCGTTAATGTAATTTTTTTTACCGTTAGCCGTTAATTTTTTGGATGGAGGTTTAACGGCAGGGTCAACATTGCAACAAAATTGATAGTACGTTGGTCACATTTGGGTTAATGAAAGTACGTTGGTAAAATCAAGAATCCCCAATTAGTACGTTGGTCAAAAATATAATAATCCCATTATAAATTGCATGAGGTAGAAGCTTGGTAGGTTGCCGGGGAGTTGCGGGCGACCTTGCAGTCAACCTGTGCGGAGACCGAATTTGTACACCAATAATTAACGTGGTGTACATTACAAACACCCCTGATCGGTGAATATTACTAAACTTTTCTCTTTCACACACTTATATTTAATCAGTCATTAGTTATCCATCAATTAAGAGTGTTGGTGTACAAATTCGTACTAATCCCTGGTGAATTCAATTGCCTATTGTATTCTTAAGTACACTAGTGCCCATTTAGTGCAGCAATTTTCAAAACATAATTTTTTTTTAATAAATGCGTTCGGTATATTATTTTAAAAAGTTATTCGAAATATGATTATTTATCAACAATGACAATATTACCTTTTTATACTATATTAGTTTATTTTAATAGTATATATATATATATATATATATATATATATAAATGAATAATTCATTTTAATACAACATAGTATATATTTTACATAAAATAGTAATAATAAAATATCAAAAACTTACGTAACACGGTGAGATTGAAAATATCTCAAAAAACTCACTTTATCAACATAGATTTTCAAGCAATTGAATGACCCCAAATATCCCAGCCTTCTCTTTCACGGGATTATAAGATCCTCAATTTCAAATAGTTGTTCCATCTTTTATTTTAACTTTTGAATCTTCGTCGCATATGTGTCAAAAATTAAGGAGTAATTAATGTTATTTATTCTCATGCACATGTGACAAAGATTCGACGATTAAAATAAGAGGTTGAATACCTTTTTAAAATAGAGTATTTTATCCCCTCTTTCACCGGACAATCTTGAATAAAGAATACATTAGTTAGAGGGGGAAGCGTGGTGCAAAAATATAGTAAAGGGTATTTTGATGCATTCAAAAATTTTTGCGTTTCCGTAGCCAGCGGTTTGGAGGAAAAGCTACCTATTCTAGCGGTGGAGAAAGCACGACCGTTTGTAAAACGCTGCGTGTCTAAACTCAACATTGTTTAAAGAGCTTTGTCTTGGTCAAAATGTATGAACAAACGGGCTCTACTAATTCTAATGTGGTATATAACGAGTATAATCTTTTAACCCAATCAAATATGTTATATGACTTTTGACCAAAAAATAATACTCCCTCCATCCCTAAATTATTGTCTTGTTTGACCCAGCGCACGGATTAAGAAAAAATAATTGACTTGATTATTAATATTGGTATAGTGTGTTGTTTACTTTAATGCCCATGTGTATTTGTGTCATAATTAAAGTAGGAAGAAAAAGTAAAGGTAAAATGGTAAAAGTGATGTAAAAAGAAAAGTTTCAAAATAAGACAATTATTTAGGGACGGATAAAAAAGGAAAGGAAGACAATAATTTAGGGTCGGAGGGAGTACAAACTTTCCAAAACACCCTCAAGGCCCTCAAAACCTAACTAATGTCTCATTCATCCCTCACTCACCGTCTTCATCCCAATGCATGCCCTCCGCCTTCCACCTTCCACCTTCCGCCCTTTGCCTTCTGCCCTCCGCTCCATTATGTTGGAAATATGATGTTATTGGTAACTTAGATAAGTCTTATTGATGAGATAAATAATATTTAGACCAAAGTGAGGATTGGGGAATGTTAATTTGCATACAGTTGAACAACTTTCATGATTTGATTGATTCTTCTAAATGGTTGGAATCCATAGTTGAAAGGGTAGCATAGAAATAAATGGGCTTTGTTGCCATCCCAAATGGGATAGAAAGTGCAACCTTACTACTACTATATACTACGTACTAATATTCTTTGTATGTTTTTAATTTGTTATCCAGAATTCTAACCATTTACAGGCATACTGTACAAGAGAGGTTTTCCATATGAGACTAATCAAAACTAATGAGTCGCAAAGTTTCTTGTGAAGCAACGTCATACTAGGCCTGACAAATTCCAATCTATATACGGTCTTCATTGGAACTTTAGGATTCAGAAGTCACAGATCTTAGCATTTTAATGTATTACAGTGGGATTACAATAATATATTGTACTCCTAATATAAACGTATATGTGGTAAATATCATAGTGCTTATAAATATGATATTCATTTCGTCCGCATACATAATAGCGAGGCAGGAAATTATTGAAAAAAAGAGAGGATTAAATGTACCATTTGTCCCTGAACTTTGGACTTGTACAAGACCAATCCCTAAACTAAGAACTGTTTCATCACAGACCAAAGTAGGTCATTTACGCACACCAGTAATCCCTGAGACGGACGACGTGAACCCAAGGTTCGTTAAGCGAGCATATGTGCAACACATGATCATTTTTAAAGGGTAAAATGGGAAAAAGAGGAGACCTCCTTGCCGGTCTCTTCTTCTTCTTCTTCAGCACTCCTATTTTGAAGACAACCTAATTTTTGTTTTTCCAAATTTTTTTTATTCGATCAAGAACCCCAAATCTTTTTTATTTGTATAAATTAGGTTGAAAGGGAAGTTTTAATTGCTGAAAGGGCATTTTTAATTGCTTAAAGATTTTCCCTTATACTGCAAACCACAGGCGATCTCGATAGCGACATGTTGTCTTCAAGATAAGAGTGCCGTAGAAGAAGAAGAGATCAACAATGAGGTCTCCTTTGTTTGGTAATGTTTTATATAACCCCTTATTTTGATGATATTAAACAAACCCCCTTATTTGAAAGTTATTTAACGGATCAGTCCTCCTTTTCCCATTTTACCCTTAAAAAATGATCATGTGTTGCGCACATGCTCATTTAACGGACCTTGGGTTAACTTCGTTCGTCTCAGGGACAAATTGTGTATGAAAATGACCTAATTTGGTCCGTGATGAGAAAAGTTTTAGTTCGGGGATTGATCTTGTGCAAGTCCAAACTTTAGGGACGAATGGTGCATTTAACCCAAAAAAAATTTGTCACTTGATTTGATGATAGAAATTGCTCAAGTTGATAAAATCTCTCGGTTCAGAAATATGATTATGTATAGCGTCGACAATATTAGAGTCGAAGAAAAACAAAAACCAACATATCTATCTGTGTTATACATAAAGAGGATGTAATGACGTGTTTTTTTTTTCTCTCTCTCTCTCTATATTTTGAAAGAAACTGATTGGCATAACAGAACTCTTATAGCCATTTAAAGTAATTGACATAAATATTGATCTGAATTGACTGGCTCTCGATGACGTTAGTAAAATGGTTATAGTGCAGCGGTTTCTTACATGAAGCATACAATTGAACCATGTAAAAACATTAAAGAGGTGACGTGCATATTTTGGATCCAGGTTAAAGTGTATGGGCTTTACTCAAACAAGTGGGCATAAAATGAATAGAGGCCCGGTCCACATAGGTATATATATACTCCCTCTTATACCAAGCCAAGGTACGCCATTCTATATACAGAGAATATGTAATATAGTTTATATTCTCTAAATGGCCGATATATTGACGAACACGCCGGATGGTTTTGACGGGGCCCTCCCTATCCTTCTAACAGTGTCTTTTTAACAGACAATCTATGCCAGATATCTGATACTCGTAGCGTAACGACAATCTATTCGGTACCTCCGGTGTACCAAATTTTCTGTATAACATCAGTTGGTCCCGTTGCCGGAAAATGATTTTGTACTCTTTTCTCGATACAATCCCAGTATCATCTAAGAGTTGTAATGGATGTCTTAGTTTGATAAAAAAATACATTTTTTTTCAAAAAGGTGATGTGTTGATGCCACTGCACTGCCAGGGGACTTACGTCATATGAACATGAATTATTGTGTCCATCTTTCTAAAGCGTAAGGACAGTGCTTTTAAGCTTTGGGTGAATGATAACAATATGCACAAAGACGATGTCGGCAACGTCAAAGCCACGGCTATCTCACTTCGTGCACGCTGCCACGGCTTTCGGGGGATGGTTTTCACTTTTGAAAAGCGCAAAACTGCAACAAAGGCAGCTAATTCAGAAGGAACAACAGCATGGTACCGGCCACTTAACAAGCAAAACTGCTTGGACCATGGTCACTTCGTTGGGGAATTTTTACGAGCAACTAGTGGACACGAATGTTCAATCCACTTTAACAAAAATATAACAATACCAAATGTCCCAAACAACTCCAAAACATAAAGTCCTCATTGGGACATACTCTTAGGATTTCAAGCAATGCGCACCATGGAAGATCATAATGCAATTCGTCCGAGCTGGTTTCATGTTTTGGCCGTATGAGGCAAGCGCAGGACAAGCAATTGATATCAGACTCAATCGGTGCTCCGATTGACCTTAGCAGCAATAACAACATCAAATGGAAGAGGGCAAACAAATTTGTCTCCCCTTTCAATTCAAAGTCGTCGTTTAAAGTATCCCAAGCAAACTCGCCTCATTTCAAGGCTGAGTTTAAACTGGGTTGCGTATTTTGGGAGAGTGAGACGAGCTCAGGACAGAAAACGGATAGTACAGGAACCTTCGCCACATCAAGACGACGCCGGTGACACTAGAACCGTCGTCGTCCGGCCATATACACGCCCCTACGTGCTGTCTCAGATCGCGGGTGCTGATAATGCCTCCCCATGTTCATGGAACGTGCTTTACTGAATACGTTGGTTATAACACAACCCACTAATTCAACAGTTACAAGCACATCTTCTTCCACATTATTGAGCAGTTATAAATGAGTCCCTTGAATACTGGCAGTTACAAATGAGTCCTCTACTTTGGGCAATTATAGCTTAGTCCTTTTAATGCTGAACAGTTACAACATGGCCCATTTAGTGCTGAAGGGTTACAGTTTGGTCCCTTAACTACTGGGCAGTTACAATGTAGTTCCTTTATTGCTGAAGGAATTGTAGCTTGGTCCCTTCCGTTCAGGATAGTTTTAACTTGACCCATTTATTACTGAGTAGATTATATCCTCCCCACTCAAAAGTTGCTCGCAGCTGAGTAGATCTTGTCGTCCCACTCAAGTGTTAGTCGCGGCCGAGTAGATTTTATCATTTTATCCTCCCGCTCGAGTGTTACTCGCAGGTCGAGGTCCCTTTTAATTGAGGTCAAAACAAATGAACCTCTCAGTCGAGGTCAAATCAAATGCACCTCTTAGTCGAGGTTAAAATAAATGAACCTCTCAGTTGTTGGTCAAATTAAATGCACCTCTCTGTCGAGGTCAAATCAAACGAACCTCTCAGTCGAGGTCAAATCAAACGCATGGGTATATATATATGATGAGCTCAAGATTTTCACGAGTTTTTCCTTTAATTTTCTTTTATTTTGTGCTACTTTTGAGTTAATTATGCATGTAAATATTATTATTTGTGTATTTGTGCTTCAATGTAGGTTTCCAAGATATTAACGAGCACAAGTTTAGCACAAAGTTCAAGGCAATTTCTGGCTTTAAAGTTGAGCTTTAAATTACTCCGTCAAGCATTTCAAGGCAAAATGATCTAACAAAGGACTAAACTGATAAGCCTAGAGGGGGAAGACTGCAGCAGCCTATTCTGATAGGGGTAGCGCTGTAATTTGAGGAACTCCTCATTAATGCGGTGACGCCTTCTGAGGCCGCCATGCGTCGCTCCCGCCCAGCCTCTGACTCGCGAGATCTGCCCTTGGAGATCTGGCCCGATCCGTCCATTCCACCCACTTCACTTCACTCCATGACCCATTTTCACCTGGGTAGTCTGCGGTTTCATCCCAATGGGCTACCTATCTCTAGCCCGCTCAGCTCCTCCACATGCGCCCACTTCCTCTCACAGCCTTAACCAACGAATTTCCCTTGGGTCAGCCCAGCTCCAAGCGGATCAGCAGCCTTCCTTTCCTCTTTTTAACCCCAAATCTTCAGGTTTATTCCCATTTTTCCCTGGCTTACTTGAGACTCAAAACCTTTCCTTATATCTCCAAGCTCCCCCACAAATCAGAAGACTCTAACGGGTTGTGAGCCCTAAATGGGGACAGCAGCCTTCTCACCCAAAATCTCTCTCCTCCTTCTAAAGATTGATCACCTTTGAAGATTTGGAGCATCAAATTAAGAGCCAAGGAAGCATCTACAAGTGATTTCAACCCCGGATCTCGGTATTGCTTGCGGCATCGTTCGGTTTAATTCTTTCAATCTATATTTATGATATTTTCTAGGGTTGAATGATTTTGTAATTTGTTGAATTTGTTACATGCTTAATTGATTTATGAAAAGCGATTATTTTTCTGTGTTGTTGTAGTGATTTAATTTAATCTCTCTCTCTCTCTCTCTCTCTCTCTCTCTCTATTTATTATATAATCATGCTAGGTTACTATTTTGTGGACTTAATACTTTTAATTGATTTATCATTAATTAATTAATTTGAGAAATGGTTTTGTTAAAATATGTGTCTTAAATTTAATGGACCAATTTATATTGGACTTGGATGAAAATTTAGTTTGCATAATAAAAGGGGAAATTGGAATGCATGGAACTCACGCAACTGAAGACTCCTCCAAATCCTTTCCTTCATCAAATCGGTGGAGTATTATGGCGTGGCAAGTTTAGTTCATGTTTATATTCCTAATTATATTAGGATTAGTTTGGTTTCAATTTCCTTATAGCAATTGGGTTTTTTCTTAAAGTCCTATATAAAGCCGCGTGTATTAGACTCAAACACAAGCCGAGAGAGATAGACATATTAGAGAGACGGAGGACGGATACTTGGCGGTCGAGAGTCTCGAGGCCTTGGCGTGGCGGTTGAGAGTCTCGAGGCCTTGGTGGTATTAGAAAAAATAGTACGTGGCTATTTTGGACTATGAGAGGTGTGCTACTCGTCGTGTGATCGTGTCAATTCTTGTAACCCTAGTCCTAGATAGAGTGAGTACATTGAAAACTCTCTATTGTAATTCCTCATTGTTTATAGTGGATTTGTTACTTGCCTTGGAGTGGATTAAACCATGTAAATCCTCTGTTCCCTTTTGTTTGATTCTGTTATATTTTCTATTTTCTTGTCATTACTTCTCCAAATATACTTGGTACTTTTATTTTTGACCCCGCTTCCACATTGAAGATAGAAACTTAAAATTCTTAATCCAAAAATATCATCATTTTTATAACAGGTTTGGATCCGCAAGAGCTACTTTAGTTTTCGGACCGAGCAAATTAGTAGTTGGTGTTTTATGACATACATCGATAGCCTTCGGCTACCGGCATGACTTGTAGAAAAATAGAGAGAATATCTCTCTACAAAGTATTACCCATTATCTTGGTTATTATTGTGTGTTCTTAATGCTTTTGATGAATTAGCTACCCATTAGATGATCACTAGAATTATAGGGTAAGATGCGAGAGTCCGTCCTATTAATTTTGAAAATCACAATAATTGTCTTTGTGATGCTTCATCTAGAGATATATACGAGCGTTCTTAGATAGTCATGGGGTGCTTGATCAATAATGCGACTACTATTTCCTCGCTATAAGATGCGAGAGCCCGTAATAGGGATTGGTACCTAAACTTGCTATAAGATGCGAAAGTCCGTAGTGAATATTATCAACGTGCGGCCGACTACCAAGACTTGAGTTAATGAAAAGTAGAGAGGATTAAATTAGACATGAGTTAGACTAGAAATATCGCAATCCTATAATCCAATTTTTAAATCTTGATTTGTTGTTGCCAAACCACTTTTGCGTCTGTAAATATTAATTGTTTTCTTTTATTCTTTTTACTTTTTAGTTTTTATTCTCATTTTTTTTCGCTCAAATATAATTAGTTAGCTCAATTTCGGTACTCAGCTGGAGTGAAAATTAAGTACATTCTCTAAGAGATCTATAACTCATACTTATATATACTTTATTACTTGATATGGCAGGTACTCTTGCCCTAGTTGCATTTCTTGCACATCAATATACTCCCTCCTATACCAAGCCAAGGTACGTCATTCTATATGAAGAGAATATGTATTATAGTTTCCATTCTCTAAATGGCTGATATATTGACGAATGCACCGGAGGGGTTGTTGGCGGGGAACTCCCCGTCCCTCTAACAGTGTCTTTTTTGCAAATAATCTATGCCAGATATCCGATACTTGCAATGCAACGACGATCCATTCGGCACCGCCGATGCATCGGATTTTCTGTGTAACATCAGGAGGAAACTACAATTGACTCCAAACTTAAGGGATATGAAATGTGAATACATAACTCAAAACACCCGGCTTGCTCAACACTGCATACGGACAGCGACAACGATCTCGACCAATAAGAACAAATGGTATAACTTACAAGAAAGCCGGC
Source organism: Platycodon grandiflorus (assembly GCA_016624345.1). Taxonomy (NCBI): domain Eukaryota; kingdom Viridiplantae; phylum Streptophyta; class Magnoliopsida; order Asterales; family Campanulaceae; genus Platycodon; species Platycodon grandiflorus. Next base: position 27,283,789 of record CM028361.1, read on the forward strand.
CATCAATTGCATCGATATTTTGGAATGTAGTTAAAAAAGTATTAAACCCACGTGACGGCCGGCCATTTCTCCGAAAGCAGCTTAGTTTTATTTGTTTTTTTCAGTTTAGCATTCTTTTCTTAAAGTGTTGTCATATAATTAAGAGCAAACTACACAAATAATTCCTGTGCTCTATCCCTTTTTTGGGATTGGTCCTTAAATTAAAATTCGAAAAAATTAAGTCCTTGTACTGAAACTTTTTACACAATTGGTCCTTCCGTCTAATTTTGTTAGTTTTTTTCCGTTAAATGCGTTCACGTGCCTCTCACATGACTTTGCACAGGGGTAAAATTGTACATGGATTCTTTTGTTTTGAATAAACAAAAATACCCATAATTTATTTATTTGTTAAAACTTGATACGAGGGTATTAATGGAAGTTCACAAATTACATTACACCCATTTCCTTGGCTGCCACTATCGCCGTTCGCCGGACAACCACCATTGCCGGCGAGCACAAAACTCAAAAACCCAGAATAACAGTTTTTTCTTTTTTAAAATCTTAAATTCTTCATTTGAGAGAGAGAGAGAGAGAGAGAGAGAGAGAGAGAGAGAGAGAGAGAGAGAGAGAACTTTTATGGAATCTCATTCCCATTGCCAAATCCCCTACATAGAGGAATTTACAAATACCATGGGGGTGGTGAGATTTTGAAATCATATCAAAATCATTCCATGAGAATGAACTTTCATGTCATCTTAAACCACCCTTCCCACTTCAAAACCCAAACCCTAGATTTGGTTGATTTACGCCTCATCCTTATTAGTCTTCAACAATCATTCAATTGTCGTCTCCCTCCCCTTTTATCCATCTCTGCCGAACCCACCCATCTACTACAACCATCGCAAAACTAAAATCGACTTATTTTTCTCCCTTCATCCGCCTCTACCGAAGCCACCACCGGCCGCCACTATTGCAATTCGCAACTGAAAGCCAGTCTCTCCACCTTCTTCCATCTTTACTGAAGCCTCGCTCCAGGCCACCACCATCACAACTAAACCCCAATCAAAATTAGCTACTATTTCACCTAATCCTAAGCTCATTGAATGAATGCGAGTGATTTCATCCTTTTGGGAGAATTTTTTTAATTTTAATTCGTATATAATGTTGTCATTAATTTTATATACGAATTTTAATTTTATATACGAATTTTTTTAATTCGTATATAATGTGGCCCGTCTTTTGGGTTTTTTGTTATTTTATAAAAAACCCAAATAGGTATGTGTGTGTGAACTGAGAAGTGTGTGTGTGATGAACTGAGAAGTGTGTGTGTGTGTGTGAACTGAGAAGAAAAAGGAGAGGGAAGAAGGGAAAAAAAAAGTTTGAAGGAGGAGAGAGAAAGAAAAAATTTGGTAATTGGTCCCTGTACTTTTTATTGTGACTTGACTATCTTACCCCCAACTGAAACCACGTGAGATACACATGTCTATAATTTACGGTAAAAATTTAACGGAAGGACCAATGGTGTAAGTCACCCCACTACAGGGATCACTGGCATTGAGTAAGGACCAATCCCAAAAAAGGGGTAGAGCATAGGGACTATTTGTGTAGTTTGCTCTATAATTAATCTACTAGTATTGTATATTCTTAACCACAAATTAAAAAGGATTTGAGATTCATTCAATCTCACAATGGAACGCGCTAGCATGGAGGAGGACAGAATCAGCAATCTGCCCTGGGAAATATTAGACAATATCTTAGGCCGCCTCCCGATTAGAACGACTGTTTCGACAACCATCTTATCAAGAAACTGGAGAGATAAATGGGTCGATGTCTCTAAGCTTGTATTCGATGATTACTCTATAGACCCTCGCTCCACAGATTCGGACAAGCTTGGGAGGATTGTCAATGATGTCCTTTTAGCTCATCGTGGCACAATTGAGACGTTCACGTTCATGACTCGGTCCCTTTTCGATAGTGCTGATATGGACAGTTGGATATCTGCTCTCAGAAAATGTTGTGTCAAGCAGCTTATTTGTCATTTTTCAAAGAATTATACACTGCCTTCCTGTTTGTTCTCCTTCGAGTTTTTAAAACACTTGAGTCTGACCAACTGCTGGTCAGCAGTACCGCATAAATTTACAGCCTTCAAAGGTCTTGTTAGCCTCGAGCTGAAACAGTTTACTGCTGGTGATACAGTTCAAACTCTGATTGACAACTGCCCAATTCTCGAGAATTTAATGCTCTCAGAAATTTGCTTCGAGTCTCTTGATGTACATGCGCCTAACCTTAAGTGCGTGTACGTGGAAGGCGAATTCAAGAGTGTTTACCTTGAAAATAGTCCACATCTTACGGATGCCTCCTTTAAAATGACCACAGAAACAGACGCAGTCAAAGTATTGTCGAGCTATAAGGTCCAGCTTCCCGGTTGGCTTTCTCTTATTCGAAAACTGGCCTTGTCGGGATATTTTCTTAGGGTAATGAATCTTAATTGTTGGTGTCTTTTATTTTTATATATATCCTATATATATCATGACGTTGAATTTGTCACTCATCTTGATATCTGTTTGTTCCTAGTATTTGGCTGCAAGATGTGCATGGCGTGGAATTAAAATAGCGTGTGATAAAGTCGAGGTTGTTGAACTAGATGGACTTCATTTCGATCATTTGGAAGAGACGTCGCTTGCTTTTTCCATTCTCATATGCTGCTTAAACTTAAAGGAACTGCACATTAAAGTGAGTTCATTCCCTAAAGTTAATTTTCAATTCATTTGTATTCTTGAACTAGCCTCAATATGATCATTAGAGTAACTAACGTATTATTATTGAATTTTATAGGGTTCAGTGTTGGAATATGCTTTCCAAGAATAGTTTTTGAGATTCTCTAAATTAGTTAGATTTGAGATTGTTTTTGCCTTTCTTAAATTCTGTCTATACATGAATGATTGATGTATTTTTGGTAAATTAGCTTTGACTTGTTTGATTGATTCAATCAAAGTTTTGATTGATGTAAATATAGTAAATTGTCTTTCTAACATTAACATTGCCTTCTAAGTGTTTTCGTGTAGTCCTGGAGCCTATTTAAGAAGATGGTGTCTTCTTCATTCTGTACGCTTTGGAGAGAGATCTGAGAGAGAAAAAGTCTAATACACTGCTGTGTCGTGTGATGAATGTGAGCAGAAATACAGACACATCTTTCAACACATCTCATTCTGAAACTACTAAAACTGTGTTGAAGTTTCTGTCCTCGATGGAAGTCAGTGTTTATTAGACAGGATTGTATTACCAAAGCATAAGTTTGTAGTCTCTTTTGCCTACTTTCATTGTTAGGATCTTTTGTTAGAATTTCGCTAGTTGTTTTCTTTGTAATCGGTTCTATATTTTCTAGTGAAAAAGTTTTTGCCATATTGGCACGTCTACAAGTATTTATACTTGTAGACAAAGGATACATCAATCTTGTTAACTTTCTGTTTTATTAATTCATTGCAATTTTTCGGATGTTATAGTAGATGTTATCACATCTTTGATAACATTTACTATATTCCAAATTCATTTTCTTAGTTACATAGCTATAAAACTTTCATTTGGTATCGAGACTACACTTGACATAACTAAGTGAGGTTCTGGTTGTAGCTATGTCGGATACTCAATATGGTACTCAACGTCCTCCTGTCCTCGATGGATCTAATTACTCTACTTGGAAACCCAAGATGCGCATGTACCTCAAGTCTCTTGATGAAAGAACATGGCTCTCGTGGTTACGGGGTGGACTCCACCTAGAGTAATTGACATCGATGGAGACTATAAAATTACCTCGAAGCTAGTTGGACGACGAAGAAAGAAGCGTAGCTAATTTTAATTCAAAAGCTATTAATGCTATCTACGGTGTGTGGAACCAAATATTTTCAAAATAATTGTTCATTTTGAATCGCCAAAGAAGTATGGGAAGCCCTTCAAGCTCATTGTGAGGGACCCGATAGCGTTCGTTTGACCAAGCTACGTTTACTTACTACTCGTTTTGAATATTTAAAAATGGAAGAAGATGATGACATTTCATCCTACTATGACAAGTTGGTAGATTTGTCTAATGAGTCTCTAGCCTTGGGAGAACCTATTTCCAATGCAAGACTTGTTAGCAAAATGATGAGATCTCTTCGAACGTTTCAATATAAAAATCTCGCTATAGAAGAAGCTCATGACACTGGAAGAATGAGTTTAGATAAACTTTCGGTATTCTTCAAACCTTTGAGTTAAATCTTTCTTTGCGAGAACAAAAGCAAAATAAAAATGCTAAAAGTATTGCTTTGCTGTTGCACAAAATCAATCGACTTGTCGGAGGAATTACTTGAATTTACAAATGATCTTGGAAAGGCAGATTTTGGAGAAGAATCTCGTGCTATGTTGGTCAAAAGTTTAACAACATTTTGACCAAAGGACAAAACTATCAAAAGTATCAAAAACAAATGTCGCTCCAAAATTTGCTCCAAGAAAATTTTCTTGAAAAACAGATTCGATAATTCGATAATTCCAAAGACAAGTTTACTCCTAAACTTCCTTCAAAATATAAATCAAAAAAGAAGAAACTGTCAATGCGAGAGAATGTTTTGGTTATGGTCACTATCTTTGCCGAATGTATTAATACTACAAAGAAAAAGGGAAAAAGTTTGGCGGCTACCCTAAGTGACGCGATGATGATCAATCCGAAGAGGAAACGCTAAACAGTTTTTGAAACCCAAAAAGTGTTACAAATAAATCCTCATGGTGTATCTAAAGGTGTTGCCTTAAATGTGGCTCCAACGTGATCACATCGTTAAAAGATTCATTCGGGCGAATTGTCTCAACTCTTCCATAGTTGATGACAATCATGTCCACAATGAGTCCGATTCGATTCGAAAATCTGGATTTATTAGAGGATTATAAGGCACTTTATGAAGATTGGGTAAAGAAGGAAGAAAAGTTAAATCTTCTCACCGAGGAAAATGAATATCTTTCTAAAGAACTTGAAGTTCGAAAAACTTCAAATGAGTTGCTCTCAAAAGAGAATGAAGTTCGAAAGCTTCCATTGCTAGGTGGAAGTCATGCTCACCAAGAAAGATGTGGATTTTGAAAAAGCCAAAATTAATCTTGAAAAAGCAAATGAAACCATGTCCAAGCTGAACAAAGGCAAGGTTAAACTTGATGAACTTCGACTTATGGTCAAGAAGACACTCTTTGGTGGGATTCAAACCAGTTGCTTTTGTCAAGGAAAGAATGAATGGTGAACATGTTAATCAAAACCAAATGGCTAACGAAAAAGGTCTAGACACTGAAACGTCGGTATATTTGCCATTCTTGTAATGTTTCAGTCATATCGACCTTATTGTTACAAAATGAAGGCGATTTGGCCAAAAATTTTCACCGAAATGCTCGGACGAAATCGTGGAAAATGTCTCCACATTTGAATCGGCACATTCCCGAAATTCGAAAAATATGGGTCAAAAGGCGATGTAACATGCAATGTTACATACACTTCCTTTAAAACCAATGTTCGGCTCATGGTTTTTGATAGTGGATGTTCCGTCATATGACGGGGACGAGATGAATACTTGTCGAATACTCTAGTTTCAATGGTGGAAGTGTGACCTATGGGGGTGGTGCAAAAGAAAAATTGTTGGTAGAGGCAATCTTGATGTTGAGGGATTGCCAAGGCTTAAAAATGTTCTTCATGTGGAAGGTCTTAAAGCAAATCTCATCGGTATAAGTCAATTATGTGATGATGATTTGCATGTTAAATTTGACAAAAACTCATGTGAAGTATTTGATGGTACTAACAAATGTATTCTTGCGGTACTAGATCCTCGGATAATTGTTACATGTATGGTGAAGTTGTTTCATGCCATACCTCAAGTGTTAATGATAGTTCTCTTTGGCATCAAAAACTAGGACATGCTAGTTTTCATAAAATTCATGATATAATCAAACATGATGCCGTTAGAGGATTACCAAAGATTAACACAAAGAATGTGGGTGTGTGTGGTCCATGCCAAAAGGGAAACAAACTAGAGTGTCCCACCCAAAAATTCAACAACGTTCCTCAAAACGTTGTCTTGAGTTCATTCATACGGATCTTATGGGTCCAATTGAAGTGGAGAGTCTAGGGAGAAAGAAATATTCCTTTGTGTGTGTTGATGATTTTCTCGGTTTACTTGGATTATTTTTTGAGAGAAAAATCTGAAACTTTTGAAGCTTTTAAAACTTGGTACAAAAGGTCCGAAATCTATATGACTTAAAAGTTATTAAGATTCGTTCGGATCATGGTACCGAGTATGAAAATTCTTCTTTTTCCAAATATTGCGATTCAAAGGGATTACTCATGAGTATTCAGCCCCAAAACTCCACAACAAAATGGAGTAGCGGAAAGGAAAAATCGCACACTTCAAGAAATGGCACGTGTCATGCTTAGTTCTCAAAATCTTTCAAAACGTTTTGGGTGAAGCCTTAAACACCGCTTGTCACATTGGAAATCGTGTATATTTGAGACCGGTTGCACCATGACTCCATATGAAATCCTTTTGGGAAAAAACCGAATCTCAAATATTTTCACGTTTTGGGTGTATATGTTATCTCTTAAATGACCGAGATCATCTTTCAAAATTTGATTCTAAGAGTGACAAATGCATTTTTGTGGGGTATTCATCAAATAGTAGAGCATTTCGAGTCTTTAATCTTCGGACTAAGACTATAATGGAATCCATAAATATTACTTTTGATGATTTTGCAAACCTTGGACGAAAACCTGCGAAGATGATATTACGGGGTTCTTTGGATGATGCAGGCGAAACAGTGTGCCGTAAAAAATTATTCTTGATTCACAAAATCCAAATCGAATGATTCGAAGGAAATGTGTCCGAAAATGTGGGGACATCCTCGAACACACCTACCAACGACTCAGATCAGTTGAAACAGAATCAGAAACTGAACCAGTTGAATCTGTTGATGAGGCTGAAACTGATCAAAGGCAGGATGTGTCAAGCAGAATTTAGAAAAATCACCCTACAACTCAAGTGATTGGTAATGTGTTTGATGGAATGAAGACAAGACAAAAAGGTAAAGTGGATTACAAAAAAATGGTAAGCTTGGCCTATTTGTCATCAGATTGTTTAAATGCTAGAACTTGTTGCTTCATATCAAATCTTGAACCTAAAAATGTGAAAGAAGCTCTTGGGGATGATTTTTGGATAAGCGCAATGTTGGAAGAATTAAATCGGTTTTCCAAAATGATGTTTGGTACTTAGTTCCTAGACCTAGTCAAGGTAATGTAATAGGAACTAAGTGGATTTTCAAAAATAAAACTGATGAGTCTGGGAAAATAGTTAGAAATAAAGCACGATTGGTAGCTCAGGGGTATACACAGGTAGAAGGGGTGGACTTTGATGAAACCTTTGCTCCGTAGCCCGCATTGAGTCTATTCGATTAATGCTTGCCATTGCTTGTCATCTTGGAATCACACTCCATCAGATGGATGTGAAAAGTGCTTTTTTAAATGGCATTTTGAATGAAGAAGTTTTTGTGGAACAACCAAAAGGATTTGAAGATCCTCACAAACCAAACCATGTTTTTAAATTGAAGAAGGCTTTGTATGGTCTTAAACAAGCTCCTAGAGCTTGGTATGGAAGACTAACTGAATACCTTCTTGAAATTGGTTTCAAAAGAGGTGAGGTTGATAAAACTCTGTTCATTCAAAAAGAAAAAAGTGATATTCTCATTGCTCAGATATATGTGGATGATATTGTGTTTGGATCTACATCGAAAAGATGTTAGGACATTTTGTCAACAACATGACATCCACATTTGAGATGAGCATGGTTGGTGAGTTAAACTATTTTCTTGGTCTTCAAGTAAAACAAAGCAATGAAGGAATTTTTGTGTCTCAAACCAAGTATGCTCAAAACTTGGTTAAAAAGTTTGGTCTTGAGAATGCATCCCATTTAAAAACTCCCATGGGATCATCTCAAAAGTTGTGTAGGGATGATGAAGGTGAAGGTGTAGATCACACCTTGTTTAGAAGTATGATAGGAAGTCTGTTGTATCTAGCGCCGGACCGGACATTATGTATAGTGTTTGTGTCGTGCAAGGTACCAAGCAAATCCCAAGGTCTCCCATCTAAAGGCCTTAAAACGTATCATTCGATATGTTAGTGGGACAACCAAACTTGGGCTGTGGTACACTAGAGACACTAATACCAATCTTGTTGGTTTTAGTGATTCTGATTGGGCAGGAAATATTGATGATCGTAAAAGCACCACTGGGGGTTGTTTTTACTTGGGGAACAATTTGGTTTCATGGTATAGCAAAAAACAAAACTGCGTTTCACTGTCAACCGCTGAATCTGAATATGTAGCGGTTGGTAGTTGTTGCTCTCAACTTCTTTGGATGAATCAGATGATCAATGATTATGGGCTAGAGAGTGATACTCTTGTTGTTTATTGTGATAATTCCAGTGCTATAGATATCTCGAAAAATCCTGTTCAACACTCCCGCACCAAACATATTGATATTCGACATCACTTTATTCGGGATTTGGTTGAACAGAAAATTATCCGCATGGAATTTATAGGAACTGAGAATCAATTAGCTGATGTGTTCACCAAGGCTCTTGATTTTGAGAGATTTTCTACTCTTAGGAAATCTCTAAGTCTGTGTGCTATTTGATTGTCTCACAACATGTGGTCTCAAGTGTGACCACATGTGCTTGTTGTAAAAAAAAAAAAAAAAAATCATCATCATCTTGCATGTTGTCTTGGGCACGACTTTGTCAAATGATTTTAAAAAAATGTGGTATTTGAAAGACATTTTTTTTTTTGAATGTGGATCTCTATTCAAAATAAAAAAAAAAAAAGTTCTCCCAGTGAATGAGCCAAATCAGTGATTGGAAGCCTTTGAGGGAAAAAGCTACCTTCTCAATGTGTATGCAGCCACTCATATGTGATCTTATAATCTAGATCAATATGTTCTTTAATTTTTTGGCGTGATCATATGAGAAAGGGCTATCCTTGAGGAAGAGTGAAAGCTACCTACTGGTTAAATCCCTTCATCTTTAAGGCATAAATCATCATATAAAGGGACTGGGAGAAAAGGATCTTGATCCATTGAATTCAAAAAATTGCAAAATGTGTCTCTCAGTGTGCCAACATTTTTCTTCTTCACATTCATTGAACAAAGTCCCTCACTTGTGTGCGCATTGTCTTATTCTTCATGGTTAGGCATACCTATAGGGCATTTGGTCTGGTGAATATACTCTCATGCTATAAGTTTCTCATCATCTATTTTCTCCAAAGTGGCCTATTGACTGTGAATCTTTATCCTTCATTGTGTTTGTCTATAAACAATTTGAATGGTACTTGATTTTTGAGCATTAAGATGATTTGAGGGTTCCTTAGCAGAAGATTTATCACAGGGACATTTTGGGTAATATTCAGATGCCTATTTTTGATGAGAATTTGAAAAAAAGGAAGTTATTTTACCAAAAATATTTTTTTGGTAAGTAGCAGTTTTTTTTTGGAAAGGAGCAGTTGTTCTCCTTCAAAATCAGTTCCTTCTTTCCCAAAAATTAAACCGTGCCCTAACTGTGCCCTAACTACATCTTCTCTCTTGTATTCTGACAAATTCTTTCAAGTGCAATCTCTTCCTCTCTCTATTCTTCCAGATTCTTCAATGGCATCCAAGGCTGTGGGTTCTCCTTCTCCATCTCAGAATCCAGCATCTCCTTCAGCTAATGTCTCCCAAAATATGGAGACATCCGCTCTTCACAGTACACCCCCTCTCACAGTTGTTCCATTCGATGATGCTCCTGTTCCTATTGACGCCATTCTCCCAGGCGAGGCAGGCAACGTCATTGATGTTGAAAACCCCCCTGATTTGAAGCAAGTAGGCGCTTCTCTTGGTCCTATTGGGCGTCCTACGAGCGTTTTCAAAGCGGCAAAGGGGCTTACTCCAAATTTGGAGCCTCTGTCTCCTACCTCTGTTTCTGAAGCAAAAAGGGGGCGTTTTGCAACAAGAATCTCCAGCGGTTCACCTTGAAGATGATGACGCCACTGACGCTGATTTTGTTCCGCCTTCATCAAATGAGGATATGGACTTTCCTCATGTATGTGTGGTTCGCTCGTTGTTCCTCCTCCGCTTGAGCCATCTCTTCCCCTTCGTGGTGCAAGAAGAGTCGATGATCTCTTTGAAGAGATTGACAATTTTCAGCCAATGCGATCCGGACGATCTGTGGCCCCCGTTCAAGCGGCCTCTCTACTCGAAGTGAAGGTCTGATGACTCCACTCTTGCAGAAGTCATGCTAAAATTAGGGAAGAAACCTTCTTGCCCTAAGTCCCCGTCTTCCCCATCCAGTGATAGTGAAAGAACAAATTCACTTAATAGGGATTCTGTGGAACCATCTGGACAAGCTTCTTCTGAATCTGTTGAAGATCTTCAATCTGATGCTGACGAAGATGTGGTGGCATCTCCTCTCACATCATCTCCACCCCTGGATATTGATTCAGCTTTTAATCCTCTTTTCTACACCCGTGAGGCATCCTTGAGGTATGATCGTTTCATCACTCGCAATTTGCTTGAGGAAAACAGTTCGCTTAGAGGTTCTTGATCGATTTAATTTGTCTCAATTTTTAATTGATCGCAAACTTTTAAATACTGTGACCTCTTCCTCACCCTATGTCAAAACTCTAGTCATAGAATTTTATGCCAATCTTGAAAAAGCCATGTGCATGGAAGGCTCTGACAGATTTGGTCAGGTTTTTGTTCGAAATAAAATTATAAATTTTACTCCTTCCAAAATAAATGAGTTTTGTGCAACTGAGAATGTTGAAGTATCCTCTGTGGTTGATAACTTCAATGAGATCACATCTGTCTTGACTGGGGGAAAAATCAGCAAATGGCCTATATCTCCTGAGAAACTTCAATCTGCCCAATTGACTTCTTTTTACTCAGTCTTGCACAAATTGTGCACTGCAAATTGGGTCCCTTCAAACAACACTTCTGTGGTGACTCAATCCCAGGCTAAACTCATTTTCCAAATTGGCACTGGCCTTCCTTTTAATTTTGGGCAATGGGTGTTTGATAGTATTACCTTTTATGCTGAAACTCTCTCAGATCGCTGGTCCTTCCCTTTCCCTAGTCTGATTTTTCGATTTTTGGTGCATCACGGTATCGTGTGCACTGATCGAATCACAAGTCGTCCCAAAGTTTTGAAGATTTCTGCTCAATTATTGAAAGGGGATAGGGTCATTGATTTACCCTTGGCCAGTTCTTCTACTGATGCTGCTGCTGGAATTTCTCCATCTTCTCCAGTTCATATGTCCTCTGCAGATGTCCCTACATCCTCTACCTCACCGCTGTGCCATTTGTTCGCTCGCTTCCTCTTCTTGCTCGTTGCGCTACTCGTACTCACCTTGTATTTCTTGAGGATTTGCATTCACAGTTCCAGGCTTTTCTTGATGCACAAGTGCCATTCTCTTCTGGACAAAAAGGGGGAGACTCCTCTAATGCAGGGGGAGACAACAATGCAGGGGGAGACAACTCTGTTTGATCTTACTGCTTCAAGAGATGTTGTTTTAAATGTCATAACATTTCTGTGTTTGTGGTTGTTAACAGCTTAAACAATTTATTTTTTGTTTTACTACTCTGAACTCTCTGATTTTATATTACATCTTTGTGTTATATTAATCATATCTTATTCAGGGGGAGTTCATTGTGTTTAATTGATGTTTTGTCCAGAAAGGCAAAAAAGGGGGAGATTGTTGGAATATGCTTTCCAAGAATAGTTTTTGAGATTCTCTAAATTAGTTAGATTTGAGATTGTTTTTGCCTTTCTTAAATTCTGTCTATACATGGATGATTGATGTATTTTTGGTAAATTACATCAATCAAAGTTTTGATTCAATCAAAGTTTTGATTGATTCAATCAAAGTTTTGATTGATGTAAATATAGTAAATTGTCTTTCTAACATTAACATTGCCTTCTAAGTGTTTTCGTGTAGTCCTGGAGCCTATTTAAGAAGATGGTGTCTTCTTCATTCTGTACGCTTTGGAGAGAGATCCGAGAGAAAAAGTCTAATACACCGCGTGTCGTGTGATGAATGTGAGCAGAAATACAGACACATCTTTCAACACATCTCATTCTGAAACTACTAAAACTGTGTTGAAGTTTCTGTCCTCGATGGAAGTCAGTGTTTATTAGACAGGATTGTATTACCAAAGCATAAGTTTGTAGTCTCTTTTGCCTACTTTCATTGTTAGGATCTTTTGTTAGAATTTCGCTAGTTGTTTTCTTTGTAATCGGTTCTATATTTTCTAGTGAAAAAGTTTTTGCCATATTGGCACGTCTACAAGTATTTATACTTGTAGACAAAGGATACATCAATCTTGTTAACTTTCTGTTTTATTAATTCCGCTGCAATTTTTCTGGATGTTATAGTAGATGTTATCACATCTTTGATAACATTTACTATATTCCAGCATTCTGTTTTCTTAGTTACATAGCTATAAAACTTTCATTCAGGACCGGTAAACAAAGACTTTGATGAGTATGCTCAAGGTCTAGCCCAAGTAAGTTGCTTCTTTAATCAACTTCGTATCTTGAAGATCGAGATAACAAGGTATGATGTGGAAGACGAGATACGGGGGTCATTTTTGGATATGATCAAGCTACTTCTTGCTCATTCGCCCCTACTTGAGAAGATGCATGTACACTACATTCATTCGGAGAAGAGTGATTTGTGGTTCATGAGGGAGCTGATGCTATGCGAAAGAGCCTCGTCTAAATTAAAGTTAGCGTATACGTCGACTCATGTTCCCTATCATGTTCCACGTCAAGTTCGAGATGACAATGATTTTGATTGGTCCCTTGGCGTGAACTATGGATATTGGTAAGGCTAGCAATCCTAGAAGATTTTTTCAACTTCAACTCCTAATTGATGTGCCAGAATCGTAATTGCTCAAGCCGAAAAAATTACATTAAACGTTGAGATATCAATTAGGAAGTCGAATTTTGAAGAACTTTATGGAATGTTTAGCGTTTATTAAATTGAAATTTCATTGAGATGTTTGCTAATTTGTAACCTAGCGTGTAATATCTTGATGTTCTTCTCTTTGATTTATCCGTTTAAGTGGAAGAATCAGAGACCAAACCTACAGAACAAGAAGCAGTTGTAAACTGGGAGGGAAGCCCAGTATAATCCTTGTATTTACTGGGCACTGCCCTGTGTCTCAGAGGCCTTGAAAAAACTGGAAGAACATGAGGCACTGGAGTAATAGGAGGTGATGAAACAATAGAAGGATCTAGAATAGAAGGAGAAGACAAAGAAGGCAATGAGGAAGAAATATCAATGTCATCAGAAAGAGGAAAAGGCTCAACAGGAGTGAACATAGGGAAAGAAGTTTCAGGGGAAGAATCAAGAGCAAAAGGAAACTGATCTTCATAGAAAATGACATCTCTTGAGTAAAACACTTTGTGAGTGTTTAGATCATACAGTTTATAGCTAGGCCTTCTTCCCATAGGGATAACCAAGAAAAAGACACTTGGATGCTCTTCGTGCAAACTTATCTCTATGAGACTGCAATGTGGAAGCAAAACATAAACATCCAAATACTTTGAGATGAGAATATGCTGGAGGTTTTTTAAGAAGAGTTTCATATGGAGTTTTGTAAGAAAGAAAAGAAGAAGGGGTTCTGTTAAGCAAATATGTGGCAGCAAGAACACATTCATCCCAAAAATGAATAGGTAGATTAGCCTGGAATCTTAAGGCTCTAGCCACATTTAACAAATGCCTATGCTTTCTTTCAACCCTTCCATTTTGTTGAGGAGTTTCTACACAAGAACTTTGATGTTCAATGCCAAGATTGGTTAAGAAAGAACTGATATTATTATTGAAGAATTCAGATCCATTATCTGATCTTATTGTTTTAATGGAAGATTGAAATTGAGTATGTGTCATACTGATGAAGGCCTTGAGATAAAATTGAACTTGAGTTTTGGAAAAAAGCAAATAAGTCCATGTTGTTCTTGAAAAGTCATCAACAATGGTAAGGAAAGAATGAAATCCATTGTAGGTATGATGTTTATAAGGACCCCATACATCACAATGAATTAAAGAAAAAGGAAGAAGAGAATGACTAAGACTAAGAGGAAATGGAATTCAGCATTGTTTAGCCAGGTGACAAGTATCACATACATCTGAATCAACAACTTTATTACAATGTATGGGATAGTGTTTCAATGTAGACATAGGTACATGGCCTAATCTCAAATGCCACAAAGTTGTTGGATTAAAAGAAACAGAAGAAACAATGGAAATGGAAGCAGTATGGGAAGAACTTACAGAAGTAGTGCCAAGCAAATCAAGCTTATAAAGACCCCCTTCCATCTTACCAATCCCCTTCAAGTTCTTGCAAGCTAAGTCCTGAAAGAGACAATAGGAAGGAAAGAATGATATGCAGCATGTACTGGAAGTAACAAGTTTACTTACAGAGATAAGATTTAAGGAAAACTCAGGAACATAAAGAACATCAAAAAGAGTTAGACCAATTGGAAGATGGACTTAACCAATGTGTGTTATAGTGGCTGTTAATCCATTAGGCAAATATATTGTAGAGACAAAAGGCTTAGGATCAGCAGGCAAATTAAAAACAGATACAACATGGTCTAAAGCTCCTGAGTCTATGATCCATTCCTGAGCATTCTTGGCACTGAAATTTAAGTAAGAAGAACTAATAATACTTGGATATGTATGAGAATTACTTGCAACCTAAGTAGTAGGAGTATTTGGAGAACAGTGTTGGTTAAGCATAGACATAAGCTGTTTATAATGATCTTCTAGCATAGAGATCACACCATTCACAGCTGAGGGAGAAACACTTGAGCCACTACTCATTATTCCATTAGAACCCTTGGTTGCAGCATTATGAGCATGAGAAACAGCATGAGTATGAGAAATGTTCCCTTTGTTTTTCAGATTCTTTGGCATTTTTGCAGGATCAGGTTTGACCCCATGTAGTTTGTGCCAATCAGGAAATCCATGTATGAAGAAACAGGTGTCCTTGACATGGCCTGTCCCTCCACAGTGATCACATACTAAATGACCCTTAGAATTGTTCTTTTTTCCAGAATTGTTGTAGTTTTTGACAGAAGAGCTCAGATTATTCTTAGCAAACAAAGCAGTGGTTACATTTGTGTCAACAGAAACTGGCATAGAGCATTCCTTAACCTTCTCATCTTGCATTAATAAAGACAATACAGTACTAATATTTGGCATAGGTGACTTGGCCAAAATTGTACTCCTAATTCCAGAAAACACATCATTAAGCCCAATAAGAAACTGAGTTACTTTCTGTAATTGAGCATACTCATCCATTTTCTTCACAGCACCACATGAACACTCACAAACACACTTAGGCATATTGTTTATTTCTTCAAATTTGTCCCAAATAGACCTAAATTTTGTGAAGTATTTTGTAACAGACATAGAACCTTGTTGCAATGCCATCAATTCCTTCTTAATTTGAAAAACTTGTGGTCCATTGCCCTGTGTAAACCTACATTCCAGATCTTCCCAAATTTCTTTCGCAATCTTAAAATAGACAAGACTTGAACTAATCTCAGGTGATACGACATTGAGAAGCCAAGATGTAACCATATCATTACATCTTTGCCAATGTGAAAGATACTTTGACTGAGAATTAGGTCTTTTATGCAATCTAATAACAATTCCAAGTTTTAATTTGGCAGATAAGGCTATTATCATTGCTCTTTTCCACTGACTATAATTCATGTTATTCAACACATGGGTGACTAAGCTCATGCCAGAGTGATCATTGGGATGAAGAAATAAAGGATGTGAACGTGGAATAACCAAATGTACCTCTGTTGATTCATATTCATTAGTCTCTGTTTCTGCAGAGTGCATAGCTGCTTCGCTGTGATTCTCTCCGGCCATCATCAAACCTCTTGATTGTATGATGCAAAATCAATCGATTTGAATTCTAATCTGTAATTACGGAAAGATGCTCTGATACCATAATATATTTGTAGTTCATCATTTCCAGGGAAAGAGAGAGAGAGAGAGAGAGAGAGAGAGAGAGAGAGAGAGAGAGAGAGAGAGAGAGAGAGAGAGAGAGAGAGAGGAGAGAAAAATTATTCACTTCTTAACATTGTATTGAATTCGTATTCATTTCAATTAAACAAGCTACACATAGAATCAAGGGTTATAACCCTTCTAACAAACTAATTGAAAGCTTACATCACACAGAATAACTGCCACTAACAAACTCCCAACATTTACACTCGACACCCCCAAACCATGCTTGACAATTCACTTGGCATCTTGTGTATTTATTTGCTTGCTGCTGCTGATTTCTTCATTATCAACCATATTACAAACAAATCATTTTCGGTAAAAACTCGTATGTACAGTATAGTTTTTTATGAGATTTTATTAGATATATTATGAAAAAGGAATTTATAGTTTATAGACATTAATATTGTCACTTATGGAAATTGATGTCATCAATCAGACTGCTAAAGAGTGTTATCTTTGTGTGCGTGATGGATACTTGCATTCAGGTGGTTTGCTTTCCGCCAGGAATCCATTGCTGAAGAAACGATAACTGTCATTGAATGCTGAACCAACCGGTTTCTGAAGATTGCTGAAACAGAGAGAGAGAAAAAGGACTATATAAGGTAGGTGGGTGGAGCTTTCTCTTCACCCCGGCAGAAGGAAATCGGTAAGCCTTGTCAGCCTAAATAATACGGTAAAAACTTGTGTTAGACGATTACTTCGTAGAAACTCGCAAAATCATGTCTTAATTATCTTTATACAAACTCTCTCTCTCCCTCTCTTTGAAGATTTTTGCCAAAAAAAAGGTATTTTACACTTTATTTTTTGTAAAGTTTTTTTTTCTTAATTATTGTTGCATGATTTATATTATTAGTTCTTTTTAAAAGAATTCTTTTGAATTGATTAAAGAGTATCGCTCGTGGGTGGCCGCGCTCACTAGCAATGCCACCGCCGGTGGGCGACACTCGTGAATCAATCTAGTTGTTTTGTTTTGTTTTTTTTTAATTGACATTTGTGTTTAAAAAAAAAAGTTTGAATGAAAATCATGAGTGTCATCCCCTACTCGCAGCACGCATGATTTTCAGCCAAAATTTTTTTTAAATAAAATGGTTTTTAGAAATTAGTATTTTTTTAAAAATATTTATTTTTTAATTTAATTACATTTATAAAACAAAATGGATTTCAAAATTTTTTTTTGAAAATTTTAATTTATTTAAAATTAGTATTTATAGAAACATAATTAGAAATTAACTAAGCAATATAGAAATAGGTGTTGAATTTCTGATTATTTTTCTATAAATAATAATAATTAATTTTTGAAAAATACTAATTTCT
Organism: Platycodon grandiflorus; assembly: GCA_016624345.1. Lineage (NCBI taxonomy): Eukaryota > Viridiplantae > Streptophyta > Magnoliopsida > Asterales > Campanulaceae > Platycodon > Platycodon grandiflorus. The sequence goes on from CM028361.1 coordinate 27,301,194, forward strand.
AAAAACTATTTTACTTTAGAAATGCAATTAAATTAAAAAGTAAACTTGGCCAAAAAAATTTAAAAAAATACTAATTTTAAATATATATATATATATTTAAAATTAGTTTTTTTTTTAATTTGGCCAAGTTTACTTTTTAATTTAATTGCATTTGTAAAATAATATATATATATATATATATATATATATATATATATATATATATATATATAGAGAGAGAGAGAGAGAGATTCATGAGTGCCGCCCGCCTACGGTGGCATTGCTAGTGAGCGCTACCATCTACTAGCGGGACTCATGAATCAACCCAAAGAATTCCCTTTTTTTTTATTGTAACAACTAACAATCATAAATAATATTTTCAACAATTTAAAAATAAAGATTAGATATTACTGTAAAATAGCCATATTTTTTTAATCCAATCATGTATAATTAGTAGTTAGCATCCAAACCAAAATACAGAGAGAAAAAGGAGACAAACAATAGAGAGAGAAAAAGGACTAAAGGAGACAACCAACAGAGAGAGAGAGAGAGAGAGAGAGAGAGATATATATATATATATATATATATATTGTGTGTGTGTCACCTCACTTTCATTTCTATTATCTCAATTCTTAAGCCTCTAAGCAATGAATTGAGATGACTTTTCATTTCTAAGTCATTAATTTATAACTACTAATAATAGGTTTTAGAATATGTATTACTCCCTCTGTCCTTTAATTATTGTCTTGTTTTGACCCGGCACATGGATTAAAAAAATATAATTGACTTGATTATTAATATTGGTATAATGTGTAATTTTTTTTAATGCCTATGTGTATGTGGTTCACAATTAAAGTAAAGCAAAAAGTAAGGGTAAAATGGTAAAAGTGATGTCCTAAAAAAGAAAGTTTTCAAACAAAACAATTATTCTGGGTCGGACAAAAAAGGAAAAGAAGACAATAATTTAGGGACGGAGGGAGTACTATTCTTCTAATTATAATATGAGAAGAACTTTGAATAAAATAATATAGTCAAAGAGATTTAAACCCACATCCTATTAAATATAAATATACACCTTAAACCAACTCAACTAATAGTATATTAGATGTAAGTATTTTAAAAAATATTAATTATTTTATAATATAAATCAACCAATTTTTATTTTTATAAATGTTATCATATCAAATTATGGGTCTCATATTCTTATTTAAGACGTCCTAAAATAATGTCTATAATATGTGATACATATCAACAAAAATCTAAATTATATCATCAAAAAAAAAATTTATTTTTGTAAATTTCTTTTTCATACTGATAGTGTATCAAAAATATATAAATATAGTATCTAACTAAACATATTCTAATCATTGAATGATCTTCAAAAAGTATTTTAAAAAATATAATTATATTAAATCCTTATACAAATTCTCTTTTGTTCAGAAAAATGTTATTTTTCTTCAATATGTCCTAAAGTTGATATTTTATTTTGTAAAAATTCTTCAAATAAATCTCTAAAATATCTTTATTAAGTGCAAGATGAAAAATAAATAAATAAACCCAACAATTTGATATCATTAAAGGACCACCAATAAAAAATAATTATTCTGAAATAAGAATATTATAATAAACGACCACCAATTTGCATATATTGACAATAATTAGCTTTGGTAAAACATTAAGTCAACAAATGCCTATATTTAATAACGATAATTTTTTTTCAAAATTATTTCTAAAATGTATCAATTAATATCAAAATCAAATTAGACTCGTGCGGAGCACGGACTCTATAACTAGCTATATGTATTGTAACGGAGAAGAGAATGTGTTTATTAAAAATGAGTGGGTACAATATTATAAAGAGGAGTTTTATTAAAAATGAGGGAATAATATTTTAGGAATTTGCCGGAGTGATATTTAGTAAAGAGGGGGTGGGGCGGTAGTATCTATCTATATTCTATATACTATTACTAAAACAAAAACCACATGACGTCATCATTTGTCCACGTGGCTAATTGTGCTTCACTTCTTTCCCGCTCAAAATTATCCAAGTTATCCTTTCACTAAGTAAACAATCAGTAAACAATAAATTAATGAAACATTCATGTTGTCTTTTGGGAAGTCTAAAGGTTCTAACTATTCCTATTTTCAAAACAAAAATATTGAACAATCAGTAAACAATATCCAAGTTATCCGTTCACTGAGTAAACAATCATTAAACAATATCAGTAAACAATAAATTAATGAAACATTCATGTTGTCTTTGGGAAGTCTAAAGGTTCAACTACTCCTATTTTCAAAACAAAAATATTGAATGCAACATAATTTCTTTCTCTCTTTAACTCTCTGTACAAATTAATATATAAAACACACTCACTGACGTTGCAACATAGTTTTATTTCTTTTTGCATGTCCATTGTAGAAGAAGATGTTGCAACATAACTTCATTGAGGACATCACCCCTAATAAGGAAACATGGAGGATCAAAGTACGAATTATTCGAACATGGAAAAGGCCTAGCTTTACTAATCCTAATGACGACAATAGCATAGAGATGGTTCTGATTGATGAAAAGGTAGTATATTGTGCATTCAAATTCTCGAGGTTATGATTGTTACTCCCATAACAATTTTTTTTTTTAATTGCTGATATATATATATAAATATGTTGCAGGGTAAAAAGATTGAGGCAACTGTGAGGAAATCATTAATCAAAAAATTTTCCTCTCAAATTACCGAGGGTGAATTACGTACAATAACCAATTTCGATGTTGGTCAAAATAGCGACGACTTCAGAAATACTGATCATCCGTACAAAATCAATTTCTTATTTTCAACTTCAGTTAAAGTGTGTGAGGACGTAGACATTCCTATTTATGGATTTAACTTTGTCCCCTTTGACAATATTTTATCAAGTCGCCAGGATGACAGATTCTTAATTGGTATGGTTAATTGTTTTGTTTATTGATTTTGTTTAATGCTAAAAACTTGCCTTATACCTTCAAAATATATATTGATGTTCTAAGAGAAATCAATTTGATAATTTAGTTTTTATATTTCATTGATTGCAGATGTCATTGGGAAAGTTTTTGGAGTTAGTCAAGTTCTTACAAGTAACAAGGATGGAAAACAAGTAACTAGACTAGAAATTGAGTTGGAAGATCTAGAGTAAGTATCATTGCCCAAACTAATTCATATCTACTTAGTATCCCAAATAATAATTAACACCATGTCCTTTACTTTTACGGGAAAAGAAGTGAAGTGCATCTATGGGAAAAATATGCTGAACAAATGTCAAGCTATGTAGCAGACGGCAGTGGTTTTCCCATTATTTTGATCATGCAGTTCGCAAAGATAAAAAATTGGAATGGTTTCTCGATCCATAAGTGATAATAAGCATATTATATTTACTATGTATATATATTTATAACTTAATCAAATAATTTTTGCATTGTAGAGGATATTAGTGTGTCGAATTCAAAGTTTTCAACTCGACTCTACATAAATGAGGAAATGGATGCTATCATGGAGTTCAAAAACAGGTTTGTATTTATCTTATTTTGTTAGTATATATGCAATGAAGTCAATAATGGTTTCTAACATATTAATTGATGAATAGGCTTAACTACGATGGAGAGGCTTCATCTCAAAGGCTCACCCAACTTCCGACTCAGACTCGAAATTCTACCGTTGATGAGTTTTTTCAGAATGAAAGAAAATTTGTTACTGAAATACGCGATATACGAAAGGTGTCCCTTATAAATTAGTTATAATTTTGCAACAGATCTTATGACAACATGCATGTTTGATTTTACCTGACATTTTTTTATATAATTTCAGAAATGTTACTGCATTACTCTCACTACTATCGTGCGTATTGAAACAGAAAATAACTGGTTTTACCCATCATGTAAGAAGTGCGGCAGGAAAGTTAGGAAGGATGACGAGGGAGAGAAATACATTTGCAAAAAATGTAATTTAGATGTCAAATTTGTTGTGCCGAGGTACTCTTTCCAACTTATTATCTAATTTAGTTATCTTCTTTAAGATTTTAGATAATGAATTTTTTTTTGGATAATATATTCTAATATGTTGATGTGATGTTTTGGGACTTTAAAGATACAAAGTTCAAGTTAGAGTAGTTGATGACACCGGAAGTGCCTCATTTGTAATGTTTGATCAGCTTGTGACTTCTGTCTTGAACATATCTGCTTATAATCTAAGGGAATCTTTGGCAAAGGTATCTATTATATAATTTTAATTGTTAGTCTATTTTGAATGAAGCTATGTTGCTTATCAATGTTACTGAATTTTCCAGATGGGTGATATTGACGCGTTTCCCGAAGAATTGAATGTTTTTGTGGGGAAAAAGTTCTTTTTTGTGGTTGAGATTTCAGATTATAATTTGCTTCATAATTGGCCTATTTATACTATTGTGAGGTTGAGTGATGACGAAGATATAATCAAAAAAATTTTAAGCTCCTCTACAGCAAATGAGGTGAGGTTTACTACTAATATTTATCTGATTGCAGTACTTTACATCATAGTAAATGATGTTGTCATTTACTTTCATTTCTTTAAAACTCTAATACAGGATAAGGAAGGTGAAGGCTATACCTCAACCGATACAGAATCAATTAAGCCTCTCAATGATGTTGAAAAAGTATGATATCAAGAACTATTATTCTGACATATCTTAAATTTCTTCTTGCTATCTAAGGGTATTCATAGGAGCTTCAACAAAAAAAATTTACTTTTTTCTGCAGGATTCAACTTCTTATACAGGTGAAAACGAATATCAGTCTGACTTTAATTTGAGTAGCCCCTTGGGAAAGCGACCATATGAAACTTCCTCGGAATGTGTTGGCGGCGATGAGGATGCTAATGTTCAATCATCAACCAATAAAAAGAAAGCTGTCGTGAAGATCGAAAATGAGAAGAACAACTAATTAATTTTCTGTGTTGGCAGAAGACTTTTTTCCTATTATATTATTATTAAGCGTAGAAGAACGGTAGTGATTGTCATTAAGTATTTGGTTGTATTTTACTTTGGTACTAAGGATTTTACATTCCAATTACAATATTTTGTAATGGCATATTATGTCCCATGTTTTGGCCATATATTAAAATGAAAATTTGCATTTTTTATAGATCATCTCATCAATATTGATTGCCTTACAAAAAATTGTTTTACAAAATGCAGTTTTAAAGTTAACAGTTTGTTTATGAATAACACGTGTATGTAATAGATTTTTTTATTTAAAGCTCACAAAATATGAGTGAAAATACTTCAATTTCATCAGATATAAATAAAAAACTTTTTTCATGTTTCAGATATAAATAAAGTATCACCCCAGGTTTATTATAGACTAAACTATTTATTTTTTCACTACTAGAAACACGCTAATTACTGTCGGAATATTTACTGTCGGAATTTTCCGACAGTAATTACTGTCGGAGATTGGGAAATTACTGTCGGGATTTCCGACAGTAATGTTAATTTTTTGGTGGGATAAATATTACTGTCGAAAATAATCCGACAGTAAATATCCGACAGTAATACAGGTATATTCTCAGAATATACCTTTTCCTCCGACAGTAATTACTGTCGGAATAGTTCGACAGTAATATTCCGACAGTAAATAAGGGAATATTCGAAGAATATTCTTTTTTGCATCGTCAGAATTTTGGGGATTAACATTACTGTCGGATTCCGACAGTAAAATTCCGACAGTATTTCTGACGGAGTATTTCTGTCGGAGTTCTCCGACAGTAAATTGAAATTAAAACCCTAAATCGAACAGCCCCCTCCCCATTCTCAGTTTACTCTCTCTCTCTCTCTCTCTCTCTCTCTCTCTCTCTCTCTCTCTCTCTCTCTCTCGGTCTCTCAGTTCACTCTCTCTACATCTCTCTCTCTCTTTTGCTTCCAGCCGTGGTCTCGCCTCGGTCGGTCCCCCACCCCACCGTCACCACCGCCGTCATCGCTTGCCGTCATCGCCGTCGTCGCTTGCCGTCATCGCCGCCGTGGTCTCTAGATCTCTCTCTCTCTCCCTGCACTACCTCCGCGGCGCCGCACTACCACCGTTTTATCTTCACCGGTAACCACTTCCGAGCAACTCTTCACGCCGGTAATCTTTTCTCCCCCTCTCTCTCTCTCTCTCTTTCTCTCTCTCTCGATTCATCGCCTGTTGGAGTATACTTCTAGAGAACTGCATGTACGAAGACTTTTGGAATGCTATACCAAGTCTATCGAGTAACTATTATGCCTTCTTCAGGCTAGCTTCTATAACATTGAAAATTTTGAGTGGGAACACTTTGCAATTGTCCCAAGTATATTTTACTGAAGGTGGGACTGTTGGAGGTCTCATTTTTGAAATTGTCGTATCACTTCTCTTTATATGCTTGTTCATGGATGTTTTTTTTTCCTGGTTTATCAAGCTCTGCAAATATTAACTATACTTGGAACTCTGTTGGAACTCTGTTAATGAAAAATCAATTTTTATGCAAAAATTAACTTACTTGAGATATTCCTCAAGTAAGTTAATGAAAGATCCATGGTCCACCATTAGGGAATTTGAATGAGAAGGCTAGTATAATGTTGACTTAGCAGCTTCTTATTTCAAAAGTGCATATTTATTTTAATGTTAGCTGGGTATAGTGTGATTAACGTGATTGATTTGGGAACTATAATCTGGTTTTATTATGAAGAACTTAGAAATTTGCAAAATACATGTGGGATATATTTAGATGAAAGTTTCATGAAAATTCAAATATATTTATCACATTTAAAAAGTCAAAATTTTTAATATCGTACTTTTACTTCTCTTTCGTAATAGATCGTATGTTACTTATCGAAAAAAAGGAATAGATCGTATGTGCTTTTTAATCCATCTGTCCCAAAAGAAAAAGTCACATTTAGAAAATCAAACTTTTTATCGGCTACTTTTATTTTTCTATATTTCCTTTATCTTGCAATAAAGTTATATATTATCTTGCATGATATGAAGATAAATAACAAGTTTTCGAAAAGAAAGAAAAATTGAAAAGTAATGGAGATTTGTATCTTTAATGAAGAAGTGCGACTCCTTTTACGTACAAACCAAAGTTGAAAACATGACGTATTTACGGGACCAAGAGATTGTTGGAAACTTTATAAGGTAACCAAGTATTTGCTTAACTTGCTTTAAGATCCCGAATTGTATATAAAGTTCTTTTGACTTACGTCGGTTTATGGCACGAAGCACACATTGGATTTTTCAAATTCACACCTGTGGATCTCGTAATTAAAATTTGATCCTCCAATTTTGACTGTGATTTCCTCAAGTAAGTTAATCAAAAAACACGTAACGTTGGGCTGTTGATTTTTATGCATAGAAATTGATTTCCTCAAGTAAGCTCTGAATATCTCAAGTAAGCTCTGCAAACGGGATGAACTCTGAAGGTGGGACTGTTGGAACTCTGTTAATGAAAAATCAAGTTGATGTATATGATTGACTTTTTCATCTTTGGGCTCCAAGAGTTATAACTGAATGTTAACTATACTTGTGAGGAATTTGACAAAAGCCGTGAACTTAATTTGGTGATTCTTTGTTTACAATATCTGTCTTTTTTTTTTTTCAACCGGCAATATTAGAAACATTCTGTTTTGGGATTTGATTAGAGTTGTGAATGTTTGGATACTTTGAAAAAAATTAAGATTAGTTTATTATAATAATGCTAATATACCAATATTTTCATTCATATTAAGCATAGTTTGAAGTAAAGCTTTGAAATGCTTTGAACTAGAAAGACCAAAATTAAGATTAGTTTTCATGACTTGTTAGTTTATCTTACTCAAATATAACTCAAATTTCAATATTAAGCATAGTTTGAAGTAAAGCTTTGAACTATGACACTTATTTTATTATTTATTTTATACATGTACACAATCATTATTAATTGTTGGGTGTGTATGGGGCCTCCTAATCATTGTGTTTGTGTTTCATACTTGTAGTTGTAGTAGTAGTAGTAGTATGTTTTTTTTTTTTATAATGCTAGTAGACTTTTAACTAATTTAAACTCATTTAAAATGCTAGTAGACTTTTAACTAATTCCTTCTTAGACTTCTTAGGTTGTTCAAGTTTAATATGTTGATATTACATATTCTCCATTGAGAGTATTATGTTGATATTCATGCAATAGTTGAACCACTTAATGTGTTTCACTTCCCTTTAGAGATTTAATGTCTCTATTGTATGCCTGTAGCAGGATGACACGAACTAGGAAGACTGCCAGGATGTCAGTTATGCATCCGATCTTATTTCAACTCGGACACGCATTACGAGCGAGAGAACTTGAGGACCAACCGAATGTGGCCCTAGGTGAGACACCCCGAGTGGAGCAAGTGACCCCACCGAACCCTCTGCACCGACCCAAGACTCCAATAGGGAATGTAATCATTGAGAGTGTGTTACACTCTATGTTTCGACTAGCATGTGTAGTATGTGGTATTGGTATCCAATGATACCGATCCGTTCCGTTGAATGTATTTAGAGTTCGAAACTCTTATTATTATTTATGTTGACCTTGTGACTTATTGACGTGAATAGTGCATCACGAGCATGTTAACTTGCGATTCCGTTAGCTTTTTATATTGTCGGCTTGTGATAAAGCTGGTAGTGCAATTATCCATAACAGAGTCCTATGACTCGCGTGACTTCGAGGTGTTGCATTTATTGCACCCTTTGACTCAAGTCTATTCCTTAATTTGATGATGGGATGTAAGCTAAGAAATCAACTTTGACTAATTAAATCAATTAAACATATTCATCGATGATCATTCATTAATAAATTATAATATCGGACACCGATCGCGGTGGTTCTTAGAGTTATCAAACTTTAAGAATGGACGGGTAGAACAAAAGGATATTATTTTTCATTAATGAATTTCGCTTGTTTCTTTACCCTATAAACACTAAACCCTATCTAAACCCCCTAAACCCGATCTAAACCCTAAATTCTAAATCATATCTAAACCCTAAACACTCAACTCTATCTAAACCCCCGAAACTCTATCTAAACCCTAAACCATGCCTAAACCCTAAATATTATCTAAATCGGTATCTATCATCATACTCTCGTCAAACCCAGATCTAAAGTTGATCGTCCCAAATTTCCCACATCAATGTAGGTTTATTGGATTCAAGATGGGAGATCCTTCAATTGAAGTACCTCTTTCATTCGTCGTGGAGCAATTACTAGATAAAATTTGTGTACGTCATCGTTAATTATCTCTGCCGCCGAATTAACAATATTTAAGAAGAGGAATTCTTGAAAGCATCCAAGGACAAAGGAGTTTTGTAATTCCCTATGTCGTTGACAGCTCTCCATCGTTCATTGAAGCCTAAAAATATTCTTTGGTGAAAAAGAGTTTTCGGCACTTTGGGAGTGAGCTCACAAGGATTGCAAAGTATCCTTACAGGAGTTAAGACTAAGCTTTAACAAAACTTAGTAGCATCTCCGGCATAAGAATAGTTTTCAACCCTTTTGAGGTCAGTCCCAAGTGCCGAGAACTCTTCTTCACGAGCAATATTTGTAGGGATCTATGAAAGGACGGACAGCTATCAACGACATAAAGAATAGCATCTCCGTTGTCCTTGGATGCTTTCAAGAATTCCTCTTCTTAAATAAGCTTAATTCGGCAGAGATAATTAACGACGTACACAAATTTTATCTAGTAATTGCTCCACGGCGAATGAAAGAGATACTTCAATTGAAGGATCTCCCATCTTGAATCCAATAAACCTACATTGATGTGGGAAATTTGGGACGATCGCTTTAGATCCGGAATGACGAGAATATAATGATAGATACCGATTTAGATAATATTTAGGGTTAGGCATGGTTTAGGGTTTATATAGAGTTTTGGGGGTTTAGATAGTGTTTAGGGTTTAGATATGATTTAGAATTTAGGGTTTAGATCGGGTTTAGGGTTTAGATAGGGTTTAGTGTTTATAGGGTAAAGAAACGAAATTCATTAATGAAAAATAATATCCTTTGTTCTACCCGTCCATTCTTAAAGTTTGATAACTCTAAGAACCACCCGAGTGTCCAGATATTATAATTTATTAATGAATGATCATCGATGAAATATATGTTTAATTGATTTAAGTCAAAGTTGATTTCTTATATAGCTTACATCCTAATTTTCTAAAAACTTGATTTTTTTTTAAAGATAAATATATTTGATTAATTTTAACTGGATACGGTTTAGATATGGTTTAGGGTTGTTTAAGGGTCCAATTTAGGGTTTAGGTTGGGGTTTAGAATTTAAGGTTGTGATTAAGGGAAATTTCGAAACTTTATAGGGTAAAGAAACAAGCGAAATTCATTAATGAAAAATAATATCCTTTTGTTCTACCCGTCCATTCTTAAAGTTTGATAACTTTAAGAACCACCGAAGTGCGGCGGTGTCCAGATATTATAATTTATTAATGAATGATCATCGATGAAATATATGTTTAATTGATTTAAGTCAAAGTTGATTTCTTATATAGCTTACATCCTAATTTTCTAAAAACTTGATTTTTTTTAAAGATAAATATATTTGATTAATTTTAACTGGATACGGTTTAGATATGGTTTAGGGTTGTTTAAGGGTCCAATTTAGGGTTTAGGTTGGGGTTTAGAATTTAAGGTTGTGATTAAGGGAAATTTCTGAAACTTTATAGGGTAAAGAAACAAGCGAAATTCATTAATGAAAAATAATATCCTTTTGTTCTACCCGTCCATTCTTAAAGTTTGATAACTTTAAGAACCACCGAAGTGCGTGGTGTCCGATATTATAATTTATTAATGAATGATCATCGATGAAATATATGTTTAATTGATTTAAGTCAAAGTTGATTTCTTATATAGCTTACATCCTAATTTTCTAAAAACTTGATTTTTTTAAAGATAAATATATTTGATTAATTTTAACTGGATACGGTTTAGATATGGTTTAGGGTTGTTTAAGGGTCCAATTTAGGGTTTAGGTTGGGGTTTAGAATTTAAGGTTGTGATTAAGGGAAATTTATGAAACTTTATAGGGTAAAGAAACAAGCGAAATTCATTAATGAAAAATAATATCCTTTTGTTCTACGTCCATTCTTAAAGTTTGATAACTTTAAGAACCACCGAAGTGCGACTGGTGTCCAGATATTATAATTTATTAATGAATGATCATCGATGAAATATATGTTTAATTGATTTAAGTCAAAGTTGATTTCTTATATAGCTTACATCCCATCATCAAAGGAATAGACTTGAGTCAAAGGGTGCAATAAATGCAACACCTCGAAGTCACGCGAGTCATAGGACTCGTTATGAATAATTGCACTACCGACTTTATCACAAGCCGACAATATAAAAAGCTAACGGAATCGCAAGTTAACATGCTCGTGATGCACTATTCACGTCAATAAGTCACAAGGTCAACATAAATAATAATAAGAGTTTCGAACTCTAAATACATTCAACGGAACGGATCGGTATCATTGGATACCAATACCACATACTACACATGCTAGTCGAAACATAGAGTGTAACACACTCTTAATGATTACATTCCCTATTGGAGTCTTGGGTCGGTGCAGGAGGGTTCGGTGGGGTCACTTGCTCCACTCGGGGTGTCTCACCTAGGGCCACATTCAGTTGGTCCTCAAGTTCTCTAAGTTCTCGTAATGCGTGTCTGAGTTGAAATAAGATCGGATGCATAACGACATCCCGGCAGTCTTCCTAGTTCGTGCCATCCGCTACAGCATACAATAGAGACATTAAATCTCTAAAGGGAAGTGAAACACATTAAGTGGTTCAACTAATGCATGAATATCAACATAATACTCTCAATGGAGAATATGTAATATCAACATATTAAACTTGAACAACCTATGAAGTCTAAGAAGGAATTAGTTAAAAGTCTACTAGCATTTTAAATGAGTTTAAATTAGTTAAAAGTCTACTAGCATTATAAAAAAAAAAAAACATACTACTATTACTACTACAAGTATGAAACACAAACACAATGATTAGGAGGCCCCACACACACCCAACAATTAATAATGATTTTGTACTTAAGACTCCGCAATTAAAGGAGAGACTACTTAATCCATTATGAGTATATATAAACATTTTTTCCTTTTTCATTTTACTAGTATCTCTTTAATTCCCATTCCCATGTTTCTATTAGTATACATTTTCTTTCTTTATATTTAAGTGAATGTTTTTGTTTTGTATGGAAGACACCAACATGTGTCTAAACATAGGTAGAACATCACCTCAAAATAACATGATATAACAATTTTAATGAATAATTTTTTCACCGATTCATAATTTCTTCACATAGAAACGGGAAAGCTTGACACTTGAATGCTTGTATAAGGCAAGTTTGAATGAATCAACCAGTTACAACAAATGAGAGCACATTAAAACGAACTGTCATACAAGCATTAAAATCAAAAGTGATAGATGCAAGAAGGGTCAAGTTTTGCATTCAGTTACTTTAAAGTAAAACCAACACATCAACAAAATGACCCCATAAGCAGACTGACAATGTACTCATTCCAAGGAGTTGTGGCCTGTGGGTAGTAATTTAGTGTTTTTATGCTAGCCTTATCTTTTCACTTTTTCACCTTTGCCTAATATATGGCTATCCATAAGCAGACTGACAATGTACTCATTCCATCTCAGTGTTAAGTCTTATCTGAGTCAGCTCGTATCGTTCTCTGTTACTCTGCATATTCACAGGTATTTTCATTACCTTCATTTAACCAAAAAATAAAGGCTCCTCAATATTCAACCTCTATCTCTCTCCTGTCTTTAAAAAACAAAACAAAACAAAAACAAAAACAAAGAATAAAAAACATAAAACAAAAAAAGGAAAGAAAAACACACATCTCCCTCCATATGTACTCCCACACGCGACATGCCAAATCCCCAAGTTTGTCTAAACTTAAGAAGCTTATATGCAATCATGCACACCTCAAATCGGTATTTCGGACTCGGCTTACCTCGCTAGCCCAATGGAAAGCAAAACTTCATTGAGAGCCATCTCTATTATCTACCTTCTAATTGTTTTCGGCTTAGGCAATTTACATTTCCCCCAATCTGAAAATTTTAAATAACTGGAACCAATAACATGCAAAAGCGAGAAACAAAGAGATTAAATAAAACACACATCTGGGCACAAAGCTTTCTGAGGAATCAAGAGTGTCAAGTTTCAATTTAGTCAAAGCAGATAAAAGTATGAATGTTTTTTTGATAAGTATGAATTTTGGAAGGAGTTTTAGCTTTATTAATAGAATTTTAGCTTTATTAATAAAATGGTAACAAATTAGAAATTACCTAGGGAGAGAGAGAGAGAGGTGGCGGTGGCGGTGGCGCAAGGAGAGTGAGAGGGTGGCGGTGGCACGGCGGTGGCGCGCGGACTCAAAAAAATTAAAAATATAAACAACAAATTAATTAAAAATCTATGTTAAAACAAAACATAAATTAAGAAAAAAGTTAAAACTTAAAAAAAAATATACCTAGGGTTTGAGAGAGAGGGGTGACGGTGGCGAGGCAGGGTGGAGGGGGCGGTGGCGAGAGTGAACTGAGAGAGAGATCGAGCACTGGAGGGGCGATGGCGGCAGGAGGAGGCGGTGGTGACGGTGGGGGGACGGCGGAGGCGCGGAGATCGTTGAAGGAAGAGAGAGTGAGAGAGAGAGAGAGTAAGCGAGAGAAACAGATCGAGGGTCGTTCGATTTAGGGGTTTATTTTCAATTTACTGTCGGATAACTCCGACAGAAAAACTCCGTCAGAAATACTGTCGGATATTTACTGTCGGAATCCGACAGTATTGTTAATCTCCAAAATTCTGACGATGCAAAAAGGAATATTCGAAGAATATTCCCTTATTTACTGTCGAATATTCGTCGGAGTAGTCCGACAGTAATTACTGTCGGACGAAAAGGTATATTCCGAGAATATACCTGTATTACTGTCGGATATTTACTGTCGGACTATTTCCGACAGTAAAATTTATCCCGCCAAAAAATTAACATTACTGTCGGAAATCCCGACAGTAATTTCCCAATATCCGACAGTAATTACTGTCGGAAAATTCCGACAGTAAATGTTCCGACAGTAATTAGCGTGTTTCTAGTAGTGCTTCCAATCCTTTAAGCTTGGATCAGCCTTTTGGTGGAAAAGTTGTTATCTTTGGAGGTGATTTTAGACAGATATTGCCGGTGATACCAAAAGGAAGTAGACAAGATATCGTCATGTCCACAATCAACTCTTCATATTTGTGGAATTATTGTAAAGTACTGAAGTTGACAAAGAATATGAGGCTTCAAGTTGGGAGTGTAGATGTAGATTCAGAACAAATAAGAGAATTTTCGGAGTGGATTCTAAAAGTTGGGCCGGATGGATCTATTGGCGAGCCTAATGATGGAGAAGTAATGATTGAAATACCTGATGACATTCTCATCAAGGAAACAAATGATCCCTTAGCTTCCATAATTGGCAGCACTTACCCTTCTATAGTTGAAAACATGTGGGATCCAGAATATTTTCAAGACAGGGCCATTCTTTCTCCTACACATGACGTAGTTGAGACTGTTAATGAATATTTGTTGTCTATGATACCTGGAGAAGAAAGAGATTATTTAAGCTCGACGTATATGCCGCAGAGAAACTTGCGATACCAATCAAGAAATTTATTCTCCCGATTTTCTGAATAGTATCAAATGCTCTGGACTACCTAATCATCGTTTGAAACTAAAGGTGGGTGTTCCTGTGATGCTACTGAGAAACATAGATCAATCTTCTGGATTATGCAATGGTACTAGATTGATCATTACTCAGATGGGGAATCACGTTGTTGAGGCTAAAATCATATCAGGTACCAACATTGGACACAAAGTGTTTATTCCTCGAATGTTATTAAGTCCGTCTAATACTAGACTGCCTTTCAAGTTTCAAAGAAGACAGTTTCCATTGGTTGTTTGTTTTGCTATGACAATCAACAAAAGTCAGGGGCAGTCTCTTTCCCAAGTCGGATTGTATTTACCTCGACCCGTCTTTAGTCATGGCCAACTCTATGTGGCAATCTCTAGAGTGAAAAGCAAAAAAGGGTTGAAAGTTCTTATTGTTGATAATGATGGTCAAATAAGCAGCATGACGACCAATGTAGTATACAAAGAAGTATTTCAAAATTTGTAAGTGGGAATCCATTGTTAGACATATGATTTTATCCATCAACGGTTTTATATTATTCTATATAAATTTTTAACTATCTAACTGCTAACATTTTAACAAAGTATAGATGTAATGGAGTACTTTAATTCCAACACCATAGTCTCAATTTTCACAAATATGTACACCTCTCAAATACACCCTTTGATGTAAATTATTATTCACCCGTTCTAAAATTAATATCAACGAAATTTAAAATTTTTTATTTATCAAGAGCAAATTCAATTTGTTTCGTCATTCATTTTGGGATGAAAGTAGTACTTTAATATTCAACAATGGTCATAGAAATACAAGTTTCATCTAAAAAAAATAATATTGCCTCTGTCCCAAAAGAATTTAGGAATTTGGTTTTCTAATTTGAATTGTTGTGAAAGTGTATGATGAAGGGGATGGTGGGATTTGTATCCATAAAAAGTAAGGAGTATAACATATTGAAGAAAGCTACCAGGTTTAGATTTAAGAAAGGTTACTCATTTGGTTAATTCTTGAAAAGGTTGAAATGTAAAGTACAATACTACCCTTAGATATTTTTGAAAATGGTGTTTTCTCTTATGCATTAAAGTGAAAATAATATTTAAGGTGGTCAAATTTTCCAAATTCAAACCAATGTGGCCAGATATAATTATGACAAAAATGATTAAAAGTAAGTCCTAATAATATTCCTAACTATCATAAAAAAAATTATGTTTTTAATGATAAAGAGTTTTAAAATTATAAGGATTTAAATAAAATGATAAGTGTTTTTAAAAAAAATCATAATAGTATGAATTAATAATAAAATTAAGAAACCGTGCATCGCACGGGTTTCAACTAGTTTAGTGCCTATGATCATTAACTCCAAAACTCATTTGAGAGAAAGCGACCCAATTAGCTAAGTACACGGTAATTGTTACTTACAAGAAACCTGGCCTTAAAAATCATCGTGATTTTGGACTATATTTAACAGCCGGCTTCTGTCATGTAAGAACATTTCCCATATAGTAAATCCTAATACTCCCTCCGTTCCAGCTAAATAGTCAACTTTTCTTTTTTAAAAGTTAACACGTGACTAAATTAAATCAAAATTTTACACACTTTGCTTATGCTTTAGGAAATAAAATTTTATTAATTAAAAACTATTTTAAAAATACTATGGATTACAATTTTCAAAACTTTGTAAAAATCATTAAATTTATGTTAATTATCGGTCAAATTTTAACTAAATTAACCGAAAAAAATCAAAATTTGACTCTTTGGCTGGAACGGAGGGAGTAGAAAGATTGAAATCTAGTGAAACACACAATGGTAGATAGAATCAGCAATCTGCCCTGGAAATAAAGCATTGAAGAATATTCTGGTACGTATCCCAATAAAAGATGTTGTGAGGACAACCATCTTATCAAAAAATTGGAGAGATAAATGGGTGTCGACATCCCTGTCCGAGGAGACCGATTCTATTCATCACCATGACCAGGATGATCTTTTCCAGAAACTAGTCAACCATGTTTTGTTATCTCATCGTGGAAAGATTGAAAAATTCTTAATTGAGACTCGCGCGGCATGCATGTTCCTCAAAATGAAGATATGGAAGGTTGGTGGATTCATTTCCTCGCGAGCGAGGTGCGACATCAAGGAAGTCGTGCTGTACCTTCACCAAGATTATCGTTATAATTGGCCTTCATGTTTGTTCACCTGTAAAGAACTCAAGTTATTGCACTTTGCCGTTTGCGCACTGCAGGGAATCCCGTCTTCAATTCATTTACTGGGTTCAGCAGTCTTGTTGACCTCCAGCTGAAGATATATAACTTTGACTATAACGTACTTGAAAGGTTGATCCGCAGTTGTCCAATTCTTGAGACTTTGGGACTGTCGGGTTTTTGGCAATGTAAAAGGTTTGAGATCTATGCACCAAAACTCAAGTTTTTGTATTTGGAAGGTGGGTTCGATTTGGTTTATTTAATTGGAAACTTGTCCACATCTCACTGATGCAACCTTTAAGATGAGAACAGAAAGTGAAAATGCTGGGAGTGGTGAATGTGTGGGCTTCAAGGAGTGGCCCACAATGTCGTTGGGCATCCTGGTATCCCAGTAGTCATTCTCAATCTCGCCGGGGATCCGGCTAGTCTTTGGCAGTTTGAGAGACTTACTTTATCTGGTTTATTTCTCAGGGTATGTATCTTATATATTCCACTCGTTGTGACGTGACTACTTATTTTGCTAATTGATTCTTATGTATATATATATATATATACTAGATTTTGTACATAGGGACGGTGTCGGTATGAAATCAGATCAATGCATGTTTGGGATTTTTGTATGGGTCGAATTTAATTAATATTCTGAGCAGTCACCCCTACACAACCTCGAGCATGCATTGATCCAAACTCATACTAATAACTATGGCTGCAAAAGAATTATCAAATTTTCAATTCTTAAGTTGTTCACTAATGGAGAAAATATTGAAAGACACAAAAATAATAAATTATTGATTAATTTATTTTGTAAGCAAACCAATAATGAAATATTAAAATTGTAAAAAAAAAATAATTTGAAATGTAACAACGTTATTTTTTTGTTTTCTCAATAACAAAAATTTAATATTCTTTCGAAAACTCTTGCTTCACAACAATGTTTGCTTTAACAATGCGAGCTGCAATACATTTATCCATTACTTCCACCTAAACGTGAGACAAAGAAGATGTCAGACACAATCATTGAACAATATTTTATGCATAGGAATTGATTAATTTAAATATCAAAAAAACTTACTGCTTCATCTACAAAACTCAGATCCTCCCAAATATCATCATCTAATATAATAGTCATATGTGTAGTTAGAGTTGCAGGTGTAGGGGGAGGTGGAGTTGCAGGTGGAGTGTCAAACGGAGTTGCGGGGACCTATTAGAAACCATGTATTAGATAAAAACTTAGTAATTATAAAATTTGAGCCATAGGCACGGGCACAAAATCATATATGTAATTATTAACACTTATCTAAAAATAAGTTATATTTATAAATTCTTCTACAAAATCATAATCAACACAATCAGGTTGAGGGGGTGATGGAGTTACAGGTGTAGTGTTATACGTGTGATTAGTTGGAATTTGTCTCAAACATTAAGTGGGAGGGGGGGGCGGAAAGAGGGTAAGTATAATTACCAAAAATTATTTGGTGTCAACAATAGCACCATTTATAGGAAGATAAAGGCATAAAAATCAAACAAAAATCATAAACATACTAAAAGAAAGAGAATGATCAAAGGAGAAAAAAAAAACTAAAGACAACATACTCCATCCCTTATAGAACTTATTTTTTAATTTTTGTTAGAAAATAAAAAAGATAATTTTAGTGCCAAAAGAACTATCAGGTATATGTGTGATTAGTTGGAATTTGTCTCAAATATTAAGTGGGGGAAAAGAGGGTAAGTATAATTACCAAAAAAATATTTGGTGTCAACAAGAGCACCATTTACTGGAAGATGAGGCATAAAAAATCAAACAAAAATCACTAACATACTAAATGAAATAGAATGATCAAAGGAAAAAAAAAAAAAAAAACTAAAGACAACATACTCCATCCCCTTATAGAAGTCATTTTTTAATTTTTGTCAGAAAATAAAGAAGATAATTTTAGTGTCAAAGTGTCGTAGATGGTGCCCCCCCCCCCACCAAAAAAAATACTCTCTTCGTTCCGGGCAAAGAGTCTACTTTTCTTTTTTAAAAGTCAACATGTGACTAAATCAAATCAAAATTTGACATACTTTATTTATGTTTTAGGAAATAAAATTTCATTAATTAAAAACTACATTAACAATACTATAAATTACAACTTTCATAACTTTATAAAAACAAATAAATCTATGTAAATTATTGGTCAAACTTTAACTAATTTGATCCAAAAAAGTCAAAATTTGACTCTTTGTCTGGAACGGATGGAGTAATTCTTATTAATGAGAGGGTAAAAGGTATATGTGTGATTTTTAAGTCCTTCTAACAGCTTCTACTAAAATTTTAATTTTCAATTTTCATTAACACCCACTCCCCCCCCCCCAAAAAAAAAATTAATAATTTACTATCAACTGTGTAATATTAAGGAGTAAAATGTAATTTTCTAAATAAGAAATAGTTAAAATTTGTCTCAAACATTAAGTGAGAGGATAAAAGATATATGTGTGATGATTAGAGCCTCCCCCCCCCACAAAAAAAAAAAGAGATATAGTGGACTCTTTGCCTAGAACAGATGAAGTATCTCCTAAAACCAAATTGTTCTCTTTTTGGGTACCATGTAGTTTCCTATCAACATCTAGAATCTGCTTCTTAAAATACAGAAATTTCAATATCTCTCTTGTCTTTACAACTTAGCCTAAGAAAAAAGAAGAATTATTTAAATAAATAAAAAAACAATTTCCATAGTCTTGTAGCACTTAGATAATGAAATATCCTTGAAAATGCATGTAGATAAGTGAATTAATTAAAGCAATAAACTAAAGAACTTAAGTGTATTTTAATCAAATTCTAAGCGAATTACAGAACCTTAATGAAATTCCTCCTATTACAATGTGGCATGGAGAGATAATGAAACACATTGGTCTATGTCACTAATAAAGAATTAAGAAATAACTAAAATCTTTTAACATCAATTAACAATTGACCAATCAAATTGAAAAAAAAAAACGAAAATGAATTGAAGTCCACCAAGGTATCTATGAATAAAGCTTATAATCATGATTTCACTCCCTCTCCCTTCTTCCTTTACCCAAAACCATTTAATTAAACTTACCAAAAATTTGCAAAATGAAAAAAATTTAATATATACCGGAGAATGAAAAAAGTTGCACAAAAGTTTGTGTTTTAGTTTGAGTTTTAATAAAACAAATTGAAGATTGATAAGCAATGTGCATAGACAATCTTTAATATGCACCGGTTAAGCTACTCTTGGAGTAGCAAACATTGTACATTAGAGCTGCTATTACCATGCTGGAACTTAGGGCATCCTTACACATAAATACTGGAGTGTAGAAACAGAAATATCTATATCAAAAATAATAAAGCAGTAGGCAAATTCGATAGCAAAGCAATAAACTAAAGAACTTAAGTGTGTTTTAATCAAATTCTAAGCGAATTACAAGAACCTTTATGAAATTCCTCCTATTACAATGTGGCATGGAGAGATAATGAAACACATTGGTCTATGTCACTAATGAAGAATTAAGAAATAACTAAAATCTTTTAACATCAATTAACAACTGACCAATCAAATTGAAAAAAAAAATGAAAATAAATTGAAGATGCAGACCAAAAATTTAATTGAACTGACCAAAAATTTGCTGAATGAAAATTTATAATAGAGAGATACTCAAAGTTAAAAAAAAATCTTCATTGCAGAACTGCAACTCCTTAATCCCATATTATTTGTTCATGCTCCTTCTACACTCTACTCTTAGTAATCTAAAACAGAAACATAAATTACCACATAGAGAGATACTCAAAATTTAAAAAAAAAATCTTCATTGCCAGAACTGCAACTCCTTAATCCCAGATTATTTGCTCATTCTCCTTCTACACTTACTCTTAGTAATCTAAAACAGAAACATAAATTGTGGTAATTCCCCTTGATTACTCATAGTACTCCCTGTAGTGTACTTGACAAAACAATAGTACTCCCTGTAGTGTACTTGACAAGACAATAAGTCAACTGTACTTGAATTGTAGTACACATTTCAAATGTTGTACTTAATTCATATTATGTGGTCATTGACTTGCAAAACCATATGTCAACTGTACTTGCATTGTAGTTCTTAACAGATCACTGCAATCTCATGTACCAATGGCAATAATAAACATAAGCACCAAATAAAAATCATTGCATTATATAATTGATTATTTGCTTCCATTAAACCCTTTTGACCATGTCAGGTGACCTTATAGTAACATGACTTTTGGTATCTCGATGATTCTGGTTCTGTTTCTGTTGCTTTTTACATAGGAGTAACCAGGGAGACCTACTGGCCACATGGTAGAGCAACTATGCTTCGGTTAAGCAATAATTTGGTTTGTAATTTTTCTTGGGAACTCTTACTTTTATTTTTTTGGTGAACCAAACAAAGCTGGAGACAAAAATCAAAATTCAAACAACAAAAGGATAGTCTTCAATATGCCCCAAACACACTGAAATTCCATTAAAAACTAGGTTTAGAGACAAAAAAACTGGACAAAAAAATTTGAAGACTTACAGCGAGAGAAGTATGTGCCGATTAAATCCAAGCTTGAGAGATTCTGCCTTGGATGGTTTGTGAGAGAGAGAGAGAGAGAGAGAGAGATATGGATGGATGTAAGCGCACTTGAGAGGAAATGAATCAAACCAATGTGTGCTAAGTTCAAAAAAATTCTAGGAAATCAATCAAACCAAAAAAATCTAGAGACAAAATTTGAACACGACCCCCAAGCCAATCTCTACTAAAAAATTCGCAGGCAAAATGCCTTGAACCTTCTGGAAAACCCACCAAGCCAATCTCTACTCAAAAAGAAAGCTCATTCTTTCGTCCCTACCCTAGCAGCTCACATATTGACTCCTTTGTTCTAGCAAAGGCAAAAGAAAGAGACCTCCTTGTAAAGGAAGAAGAAAATAGCAAACAAATAGAGTAGTGAAGTCGGACTAAAGCCAGGAAAGTCAAACTCAAATGCCTTGAACCTTCCGGAAAACCTGGAATCCTATAAGCATGTTCTGACTCAAATGCCTTCAACGACCCCCATATAATTTGCAGATCTCTGAAAGGCTTAATCGCATTATTAAACTTGCAACGCACACAAAAGGTAGACAAATATACCAATCAAATTGAAAAATAAAAACAGACACATAAGCTATACAAATATACCAATCAAATTGAAAAAAAAAAAAAAAAAGAAATTGAAGATGCAGATTTACAGTTGAGATGACTACAGTGGCGGAGCTTAGACCTCCGGTTATAGAGAGAGAGGAGGCCGGATTACAAAAGGACAAAGCCTGGGTGAAAAGAGAGAGTCACAAAAACATGAAAATCAAATTCAAAATCAAAATCAAGTTACTACAAAAGTCCAAAATCAAACCTTAAGTGCCCTCTTGTCTCTGTCTTCAACAAAGAGATGAATCCAATCCAAGCAAAATAAAGAGATGAAGCAGGCTAAAAATGAAATCCAAGCAAAGAAAAACTAAATCAAAATCAAATTGAAGCAGGCTATGGTTCCGGGCAGGGACTGACCTTCGTACAGTGGCAGAGCTTAAATAGATTTTAGGGTGCCGGAGACGAAGAGAAAGCTGGAGAGACTGAGTGAAGAGAGAGATTGAAGATGAAGCAAGGTAATAAAGAAATCCAAGGAAAAAAAAAACTAAATCAAAATCAAATTGAAGCAGGCTATCAGGGACTAACCTTTGTGCCGTGGCAGAGCTTAAACAGATTTAAGGGTGCCGGAGACGAAGAGAGAGCTGGAGAGACCGAGTGAAGATAGAGGTTGGGGGCGCTAAATTTTTGTGGGTTTTGTAGGTAAACCACAATCCTTTACAAACTCATAATAGGAATCCTTCCATGGTGGAAGGAAAGAGAGAGAGAACATTGGGGGAGAGAGAGAAGGAGAGAGTCAGACGCTCGGTGGAAGGAAAGAGAGAGAGAGAGAACGTTGAGGGAGAGAGAGGAGAGAGTCAAACGCTATTGGGGAAGTTGGGGGAGAGAGAGTCTGACGCCGAAACCGTCCTTAAGCGTGTGAAAATCTGAGTAAATTACAGCCATTGGATTTTAGTAACTCAGTAAATCTGGGCCAGTAGTTAGCTTCAGTCAATTGCACACGAACGAACTGATTGGTATTGTAATATATATATATATATATATATATATATATATATATATATATATATGCTCTTGCTCCTAGTTTTTGGCTACAAGATTTTTATTCCCAAAGGGGAAGGGGGTTCCTTTTTCATTTGACCATCTGAAGATGCTTGAACTCTGGGCCGTCTCTTTTGACAACTTGGAACAAGTCTCAACTGCTCTCTCCATTCTTACAAGTGCCTTCAATCTAGAGGAACTCCGCCATTTAGTGAGTGTTTTTTTTAGCCATTAAGTAGGTTCTATTATAGTTACATTTTCCTACGAGTTTGAATAAATTCTTGTACATTTGCTAGGAACCTGCAGGGGCATTTGACAACGAACAAGTTTATGAGCTTATGGAAAAGCAACAGCGGTCAAGATTCTGCTTCAATCGACTTCGGGTTGTGAAATTAGATATCAATAAAGAGGCAAGGCAATTCTGGATATGTATCTTGGAACTTATCAAGCTAGTTCTTGCTTGTTCATCGAGACTTGACGAAATGCATGTCCAGTATGAGTGTACTGAAACGTATGCTACATGGTTTACAAGAAAGTTTATGTCACTTGAAAGAGCTTCAAAATATTTGGAATTCAAAATTTCGCATACTTAATTTGATGAAAATGTAATTTGTCGACTGACTCCTACTATATATGGTTGGTGTGGAATGGCCTTGCACTTATTTATGGTTTAAGTTAAAACATGCACTTTTACAAAGTTTTCTGTTATTAGTGTTTTGCTATTTCCTCCTGTTCAATGATCTCAAAAATTTAACCTTGAGATCGTTAGGGATAATTATAAAAATAACCAACGTACTATGAGTTAGTAACTGATTTCACCCCGTATTCCCAATATCCTAAAATTGACCAATGTACTACCAATTTGAGTCCAATGTGGTCCCTCCCGTTAACTTTCCATCCAAATTTCTAACGGGACTGCTAACGTGATTCACGGAGCTAATTTATGAAGGGTATTTTTGTCATTTCCTTTCGGGATAATTATAAAAATGACCAACGTACTATCAGTTAGTAACCGATTTCACCCCGTACTCCCAATATTCTAAAATTGACCAATGTACTACCAATTTGAGTCCAATGTGGTCCCTCTCGTTAACTTTCCATCCAAACTTCTAACGGGACTACTAACGTGATTAACAGAGCTAATTTATGAAGGGTATTTTTGTCATTTCCTTTCAAATCTCACCACCCCACCCACATACTCTCTCTCTCTCTCTCTCTCTCTCTCTCTATGGAAAATACACTAGATCTGATCCAGCTCACGCCTTGGCCATAATTTGCAAAATAGAGTCAGTAAAGAACTCTCCAGCTCAGTCACCCTTCTCACTATCAGCCCACCAAACGAGTCCCTAGCACTACTAAACCCAGAAAGCACAATACCAAGATAACCACCCAACCAGACCAAACCCCAAACTCCGGTGCCCACAAAGAAGACGACAACTGGACAACACCCTCACTGCCTCTCTCACCTTTACTGAAAACCCCGAAACCCTCAACAATACCAAAATGCCACCAGCAAGCTCACCGAAGGTAGAACCTTCAAGAACCTACCCAAGTGTATACTCTCTCTCACACACTCACACACTTACAAAGAGAAGAGGGAAGAGACTCAAGGCTAACGGTAGAGAGAGAGACGGCTGAAGACCCAAAATCTAACCCTAGATTTTTCTCTCAGCTCTAATGACATAAGGAGGGAGAAGGCAGGTATAAATACGGCGGCTGTAGGGCAGGAGCAAGGGCGTGCAAAGGAAACCTCCAAAAGCCTTCAACAACGAACCCGATGATTCTTCCGCCGCTAACCTCACTCAACCCTCCGATACCTACATGGTCGGCTTCATTATTGTCAACATCGTCGGCTTACAATACTATTCCGACACAATGAGTGGCTGAGAAATGGTGGGTTTCTGTTGGAGAGGATATTGACCCAACCAGCATAGTCGCTGGCACCGATTAGTACGTCAATTATGTTGTTGAGTTGTTGTTGGACCTGTTCTGGTAACGTGGGTGGCGACGGTGGTGGCACCATGGTTGTTGGAGGAGGAAAAGATGATGGCGGTGGTAGAATTAAAATTAAAGAGAGGGGTGGAAGGGGAGTGGTGGGTGGTGGTGGTGGTAATGGGGAAAGGGCGGGAACAGAGGCAGGTGGAGGAGACGCCGACGAGAAGGGGATTTGGGGATAACAATCTTTTAGCGGAGACCAAATATCTCTTAGACCACCTTCATTTTGAACAAAACCCCTATTACCATGGTCAAACTAATGAAGAAAATTAGCTAATTACAAATGAATGAATATGAGAGAGAGAGATATAGATGA
This sequence comes from Platycodon grandiflorus, assembly GCA_016624345.1. Classification (NCBI taxonomy): domain Eukaryota; kingdom Viridiplantae; phylum Streptophyta; class Magnoliopsida; order Asterales; family Campanulaceae; genus Platycodon; species Platycodon grandiflorus. The sequence goes on from CM028361.1 coordinate 27,326,573, forward strand.
AATCTCCGGCAAGAGAGAGAGTATGTGGGTGGGTTGGTGAGATTTGAAAGGAAATGACAAAAATACCCTTCATAAATTAGCTCCGTTAATCACGTTAGCAGTCCCGTTAGAAATTTGGATGGAAAGTTAACGAGAGGAACCACATTGGACTAAAATTGGTAGTACATTGGTCAATTTTAGGATATTGGGAGTACGAGGTAAAATCGGTTACTAACTGATAGTACGTTGGTCATTTTTATAATTATCCTGAAAGGAAATGACAAAAATACCCTTCATAAATTAGCTCCGTTAATCACGTTAGCAGTCCCGTTAGAAATTTGGATGGAAAGTTAACGGGAGGGACCACATTGGACTCAAATTGGTAGTACATTGGTCAATTTTAGGATATTGGGAGTACGGGGTGAAATCAGTTACTAACTGATAGTACGTTGGTCATTTTTATAATTATCCCAGATCGTTATTGTGTAGTTGCGAGAAGATTGAACTGAATTGACTTGCTCTCATGTCACTGTTTAAGGTCTGGGGTTTTCTTTCAACCAGCAAAATGGATTAAAATCGAGCGGGCATTCTTAAACAAGGCCAAGTCGTTTAAGTGTCTGTCTAACCATCAACTCCAATAATAAAACTCTCTATAACACCTACCTGGACAACACACAAGCCATTGAAAAGTTGAGCTTGCCATAACAACACCAATCTTGAAACTTAGAGAGGGCTTATGGCAAAACTTGCAGCTGATCAGGCAAATTTGTGGCCGGGTGTGGAATGGTACTGCAGCAACTGCATTGATTTGAATTAAACATGGATGCAGTTTGTAGCGAATTTCTGGGTAGAGGAGTCAAATCGTAATCTACGAAAGAAAAATCGTTTGAGAAAGTTTGGAGTGATAAATTTAAATCTCAGTTTGGAAGTAAGAACTACAGTTGCGCATGTGCTTCATCTTCCATTCGTAAAGGCAAAAACCCAAAAATTCATTATCTAGTCAACTCCTTCTTTTCGATTCTCCCATAGATTCAATGTCAACATCATATACCCGAGAAACTGGTTGCAATCTCATTACGCATAATCATCTGCTACTTGGGTACTCTGATACTTCTCGGTGCAATTAACTCCATTTGCTTCAAGCAACTTGACCTCCAAGATCCAATATTGTAACGAAAACTTTTCCTTGTAACAAACACCTGATGTTATCTGCAGCTAAGGTTAACCAACTTTAAAAACAAGTGGTGGCAATAAAAGTTCCCTGAAACCAATCAAAAGTTTCACCTCTTGTCACCAAAGAAAGCTTTTATAAGAAATTAAGCATATCATAGGTAAGCTCTGGTTGAATTTTGGGACAAAATGGTTGGGGCAACTGAAATTATTTTAAACGTCAATCGATTAACCTGTGACCTAGCTAAATATGTGACATTCAATTCAATTGCAAGATGAAATCATCCCTAGTAATAGAAAAGTTTCAAGGAGAAGTAACAAAAACAGATTCGATATAAGAAAAGGGACTTACCTCACCCTAACTAAGCTCATATGATGAGACTGCAGCTGAAGCAATCCCTCCAAGATCCTTCTTCGCCACTTTTCTCTTGTGCCATTCCATCATTGTTTGATAATTTAAAGCAAGAAAACATCCACCCGTTTCAAAATCCAAAGCAATCTATGAAACCCACTAAAATCCCAAAACAAACTGTATATCTACAATATATTTAAATGTACCCATCTCATCGCTTTTAATCTTCTATCTTGCAACCTCATCTCCAGTTCCGCTCTATTGAAACTAATCTTTTTCTTCACTGCAAAGAACTATGTGTTCTTTCCTCCAATTCTGAAACTGAAAGAACAAATGGACACAATACAACTTGTATATACAGACTAATGGCTATGAGAGCATTAAGAGCATAACATTTTGAAGCCCGTTCATATGGGTGAGCGGATAGACCCAACAAGTTCCAATACTACTTGCAATTGTTAACTGGAGCTTGAAAAAAAGGAAAAAAAGCAAATATGTAATGGAAAACTGAAAATATGTAATGGCCCTTAAATTTCTCAAGTAGCATGCATGGGCAATGACACTCACTTAATCTCCATGGTTAGCAGGAATATGTTAGCAATAGCATTTAAATAACAAGATTAGTAACTTGTTTAGGCTTTAAACTGATTCATTCCTGGTAGCCCCATTTTTGAAGTGGTAAGAAGAGTAACATGAAAAGAACAAAAAATATGACCCTTCTTAAACTTTATCAACAATATACAAAAAGAGGAAAATCGAATTACATATATCAGGAGCAATTAGGAACAAAACTCTGAATCTCATTTTGTCAAATACTTGGTTTGCATGAACAATAAGAGATTATATGCATCAAGAAAAATGTTAACGAGCAGCTTCTATGCAATAGCGTAGGCCAAAACAGCAAACCCAGAAAGAAGAAAAAATTCATCAATGCTAAAACGCTGCCGCAAAACCACCTTCCAAGTACTTGCCAGTCAAACAGTAGCTGAAAGTAGTTCCCTGTACAACTTTCTCCAATCAAAACATTTTCAAAGAAAATAAAGAAGCCTTGTGCAAGCATAAGATATGGGAGAGAAAACAACCTGAATCCGGTGGTGAAGTTTGAAAATGAAAATAATCTCTACAATCACGAAAACGGCGGTGACAAATGGATGTGATGCCAGAGAGAAAATTCTCCCCATCCTAGCACGATGGACAACTAATGGCTAGTTGGATACTCACCTTTAAATCTTAGTGGTTAATTCTTTTTGGATATATTACAACTTAGAGCTAGGCTATTAACATCCCCACTCTTTCTATATACACTCAAATACACCCCTTATCTTGATTTTACACCAACCTAACACCTGAATACATCACCGGTATATTTCCTATTTTACCCCCCACCCACTATCACTACACCCATTTCCCCACTCTTCCAATTCATACCCTCTTTCAAACCTAACCCTAACCCCAGCACCCCCTCCACGGCAAAGAACAGCAAGAACGGCAAAGAAATTAAGAAGGAAGAAGAAAGAAGGAAGAAGAAGAAACAAAGAATGAAGGAGGAAGAAGAAGAAAGAAGGAAAGAAAAAAAAAAAGTTTATCTTCTCCACCCTCCCTCCTCAATGTGTCTTCCATCCTCACTCACTCTCTTCTCAGCCCGCCAAAAAAATCTTCCCTTCCCTTCCCTCACTCCCTTGTCATACCCGCTATAGAAAAATCTCGTTCGACCATGGTTGACCGAACAACGTGTTCAGTCAACTATGACCGAAAGAGATTCTTCCGGCAAACCATGAAAAAAGAGGATGGTGACAAAGGGAGGGGAAGAAAAATAAAAACAGAGGGAGAGGAGGGAGGGGGAGGGGAAGAAGGATATATATAAGAAAAAAAATAGAGGGTGAGAGAGATACCGGTGGCTGGAATTGGGGGTGGAATTTGAGAAGAAGAAGAGATTGGGGGTGTATTTAGAGGGACAAGGATACCAAGGTCTTTGTAAAGAATGACATTTTTGTAAATAAATTTTTTGGGGCGTATTTAGAGAGAATGTGAGTGTTAATAGCCCCACTCTAAAACTCATCCATACCCAATATTCATTAAGATTAGTACACAATTCTAATAATGCTCTTGTGACGTAAAACTATTAAGTAACAAGCAAGTCAATAAAGTTAAAAAAATAAAATCTAAAAAATCACCTTTTTTTATTTTTAAAAAAAAAACCTAAAGGAAAGTATCTCTCTCTCTCTCTCTCTCTCTCTCTCTCTCTCTCTCTCTCTCTATATATATATATATATATATATATATATATATATATATAGTTTTTAAAGAAACAAATTGAATAAATTACGGCACATGAGTACGACCACTGAGCTAGGCTATGTCCATAGCCAATGATCACCATGTCTAACATTACAATTAACATACATGAAAATGCTATCTTTACATCAAAAAACTTCTTTTTAACTACGGCTTATATTCACAATTATCTATACTGTCAAGATTCTAGACAAGTGTGTTAGTATGTGTTATGATTCTCATTAATTATTATTCGATATTAACATATTAATTAAACAGTAAAAACGCATCGAAATAAAAATGGTTGTTCGTTTTTTCAAGAAAAATATTACTCCTTCCATTTCAAAATTAATATTCTCTATTATATTTTAGGATGTCATGAAACAAATATTCTCATTTTTTAGAAAGATCTATAAAACTATTTGACTATACCTTTATTCCTTGTGAGATGATAAAATAATATGACTCATTCATTTAACATTATTAGAATAAATATTGAGGGTATTAAAAAAATTACTTATTTTGAATAATGTAACTTGAAAACGGTTATTTTATTTGGAATTTTAGGATGAAATGCATGGGTATATAAATACCCAAAAATGTGTTTGCAAAAAGGGTTATTTTGGAATCAAAAAAAGAGTACAAGGTTGTTTTGAAAATATTTTGGAGAGAATCTAGTCATTTTTCCGTCTTGCCACATCATTGCCACATTGGCATCAAGTCAAATACCAACTCACCCTTTCATTAACGTATATAACGTCACATTAACGGAAGGTTTTACTTGCAAATTTTTTCTAGTAAATGTTTAATTGGTCGAAAAAAGAAACATGAGATTTGATTTAAAATTTCAAAACTAATACAGGGCTTTTTGCAATTAACTCTGGTATTGGGTACGAAATTTTGTTTCTCTTCCACGTGTACATACATTAGGGGGTGAAAACAAGTCGAGTCCTTGAATGACTAAACTTGTTGGATAATATTAGCAAATTTGAAATTGTGTTCAAGCTTGACCTAGTTTGTTCATGAATCAATTTCAAACAAACATTTTATCAAGTCGAGCTCGAGTAGCTTGATATTTTTGAAAGAAAAATCGAGTAGTACGCTTATTGAGACAAGCTAAATTGTCCAACCAACTAAAAATTTTGTTTGAAATTAGTTTGATCATCTCACAAACCAATCTCAAACAAGCTTTTTATCAAACTTAACATGAGCCAAATTCAAGTAACTTAATTGGTTATTCGGCGCTATTAACACATATATATTAGATTATATTTAGAGCACAATGTTGTCTCGAAGATTCTTTTGAAAATATTTTTAATCGTCAAAGAAAAAAATATAATTGCATTAGATTCCAATGATGTTTTCTTCTCTGATGCATGGTACTGTACTCATTAATGCCAGGTACCCCTAAGAAGTTCTCTGGTCAAGGTTTTTGTTCGTAATTGCCTCCAGCCGAGATGATTATTTGCAGCCTAGTCCTATAGTTTCTTCTTCTTTTCTTGTCACACTTAGAGCATCAACAATGAGGAGTTTATCTCCCTCCTCCATTGTGTGGACTTTTCACATTATCCTAAGCTGCGGCTATTATATAGGAGTATCTGATTTGTTCGTTTTAGAGTTACAGATGTATGAATGTCATTGGTGTCAGAATCCATCCGTTTTTCTTTTCTCTGTAGAATGTGAGTGTCCATGAGGGGTGTGATGTATGCTGGGTATAATGTTTGGCGTAACACGTCTATATCAAAGAACCTCAAAAGAGTAAAGGTAAGGGTGGAAGTCAAGACTGATTAGGTAAAGAGAAAGATGGCAAAGGTTGAATACTCACTAACTCTCTAGATTATCGAATAATGATTATCCCCTCAAATGAGGTTTATGGCCTCTATTTATAATGAGTATGGGATGACACAGAGAATATTCCAAGATTCCCTGCAAGGTGTCATCATCCTATTGACCATCCAATGATCGTAGGACACGTGTCCTGTAAGCGAGGACCACAATTAGTTCTTTCTTTCTTTGGTAATCAGGTCACACGCGTCGCACGTGCATGATAACATACGTGTACAACTGGTGAGACTTTCTCTTGACCTCAGCCGCCAAACTAATAACCCACGAGATTCCAAAGAATCGGCCCGACCTTGTGGGGGTCCAGGGACCCTGGGCCGGCCGTTACACTTAGAGTAGATCCCCCGGTAGTGCCCTATATAAGTCGGGTCATCCCTTAAGGATGTAAGTGCTAGTGGTAAATTGTTGCCTTTTTTCTGAGGCATAAAGTTAATTCCTTGGAACCCTAATGTTCGGGGATCTGGGCTCCCTGGCTAGCTGGATCTCATAGGGTCAGGCAAAAAGTTCTCTTAACAGAGTGTTTGGGCCCTTGGCCAACTTGCTCACGGAGACTATTAACAAAGCCGGGGTGTGGCCGTAGAGACTCAAGTGTTATTACCCTTAGGCTAAAGCACTCAATATCGGCCCCCCTTTAGGCTATGTCCCTGGGCCTAGTACATTTTCATATGGTAGGTCTTTGTTCGGGGAAGACTAGGTAATTATGTGGCAAATACCTAGAGTGATATGGCACAACCCCCACTACATTTGTCCCCTTGCGTGGGAAGTGTTACGAAGTAAGGGTTTACACAAACAAAATTCCAGAACCGAACATTTTTGCTCAGCTTGGTCACGCGTAAAATTCCATAACTGAACATTCTTGCTCAGCTTGGTCACGCGTAAAATTTCATAAATGAACATTGTTGCTCAGCTTGGTCATATGGAACTTACCCTGTGATTGCGAAATATCATGACCTGAAGTTTTTTCGCGACCTTTTTTTTTAGAAAAAATTCTCGTGGAGGGTTCAGTTCATCGTGTCCCCTTGAGATTTGCTCGCCTTAGTTCCGACGAAGGTAATTCTTTACTTGTCCCCTTGCATGTAGATATTCACTTCGGAGAGTTCCTGCAGGTAGAATATAAAGAATTGTATAATGTAGGAGCTTGGAGGATCCCTCGTTATCATCCACTTTTTTTTACTAACACTTGAAAATTTTACTCCGGGTACGGATACATGCCTCAACTCAATTTTCTAAACTGAATTTCGAGCCTTGGGTTTGAATATTCGGGTTGGGTGACTCGAAATCCGAGGGTTCAGTTTAGGCGTTAGCTCTATCTAGAGTGATTAGATTTTGCTCTGGGCACATTGTAAGTGCCCCGATCTGCAGATCGTTCCCTTTGGGCCTTTTTCGCTCTTGTCTTGTAGTTGTCCTCTGTTGATTTTATAATTTGATAAACATGAAAAACATGTTCATCTTTTGAAAACAGAGTCGTCACTCTCGTTTATAAAGTAAACGGGAGAAAAACTTTAGACTATGGGTTCGGGGGCCAAGTTAGGATTTGGTAAGGTTTTACGCACCCAATTCGCCTTTCAGTCTCTACATATTTGCATGTTCATATTTAATTATCGCAAGTTTGTTATTTACAGAATATATACTTTACATGTATTTAAAATGTATTTAAATGTATTAAAATAATTACATACATTTATTACATCTATTTACATATCTAAACAAACTAACGAACGGAAAAGGTTACCTTCTGTCGTTTTACAAAAATCAGGCCAAGTTCTAGGTCATTGTGTAATATTGGATCAAGCTAGCTCGTAGCCTGACCGTTGTGCTTCCACTGCTACCAATCAAAGAAAGGAAGACTTACGTTTTGTGTGTGTTGAGAGAGAGTCAATACTCTTTTCTCTTTTCTTCCTCAAAAAGAGGCTTGATAGAGAGATAGTTGTGTGTGTGTGTGTGAGAGCTCTTTGAGGGAGTTCAATTTGTTTTTCTTCAGTGTGTCTAAAGAGAGAGATGATCATCTCTTTATATAGGGGAGCCTGGGAGAGATATTTGATGGTTACTCTCCGGGCTATGTTTGGAGGAAGCTTCCTCTAGCCTTCAAAGTCTTCAGCAGCCAGGCGGCTTGACTTCTGGGGCAATTTCAGATGTGGTACGCGACGCACCAGGTATGGTGTCCGCACACCAAACCCTGTTTGGGTGTATCAGCGCACTCAGCAAGGCTTCAGCGCACCAAACCCTATTTTTGGCTTTTTCCAGGCTTTGTGTCTTGCACTTTGACCCTTTTAAGCTATGTATCTTCAGTCTGGACCCTTGATGTTGATCTAACTGAAGGTTGTTTGTGTGTTTGGACGTCGTTAGTCTAGTTGTATCTTTGAGTTTAACCCTTGATGTTGATCTAACCGAAGCTTGTTGTATTTGTTGGACGTTGACAGTCCGTTGTGTATGTTGTTTCCTAAAATAATCATAGAAACATGTGTTAGTCCATTTGCAAACAAACAGTTGTTTATTGGACAATTCGTATAATATAGGTGTACGAATTCTGGGATACCAGCCTAAACTCAATTTTCTGAACTGAAGTTGAGAGTTCAGTTGAAGTGTTAGGATAGGAAATTTCGAGCCTTGGGTTTGAGTATGTGGGTTGGAAACTCTATAACACAAGGTGATTTTAGGCGTTAACTCTTTCGAGAGTTAATTAGTTTCCGAAAGGGTTCAGGTAACAAGCTAATTTCTTCAGGGGCTTCAGGTAAAACGAATCAGTTACTGAAGGGGTTTAGGTAACAAGCCATTTTCTGTAGGGGCTTCAGGTAAAATTAATCAGTTATTGAAGGGGTTTAGGTAACAAGCCCTTCTGTAGAGACTTCAGATAAAACTAATCAGTTACCGAAAGGGTTTAGGTAACAAGCCCTTTTCTGTAGGGGCTTCGGGTAAAACTAATCAGTTACTGAAGGGGTTTAGGTAACAAGTTCTTTTTTGAACGGGCTTCAGGTAAACAATAGTTTTTAACCTTTTATAATAAAAGGGTCCAGCTGAAATGCTCAATCACGGTTTAGGAGAGAGTTCGGGCAAGGGGTTTCAGACGAAGGGTTTTGCAGAGGAGATTTCGGCCTAAGGAATTCCTTCCCAAACTAGGACTTCGGGCAAAAAAAGTTACCGCAAGAGAGGATTTCACCCAAGGTGGGTATTTTGGTACCTAGGGTATCGTTGCAAGGTAGTTTCCCGCAAGGCAGAGTCTCAGCAAGAGGTTTTCCACGCATCAATTTCGCAAAGTAGTACTTTGCCAAAAGGGTTTTCGGGGTTCGAGTGTGGGTTTCACCCTTAATTTATCTCGCACAAGGAATCTCTTTCCAATTGGGATTCAGTTCACTAGATAGAAGCAGTAGGAGTTTCGATACCCATTGGTTTTGCAAACTTGTTCTCTTCCACTTGGGTTTCGGTGAGTGCGACCCTTAGCATATTTTTTACAGTTTCATCAAGGGAAGAGTTTACAATACAAGTAATATAGTCACAACACAGAGTTGCAGCAGCAAGGGTTTTAGGGGTGAAGTGAGTTGCCGCAAGGTACGAACAATTCAGTTACGTTTCAGACAAGTGTTGGAGCTGAATAGGCTTTCGTCGCTAGAGTCCTTTTAAGATCTTAATCAGCTTTGTAATTCTGAATTTTGTAAATGATTTCGAGCTTTTAATAAACTTCTGCTACACTTCTGCTTTCAACGAACAATTCCCCTGTTATGTCCGTTCATATGGATTTTACAGTTAATAGAATCATTCCTAAATTGCAAGCCTATATTGGTGCAATTGCCGTGCCTTAGCGAAAAAAAAATCTTGCAACTACTCGCTATTCCAAATAATGCAAACACATTGCTACTATGCTGATGTTGCTTCTTTCTTCTTTCTAATTTTTTTTGAAAGCCTTGTATGCATAAGTAAATGTTTGGTGAAAGCTGTAAGCCTTTGGTACTATTCAGGACAAGTGTTGGAAAAGTTGGATGTAAAAATTGATGCCAAAAATTGTAAACCTCTGATCAATTCTGCAAGTGTTAATTAGAAAGTGCTCGAGTCAAAGCTTGCTAAATCAAAATTTTTTGGACCCCAGTAGCTCAGAATCTTTTAGATTAGTATAGAACTTCAAACAACTAAATCTTCATGGTGTGCATTCGTAAAAGAAGCAACATATGTAACTTGAAATTTTTGGCTACCGTTAACGTTAACGAATCAGATGCTTCTAACTTTGAAGCTTCATCGCAAGCACAACTTTCCTCTATGCAAAATTGATTTGAGGGTTAGAGCTTAGAATATGAGCCGGAGGCTACATTCTCCTCCCTTCGTTTTTTGCCCTATATTGGAACACAGAGATAAGTTTTTTTACACACATTTGTGAAATGATTGTACTTTGTTCTTCATTACTTAGCTCGCAAAATGAAACTTGCTAAGGCAATCCGTTGGCTTCCTCAATGAAATCCCTTTCGTTAAACTCAATCAGGGAGAATTAGTCCAGAGAACAGTCCAGAGAACCACCATGCAACCGAACTTGGAGAACTTAAGTCATGAAATGGGATTTAGTGAGTCAAATTAATCTATAGTGTTTGAAGCGAGTGATTGACTTCCTCTATGGAATTCGCTTAAGGCAAGCCATTGGCTTCCTCTATGCAATTTCTTTGATTAGACCCAATTCAAGGAGAATTGGTCCGGAGAACTGCTCTAGAACTGCCATGCAATAGAACCTGGAGAATTTTGACTCGTGAAATGAGATTTTAGGGCCAGGTGAGTTCGGGCGTAGGGGAGTTTTGGCGTAAAGGAGTTTGGACAAGGGAGTTCAGGCACGAGGTAGTTCAGGCGCAAGAGGGGTTCGAGTGCAAGACAAGCCGTCGGTCTAAAGAACCACGCTAAACATGGAAAACTTAACTCGAGAAATGAGATATAGTAAGCCAAATTAATCAATTATGCTTAAAGGCAAGCCATTGGTTTCCTCAAAGAAATTCATTCGATGAGATCAAGTAAAGGTCGGTCCGGGGAACCACCCTACAACTGAAGTTAACAACTTATGTCATAAAATGAAGTTCTTTTAAATAGAACTATTTGACGAAGGCATGGTGAAACCCAATCAAGGGTTGACTTCAAATATAAAATATAATGTGGGAGTAGTGAACAACCTAAGCTATCCCAACATAAAATCTTATTAATATTCTCTATCTTTGTAGTACACACAAAGCATAGACTAAAATTAAAAGTGTCAATCTAGGGCAATCGACCTTCCTTAACCTCCTTATGAATTATACCCTTCACAGTGAAACAATCACGAGTTGGATGTCCTACCCGCCTATGATAGTGACAGTACCTTGGGTGATCCATATCATTCTGAGTTGGTTCACGCCGCGTTGGTGGTAAGATGATATCTCCATGCTGAATCCAGTTATTTAAGGTATCTATCACCTTCGTCATTCTGCAAGGGTAATCTAGTGCCTCATGCTTAGCAGTGTTATCGTACTTGGGTCAAACATTCCTGTCGGTAGTTCGCATGTCATTTCTCGGCTGAGCAACATTGGCAGCTGGTCCCTTTTGATTGAACATAGTACCTCAAGTATCCCTATATCCTTGAATAATAGGCTGAGAACCTGGGCTTGGCTTCCATTCCACAATAGTATTCTGTGTCTCTCCCGGCAAGATTAGGTTACCAGCCGTCTCAACAAGCCTTTGAAAAGCAGGAATATCCAGTTTAATAAGAAGACGCTTGTAGTCATAATGCATCTTTTCTAAACAATATTTTACCAAAACCTACTCCTTCGGAGGATCATACAATGACAACGACTTATTTTTGAAACGCTTAACGTACTCCAGTAGCGTTTCATTTGCACGCTATCCTTCTCTGGTCAACTAAAAAATAGTAAGCTTCTCATCTGTATGGAAAAACTTAGACAAGAAGAGCCTCGACATAGTCTCCCAATCATAGATGTTACTTTTATCTAGACGACAATACCAGTTGTAAGCCTGATGGCTCAGAGACTTGGGGGACTTCCTCAAACACAAGTTGTCATTCATGGCATAAGGCTCTAACTCCTCAAGAAATCGTTGGACATGCTCTCTTAGATTTCCATCCCACCCCTTATATTAACGAAAGGTAGGAGAAACATAATTCTCCGTGTAAGGCGCCTACCGAATAATAAGGGGGTAGGGAGGACCAGAATCATCCTCACCCCAGGATGGTTGAAGCCTAGCCACCTGAGACTCCAACAACTGCTTCACTTAATCAAACGTTACCATCCTGGGTGGAGTCAGTGTTTGAGCCTGAGTTGGTGTGAGGGATCCCTGAGCCTGAGTCTGAGTCTGAGTCTGAACCTGAACAGTATGAAGGGTAGGCTGAAGTACAGCTTCTCCTGACGCAGGTGTACTAACACTGACATGCCCACTAGTTCGTTGGGTGACGAAAGTAGGTTCAGGTAACACCTGGGTGATAACGGTGCTTGTTAGTGGAAAGATGGGAGTGGTGGTAGTGTTAGTTACCACGGCAGGGGTAGGAGTGTTGTTGTTGACCATGGTTCCCGAACCCGAAGCTCTAGGAGTGGCAGGTCTAGCTGCCAATTGAGAAACCATGTTGGAATAATTCTGTAAGGAGCTGAGTAAGGTATGCCTGAGATATGATCTGGGTCTTTCGGTGGAGCTTCAGCTGCTTGAGCTACCATACCCTCAATGATTGATGACATCATCTCATTATGAGAACTGACCTCATCAACATTGTCAGTCATGTATTCTGACTCACCGTCTTGTTCCTGTTCTTCGGAGGCATGACTGAACGTGAATACCAACCCAGCAGAGTCGCCAAATGTAGAATGTGAGTGTCCCTGAGGGATATGATGTGTGCTGGGTATAATGCTTGGCGTAACACGTCTATATAAAAAAACCTCAAAAGAGTAAAGGTAGGGATGGAAGTCAAGACTAATTAGGTAAAGAGAAAGAGGGCAAAGTCTAAATACTCACTAGCTCCAGATCGATTATCGAATAATGATTATCCCCTCTAATGAGATTTATGGCCTCTATTTATAATGAGTATGGGATGACACAGAGAATAGTTCAAGATTCCCTGCAAGGTGTCATCATCCTATTAACCATCCAATGATCATAGGACATGTGTCCCATAAGCGGGGACCACAATCAGCTCTTTCTCTCTTCAGTAATTAGGTCACACGCACCTCACATGCATAATAACATACGTGTACAACGGGTGAGACTTTCTCTTGACCTCAGCCGCCAAACCAATAACCCTCGAGGTTCCCAAGAACTAGCCCGACCTTTTGGGGGTCCAGTGACCCTGGGCCGGCCGTTACACTTAGAGTAGATCCCCCGGTAGTACCCTAAGCCGGGTCATCCCTAAAGGATGTAAGTGCTAGTGATAAATTGTTGCCCTTTTCCTGAGGCATAAAGTTAATTCCTTGGAACCCTAATGTTCGGGGATACGGGCTCCCTAGCCAGCTGGATCTCATAGGGTCAGGCAAGAAGTTCTCCTGACGGAGTGTTTGGGCCCTTGGCCAACTTGCTCACGGAGACTATTAACAAAGCCGGGGTGCGGCCATTTAGGCTATGTCCCTGAGCCTAGTACGTTTTCGTACGGTAGGTCTTAGTTCGGGGAAAACTAGGTAATTACATAGCAAATACCTAGAGTGATGTGGCACAACCCCTACTATACTCTCTATGGCCAAAAGATTAGCCTTTCATCTTTGCAGATGCTTACAATTACTGAGACGTGACTACGAATGTAAATGGTTTCGAAATTCATCCATTTTTCTTCTCTCTGCATGTGGGCAAGAATTAGCCTTTTGCGGATGCTTATAATTCTTCACTCAAATGGAGTACAGAAAAAAATGAAACTCTCCGTCTAAAATAAGTCATGTGAATGCCTCAATACCTCAAATATGAATATGTACAGTTAAGATGTAACATCGAAGCCATTCAAAGCTTAGACATTTTACATTACCTCGAAAAATGAATTTGCTTTGGACCTTTACAAACATCTGCAACTATAAACTCCTTTTAAAATTCTATCAAATATCAAGTCTCAATGAAGTAATCTATTATAGATTGATTCACCTCCGAGGATTCATCTCGGGCCTGACAGTTCTATGGCTTGTCCCAGTAATGAAGAATCATCGGTGAGGTCAGAGTATCGCTCAGATGAGGAGAGCTCTTGTGTTCTAAACTTGCTGCTTGTTGATTCAACTCTTTGAGAAGCTTCCCATCTGTCTGCAAGTCCGTCACCTTCCAGCATTCGAACCACTTCAGACATTTTTGGTCTGTGCCCTGGTAGGTATTGAGTACACAAAAGAGCCACTTGAACAATTTCCTCTAGTTCAATCCTATCAAAATTGCTTTTTAAATCCTTATCAACAAGAATATCTAATTTCTTCTCTTGGTGAATTTTTTTCACCTGCAAGCACAAATCAGAATCAAATAAGCATGATCCTCTAGAACAAAGGACAGGGTTTTGAAGTATATTCTCTTTTTTTTTTTTTTTCTTCAAGTGGATGTATTGAGAGAGGATGTCATGCTCACCCAATCAAGCATAGCTCCTTTCTGGTTAGCTGCCTTGCCAAACTCTAGAGCTCTCTGTCCGGTGATCAATTCAAGGAGGAGGATCCCAAACCCGAAGACATCCGTCTTCTCAGAGGACTGACCCGTGGAGAGATACTCCGGTGCTATATGCCCCACCGTACCCCTAACAGCCGTTGTGACATGCGAATCCTGGTGATCCAAAAGCTTTGCTAACCCAAAATCTCCCACCACTGCCTCACAACAGTCATCGAGCAGTATATTTGCAGCCTTCACATCCCTGTGAATTATCTTAGGGTCACATTGCTCATGGAGGTACAACAGTCCCCTTGCAGCTCCCAACGCAATTCTCTTTCTTATGCCCCAATCCAGTGCCGGCTTAGCTGTCAAGTAAAAGATCAAAGTTTGACTCAGTTATCCACAGTAGCCACTCTTGAAAGTCGAAATGCAATTGATATAAAGATATTACCTTTGAGGCGCGAAGCAACGCTTCCATTAGACATGTATGGATAGACTAAAAGCTTTTCTGTTGGAGTCATGCAAAACCCGTATAGCCTGAGGAGGTTACGGTGAACAGCTAGGCTGATCATCTCAACCTCGGTTTGGAACTGTTTTTCTCCTCCAGTTGTACTGCCATCTTTCAGCCTCTTTACTGCAACAGCAGTCCCATCTTGAAGATGCCCTTTGTATACGTTTCCAAAACCACCTTTTCCTAGAATCTTTTATTGCTGAAGTTGTCTGTTGCAATTTGTAGTTCCCTGAATTGGAATCTCCTCAAATTTCCAAGGGAAACTTCCTCATGATGCCGCTCTGAATGTTTTGAAAGACACATGACTTTGATCAATTTAGAAACTGAACATCAAAGTTTTTTTTGTAAACTTAATTCATTGTGATTTACCAACCTGTAACATCAAAGAAGGTTTGCCGGTTATGCCTTAGTCTCCACCACAGAAACCCAAATCCACATATGAGCAAACAGATGCATCCAAGGCTCGTACCAAGGGCAACAGCAAATTTGTGAGATTTTGGTCTTGCCAAGGGAAGAGCAGCTTCAAAAGCAGAGAATTATGTAAGCACTAATAGAAGAAAAATTTATAAACACGAACTAAAAGGGGATCAAAAGTCAGATTCATTGGTGCTGAAAGTAAATCGGTAAATCGAGACATGTAGCGAACTATTCAATGCATTGAAGGTCACTGATTTCATACTTTGTGTACTATTCAAAGTCATGGACATAGGCATAAGTGTCATTCCAAAGCACTGTTGCTCAGAACCTGTCGCACAAATAAGAGGATTTCCCACAATGCTGCAATAAGATTGATAAATTAGAGAGCAGAAAGAATGTAGGAAATCGAAAATTCAGTAGCATATAGACTAAGCTTACTTGAAGGTCTTAGAAGGAAATCTGGGAACAGGGCCACTAAAGTTATTATACGACAAATCCCTGAAATGGACAAACCGAAAAAATCATGCACCTCCTTGAATAACCATTTCATAAGTTAAGCAATGTGGATCAGTTATACAAATAGGTGAAGAAATTTACACAAAGGCAAGTTGGGTCATGTTGGCCAGTGACTCAGGAATTGCTCCAGTAAGACTGTTATTGTTAAGTCTCCTAAATCAAATTCAAAAACCAATTTCAGAACAATAAAGACATTTATAATCGAGTTTGTATAGATAGTTCTGGAGTTCAAAGCTTACATGTATTGGAGGCTTTTCAAGTGACCCAGGGAAGAGGGAATTTCATTAATGAAGAGATTATCAGAAAGATCAAGTGTTTGAAGCTTCTGCAGCCTTCCAAGCTCTGGTGGGATTAGTCCTGTTATGTTGTTGTTCTGTAAGAGCCTGCAACAAGAATAACCAAATCACTTTTTCCAGCCATAAATATGTGTGTGTGTGTGTGTGTGATTTGGAGCAGGGGGGAGTATTAATAGATACTAACACAATCTGCAGATTTGTTAAGTTGCCAATGCTTGGAGCAAGTGTGCCAGATAAATTTTGGCTGGGAGTCCCCCTAAGAAAGACCATGTAATATAAATTTCTTTATACAAATTTTTGAACTTTTCATGGTGGAGAACGTATTGAAATTCAAGAATTCTTCAGACACACACACATATTGCAAAAAGGCCATGTTCGAAGTCAGACTTACAGGCCAATCACCAGGCTCTCAGCAGAACAAGTGACCATAGTCCAGCTACAAGGATCAACAGAATCAGCATCCCAATTATCAAGAACCCCATGAGGGTCCAGCAAAGAAGCTTTAATACCCATCAAAGCTTGCACTGAAAATAGAAAGACCCAGATGAAGAAACTCCAATCTTTCTGCTTTTTCCAAGCTTAAAAACACAACTTGTTTGAAGATTTATAAGATTTAGTCAAAGAAAAGGTCAATTTACCTTCAAAGTTTACACCTTTAGGAGAAAGCAAACCATTTACAGAACTCCAAAGCCACAAACATGTCACAAACCAGAATGCAGCAGTCTCTCCTTGTCTTCTCATTTGAATAGAATTTTGATTCAAAAATTCACCCCAAATGCTTGTGAAGCTAATTTTGAAAAGCAAGTTGCAGGCTCTCAAATGGTGGTCATCTTTTTGCTTAATGTAATGGCAGCATCCTCTTTATTAGAACCCAACTTTTGCTTTTCATCATGCTTAATATACATTTCACAATAATCTGAGAAACCCAAGAAAAGAAAAGTGCTCTCAATAGTTTGTTTGTGTATATAGTTAGTATAAAGAGAAGTAGCATGCCTGTCACTGGGTCAGGGAAAGAATACTATATTATTGGCCTCAACTTTAGAAAAAATAATAGAAAGTTACCGAATAAAGTAAGAAACTTTGGCCGGTAATTCTCAAATGCACGGTTCGTGAGAGTGTGTTCTTATATTCGCTCGGAAATTAAAGGTGAATTAGGTACGAGTAAGTTGGCATAAATGAATCATCTTATTAATAAAATAAAATAAAATAAAGAAAACAAATATAGGTAAAACACTTGTGTTACCCTTGTTGGAAAAATCCTATTACCAAATTATGTGGATCTTTCTAGAGTTGTACTTTATGCACATACTATTGTACCTTGGTACAAAAAGAAAACTAGAAGCCATGCACCCTTGTGTAAATCATGCATTTTACTGAAAAGGGTTGATGAGGGAATTCCATTCACTTCTTCAAATTTGAAAATAATAGTATCAATTGATCCGGACAAAGAACAAATCTTTATATTAAGCATACACATAATAAAACCAAAAACAATCTATGGGCTATTCAATCACCAGTCATCTTATTGCCTAGATATGTGTTATTGAATTTGTTGCTGTCTTAGTGGATTTTATGGAGGATTTTGCATACGTACTTTAATAATTTGATACAATGTACTAGTATAGAATATCTATGTTTGAAATTAAAAATAAAGTGAAGGAATGGGGTTGTTTGGGTTGAAGACAATGAGGAATCCAACATTCCCCGAGTTTGGTCATTCATTACAATCCCAAATGCCAATCTTTTATTAATGGTAAAAATAAATAAAGAATGTGAGAATCTCAAAAATGGGAAAGAGGTTGAGATTGATGATGGGGTTTTGGGTCACTTTAGCCCCCGCATAACCTACAACCCATCATGGGAGGGTATCTTTGTTGTTGGCCGTTATTGTTCTATGTTTTACTAGTCTATAAATTATTGGGAAATGATATTTTGTCAGAATAATCTTGAATATTACCAGGAATAATACAAACACTTTAGCATAAAGTACAATTATGTGATGCAATAGTTTTCTTTGGCAATCTTGATTAGTGTTCTGGGCAATATGGGTTAAAGTAAATTGGATTTGCTTTATTGATTCCTACAGCCTCACGGATCGGAGGCCTCACTTCTTTAAGCAGACCGTTCTTCTCAAAACCAACCAACCAAAAAGATTACCAAAAGCTGCAAAGCCACCTCACCGTCATATCCCACCTCCTTTCTTTCTCTCTCCCTTGCTCTGGTGGTTAATTAAAAATGTGTTTGGATCGATCGTTTTGTATGCATCTTGACTAATTAATTTACGTCTTTTAATTAATCCGTTAAAGATCATATTATTACTCTCGGATTATTCATAATAATGTTTATTTTTGTCTGACTACCAAACGAACCGATAACCGGCACTAAACTAAGAAAATTGTTACAAATATAAGAAGAAGATTGTGAAAAAGATAAAGAGTGGGTGTGAAATTTGTAGGTATTATAGGGTAAAGTAGTCTGTGAATTTGTATGCTTATGGTTTGTATTTTGTATGCATTGCTTCGAGAAATGGACCCCCTCTACTGGTCGTGGTGGAAGGTCACACTCTGACCAGTCATACCAACCAGTGCCACGAAATGACTTTGTTATGAAGAAAAAACTACTTTTTCTTTTGGGTAATTATTTAGTGTTTTTATTTATCCAACAAAATTTCAAGCACTCATATGTCATGATCCAATGCTAAAACACGCAGTTTAGTTAAAGACTTAAACTTGGAGCCACCTTAAATTAGTTTGGAAGGCATCAAGGCATAATAATTATAGCATATAGATAGGGTCACAAGATAATTTTAAATTATTTTGCAAATGTTGTGCGACAGCAGAAACAATGAATTGAGCAATAATCAATGATCAAGCAATTGAAAATTGAAAAAAAAAATTGAAATTTTAAAACTGTTGTATATTGATATTCTAACACTTTACATGTTTTAGATTTGTAACTTATATATAGGATAGCGCATGACCTAGAATTGAGGTATCTATTGTAACATGAAAAGATATATGACTGTTTATCTATATATTCTGCAAATGCTATCGGTATTCGAATTCTGTGTCTTTTTTTTTTTTTTTATTTATCTTTACCATCATTAACGCATTAAAACGAACTATCTACTGAGACATGATCATAATTGTCCTGCGTTGGATAAGAGAACGTAGTGGGGGGTTCGAGCCCACAAATTATGGTCCTTAACCACCTGACCCACATGTCTAATTAAATGTTCTAAACAACTAGAAAGTTGAACTTGTACCTCATGACTAATTGTGCCCTCAAACATTCTTTACAAGTCGTATAAAAAAAGTACCAAAAAAGGAAACAAGTGTCGCCCAACTTTGCAAATATATTGATTGCTCTTGCAATTTGAAAATAAAATGGCAATAATAGTATTTGAATCTCACTTAGGATGTGTTTCAGAATCCAATTTTATTCATAACTTTGCATTAGGATTGGTTCCTCCAATGCCAACTTTATTTTTGGTCGTAAAAAAAAAAAAAATGTGAAATTCGATTGAATTAGAATACGTATATTACAATTTCATAAAAATGTGTTTCAAAAGAAAGAACTTGGATTCCATATGAAAAGTAATATAATTCACAAATAATTATTGAATTCTGAGGTAAATTCCATCAACCAACCAAACGAGTAAAATTTTAATTCTATTGAAATAAAAACCCCATGAACTTGATTCTGAAAGAATATATTTATCAATTTATCCAAACAGACTAACCATATAAGCAACAATGTTGTTATGGATTTGTGGGGGATAAAATGATGTTGTCCTACTCAATTCTGTTACTTTGCCTTATCCATCATCCTCTATTTCTTCCCAATTAGCATATATGGGGCTATCTACCAACATTCGTAATTGATTAAGAGCCTGTTTGGTCGTGCATTTTTGGCTAAAACGCATAGATAAAATGCAGCTTATTTGCAAAAATTATGTTTCAATGTTGCGGCAAAAAAAGCTGCATTTTCAAAACACAGCTGCGTTTTAAAACTCTGAAATTCTCAGCTTTTTCCCAAAACGCAAGTTTTAAAACGCTGCTAGAAAAAAAAAATTGCTATTGAAGTGATATCTCAAACGCATTTATAAGAAAAGAACTACGTTTTTAAAACAATGCATTTTTTAAAACGCTGCGTCTTTAAAACTGCGTTTTGTAAACACTGCACTAAACGGGCTCTAATACACTCCACAGTACAAGGCAAAAACTACTGTATATAAGCAACATAAAGAAATATTTTAAAATTCTTGGTTAAAATTTTGGAAGAAAGTGATGTACTATTAAATTTAAAATTTTAAAAAAAAAAGATATTGAGCGTACAGGAGACAAATATAGAAAAACTCTGAAATTCGAAAAAATCTTCTTTTTGAAATTTGAATTTCCAAACGGCAAATTGATTTCTGAAAAAATCTATTTTATTACAATTAAATTTCAAGAATTACTTTTACTAAATCTAAAAGCAAAGCCAAATCGACCCTAACCGACATAAGCAACAATATCCTTTTCCTCGCAAAACCCACGAATCTGGGATGGGAAGAGTAAAAAAGAAACTGGGATAAGCTTTGGCTGGATCCAAACAAGGTGCGGCCCTCAACCCCAACTAAAACAAAGAACGAAATTGACCAAACAGGAGAAAGAAAACAAGATCCATTAATGTCAATAAAATATCAAGTGGTTTAGTAATTAGAAAATAAATAAATATATATATATATATATATATATATATATATATATGTTGAAGTAGAGTTGGGGGAAAATTGTCTATATTCTGGTTCCTTCCTACATTCCTCCTAGTGGAAGCTTGGGACCATTTACCTCAACAAAGATATAGATACTAGAATGAATCCCAGACCAGACATGGTTAAGGTAACCAAACCCCATTATTTGTTCAAAAAAAGAAACAATAGGGTGGCAATTTTTGTCTAGATTAGGGGACTCTTGTCTTTCCATTATAAGATGACCGTATGGTGAATATTGAAGATCACAAGGCCGATACTACTTTCAATTATGCTTCAAATTATATAGGCCATGCATAATATAAGTAACTTAGATGATGATTGAGCCATATTATATGTTTAATTTTGACGATATAATCTACTCGTATTAGTTAGTCTATTATCGCGTGTGTTTTTTCTTTTTCTTGTAATTTGTCTTAGCTACTTACTTAGAT
The DNA here is from genome assembly GCA_016624345.1 of Platycodon grandiflorus. Lineage (NCBI taxonomy): Eukaryota > Viridiplantae > Streptophyta > Magnoliopsida > Asterales > Campanulaceae > Platycodon > Platycodon grandiflorus. Next base: position 27,347,661 of record CM028361.1, read on the forward strand.
ACTAATTTTTGTTTGTGCGTTTATCACGTTCTTGTAATTTGTCTTAGCTACTTACTTAGATACTAATTTTTGTTTGTGCGTTTATCACGTTCTGTAGGTTTGATGATATGCGGCAAACTAGAGTAGACAATATAATTTGACCAAATTTCCAACCTATTTTGGTTTGTTTTGGCCGAGTCAAATGTTCCGGCCGATACCTAAAGATTTAAGTTTTTTTTTTCTTTTTTCCTTTTTTAAACTCTACTACTTTGGGGTATTATTATGAAAACCTAATATACCATGCATGGTTGGTGGGGGATTATATATGCGCATGTGGCATAAAAAGACCTAGTCTCCAAAAGATTTCTCTTCCCATAGTATTATTACGAAGTCCGTCTAGTCTAGGTGAATTTGTAAAGTTTCGTTAAAATTTTAACAAAATTAATTTTAGGGGAGAAATTGTAAATTAATAATAATAAATAAATATAAACTTAAAGTAGTTAACGGACAAAATTGGAGATCCTCCTAGTCTTGGTGGATCTCCTAAGGAAGTCCACCTAGTCTAGAGGGATCTACATATTTTTCCTTTTTTTAGTTCTGAAAATTTAATTTTTTGCATTAATAGATATTAGGGAAAATTACACAAATGGTCCCTGTACTTTTCATCTTTTTTGGGATTGGTCCTAACCCCACGTCAGCGGTCCATGAACTTAATTTCTTGACGTATTTGGTCCTTCCGTCCATTATCGTCTATTTTTTCTCGTTAAGTGAAATCACATGCATTTCACGTGATTTTGTCCAAGGGTAAATTAATCATTCTTTGTTAAAAAGTATAAGGACCTTTTGCAGTAATCCAAGATTTGAGGGGCTGGAACTGTAAAAGTTGCTCATCTTCCCCAAACCAATTTTACAGTTAACGATATATAACACCAACCGCCGATAAGTTTCTTTATCTCTCTCTCTATCTCTCTCACTCTACTTTAATGGTGGGTCTTGTGGTGGGTGGTGATGCACGACATTGAAAAGTGTTGCGCCGCAGAAAAAAGAAAGTGGTTGCCAGAGCATGCGGGGCTGAAGAGATCGAACCCAATTTTGATTTACAAGAGACAATCCAAAACTTCAACTTCAAATCAAACCCAACTCTCTCTAGAAATCATGTTGTTTGACCAAAGTAATTGTCTTGGTGGATGGAAAAGAAGTTGTTGGGACGGGAGAAGAAAAGGGGGGTTTGAATTTTGTTCATTTCAAAAATGTTTTAATTGAAGATAGTTTCAACGATTCTTCATCAGCCTCTTGAACTAATCACCCCAAGGACTGCACGAACCTCCTGCAAAAGTCAAGTAAAGCCAAGCGATTCCCCACTGTTGCCGGAGAGAAATAGCTGCCAAAATTCTGGGTTTCGATTTTTTATTTGGTTTTGAGCTAGGTTTCAATTTTGAATTGGGTTTCGATTTTTTAAATTTTACAATTTGGGTCTGTACAAGTGGGTTTGTTGAAGAAATCCAAGTGCAAAATGTTTCAATTTGTGTTCTTTGAACCAATTAGAGCTCAATCTTGAAATGGGTTGGAAGTCAATTAGTTGAATCAAACTTGATTTTAAGAAAATGGGAGGAATTGGGGACGGTTTGTTAAATGGTTTGGTCTTCAATTGTGGTGATGGCGGCAGCCATAGTGGAAAGGAAGGGGTCGTAGTGGATTTCATGGATTTACCTGGTTAGGACAAAGGTCTTTAAGAGTGAGTACCAATTGAGGTAGCTCTTGGGTAATGGAGTACATGAGAAAGGAATTTGATAATGGATAAGAAAAGTGGTATTAAAAGAAAAAATTAGAATGAGTATTTTTGTCAATTCAAAATAAAATTTGCATGAACAATTTTACCCTAATGCAAAATCACGTGAGAGGCATGCGTGAAAAATTAACGGCGAAAAACTAACAAAATTGGACGGAAGGACCAATTGCGTTCTACTTGATTAGTACAAGGACAAAATTTTTGCAAAAATTAATTTAAGGACGAATCCTGAAAAGATCGAGAAGTACAAGGATCATTTGTGTAATTTGCCCTAGATACCATAACACAATAATAACAACAACAAAATGATAATTAACACAATAATAATAGCGAAAAATGATAATAAGATAGAAAAATGTAACATATATATATATATATATATATATATATACATTATTTGCGCAAAATCTTGAAAGTGATGGAGTTTAAAGGGGTTGTTTATGATAATTATAAATTTAAATTTTAAACCAAATGAGGGTAAAATAGTATTTTTGTTAAGGAAACTGCGTTTGGAAGCTGCATTTAGGGCCTATGTTATGAAATCAAGAGAGAGAGTTAAAAAATAAAATAATATATATATATATATATATATATATATATTTGACACGGTCCCCCCTGTGAACCGATGAACTTGAGGCATAGCCAAATGAGTGGAAGAGTACTTGGAAGAGCTCGCTTTTGTTCTTGCCATTTGATCAATCTAACTAAGTTAGCCAACCAACCCCATCTCACAAAAGCAAGATTTTTTTTTTTTTTTTAAAGTAATACTCCATCATATATTATATTTTATTATATATTTTCAAAAGCAAGATTAAAGTATATACTGACATTCCAACATCAAATCCTTTAAAGCTAAAAGAAAAAAATCATGCATGCATGCATGCTTGTCCATTTTTAATAAAGTTTTGTCCCATTTTTTGGTTTTACCGCTTCCAGATTTCCCTAGCTAGCTCTTCAACTATTTATTATAACTAGTTGTTAATGATTTTCTTAAAGCATTTTGCTAGCTGTTTCATAGTTTTGTTACTTTTAATTATTGAGTTTTTTTTTGTGTTCTTTTTTGCAATTCCTCAGTCTCGAACATGTGACTTACAGGTTAAATACACAGATTACGTACAGATTACATTAGGAGAGTACCACTTGAGCCCCAAGTGGTACTTTTTTCACGTAATCTGTGTATTTAACCAAGAGGTTACAGGTTCGAGGCTGAAGAAGTGCAAAAACTCGCTACCAGTGTGATACCACATGAACCACACTGCCAGGAGTGGGGAGACCCCTGTGAGCATAAGACTTCCGGCTCCCGTTAAGAGCATGTCTCCGGACAAGCCCCCCGGAACAATTATGTCTCATCAGCTAGTTATTTCATAGTTTTGTCTACTTTTAATTGTTGAGTTTTTTTTTTTTTTTTTTGTATTTTCATCTTTTACAGTGTTATTATATAAATTGTGTTGTGGTTGAATGTATGTTTTTTCATATTATAACAACTTATCCTACACCTTTATCTTTTTCGTTAGTTATTTTTTTATCTCTTTTTTTAATTAGTTTTTTTTTTAAGAAAACATACGTTGGCTCACTAATTATTTGTTTTCCAAAAATTTATTTGTACACATGAATATTTAATTTGTATTTATTAAAACTATAATACTTATTTTTTATATATACAAAATTAGTTAATAACCATCTCAAAAAAATTGAAAAATCAGTACAATAAAGTTCTTATATACGAATAAAAAACTACATATATTTCTAAAAATTTTACGAGACTTTAAAGCATATAATTCACGAGCATTAATGAAATTATATATATATATATATATATGTGTGTGTGTGTGTGTGTGTGTGTGTGTGTGTGTGTTTGTTTAAATTCCCCAGTATTAAATTAATAAAATTTCATTTGCCACATGTGCCTTTTTTTCCCACTTGAATGTCTTTTCAATTTGTATCACATTACAGACTTTAATTTGTAGTTTCCAATATAACCACCAAATCACACTTTGCACCCCAGATCAAAACTTGTGCTAAAGTCATATATCATGTTACATTTTGTCCTACTTTGCCCAACTTTGCCCCCTAGGTGTGACGGACGTTACAAATTTGACGTTAAGTTGACACTTAAGAATCACGTGAGAGACATTTTGATCATTTGGATCGAGATGCAAAGTGAGATTTGTGCATTATTTTTTAAATAAAACTCTCTTTCTTTCATTTCAAATGGAAAAAAAAAATTTAAATTTTAAATAATGAAAAAAAATTAGAATTTGTGCCTATAATTTTCTATTTTACTTTTTCATCTTTTGTTTTTTTTGTTTTTTCGTTTTTTCCATTCTTTCTCCTTTAATCAAAGTTATGTCATATCTTTTTCTTTTTAATCTTTCCTCGTGTCTGGTTTTAATTGTCTTCTTCTTCCTGGGCGCCAAAACAAAGTCATCTAGAAACTCAACATTGGCGTCAAGATCAACGAAATCGTACTCACTCACTCACTCTCTCTCTCTCTCTCTCTCTCTCTCTCTCTCTCTCTCTCTCTATATATATATATATATATATATATATATATCTCCAAAATTTATGACATCAGAGATTTTAATCAGTTTTTGAAAACCAATCCAAATACCAAACCTTGGAAAATCTTGAATTCAAAGCAATAAGTTCTTGCTTTGAAATGGATATTAGATCTTGATGGGTTTCGAACGAAATAAAATTGAAGGTGAAGAAAATTGTACAAGCCCTAATGTCGGAGTCAAAAATGAATGACGAAGCACTTGAGACCATAGGCAATTAGTTCAATTTTCGACTGTATTCACCCAGTTCCACAATATTTTTCTTAAATCTTTCTAGGAATCTTCTCATCATATCTAATCAATCTTGTTAGAGAGATGGGAATGAATCCAATGATTTTAACTAGCTGGGTTGACATTGGGAAAAACTCACCGATTGTTTCCGAGTTCAAGGATAGTCGAGAGGATGAACACTATCATCGTCGGAGAAGACAGACATGCTGGTCTACAATAAGATTGGTATAAAAATGGCCAAAATGGTCCTCGCGTGTCAACTTAACATCAAATTTGTAACGTCCATTGCACCGGTGACAAAATGTAACATGATGTATGACTTTGACACATTTTTCGATCTAGGGTGGAAAATGGGATTTGGTGGTTAAATTGGGGGGCTAATTTTCATTTGACTTAGTTTTAATTATAAGAAAGTAAGGTGAGATTTGGTGAATAATTTGGGGGAGAATTTGTATTATGCCCTAATTTTTATGGGATCAAAATACAATTAGCTCTTGAAAGTATCCCTAAATCTCACATTGCATCCCAACCTATAAAGTGTCTCACTTTTATACACAATTTTAATTCTCATTTTGCCCCCTCCTGTCCATAGGTGTTAAAAATAGTATGAGAAAATGACATGTGCATGTCACATGAGGATTAATTTGGTCATTTTGTTTGGGGTGTATAGTGAGATTTGGTCATAATTTTATCATTTAGTTAACCATTTGATATTTAAAATAAGTTTTTAATTAAAAATAATAAATAACTGTTTCAATAATCCAAAAATAATTAAAATTTGTCTCATATTTATTTTTAACGTTAAAAAAATACAATACTCCCAAAAATAAAATTTACATTTTATTTAATTTCTTTTCTTATCTCTCACTTTCTTCCATAAACCTCATCATTCATAGACTCACCACCACCATTAACTAAAAAAATTAAATTTTTATTTTATTTTATTAATTTTTTTTCTTATTCCTTACTCTTTCCTTCGAATTAACTCATACACAAAACCCAACATTTATAGACCCACCACCGTCACAACCTTAAATTTTACTCTTTACAAAGTCAAATTTAATTTTTTGAATCTTAAAATTTGAAGGTTTAAACTCAAACCCATATGAAGATTTAAAAATTTGGAGATCTAACAATACCGTATTTCACCTAAACCATCATTGTCATCCTACAATCGCCACCACCACCACCACCATCCCAGCCATCGCCTCCACAGCCATCACCACCACCAAGAGATGCACTCACTTGTCTTGCTCAAATGGAGAAATAGAATCTTTTTAGCTTCTGTTCGATCACACTTCTTTCTTCGAACGTCTCTCTCTTTTTAGTCGCTTTCCTCCTTCGGTATCAGATCGCTAAAAAAGGAGAGAATTTAACTTTGAGATCATGAGACTACTTGAAAGAATTTCAGTAGGTGACAATCTCTTTCAATCAAAGGAGAGCTGCGGTAAAAGAAAATAAAGTTGATAGCTATTGGAGGGGAGTAAAGTGATTATCTTATCTAACTACCTCGGGTCCTATGAAAAGGTGTAAGCAAGTGAAGACCAAAAGAGGTTAGGGGTTTGGAACCCAGTTATGGAAAGGAGTAAAATATTTAGATGGATTTAGGGTGTGACGCCCAGTTATTTGTGGTTGGAGGCGGTGATTTTGATAGTGGTGGTAAAATAGGTGGTGACTTAGCTAGAAATGAGAAGAATTTTTGTAATTATATAAAAATAAAAATATAGTTTTATAATAATATAAATACTAAAATAGGCCAAAGTGAATTAGCCCTATATTTCGCTTTGCACCCCGATCCAAATGACTAACATAGCCATCATGTGACATGCACATGTCAAATTCCGTTACTATTTCTAACGCCCATAAGGCCAAGGGAGCTAATTGAGACAAATAGCAACAACGTGTATTAAAGTTGGACACATTGTAGGTTGTGGTACATATTGGGATTTGGTAGATACATCAGGGTGAAAATCATATTTGGCATTTTTATAGTTGAACGATATTTTCTAACTTGGCAAATAATTAATACTATGAAGTTATTTCATTTTTCAAGGAAGATTGGGAAGAAAATCGTTATGTTCTTTTCAAATGTCAGTTTTATATGATTGCTTAAGACAGTTCTCGTGCGTTAAAAGATTTTGAGTTAACTTGTACGGTGTCTACAACTCGATAAACTAACTTGTAATGAAAAATGTGTACGCTCATTATTGTTGGAGACTTCGCTCATGTCGATTTTAAAATTTGTAACTCAGAGTATTAGGAAGTGAAAAATAATGGTTTGATTGGGAGATTTTTGAATACTTGTTTTCAGTTGACATACTGATAAGAGTTAACGCATTCAAAGTAAAAAGACGTTGCTCATTAAATTTTAATTATTTCTTTTGGGATAATTTATTTTGCAATTTAGAAAAGAGTGTGTAGATATTCATAGTAATGGTTAATTTGAATAAAATATTAATAACACACTTTTTATTTAATTTTAAAAGGTTTTATTTCCATATTACAAAATAAAATTGTCACAGATAACATATATATTTACTTTAACATTGTTATGTAACATAAGACTGTCTATACAATTTTGAACGTAGGAGGGTCTATTCGAAATTTCTAAAACTTAACGGATAGTGAAAATTCTAAAAAAAAAAAGATACTTAGTTAACTAAATAGGAAATTGTTAGTACAATCTATAACTTAGGGACCAATATGATAGTCTTTAAGGCTGCTTGTAGTAGTTCGAAAATTCAAAGGTATAAACTGTATATTTTGGCTTTCTTCTCCAACAAAACGTACGGATTCATTAACTGGGTTCTCCATTTTTCTTCATTTTCTTGAAATTATAGTATCTTTTCTAAACACATTTATGTTAGCTTGTTCACTGGTAATTGCAAAGCATGTTGCCGATTTGATAAATATCTCGATATCATCAATAAATCTATTATTACACTTATTTTCATATACTTCAAATAATGTGTACCCAAACATATTTTAAAAAGTAAAACCATATTATTTTATAGAGTTTAATAAAATTTTAGTCCCTCAACTTAGTAAGGGTATTTTTGTCATATTTAAAAATATTGGACAGCATTTGTAACGACAGGATGGGAGAATCTCACAAAAAAAATGATATATGGAATGAAATAAATAAAATTCAAAAGGTAGGACCTAATTTAAAATTAGGTACAAGTGGAGGGACCAAATTATTATTTAACTCTTCATGAAATTGATTTAACACATGATAATTTACTTATTTGACCTTAATTAATAATGAGTATTTTATTAAATTTAGGGCTATTTTTATCAAAATATTATTTTTTATCATGGTAAATTTACTTGTTTTGTCCTTAATTAAATGGTGGGTGATTTATTAGGTATAGGGCCAATTTTATCCATCTATCAATTTGTAAGAAATATCTCACACTTTTATAGGCAGTGAAATTAACAATAATATATATATATATATATATATATATATATATATCCACCCGGTTCAACAACAACTTTTACTTGAAAGGGGATATCGCGTCTTTAATACCATGTTTGTTACTTGAGTGAATCGATAAGTGGATGTTGCACAGGTCGAAAGTACCCGCTATTCATTCGTAGGTGGGCATCTGAAACCCACAAGAGGTGCAATTTCTCATTACCCATAACTAACCTACTAATTACTATAACTAGGTACTTGATACTCATTTTAATCGGCCAAACATATCCTTACCCAAACACCATCTAGAAGCACACCTAGCCAACTATAAATGTATCTTTTTCATGGTCATTACTCCTTCCGTTCCAAGCAAAGAGTCCACTATTCTATTTTGTGATGTTCCAATTAAAGAGTTCATATACATACTATTTATGAACTCTACAATTGTTTTAGGAGAGGAGCGAGAGAGATTGAGACTTAAGTTGATGGGTGTTGCACGTAAAAGTTAGACCACAGATTATTACAATTCCCTCTGTCTTCAAAAGAGAGGTACCCTAGCTTTCCTCTTTGTTATTTCCAATAAAAGGCATGCAGTTCCCTTTTCTGTGAATTTTCTTAGTAGTACATTGACTTTAATTAATATTGAAGGATATATTTTTTTTAATTACAACAACAATTTCCTAAATTCTTTTTCCATCTCATGCATGAGAGTCGAACATGCAACTACATACAGGTTAGTTAGTTGAGCCTTATCTATAAGGGGTAAGTCTTATATATGAGGATTACTCCTCGATATCAAAATGGCTCCATTATATAAAACTTTTATAAGTGACATTTATCCATCAATATTGATGAAGAGTTGTTCTGTGTTACATGCACGTCACAGTCAGAGTGACTGGGGGAAGTTCCTAGTTGAAGTGATAGATAGATATAGTTGAGATAATTGAGAAGAGGTTCATCTAAATTCTTTCTGGATAATAATTGATGGAGGGGCAAACTGGATTTATCCTAAAACTTGAAGGATTATGCTACTAATGCTCCACTTTATAACTGACAGTACAAGTGTGATAATTTTGAATTGTTAAAAGTATTCCACGATAATCAAATCAATTATTGCAAAACCGAACTTGTGATCTATAAACTCAGTATGAATAAGTACAAAGGACGAAGAAATTCCCCATCGTTGGTCCCCCATCCGCGTGCATTCAAATTCAGTTTACCAGCCACACACACACACACACAGAGGAATCCCCCCACATGGTAATAGCCACTAATGATGACAAGTTGATTGCAATTTGTCATATTGAATGTAACAACATTGGATGTCCATTGTTTCTTGGCAACATTCCCAAATCTATGACTAAGATTCATCTTCAAGAAGCTCTCTCAAAATGTACCAAAAAGAAACAATGCAAGGAGACAACAAACTGCTTGTTTAGTCACACTCGCTGCGTTTTGTTCATCATCAACGCGTCTTCTTCAGTCAGGCAATCCGCCAGAGTGGCACACCTACAACGAACACGCACCCACCCACAAAAATGCTATGGCTAGTAGTGACAATTAGCTCCATAGTGAAAACTGCAAAAGGAGAGTAGCAGTCAGGTCACTTTCAGCATCAACCCAATCGGAGAAAACCCCAAAAGAGAAACAGAGAAATAATAAAACAACTGCAGTGAAATAATACACTGGCAATAATTCAAGCAATTTAGAGTTTCCAGCAAGAACATTTAGCATGTACTACTACCCAGTTACAAATAAAAAAGTCTACCGTAAAGTCCAAAACCAAATCCTTCCTATGTTAATGATTCTAGTAACAATCTTTGACGATGTTAACAGAATCCAAACTCCACTGGAGGGTTGTGGACCGGAGATGCATATACAGAAGCCGGATTAAAGTTGATATGGATTGATGTAGCACAGCAATGGAAGAAGAACAAGACAGGAAACTTGAGAAGAACTCAACGTTTTTTTAATAAATCAATCAACCCTCAAAATGACAACCACAAGTTCTTTAAATACTCAAACCCTACGAAATATAAATTACCAAAACGACTATGACCGAGACTTAAAATAATAAACGAAAGTAATTAATAATAATAACGAATAGCAATAAACAACTAGTGTGACACGAGCTTCTGAAGAGGATCCCATGATGCTAAGAAGGCTAACGTAGTTTCCTCGCCATCATTCCCCCAGGGGTCAACACGATTTGCCCTCGAATCGGAAGGAGTTTCCTCGGCAGAAGAATCATCACCCGCATACGGGCTCAAATGCTTGACATTAAAGACATCTGACGTATGCATGTTGGACGGAAGCTTGAGATGATAAGCATTCGGGTTAATCTTCTCCACGATTTCGACAGGCCCAACCTTGCGGGACGACAGCTTATTATATTCATGAGCCGGAAAGCGAGCACGAGTCAAAACAACCCAAACAAAGTCGCCAACCTCGAATTCCAAGTTGCGGCGTTTAGCATCGGCTGAAGCTTTGTACTTGGCGTTGGACGCCTCAAGGCGTGCGTGTGTGGTCTAATGTACATGCTGCAGGTGTGATGAAGTCAACAGCCCGCCTCTTGTCACCGGTTCAGGACGGGAGTGCAAGTAAATCGACTGGGCCACGAGGAACAACCGCATATACAATCTAAAACGGACACAGGCCAAAGCTGCGATTCACTGCTGAGTTATGGGCAAATTCAGCTTGACTGAGTTTAGCATCCCACGAACAAACATGCTCACCCACCAAACAACGCAATGAATTCCCCAAATGACCGATTGACAACCTCCGTTTGCCCATCCATTTGAGGATGATACGCACTGCTGAAATTGAGCTGAGTATTAGCCAAGCACCACAAACTACGCCAAAAATGTCCTAAAAAACGAGTATCACAGTCCGACACAATAGATGAAGGGAGACCATACAAACGATAGACCTCGCAAAAGAACAGTTGCGCCACGTGAACAGCATTTGTCTAGCGATAGCAAGGAATAAAGTGAACCATTTTTGAGAAACGATCCACCACAACAAATATCAAGTCATGACCACGCTGCATACATGGTAAACCCAACACAAAATCCATACTTATGCCAACCCACGGCTGGGATGGAACAGGTAAGGGGCAATACAGCCTAGCATTGGTCACGGTACCCTTTGAGATTTGACAAACACGACAATGCGTCACGAATCGCTCGACATCCTGACGCAGGGTAGGCCAAAAATATTTGCGTTTCACAAGCTCCACCGAACGGTCCAGCCAACATGTCCAGCATTGTGTAATTCAGCAATAAGCTAGGTGGCCACGAAGGCTGCCTACTAGAATGCACAAGAGAATGCCTTCGAACAAGAAACCATCCACCAATAAAAATTCCAAACATTCCCCATTGAGGACCCGCATCATAATTGGACCAAAATAAGGATCGGAGGGATAAAGCTGGCGAAAAGAATCAAACCCAGGGACAACAACACGCATATCCAGCAATAAAGTGTGGCGACGGCTCAACGCATCAGCCACCCCGCTACACAACCCCAACTTAAAAGTGAACTGCTGCAAATAAGCTAACCAAGATGCATGGCGGCCCGACACGGAATCTTGACAACCCAAATGTTTAAGAGCCTCGTGATCGGTGTAAAGGATAAACTCGCGATGAAACAAATAATGTCTCCAATAACGAACAACATGAACAACGGCATAGAACTCCAAGTCATAAGTACTGTAACGAGACCGCAAACCATATTTGAGCATCTCACCGAAATAGGACACCGGACGCCCTCCTTGATTCAATACAGCACCAATACCAACCTTGGACGTATCGCACGACAGTTCAAAAGGGATAGAAAAATCAGGCAAAACTAATAGAGGAGGTGTAGTAAGCTTATCTTTAATAAATTGGAAGGCAGAATCCGCTTGCGTAGACCACGAAAATTTTTTACCGAGCATACAATTGGTGATGGGTGCCATGATAGAGCTGAAATTGGCAATAAAGCAGCGATCAAAGGAAGTCAACCCATGAAAACTCCAAACTTCAGTAAGAGTGGTCGGAGTCAGTTACTATTTAATTGCCATCACCTTAGAGTCATCAACACCCACTCCAGAAGTCGATATTTAAAAGCCCAAAAACAAGATTTGATCCGTAAAGAAAACACACTTGGGGAGGCCAGCATAAAATTTTTCGCGGCAGAGGATTAGAAGAACCTCACGCGAGTGGCAGAGATGATCATCCATCAAGCGACTCTAAACAAATATGTCGTCGAAATAAACGACAACACAATTTTCGATCAACTGACGCAAGGCCTAATTCATAACGCTCATAAAAGTATTGGGCGCGTAAGAAAGACCAAACGGCGTCACCAACCATTCAAATAGACCTTCTCGCATCTTAAACGTAGTTTTTCATTCATCGCCAGGCCGAATACGAATTTGATGATATCCCTACTGTAAATCGAACTTCGTAAAAACAATGGCACCACTCAGTTGATCCAATAACTCATCAAAACGAGGGATTGAAAAACGGTAACGGACTATTATTTTGTTTATTACTCTACTGTCCACACACATTCGCGAAAAAACCCATTCTTCTTGGGAATTAAAAGAGCTAGAACTGCACACAGACTAAGACATTCATGAACCACACCTCTTTGCAAAAGGCTCTAAACCTGACTACGTAACTCCTCGTGCTCTGCGAGGCTCATTCGATAATGGGGTCTACTGGGGAAAAGCACCAGGAATGAGATCAATGTTATGTTGTATATCACGAAGGGAGGGCAAACCGTAGGGCAGTTCACTTGGGAAAACATCACGAAATTCCTCCAAAAGAGGGAGGACGATAAGAGGAGCTACAATCGGAGGTGACACATCAATCCGCAGTGATGCCAACTGATACCAACTGATGTAGCGCAGCAATGGAAGAAGAACAAGACAGGAAACTTGAGAAGAACTCAATGTTTTATTAATAAATCAATCAACCCTCAAAATGACAACCACAAGTTCTTTAAATACTCAAACCCTACGAAATATAAATTACCAAAACGACAATGATCGAAGTAATTAATAATAATAACGAATAGCAATAAACAACTAGCGTAACACGAGCTTCGGAAGAGGATCCCATGATGCTAAGAAGGCTAACGCAATTTCCTCGCCATCATGGATGTAGCTTAAATAAACCATCTTTGAGTTTGACATGCTAACTGCTAAGTACTACTCTAACTAATCACCTACAGAATCCAAAAAAGGCCAAAGGAATTGAAAAGTTGCATTATGGGATGGATCTGCAATTCCATCCACAATAATTCCTGCCTTGGGAAAGGTATTTTTCCTTTGGCTTTAAGGCCAAGGGAAAGCAAAAACATTTAATGTGGACACGAAATATGGAAATAGAATCTAAGCTTAAACCCTTATTTTCTGTAAGCTTGTAGCCTATAATGTCTAAAGCACATTTCCAGTAAATTAATCGGCCACAAAAAGGTTCAAATTTAACACAACAATTTAACTGAAATGGAAATACTTGCTACTTAAATAACTCCGTCTTCCTCTCAAAGACTCCACTTTCTATATTCTGAAATCAACACGAGCGTATATCAAATCGATGCTCTACATACATTTATTCTGTTTTAGATAATGAAATTTCAACAACTAGAAAATATATTAAAAATGTTATAAAATTGTTTATAAACTTTTATATAAAGACAAGTAAATTTTTATAAATCTCCAATAAAAATTAAATCTTCCTGTAACATAATCAAATAAAAAGTTCAAAATTGTTACATTGAACAAAATTTGCAGGTAAGACTTCCCATCCACTCGTACGTTAATCAATAAAATCACAACCAGAATATTGATGACAAAATTATTAGATTTCTTGTTCATACTAGAAAGTAATTCAGAAAAATCAGGAATACAGCTTGAAAGTGAGAGACAATCGAATATTTCTATTTTCACTTCCAGTGAAAGCTCCCATACATGATGGAAAAGTGTAGAAACAAAATTTATTGCATCATCATTGAAAACTCACACATCATTCGCATCATTCTGTATTTCACATACATCCATTTGAGCTACTTCATAGTTGAACAAGCAGATCTGTAAAAGAAGCATGTGTTTTTTTTCTTGTGTTGCAGTGGTGGTGATGGTCTTATGTTCTGCTGATTTTTTGGTGTAATCTTTACTTGTTATCTTCCGCTAAGAAAAGAAAACCTTCAAAGGAACTAGATATTGGTCAAGAATATTTTTGTGGTCTAAAGCGAGGAGTTTGTGAAGAGACAGCCTTCATTACGTTAGGTCAGCAACATAATTGGCACGCAATATCAACACATGTTTTCTAGATTCAAGTTATATTGAAATACTTGTCCACAGAAGCAAATGCCCCCTTCAAAGATTTTAAAACCAGACATGAAGTTGATGATGAATCCAACTCTGGAGCTATAAAAGACAACAGCGAACTACAACGATAAACACTCGAATTAAAAGCTACGTGATTTTATGCATTTCATCGCACATGTCATTATCATAACCGACATCCGATAAAAGCCTTTTTTCAGTTGCCCCTCAGAATGCTTTTTAGGGAAGAAACCAAGATCCTCAACTCAAATACAAATGCATATTTTCTCTCTTTTCACAAGAAACATATACTGAACGAACAAGCAAGGCGATCCACATTATACAAGATGCTCCATCCACTATGACCCCCCAAGGATTTGAAGCTTCATATCAATTAAGATATTTCCACATGTATCATCTTCTATCTTCTCTGAAGAAACGTAAGATTACTGGACTTATTAGGCCTTGGGTAAAATGTCCTCATTTTCCAATTAGAATTATACGGATGTATGAGTATTATATATTAATAAAGATGATAATACACAAGCAAGTACCTTATAACTCACATAGCAGCATAACACATATCTGGTGAACGCATAAGCTAACAAAAATCATTCTTAATCATCAATATAGGCTTACATGCAGGCCAGAGTCCTCTGATCAAAATATATGAATGAATTAAGAGATGGTAACAAAATGTCATCTATACTATTTACCAACTCCTTGAGAAGATGAAAATAACCAGAGAAGTGATCACCGATTTATATGGTCAATTTAAGACCATAGTAAAAACATAACTATGGTCTTAAAGCGGCCACATAATCTCTCTCATTCATTTACAACGGGATTTTACCATAAGCGCCAATATCAGCTTTTGGAGTGTTCAACTTTTGGCTTTAAATGCACTCCCTCCATTCCAAAATAAGTATTTTTTTGTTGACTTTACACGATTTAAAAAATATTAAAATTAAAAAATTAAAACTTCGGCCATCTTTGATAAATAATTGGTTTAGTGGTTCGTGCTCTTTTATCATGGTTTTGTAATATGATTGAATCAAAAATAAAGCGAGAGATAGAGGAAAAAATGGTGAGACAAATCAAAAAGAAATTAAGTGAAAACCAAGAAAAAAACCACCAACCACAGCACCACTCATGTACGAGGACAATCTTAATTGTTTATGTATTTACTTTTCTGCATATATTCTCAAGCAATCCTCAACTGGACTCAAAATAATAATACTCATTTTATTTTTTATCTCATAATGTATGTATATGTTTGCTTTCCAATTACAAAACCTTTTGGCTCTTAATAAAAACTCTGTCACTAATGAGTTTTAAAAAATTTGGCACCCATTGGAGAAAATTTCTGGGTCCACCCCAGTATAAGGTAATGGACAAGGTAAAATCCTGAAACAGTAGGGTCATCTACATCACACATTCTGCAAAGATTGGGAACTTGATATGAGCTTGAATCATAACTTCTTTTGAACGCAGCCTTATCCAATCAATCTCAAATTAAACTTGTACACCATAGATTGAAGCAAAGAAGCTCATCCTGACAGTTGTTTTCTTTTTCCTTTCTTGTTCTTTGCTTTACGTCCGTTCCAATCTTTTTATCATTTGAGAAATATTCTTCCTATAATATGGTTCAAGCTCCAAGTCATAAGTACTGCCTTCTCTGTAACTTAATTGAACAATACCTTTGGGTGTGATATTCCACGGTTGAAAGCTTCGTAAGAAAGAAGCTTACGGTAGATTCTTTTCCTACAATGCACTATACAACTTCTCAAAGTTACAACCAGCAGCTTAATATACTCTACTCTTAACAGTCTTTAGACCAGAGAGAGAGAGAGAGAGAGAGGTGCAGAAATTCAATAGATCCCTAATATGCCACGTTCTGAATGTGAGAAATATGGAAGTTCTATGATAGTCACTATCCTTAAGACGTAAACAGGAATTAGGTTCAGATTGACCTTTCAATAACCAACACTCCCACAGTAGTTAAGATCTGAAAATCCAAGTGCAGAAATCATAATACGTACAATTCCTGCCCACCTGTGAGGCTGTGAACCATTGTTCAGAGAAATGTCTCAAATCAGAAAAGCATAATCTCGATCAAAATAATTTGCCGTACAGAATCCTCTACTTAAGAGAATTTGGATTAAGTGGAAACTGCTTGCAATCCCCAACGTATGCATCTTAAGAGCATGACCAATGGGGTTTTTTAGGGAATTGAATGGGTAGCTAGGTATTGAATGGGTAGCTTGGGTATTGAATGGGTATCTTAGTGGGGAAAACGGAGGTTGGAGCTTTAGTGGACACAAAACTATTTTCGTCTGGTTTTTGACCATTTTTCAAAAAACGGCTTTAAGTACACATTTATTAAATAGAGGGTTGGTTTCAGATTATTTTCTACAAAATTATTTATTAATATAAATAAGATACAAAGATATTAAATTAATGAAGATAAAGATGGTGGGGTATGTAAAGTTATTGGATTTTGTGACACCAATGGAAGGTTTTTTTTTCCTTTTTTGGTAACTTAAGGGTAATTTTCTTTTATTTTTAATCAAAATAAATGGTTAAGCTACTCTTGGAGTAGCAAACATCGTACATTAGAGCTGCTACTTGTACCATGCTGGAACTCGGGGTTTTTTTTCCTTTTTTGGTAACTTAAGGGTAATTTTCTTTTATTTTTAATCAAAATAAATGGTTAAGCTACTCTTGGAGTAGCAAACATCGTACATTAGAGCTGCTACTTGTACCATGCTGGAACTCGGGGTAGCCCTACACGTAAATACTGGAAGGCTGCATACACCTTCCTTCATTGTTTCCAAAATCCTTCACACCAAAAAAATCCACCAAGGTATCTATGAATAAAGCTCCTATCATGATTTCACTCCCTCTCCCTTCTTCCTTTACCCAAAACCATACCGCGATATCATAAGTCTCAATTCAACTCAAGAAATCCTTAATTCTACTATCTCCATCATCTATGCAAACACAATTAATTCGTCTACTTTAGCCTGACTGCTTATGTAGGTCTCTCCAGTCCCCTATAAAAACATTAAGCACTTCTTAGTTCAGCAAAAAGATTCTCCAATACAATGCTCCAAAACAGTAGGAAGAATGCATAACATCCTGATTAATTACATTCAAAAATTTTATAGCATTCCCCTAGATAACTACTCACGATACAAAACCTCAGTACAGGACCATAGTTCTTCCAAATCTAAATCCCTTGAATAATTTCAATACAAATTCAAGTATTGAGTTACGAACATGAAAGCTAGATGTCATACTTTCAGTCGACCATGCCCACAAGATACCTGAAAATGTCCATGCCTATCACTTTACCATAGGTAACACCCTGAGCAAAAATTCCTGTTGTTGAGGAAACGGATGTCGGTTCAAGAGAATTCTGAACATATTTCTCAAGGGAAAGTCCAGTTAGTAATATCTATTCTACGTCTTCAATTTTCGGAAAAAAAGGGTCAAAAACCAAGTTGTTTGGTAAGTAGGTGCAAATAAAAGTAAAACAAAAGGAGAGGGGATCAGGCACCTCCCATAAGCATCCAGAGTATTCACCAATACCTTCAAATATAAATACTGAACTTTGTCAACCCCCCAACAGACTCCAAAAGAAGGGTATGGACACTACAGCTAGGCTGTTAATGAGCGGAGTAAGGCTTTGAGTGTTCTGAGCTTAACTTTTCAATATTTAATCGAGCTTGAGCTGTACTTGGACCAAGGAACCCTGTTCAAGATCGACTTGATTACAGCACAAAACGAGTACAACGAGCCGATCTCGAGCTTAAGTTCCAACTATACTAAAATATACATCAATCAATTAAACTTTGTGATTATCGAGCTAATTCGAGCCGTGTAACTCGAGCCTAAGATTATGCTTGAGCTCGACTGGAACCAAACACGAGTTGAGCATTCAATGAGCTGAGCTCAAGCGGGCTCAGTTATTAAACAGCCTAACACAGCCCTCACACTCTACTAAAGAGAACCTGTTCAGTGAAGTCAAAACAGTTTCTGCAAAACATGGAAAAAGATGAAGCAAACAAAGAGGAAATAAAATTGAAAATCAGCTACTTCCTACTTCAAATTTCAGACTTTTACTTTCTGTGTGTGAACTTTAGATAGAATAGAATGCAAACACCCAGCAACTTGCTCATTCCATTGATAGCATCACATGCACTCATACACCAATCATAGACCACTGCAAACAAAGTCCTCTGAAATGATATGAAGAGCAAGAAAGTTAACTACTTCAGATTTATTTTAGCAAAAATAAGGGGATAAAGCTCCAACAGTCAACAAATTTATAGGCGAGTGAATTTTTCATACCAAAAATGTCAAAGAAATGACATCTCACTTTTGACATCACCACGTACACCAGAAGATCTAACCGCTCTGATTCCTAATCAGCCAGAGCTTTAGGTGCACCAGCTTCTCCAGCAGATATCATGGAATTGAAGAGGTTTAAAACATCAGCATTGTTACGAACATATTTCGGGCATATAGAAAGAAAATCTTGGGCTTCATTTGGCCTTCCAGCCTTGAAATATGCTTCAAATACACGAAGATAGACTGATGAATGTGGAAATTTCTTGACAGTCATTGCCTTCAAGAACATAACAGTATCATCAGCAGTTCCAGTCTTTGACACATACTCGATGAATGGATCCAAAAAAGGAGGGTACCCATTAGCTTTCATCAAACCAAGAAGGCTCAAAGCGTCTTTGAAACCTCTCCGAACCAACAATTTGCTTATTAATACCTTATACGTGGTATGCCAAGGTTTTAAGTCTTTCTCAGTGATCAAATCTGTAAAAAGCTTGTAGGCATCCACTGCACTTCTCTTTCTGCAATACGAGGTAACCAACACTTCTAAAGCATACCCAGCAGAAGAGGCCCCTACTTTTTCAACCATCTTTTGGAAACAATCAGAAGCTGTATCGAGATGACCAGCCACACAGTGACCTTCAACTAAAGACGCCCAAGTTTTGCAATTTGGAGCACACCCAGATGCTTCCAGAATATCCACAAACTCACTTGCTTCGTCATTTTTCCCACCACTACTGAGCTGAAAAGCAATTTTACTTTGTAAAGTCTCGTTAGGCAAAAAACCACCTTCTTTCATTGCTTTCAATATCTTGTTGCACTCCCCATATCGGCCAACACTGGTTAAAGACTTCAGAATGGCATCAAGAGTAGCATTAGTCAACTTATTCCCGCTCTCTTTAAAAACACTCACAACTTTTGAGAACAAGTTCATGTCAAGCTCCTTACTGGTCACTATTTTTCTCAGCAGAAAAGTGCAATCATGCAATGAAGGCTTGTTTGCAGCGCCCATGGCAAACTCATACAAATCAACAGCATCCTTCACCATTTTCCTTCTGATAAACTGGTTTAGAACCTCAACATATGTGCCTTTCTCCAGAGCATATCCAGCAGCCCGCATTTCATCAATCACCTTAAAAAACCTGTCCGTATAATCCGCTCTGGCCAACACCCTCGCCAAAGCATTATAACTCCTCTCATCATGTTTGAACAAACCGCTCTCCTCAATCCACCTGAAAAATATATACCCTTTATTACACTCTGTTCCAAGATTGTCTAGTGCAATCGCAACCAAATCACTGGAAAATACAACATTCAATTCGCGTAACTCCTTTTCCACATCATCCCCCCACGGTCGTTGTAAAATTACCTTACAAACCCTAGAACAAACTTTTTCAACTGAACTATCCACAGATGCATTCACCGATCCCAAAGCAAACAAGTCTTTCAACTTTCGTACATCACCTTCCAGCCCTTCCTGCTCAAATTTCTCCAAAACCCTAATGAATGTACTCTTTGACAGTCCATACCCTTTCTTCTTCATAAGCCCAAACAAATCCCAAAACTCCTGAACTAACCCATTTCCCCCTAACACACCCAACATCAAATTATAAGACTTTGACTGTAATTTCTCATTTTCCACCTCGAAAACCCAATCAAAAAACCTCTTACAAACCTCAGGCGACGAAGACAGACCATGCAAAGCAGTAAAAACCAAATCATCACTAAGCACGATATTGTTTGACGCTAATTCGAGCTTAACCACGTCGTTTGATTTAGACGGAGTTGAGAAAAGGTCAGTTAGTGTAACGATTTGATCGGAATCTTTGTTTTGTTCGACGGCAAGCTCGGATGTTGAGAAAAAACGGAAATTAGGGCTTGGAAAGGGGGAGCGGGGAAATGAAGCGAGATGAGAGTTATTGAGAGGAGTGTGTACCTGGAGAAGACATAGAGGGGGGTGTCTACAAATCTGAAGTTGACGGCGCGTATGACACCTGAGAAGAAGTAGACGCCATTGGTTTCTCATTTGTTAGGGTTTTCTCCAGGGTTTTGAGGAGAAATGAAAAGAAAAGGTTTCGGCGGGTTTTTCCTAAATGGAGAAAGGGGTTTACTGAGATTCGAGGGGATGGCTAGTTTCGGAAGTAGGAGTTCGAATCATCTGAACAGCAGGGGCTTGCTGGTTGAGACTGGTTTCGATTCTTACTCAATCGTCAATACTCAGAATTTGGCTTAAGCTTGGTTTGTTCGTTGCATCGTCTTTGATTCAGAGTAACGCTAAAATAACAAAATTTTATTGACAAATTTAGTTTAAGCAAGCATTTAGGTGTTGTGCAGTACAATTATTTAATGCATTGATAATTGTACTATATAACTCTTTGAAGTTTGCAGTAAATTAAATTTGTAGACATAATATATTGCTCTATCATTTTCTTAAAACTAAATAAGATAAAATAAAGACTTAATAATTTATTAGTCCCTCTGCTTTAACAATTTTATGCATTTAGTCTCTCATTTCAAAACAATTCATTCTAGTCACTCGATTTGCATTTATTTGTGAGATTTTCCCTTCATGCCGTTAACGTGAAATTTTAGATCTGTTTTTTTTTTAAAAAAAAAAAATTGTTTAAACTACCCTTACCTACATTAGATAACCTTCACAAGGATTCATAGTCTCAAATCAGTACGCTTTTTCCTTCCTTCACCCAAATCTGTTCGTATTGTGCAAACCCTTAAATCCTTACCTGCGCAAATCACAAATCTCATTTGAAAACTCATAAATCTCATTGAAAAGGGGCAATGGCTTCATCATCAATAGCCCAATCGCGTGCTAGATCTCGCGAAGGTGTTCCATGGTGTGATTGAAATGCTCCACCTACATTGAAGACCTCACGAATTGATAGTAACCCTAGCAAGCTCTTCTATAGATGCGCAAATTACAGTATAATTGCATTTGATGACAAGTAATAAAGACAAAATTAGTGATAGATTGTTTGTGATTATTTCAGTTATGCAAATTTGCATTCTTGTTAGTAATGCATATAAATTGATATAAATTTTGTAATGCATACAAATTCAGATAATTTTTTCTGCTTTAGCTTTTTTTAATGGGAAGAAATAAATAGAAAAATAATAGTGATAAATGTGATTATGTTTATGTGTTCATGCAGAAAACTTGCAAGGGTTGTGGATTTTTTGAATGGGAAAATGATGGAACGAAAATGAGCGAAGATGTTCTCGAATTGAAAGAGAAGTTGACCAAGGCTGAGATAAAGTTGCATAAGACAAAAGAGAAGAAAATGACACTAAAAAAATAAGTGAAGAGGCTTGAATCAAAATTGGTAATGAAATAAATGAAAATTGCATTATTGAAATCTCAAGTTAGGTCCAATTGAAAAGTTAAGTTGTTGGTTGTGTCAATTGTTATTTTGATCATTTTGTATGACACTTTGAGTCCAAATGGTACTGTTAGGCTTATGTTACCTAAATATGGTTAATTTTGTGTTATGTAAATAGTTTGTGATATATAAATAAATGTATGCAAACAGTTCCTGTTGTGTAATTTAATTTTGTGTTATGAATGTGAATATGTAATCCACAAAAATTACAGGGAATTTTGAAGCAAATGATAGCAACAAAGGACAAACTAATGTAATAGTATACTAAAGTTCAGCCAAACAATAAAATAAGTAAAGGGTTTTTTCCCTTTTTTGGCATGTTGTTGTTGTGCACTTGAAAGGTATAATTGGCCAAACTTCCTTTAAGTTAAATGCTTGAATAACAAAATAGGTCTCAAAAACTGAGAAAACACCTTAGAATAAATATACACATTCACAAACTATTAATGATCACCAAATTATACAACTTTCCAAAAAATACACATCTGTTAATGATCAGCATCAATAACAACTTGTCCAAAAATTACACCGACTGTTAAAGTTCAAACCTTGTTTACAATTTAAGTTAAATGCTTGAATAACAAAATAGGTCTCAAAAACGGAGAGAACACCTTAGAATAAATATACACATTCACAAACTATTAATGATCACCAAACTATACAACTTTCCAAAAAATATACATCTGTTAATGATCAGCATCAATAGAGATGTTAAACGGGCTAGCCCTAGCGGTTTCGAGTCAGCCCTAACGGGTTGTGGCCCTAACGGGCCGCGGGTTAAACGGTCTAATTTTTTCGGGCCACTAATATTGCAGACCTAACCCTAACCCTAGCGGGTTTCGGGCTAAACGGGCCACTATCGGGTCATGATTAAAGATATAATATAACAATATTTTAAAATAGTGAATCGATAAATCATTCACAACTTTAATAGTTTTTTATGTTTTTCAAAAGAAATATAAACTAGACATTTTTTTTACATCGCTATGTTAGAATTTTCAACTTTTTTTCTCAAAATAAATAATGTAATAGCTCTACTTAGCAGTTCTTTCCAAAAGTTTTGTTTATATTTCAGTATTTATTTACAAGTTTTTTTTTTTTTTTTAAAGAGGATCAATAGTGGTTCCCCACTTACCCCCTGGTGACTCGAACCCACGACCTATCGGTTGTAGGTGAAGCGTCTTACCAACCACCATCAGAATAAAACCAACAACCTTTTAATCCAAAGTCAAACACATTTATCCTTTGCACTACAGGTCTTCTTTGCAAAGGATAAATGTGTTTGACTTTGGATTAAAAGGTTGTTGGTTTTATTCTGATGGTGGTTGTTTTACGTATCTCCTAAATTTTTTACGGCCTAATTAATATTACGCGGGCTGGCGGGCCAACCCTACAACCTAACGGGCCGCGGGTTAAACGGGCCAGCCCTAAAAAGCCCTAATTTTAAACGGGCCAAAAATATTAAGCCCTAACCTTATTTTTATCGTTTTAAACGGGCCAACCCTATAGGCCGTGACCCTTTTAATATCTCTAAGCATCAATAACAACTTGTCCAAAAATCACACCGACTGTTAAAGTTCAAACCTTGTTTACAACTTGTTCAAAATACATCACATTCACATTGAAACTAACTGTTAAGAATCACTATACTTAACAAAAATATATCTATTAATTGTTTCTACATCCTTAATAGCTTCTCCACTTTTACTACATCAACTGTTAATGATCTCTCCTTGTAATGAATGGTACTTCTCCCTTCCACATAAAGCCTTTATCACCTTTTCTAGGTGACTTTTGAGTTAACTTGCTTGCACATTGAGATGTACCAACTGTTTTCTAGAGCTGATGCATTTGATATAGCTGGAACTGCCTGACTTGAAGAAGTAGCTTGACTTGGTGGTGCATAAGTATCCAAATTCACAGGTCTAGATGCTCCAGGGGTCTACAAAAAATGCAATGTTAGTTGAGGCTTCAATAGTTTAGGCTAATAAAAAAGGTACAAAATTAAAATAACTTAACTAAAAATAGTTTATAGAATATTTCTCTACTTGGTGTAGCATAAAGTCCACAAAAATCATGGGTTGGTTCTTGATTCACATTCTTCTCTTTCTTTTCTCACCTTCAGGAACACGAGTCTTCTTCCTACCCTCATTCCTATGTTTAGTGTAAACACTTTCAACAAGATTTTTTCTCTTTTCTTTAGGTTTACATTTTTTATGTCAGCCTTTAAAGCAACAAATGAGGTTTTGTCTGTATCATTATTGTTAATTATATCATAAGTCCCCCCATTGTATGTAAGCACCCATCTTTCACAAAATTACCCCCGTGATACACTATTATATTGAAAACACTCATTCTACAAAACAATAGCATACATAGTACCGAATTAACTACATTATATGCATACAAGTAAAAGACATTCGCAAGAAAAAAGTTTACATTCTGCAAAAACAAATGACCCTTATACAATTTGCAGACAAGAAAAACAACAATTCAACTGCAACTAGACAAAAAGAAGAAGAAAAAAAAAATGGCCCTTATACAGTTTCTCCCCCACTATGTGACCTGTGTCTTTCTTTTTGGAGCACTTGGAACCACTTCATTTTTCAAAAGTGTAAGCAGACAACAAGAAGAAAAAAAATCCCAACTTTTGTAACTAATCGAGACAAATACAATATTCTAAAGCACTTGACCTCTAAAGCTTAATCAACATTCAAAAATTGCTTTCATTCATACACAGTACGTGGGTGCTTTCTAATTAAGCACTTGACCTATAAAGCATAACCAGATAGAAAAAAGCTTACTTTTGTAGAGGATTAATCAATCAAAATAGTCATAAGAACTGGAAACCCACTTCATTCTACCGAATTGTTTTCTAAAGCCCTAAATTCAAAGCCTTAATTTCAGCTATAATAGTAACACGAATTGTTTTGTAAAACCCTAAATTCAAAGTCATACAAGTACTAAATTTCAATCATAATAGCAACACAAATTATTTTTTAAATCCCTAAATTCAAAGTAAACATAAATAAACCTTAATTTTTTAACGAGTTAAAACATTTTGTGATAATGTTGTACCTATTGCCAACGATGACCTCGATTCTTTGGAATTTCAATTCAATTTCTTCAATTCTTTGCTATTTTTCACTCATTCGCCAGTTCAATTGCGGGACGATATGAATAGATGATGAATTGTGGGAGGATTTGCTACAAGCTTCGCTCTTTCCCTTTCGTATACGTTAAAATGAATTAAGGAATTTCACTTTATTAAATTAAAGGAGTGAAGGGTAGTTTGGGCATTTTGTTTAAAAACAGACAGAAAATTTAACGTTAAAGGCCTGAAAGGAAATCTCATAAAGAAATGCAAATCAAGTAATCAGAATGAATTGTTTTGAAACGGTGGAGCAAACGCATAGAATTGTTAAAGCGGCTGGATCAAAAAAATTATTTAAATTTAAAATAAATGACCTAACTAGTAACTAGTCCAACCGACTCTAGTAAACTCAGTTAATGTAAAATTGGTGAATATACTAAAATTATACTCGTTTTTATTAGTTGTAACCAAAAAAAAAATCGTACCAAAAGTTAAGTGACAGTGTTAATTTACAAGATAGAATAAAATCATAAAGGTTACTAGTATAATTATATTTATGCATCATGAACAGACTTAAGATCAGTTTAAGTTTAGCTCGACTCAAGAGGCTAATTTGAGTTGGTTTAAGCTTGTTAAATTTCAGGTACATAAAAGTTCAATTTTTTTTTTGAAATTCAACTCCATTCAAACTCATTTGCAACTTTAAATTTGGTAGATCCAGAATCCTTTTTCTTTCTTTTTTTTTTTTGGATCCATTCCACATATATCCATAACAAAATCTTACTTTTCATATTTTTCAATAATTGAATTGCATTGATAATTATAGCTTTTGGGTTAAAGAGGTAGCATGTTGTTGACTCTTAATGATTTGCCATGTCCAGTGTACTCATTTCAACAAAATACCCAACTATTATTTGTAAATGTTGTATTCCATTTGTTTCAAAATAAAATTTTATTTTTATTCATGATCGTAAAAATAAAAAATCATTAGTGAACAAAGAGGGGAATAGTAATAAATTACATGGATTTGAGTAGTGTGTTTTACAAGGAGAGTAAACAGTGAACTTTCAAATTGGGGTGCCCAATGATTAAGGAAATCACAACACCTTCACCTCTGGTTTTATCAACTCTCTTTGAAATAATAAAATAAATAAGGAAGACGTTATTTTCACTACAAATTTTATTTATTTATTATATTAACAATTAGAGTGAAGAAGAGAGCACTAGGTCTAAACTTTGTGTTAAACCAGTCTTCTTTGATTATATAACTTTGTGTTAAACGTGATTACGCCTTACTCAAACTAATTTTCTTAAATTTATCAATTATTTTAACAAAAGTAACAGTTTCTTATATTAAGAGCAACTTCAACCGTCCTTTTTATAAAGCTTTTACGGCCATAGTAAAAAGGATTGCGTGGCATAAATCGGTTGGACTTGTACAACCGGTTTATATGGAAAATTTCTGACCCTTTTGCCAGTGATGACTACTGATGAGCCCACTCGTTCTCTCTCCATTTATTAAACCATTCTATTCTACTTCTCAAGCCAAAGGTTTCTCATAATTTTGTAGTATTCATTTTTGTTCAATAAAAATTATATTATTGCATTAGTATTTTAAATTACTAATAAACATTTTTTTGCACAAGGTTTTTCTAAATTATATTCAGTTTGAGACTAGTTCTCGCTTGCAATATCGAACCTAATATTTTCTTTACATTAGTTGTCCCAATGAATATAAATTATTTGGTGGACATAATATGTTTTATTATTATTATTAATTATGTTTTATAATAATATATTTAATTTTGAAAATAACATTATTTCAAATGTATATTATGAAAGAATAAAATATTTAGTAGTGGGTCTCCTCTATAAAATATTTAAGTTTATACATACTGGAGAATAGATTTATAGATAAAAAATTTATGAACTCGGGTCGCTACAAAAGCTCAATTGGTACTCACACTCATATTTAAAGAACTTAATTTGTCCTAACTTAGAGGTCAGGAATTCGAGTGTGGGGAAGGCATGAAACTCACTACTAGGAGTGAGAAGGCTGTGACTAGTAACGCTAGGGAATGACTTAGGCTGGGACCCACAGGACTCACTCCGGTGAACCCGGGTCGCTATAGAATTTGTAGAGAGGAGATTAGTTTTTCTCAATTACTAATTATAGAGTTCGTGCAATGCACGAGTACTGTAATTTAACTTTTGTGTTTAATTGATACATTTTGAAAATATTTTTAAAAGAAATTATCATTATTGAATATAGAAGTTTATTGACTTAATGTCTGAAAAAAGTTAAGCGTTGTCAATATATGCAAATTGGTAGTCGTTTATTATAATATTTTCGTTCTAAAATAAATATTTTTTATTGGTAGTCAATACATGTATTTTTGTTTCTATACATTTTTAATTTTTTAAGTATCCTTTAATGATATCATATTATTGGGTTTCTTTATCTTCTTTTTTTTTCATCTTACACTTAGTAAAGATATTTTAGACAAATAATTAAAAAAATTATAAAATTAAAAATAAAATATTTACTTTGGGACATATTGAAGAAGTATAACATTTTTCTGAACAAATGAGAATAATTTAATGATTGAATATAATTATATTTTTTGAAATAATTTTTAGAGATCATTCAATGATTAGAAAATGTTTTGTTGGATACTATATTTACATATTTTTTTATACACTATCGGTTTGAACAAGAAATTTACACAAATATAAAAAAAAACATAAGCATCAATTTTGAATAAATAATTTAAAATTTTGTTGACATGGATTACATATTATATACATTATTTTAGGACGTCTTAAATAAGAATAGGAGACCCAATTTGACATTGAGAGAGTATCATTTATAAAAATAAAAATTAGTTGGTTTTATTATAAAATAATTTATAGAATAATATAATATATTTTAAAAATCTTTACATATAATATAATTGGTTGAGTTTGTTTAAGATATATAATTATATTTAAAAGGGTGTGGGTTCAAATTCCATTGACAACATTATTTTATTTCCTAAAGTCATGCTTATTTGGAGGCTTGAGAATCAAAATAACCAAAAGTTAGATTGAGGTGACACACTTATAGGTCTCATCACCAACTTTAAATATATATATATATATATATATATATATATATATATATATGAAGAAAAGAGCATAACATTAATAGAACGTCAATGGCAAAACTTGGAAAATTTTATTAGAACAAAGATAGATAGGAACTCCAAAATTAGAATTCTCTTTTCTTGTTCAACCACTAGCTAGGTCTAAAAGGAGCAACCGAAACTCGAAAATAAAAAAGAAAGAACTGAAAAAGAAAATGAAGATCTCCTAGCTAGCCAGAAGATTCATGGTGGGTAAGGCAATGTGGTGTGATCCATCCCATGTATAAAAGCCTGCCTCATTTGTTCATCCCAGTGGCATTCTTGACTGCATCAGCAGCTCCTTGTGCCTTCTCCCTCATCTGCTGTCCAGCCTCCTGCATTGTGTCCCTTGCAGACTGGGCAGCATTACTAGCCTTGTCCATCATCTGGTTACCCTTTTCCTGATATAAATAACATGATCATCATCCAACAAAACCACCCAGTAATTAGTATATATAAAAAGAGAAGTTAAAAGACTAAATTGTACTAGCTAGTAAAATATATACGAGTAATTATTAACCTGGGCTTGGCCTTGGGTCTGGCCAGCTTGGTAGCTAATGTTCTGGGACTTGTCCATCTTCTTTAACTTTGAACTTTGAAGGGGGTTTTATATGAAAGTAGTTAGGTAACAAAAACACACACACACACACACACACACACAAGAATTTGTTGTTTCTCAAAATGAAACCTTTTCAATTGTTTGATGTCTCCTACTTGCAATATTGCTTGCTATTTAAAGCATGAGAGATCAACCAATGCGTGACACGTGTAATGCCATCTGTTATGGAGTCTACACGTGTCATATCTTGCTTCTTAATTCCCATTCGAGTAGGATGGAAATTAAAAGTTTGTTACCACTTTTATATGACTTCTTGACCGATTCTCATGGAAAAATTATTGAGTAGTCTGTTGGAGTATTTGTTTTACTACAAAATATGATACTAGTATTTTTCTATGGTTCATATTTTAAATAAAATAGAGGTGTGATATTATGAATTTGAACTTGTACGTATTATCACAAATTTTAGTATTAGTGTCGTTGAATTACATCTATTTAGATTTATACATCGTTAAATCAAATTTGTTACATTGAGGGAAAAAATTGATCCAACAGTGTAGAGTAAGTAGATTTGATCTAACTAACGGCTCTAACACTAAAACTTGTAATAATACCACAAATTTGAGCTCGTAATATTATTTGTCAAGAAAATATATTTGACCTTTTAAGTGCACTGAATCCATGTCTTGTCTGCTTCTATAAATTTTGAAGCAGCAAGCTGCAATATCCCTTGGATTAACATATATGGTTTGTTTCTGATTTCATTTCATTTTTCTTCCAAGGTTCAATTTTACGAAATCCAAATCAAATAGCAAATATAAGCAGTTACTTCAATTATATTTAAAGTTGTGATCCACAACTTAAACCCGAAATACAAACTTGGAAATGTGACTGTACTGTTAATCAAAGGTGAAACACACAAAGTTTGAAAACAAATGCAAGTCATCTATACTTAAAGCTTGAGTAGTTATGTTGTTCATCATTCCATAGAGATGTTTGCTCGACCCTAACTTCTTCATCGGTCTTCAACATCACATATTTGCCACCTAAATTGGGATTACAATTTTGGACAAAATATTTGTATCTCTGTTACTACTCATTGTTTATTCATTCAACCAGCCATGAATAGAAAAACAAATCCAAAAAGGACTGCACTGCTTGGACAAAACTGTGTTCATACAAACAGCAGTATAGAAAGTGCAGATACGCGAAACCTCAAAACAAGTCCTGCAAAGTACAAACAGCAGTACCGAAAGGACAGAACTATTTCTAAGTACACTTTAACTTAATCATAGATCAATCTCCACCAGATCTTGAAGAGAAACAACTTGCATAGGCCATAGACAGCAAAAGGTGCATAGCGGAGCGAGGCATACAAGCAACGTTTTCTCATCGACTGAAGTGCAAAATATCTGATCATATGCCACTATTCGGGTATATGCATTGGCAGAAGTGGAAAGTCTAAACGCACATCTACCTTACGTGACATTTGCTATTATTTTGTGATTGTTATTTACAGGCACCAGAGCTATTAATAAATAAATTCCTTTCTTCCATATATAAGGGCTCAACATTATATATTTCAAAGTGGACACCCACATCACAAACTTACAATTTTTCAAATTCAAAGGATCCTTCATATAAGCAATGCAATAAATAAAGCCATTTGCCAGGCCAGAAGGTCCTAATGCAACTCTTCTTTTGGGATGGATGCAGTATATGTTTAAAGAAAGAGGAGTAGGTCCAACAAGCAATTTATCAATAAATAATGCCATTTGCATTATGATCTCCATTTGCTTACCCACAGGAGATAAATTTGACATCCTCACCCCTGCATTGAAAAGCGATATGCCACAAATACAGCTAAGATTGTATCATCCTCAGTAAAGACCGACTAAGCAACAATGCTGCCAGTCCTTTTCTTCGGAGACCATATGCTTGTTTAAGTAGCAACCACTGGAATGGCGTCATGAAGTTATTCATGGAATAGAAGCTCGTATTTGCCAACCACATAAGCAACAATGCTGCCAGTCCTTTTCTTCGGAGACCATATGCTTGTTTAAGTAGCAACCACTGGAATGGCGTCATGAAGTTATTCATGGAATAGAAGCTCGTATTTGCCAACCACATCTGTTTGGTCAAGTTTCCTTCTGTTGATTTCCAGCTGATAGTGTTTGCTTCAACACAGTTCTCGAAATCAGGCCTCTCTCAACCACATGAGCCCAAAAAATATCAAGAATTCTCTTGTCAGCAGAATAAGAAGCACTAAGACTCCGGTAGAGCTTGAGAGTTATCATTAATCTCTTCCGGTACATCTCCTCTATTATATCTAAAGCAGTTGTTGCATTTCCTGCTTTCATGTAAGCAAGTGCTAAACTAGTGTATACAACACTATCTCCCGATATTCCCCTTCCTTGCATAAGACTGTAGATTCTTTGCGCATAATCAATCTTTTCTCTCTTACAAAATCTTCTTATTAGTGCCCTGTACACTGAAATATCAACACACAGGCCCCTCTGCAAAAGCTCGTCCAGCAATTTTATGACTGCCGCTTCTTTACTTTGGTTGCAGTAACTGTCAACAATCCATGAATATGTGCAATAACTAGGAGAAAATCCCGTATCAAGCATGAAAAACAAAAATTCTTTGGCACTCTCCATCTCCTTTGCCTTGCAAAACCCGTGAATCATTGCCTTGTAAGTAAACGGATCAGGTTTCAATCCACACTCCAGCATCCTATTTCTTACTTTCAGTGCAGACGCCATATCTCCAATCTTGCAATAAGCATTAATCAACGTATTGCATGTGACATTATCAGGTATTATTTTATTCTCACTCATCTCCTTCAGTAGCTTATTTGCATCCTTTAGCCTGCCTTCTTCACACAATTTCCGAAGAATTGCGTTATAAGTAACAACCCCAGGATACAATCCTTTGGCCTTCATTTCCTCACGCAACCGTAGCGCTTCATCGAGATTGTTCACTCTACAAAACCCATCAATCAAACTAGTGTATGTGACATGATTCGGAGTTGCCCCTTTAATGTCCTTGAAAAACTTTAAAGCCTCTCTCATTCTACCTTCTCTACAATGCCCATAAATCAGGGAATTATAGGTTACAATGTCGGGACGAATCCCTCCTCTGTCCATTCTATCTTGGACAGCCAACGCCTCATAATGCATACCTTTCTTGCAATACAACGATATCAGCGTATTATACGTGAAAACATCAGGAAAAATACCTTTCAACTCCATCTCACTCAACAACTCATTAGCCTTTTCCACATCCCCAGACTTGCAACAAGCATGAATCAACACATTATACACATGTAAATTTGGAACAACCCCAACTTTAACCATTTTCTTATACAACTTCCACACTGTATCAGTCAACCTATCCTTGACCAAAGAACTCAACAACACAGTACAAGCATGCAAATGAGGGATAAAGCCATGAACCCTCATGTGCTCAAACACTTGAATTGCTTCCTGGGTCATCTTTGAATTTGCATAAAATATCACTAACCAGCTCAAAACGTGGGAGTTCACACCCGGGTCATCGAGGGTACCCACAAGCGAATTCAATACAGAGGTTGAAGACAAGAAATCTCTAAGAGCAATTTTCTCAAGCAGCTCTTGTGCAGTTTTGAAGCGTTTGTTCTTGGTGAGAATTTGAATCATAATCCAAGAAGATTGTAACGAGTGCTTGTAATTAGGGATTGATTCAACCCATTTAAAGAACCGCCAAGAGAGAGACGAATTGAGATGAAGGAGTACCTGATTAAAAGTAGTTGAAGTAACGGTGGAACCAATCTTGGGTTTCAAAAGATTGTCCCAATATCCCTTGACTACAATTGCATATACAGTTTTGACTGATCGGCATTCGTTTCTTAAGCAAATTGAAGCCATCTTTTGGGCGAAGAGACAAAACTGAAAACTCTATCTATCTAAACACCCCCATAGCGGTTACGAGTTTGTGCTTGCATAGACGATCCAGTTCGGGGTGGAGTTGATGCAGGGTTAATTTAGGGTGGCGCTAAACGCAGCCCAAATGTGCTGAGCGCAAACCGACCAACATATTATTTTGCCCCAACTTTTTTACCCAGAAAATTTTTCAATTCAAATCTTCACTTCATTTTCTTACTCTCTCTTTAAGGCACCTCCAATGGAGGTTTAAAGAAAGAGAATTGCTATTTGCACCAACTAAATTGTTGAGTACATCCTTTAGGGTGTTCGGCACCCTTACCGATAGAGCTGTCAAAACGGGCTGTCGGGCCGGGTTGACCCGCCCGCCATAACCCGCCAACAAACGGGCGAACGGGCCCAAATAGGCGGTCTGGGCTAACCCAACCCAACCACGGGTTGCGGGTTGGAACAGGCCAACCGTCAAAATAGTGATTTATTGATTTTCTGATTTAAAACTTAAAATAATTAAAAATAGAAAATATTTTAATACTTAAAGAAAACAATTAAAAATAGAAAATATTATAATATTAATATTGGTTTAAGTGGGATTTCCACCAAGGTTTAAATATTAAAATTGATTTAAGTGGGATTTCCACCAACTTAATTAATAGTCTTTTAGTTGGTAACTAATTGATTATGAAGTGGTAACTAATTGAGATCTAAAATAAATGTTGCTGCTGCAACTTTCTGCAACTTTCGTTTCCTTTTTCTTAGCCTAGGCCCTAGGTTTATTTGAAATTTTAAGCATCAATGGTCCAGATTTAATCAATGGGTAGTAGGAAAAAAAAAAAAAAAGGCCCGGCCGACCCGCCTCAACCGTGACCGTGCGGGCTCACTGTTGACCCGCCCCTAAACGGATGACTTTCCTCCAACCCGCCACTTTTAGGTAGCGGAACGGGTTGGCCCGGCGGGTTTGGCCCGTTTTGACAGCTCTACTTACCGAACGCCATCTAATGTACCATTTTTTTGTTCAGTAGGAGTGTCGAATACTCTGGAGGTATACTTAGTAATTTGTTGGGTGCAAATAGCAATTCTTTTAAAGAAATTGTGTAAGACTTTATCAAAAGCTTTATACCATTCCGTTCAGTGGCGGATTCAAAAAAAATATTTTAGTGGAGTCACAAATTTTAACTATTCTATAAAAAGCTTAGAAATTATAATTGTCCTCTACGCATTTTCATACTTTGAAAACGTTTAATCACATCATCATTTGTAATTCTCCTAAACAACTATTTTTCAATTAAACATAAGAGAGTTCTTTAAAAATTGATCACACATTCAATTTTAAGTGAGGTCAATATCCAAAACTACACCATTTTTATAAGGTAAAAAAAAAATTTTTAAAATTTAGTGGGGTCACTTGCCACCCCCCACCTCATCAAACAGATCCACCCCTGATTCGGCTGGTGCACATGAAGTTGACTTGGATGCAAAGGGTTCATAGATATCAATCGATTCATTGTTGCTAGCTAGGATGCAAATGTATTTGTAAAAGAATAAAATATTTAGTAGTGGGTCAATGTTATAAATTTTTTGTGGGTTTATGTATAGTAAAGAATAGGTTTATAGTGAAAAAGTTTATAAGCCGATGACGTGTCACGGTGAATAAACCTTTTAAAACGTTTATGACTAGAAATTTTTTAAAATCCATAATATTCGTTAACCTCCGTTAATTATTTTTATAATTTTACCCTCAAAAATTGTAAAATTTTGTTAAATATTAAACGATATGTAACGAATCCTAGGGGTGAGAGCTCTCCTAAGGAGAGTCGTCGCCTCTAGGTGGATTTTGATTAAAAAAAAAAAATGTTTTTTTAAATAATATATATTTTAACACAATAATAACAAACTAAACAATTACATTTACATTTGTAACTAATTAAATACAAATTAACAATTATAACTAATTAAACTAAAATTAAGTAATTATATTAACAATTATAACTAATTAAACAAAAATTGAGTAATTTAACATAAATTATAAATAACTAACCAAAATAAACAAAATGACGTCAACTGCACTATCCATTTTGACAGATTTGAGAGAGAAATTGATTTGGTGTAAGAATTCTAAATGAAGTTGTTGTTTATGATAATCACAAAATTGAAGGGTAAACTTTATAAATTAAAATTTACAAGTAATAGGGCAAAATAGTATTTTTGCAGAGGGGATGCACTTAGCACATTTGGGGTTGGTATGTAAATTTAACTTACATTCCGAAAGAGGGACTAGCCATAGTCCCCAACTAGTGCAACTCTTTTTGGTGCTATATTATTCTATCAATCTGTCATGGAGCTTACACTATGTCCTCTCATTGACTAAAATACCCAATTATCTCTATAATTTTGGTATACTTAACTTTTTTCTCTTTAAAAGTAAATTGGTTGAGTTTAAATTTGCAATCCCATGTAATTGGGTCGAGTATTATCTATTAAACCAACTCGTGTCTTAATCAAATCAAATGTTAGGAGCAAATGTTGGTACGTAAACTGAGAATTATGGATAAAACTTCATCATTCAATTGTAAATACTATCGTCTTATCTCGTTAATATGAATTCAAGAAAACATGATTATAAATACAATTGTCATGATATTCAAATTTATAATTGGTACATGCAGGTAAACAAACCTTATCCACCAGATTAATTCCTCCTAATCTTAATAAAATTGACATTTTCACTAGATCAACCCCTTCTAATCTCAATAGAATTGATAAATTATAAATAGAATATGAAATGATTGGTTTTGGTATAAATAACATATGTACTAGTTATAGAGCCCGTGCAATGCACGGGTGTAATTTAATTTTTGTGTTCAATTGATACATTTTAAAAATATTTTTGAAAAAAATTATCATTATTGAATATAGAAGTTTGTTTACTTCATGTCTGACAAAAGTTAAGTGTTGTCAATATATATAAATTGGTAGTTGTTTATTATAATATTTTCGTTTCAAAATAAGTATTTTTTATTGGTGGTCAATACATATATTTTTGTTTCTATACATTTTTTAAAATTTTTTAGTACCCTTTAATGATATCATATTATTGGGTTTTTTTATCTCTTTTTTTTCATCTTGCATTTAGTAAAGATATTTTAGACAAATATTTGAAAAAAATTACAAAATTAAAAATAAAATATTTACTTTGGGACATATTGAAGAAATATAACATTTTTCTGAACAAATGAGAATTGTTTAAGAATTGAATATAATTATATTATTGAAATAATTTTTGGAGATCATTCAATGATTAAAAAATGTTTAATTGGATACTATATATATTTACATATTTTTTATACACTATCAGTTTGAAAAAGAAATTTACACAAATATCAATAAAACATAAGCATCAATTTTGAATAAATAATTTAAAGTTTTGTTAATATGGATCACATATTATATACATTATTTTAGGACGTTTTAAATAAAAATATGAGACTCAATTTGACATGGAGAGAGTATCATATATAAAAATAAAATCTAGTTGGTTTATATTATAAAATAATTTATAGAATAATATAATATGTTTTTAAAATCTTTACATATAATATAATTGGTTGAGTTGGTTTAAGGTGTATAATCATATTTAAAAGGGTGTTGGTTCAAATCTCAATTACAACATTATTTTATTTCTTAAAGTCCTTCTCCTATTAGTATTACCTAATAGTAATACATATTGTAAAACCTATTATTATTAGGTATTGTTATTAGCTAGTGACTTAGAAATGAAAAGTTATTTCACTCCAAAGGTCATGCTTACTTGGAGGCTTGAGAATCAAAAGAACTAAAAGTTGGATGAGGTGGCACACTTAGAGGCATCCTCACCAACTTTAAATATATATATATATATATATATATATATATATATAGATTTGGAATAAGTTTAGAGTAATGAATAAAGAAAATTATACATAATACAAAATGGATGCAAAAAAATCGTTAGTATGCTTTTCTTTATTAACTTGTTTTGACTTAGAGTTTATTTTATTTTATTTTTTGGTACAAATTTAGGAATAAGGTAAGGGTCTGTTTGGGAACTTCAATGCCTTAGCTTGAAATTAGAATTGGAAGCACAATTTGAATTTCGTGGAGCTTAAATTGTTCATTCAATTTTAATTACAAAACATGATATTGAGTAGCCAAACATAATCTAATTTGCTTTGTTTCAAGGTGGCATGCCACCGGTCTCTTGAGACCGCTGAGAGCGAGATTTGAATTTAACCAACTCAAAGGTAAAATAGAGTTAATTACCTTTACTACTTGTGAGAAGAAGCAATTAGTTACATCAATTTGAATTATATTTGACTTTTAAATCCAGAATAACCGATGGAGAGCAATCTTTAAGAACCTGCTTATGCTCATTTAGAATCTCCATGAATGATTATTGTTTTATGCCTATGAATTTAGATATAAAGTTTATATATATATAAAAAAAAAAAAATTAGCCACTCTCCTTACTTTACTGAAATAATTTTTAAGTCCTGCTAAAAGGAGTTATGTGACTACCATTAGATGATGTATTAGAAGAATTATGTGAAAAAATAATGGAGATGTACCAAATCTATCTCAAACTCAACCAGTACAGTAATGCCAACTAAAAAGACACTAATCTCTCAAATTTCTTCAGTTGATTTTTTACTACAACCTAAGATTTTCCTAGTTGAAAAAAAAAAAAGAAGAATGAAAGAAGTAAAGTCGAACTAGGGATGTGAGTTCTAATAGTAGAACCGCAAAATTAGACCGAATCGAATTGAATCGATTTGGTTTGATTTTGGGCTAAAATAGTTTGGTCACAATTTAAAAAATTTATAAATTAGTTGGTTTAGTTTAATATACTTCTTTCGTTTTAAAATTATTGTCTTATTTGATTTGGTACATAAATTAAAAATAATAATTAATTTAATTATTAATATTAATATAATGTGTATTTTTCTTTAATTTTCATGTGCACGTAACATAGGCGGACGAATGGAGTGGGGTCACGTGACCCCACTTTGACCTTTATAAAAAAAAAGAACTTTTCATTTATCAACCTTACACGCAACTTGCAAACACTTTCCATGTCCAAGCCCTAAAACTAAGGGTGTAAGTTCGAACCGTCGAATCGAATTGAATCGAACTGAATCGGTCAGTTTTGGGTTATGATGGTTCGGTTTAGGTTTGAAAATTTTATAAATCGAGCGGTTTGGTTCTGTTTGCGGTTTTTTGTGCCAAACCGAACCGAACCGAACTACCACCATTTAATTTAATTTTTTTTATATATATATTATTTAGTAATTAGTAATTAGAAATTGAATTTAATAAGAAAATTATTGTTGTTTGCCTACATTTTAATTGAATTATTGTAATTTTAAAGTTAAATTTTTTACTTTTAAATATTTAGTTTGTGTTAAAGTATTTTTTAGATAATTAAAAGTTTTTTCTTTTTTGGAATATTTAAATAATTAAACCGCGGGACCGAACCAAACTGTTCGGTTCAGTTTGAAGTTTGTGGCGGTTCAGTTCGGTCTGAAATATGTGGAACCGTTAAGGGGTGTTTCCGTTTGCGGTTTTGGCTCAAACCGAACCACCTTCACCCCTAACTAAAACGAACTCACGGCGATATATTCTCTGCTTCAATCTCTTTGCATACTGCTCCGCTTGTGTACACCACGCCACCATGGGCCACGTACGGCACTACCAGTCCACCACTGACCACACCACTCTAGGCCACCACCACGCAGAGGCGGACGCACGCCGACGCCATTGCTAGCCATCGCAACTCGCAATTCGTAAGTAAGTAGTCACTCGACGTAGTTCGTGTTCGTCATCCAATGCCATTCTTCGCCAATCGCAGGCAGCTGCAAGGCCTGCAACCCGCACTCACTAGGTAGCTCTCTCTCTCTCTCTCTTATTCTGATTTGAAAAAGAAATTGAATAGCCCTAATTTGAAATAGCCCTAATTTTGAAATTTCCCTAATTTTGTTTAAATTCACAAAAAAGAAGCCCTAGTTTTTAATTTTGAAGTAATATTATGGATATAACTTCGAATTGAGTATTTAATTTATGTAATTGTTATGATAATATTGTTTTATTTCTTAAATTTGTATCGTGTACGTGGTTTTGTGTGTTCAAAATCTTGGTATCTTGCAAGGAATAATTATGATTTCTAAGCTTTGTATTGTATAAAATATTATTAAATATGTCCACCCACTTAAAGATTTTTCTGCGTCCGCCATTGTCTGACCTATAATTAAAGTAGAAAGAAAAAGCAATGGTAAAATGATAAAAATATTGTCCTAAAAAGGAAACTTTCAAAACAATTATTTTGGACGAACAAAAAAGCAAAACAAGATAATAATTTAAGGACGGACGGATTATGAGTTTGGGAGCAAATCGAGTCTGATCAAATCGAACAATGTACTACGTACATAGATGTATTTCATCATTTTTTTTAATAATGTATTATATTTTTGTTATTTATCAGTCGTGTGCTTTGCCTTGAGAATTTTGGGCCATTGATTTAGATCTAAAAACCCCGAGAGTTCTCTATCTCTTTCTCTCACGTAGTCACTCTCTCTTAGGTCTCGGTCCGTCACTCTTAACTCACGTTGTCGGTGCTCTCTCATTCCTCTGTCTTGGTGAATCCGTATTCTGCTTAGACCGAATCGAATTGAATCGATTTTGTTTGATTTTGGGCTACAATAGTTTGGTCACAATTTAAAAATTTTATAAATTAGTTGGTTCAGTTTAATATACTTCTTTCGTTTTAAAATTATTGTCTTATTTGATTTGGTACATAAATTATAAATAATAATTGATTTAATTATTAATATTAATATAATGTGTATTTTTCTTTAATTTTCATGTGCACGTAACATAGGCGGACGAATGGAGTGGGGTCACGTGACCTCACTTTGACCTTTATGATTATTTTTTTCATTTATCAGCCTTACACGCAACTTGTAGATGCTTTCCTTGTCCAAGCCCTAAAACTAGGGAGTAAGTCCGAACTGTCGAATCGGTCAGTTTGGTTCGGTTTTGGATTAGTTTGGTTCGATTTAGGTTTGAAAATTTTATAAACAGAGCGGTTCGGTTCGATTTGCCCTTTTTG
The DNA here is from genome assembly GCA_016624345.1 of Platycodon grandiflorus. NCBI lineage: Eukaryota > Viridiplantae > Streptophyta > Magnoliopsida > Asterales > Campanulaceae > Platycodon > Platycodon grandiflorus. The sequence goes on from CM028361.1 coordinate 27,387,578, forward strand.
GGGCCAAACCGAACCTAACTGAACCGAACCATCACCATTTAGTTTTTATTTATTTATTTATATATATTATTTAGTAATTAGTAATTGAATTTAATAAGAAAATTATGTTGTTTGCCTACATTTTGATTGAATTATTGTAATTTTAAAGTTAATTTTTTGACTTTTAATTATTTAGTTTGCGTTAAAAATATTTTTTTGATATTTAAAGGTTTTTTTCTTTTTTAGAATATTTAAATAATTAAACCACGGAACTGAACCAAACCGATCGGTTCGGTCCATTTTGGTTTGAAGTTTGTGGCGGTTCGGTTCAGTTTGAAATATGTGGAACCGTTAGGGGGTGGTTCGGTTTGCAGTTTTGGCTCAAACCGAACCACTTTCACCCCTACCTAAAAACGAACTCACGGCGATATACTCTCTGCTTCAATCTCTCCGCATACTGTTGCGCCTGTGTACACCACGCCACCACGGACCACGGCACTACCAGTCCACCACTGACCACACCACTCCAGGCCGCCATCACCACGCAGAGGCGGACGCACGCCGACGCCGTTGCTAGCCATTACAACTCCCAAGTCGCAAGTAAGCAATCACTGGACGTAGTTCGTGTTCGCCATCCAACGCCATTCTTCGCCAATCGCAGGCAGACGCAAGGCCCGCAACCCGCTCTCACTAGGTAGCTATCTTTCTCTCATTCTGATTTGAAAATGAAATTGAATAGCCCTAATTTTGAAATTGCCCTAATTTTGTTTAAATTCACAGAAAAGAAGCCCTAGTTTTTAATTTTGAAGTAATATTCTGGATATAGCTTCGAATTGTGTATTTAATTTATGTAATTGTTGTGATAATATTGTTTTATTTCTTAAATTTGTATCGTGTATGTGGTTTTGTGTGTTCAAAATCTTGGTATCTTGTAAGGGACAATTATGATTTCTAAGCTTTGTATTGTATAAAATATTATTCAATATGTGCACCCACTTAAGGATTTGTCAGCATCCGCCTTTGTCTGACCCATAATTAAAGTAGAAAGAAAAAGTAAGGGTAAATGGTAAAAATATTATCCTAAAAAGGAAACTTTCAAAGCAATTATTTGAATGGACAAAAAAGGAAAATAATATAATAATTTAAGGACGGATGAAGTATGAGTTTGGGAGCAAATCGAGTCTGATCAAATCGAACAATGTACTACGTACATCTATGTATTTCATCATTTTTTTAATAATATATTATATTTTTTTATAATATATTATATTTTTGTTATTTATCAGCCGTGTGCTTTGCCTTGAGAATTTTGGGGTGTTGATTTAGATCTAAAAACCCCGAGAGTTCTCTGTCTCTTTCTCTCACGCAGTCACTCGCTTTTAGGTCTCGGTCCGTCACTCTTAACTCACATTGCCGGTGCTCTCTCATTCCTCTGTCTTGGTGAATCCGTATTCTGCTTAGACCGAATCAAATTGAATCAATTTGGTTTGATTTTGGGCTAAAATAGTTTGGTAACAATTTAAACAATTTATAAATTAGTTGGTTCAGTTTAATATACTTCTTTCATTTTAAAATTATTATCTTATTTGATTTGGTACATAAATTAAAAATAATAATTATTTTAATTATTAATATTAATATAATGTGTATTTTTCTTTAATTTTCATGTGCACGTAACATAGGCGGACGAATGGAGTGGGGTCATGTGAGCCCACTTTGACCTTTATAATTATTTTTTTTCATTTATCAGCCTTACACGCAACTTGCAGACGCTTTCTTTGTTCAAGCTCTAAAACTTGGGGTATAAGTCCGAATTGCCGAATCGAATCGAATCGGTTAGTTTGGTTCGGTTTTGGGCAGGGGTGTAAGCTCGAACCGCCGAACTGAATCGAATCGAATCAGCCAGTTCGGTTCGGTTTTAGGTTAGGACGGTTCGATTTAGGTTTGAAAATTTTATAAACCGAGCGGTTCGGTTTGCGATTTTTGGTGCCAAACCGAACCGAACCACCACCGTTTAATTTTTATTTTTTATTTATATATATATTATTTAGTAATTAGTAATTGAATTTAATAAGAAAATTATTGTTGTTTGCCTACATTTTGATTGAATATTGTAATTTTAAAGTTAATTTTTTGACTTTTAATTATTTAGTTTTTGTTAAAAGTATTTTTTTGATATTTAAATTTTTTTTAATATTTAAATAATTAAACCGCGGAATCGAACCAAATCGATCAGTTCGGTTTGAAGTTTGTGGTGGTTTAATTCGATTTGAAATATGTGAAACCGTTAGGGGGTGGTTCGGTTTGCGATTTTGGCTCAAACCGAACCAAATCGAACCACCTTCACCCTTAGTTTTGGGTTAAGACGGTTCGATTTAGATTTGAAAATTTTATAAAAAGAGCGGTTCGGTTTGGTTCGGTTTGCAATTTTTGGTATCAAATCGAATCGAACCAAACCAAACCACCATCATTTAATTTTTATGTTTTTATTTATATATATAGATTTTTTAGTAATTAGTAATTAAATTTAATAAAAAAATTATTATTGTTTGCCTACATTTTGATTTAATTATTGTAATTTTAAAGTTAATTTTTTGACTTTTAATTATTTTGTTTGTGTTAAAAGTATTTTTTTGATATTTAAATTTTTTTTCTTTTTTAGAATATTTAAATAATTAAACCGCGGAACCGAATCAAACCGATTGGTTCGGTTCGAAGTTTGTGGCGGTTCGGTTCGGTTCGGTTTGGAATATGTGGAACCATTAGGGGGTGGTTTGGTTTGCGGTTTTGGCTGAAACCGAACCAAACCGAACCACCTTCACCCCTACCTAAAACGAACTCACGGCGATATACTCTCTGCTTCAATCTCTCTGCATACTGCTGCGCATGTGTACACTAGCCACCACGGGCCATGGCACTACCAGTCCACCACTGACCACACCACTCCAGGCCACCACCACGCAATGGCGGACGCACGTCGATGCCGTTGCTAGCCATCGCAACTCGCAAGTAAGCAGCCACTGGACGTAGTTCGTGTTTGCCATCCAACGCCATTCTTCGCCAATCGCAGGCAGCTGCAAGGCCCGCAATTCGCACTCACTAGGTAGCTCTCTTTCTCTCTCATTCTGATCTGAAAATGAAATTGAATAGCCCTAATTTGAATTAGCCCTAATTTTAAAATTGCCCTAATTTTGTTTAAATTCACAAAAAAGAAGCCCTAGTTTTTAATTTTGAAGTAATATTCTGGATATAACTTCAAATTGAGTATTAATTTATGTAATTGTTGTGATAATATTATTTTATTTTTTAAATTTTTATTGTATATGTGATTTTGTGTGTTCAAAATCTTGGTATCTTGTAAGAGACAATTATAATTTCTAAGCTTTGTATTGTATAAAATATTATTAAATATGTGCACCCACTTAAGGATTTGTCAACGTCTGCTATTGTCTGACCCATAATTAAAATAAAAAGAAAAAATAAGAATAAAATAATAAAAATATTATTCTAAAAAAATTTCAAAACAATTATTTTAAACGAACAAAAAAGGAAAACAAGATAATAATTTAAGGTTGGATGGAGTATGAGTTTGGAGCAAATCGAGTCCGATCAAATGGAACAATATACAACGTCCGTAGATGTATTTCATCATTATTTTTATAATATATTATATTTTTTTATAATATATTATATTTTTGTTATTTATCAGCCGTGTGCTTTGCCTTGCCTTGAGAATTTTGGGCCGTTGATTTAGATCTAAAAACCCCGTGAGTTCTCTGTCTCTTTCTGTCACGTAGTCACTCTCTCTTAGGTCCGTCGCTCTTACCCTGGCCGGTTTCTCTCGTTCCTCTGTCTTGGTAAATCGTACTCTCTGCTTTCTCTACCGCTACGCCTATCTAACAAAACACACGGGCTCACAGGTGCAGCCCAAGCTGCGCAGCCGCAGCATCCTTTCCCGCCCGCCACCGCCGCAGCCACTCCCGCCCGCCTGGCCGCCTCACCGGAGCTCGGTCACAGTCACAGACATTGTACGCTCTCTCTCTCTCTCCTCTCCTATCTTTTCTATTTTCTGGGCTTATCCCTCCCTCCCTCCCTCCCTCCCTCCCTCACACAATAACACGCGCATATACACGCACACACCTTAATTTTGTTTGAGGGTAAGATTGTGGTTTAGCCCCTCTCGTGTCTGCTGATTCGGATACTTCGGTGAACTCACCGGCGAGACGGCATGGGAGGGCATGAGTGAGAATTGATGAATAGGTGAGAATTGATGAATAGGGGGTGTTTGCGAACCTGGGCCTTAGGGCTGGCATAAAGGCCTGTAAGGATCCAATCCGTGAGAGATAGGCTGGATTATGCAAACAGAAATTTCAATAATGAAAATTTACTGGTATGGATTGGATAAACAAGATAATAAATTCAGGGTATTATAAACAGCCAATGTTTTAGAGATGCCAAAATTTAAAGAACAGTGACTAAAATTTAATCAAAAAGGACATTCTCTAGCTTGTGCTCTCTGTTTCAGACCAATAATGAAATTTTTATTTGACCTTGGCGATGGTGAAGAGAAAAAAGTACGATAATTGATCATGTATAAACTTGGTCATGGTGAAAACATTAGCCTCTGGATGCACCCTCAAGGTCCTTCAATAAAAGTATATGAAAGCAGAATATGCTATGATTCTATGATTGTGGTCTGTCAAGTTGTGCGGAAGTCCGAATATGATGGGACTTGGCCCAACTCTAATTCAGTCAATGTGCAACATCTCATTAGGAATACCCACTCAAACTTCTTGACTAATCCTAATGAGAGTTACACACTTGGATGGAAAACTGGCAATAAAGGAAAAGTCACCATAAAAGAAGGTTGGAAAGATATGAGAAATAGGAATATTGTAGTTACTTGGTGGAGGGGAGTTTGGTACAAAAATAGCTTACCACAATGTTCTTTCGTTTATTCCCTGGATGTATAACGAACCGAGTTTCTAGATGGGGCGTCAATCAAGATTGTAGTGTATTGTATAATGGTGCAGAAGGAACTGTAGAGCGCTTATTTGTTGAATATGCATTTACCAAGGAGATCCGGAGGTAATGTCAGTTTAGAAAATGAGTGGATGAGGAATACAACTGGGACAGCAAATTATTGTGCCAACTTATATATAGCAGCATGTTTGTGAGTGTGCCTGCATAATCTGTCTTTATGTTTACAGTTTGAGAGAGAGAGAGAGAGAGGTCTGTGGCACGTGTCATTTTGTTGTGGTGTACTATGTGTCATTTTGTAGGCTTCACTTTTTAACTTATAATGGAGCACAGAAGATGCCAAATAAGGGATGCCACATCATTTTGTGCAGAATATTTGGTACTCATTAGGTACCTCTAGCATTACTCTGTGTCTATGTCTATTCCAAAATTATGAAGTTCGTATAAAAGCAAAGTTGAAATAGTCATATTTGACATACAGCATCATGGGATGCTATCAAGGATAACTTTTTAACACAATGAAGCTGTGAAGAATGTTAATGGAGTCTGTAGACATTATCATTTCTATCGAGTGCTTTGGTATGCAAGTAAAAACTGATTTCAAGATACTGTGCTTTTTAAGTTTTGTTATTTTTCTCTATAAAACATATTTATATTTACCTATTAACTTGACGCTCACTAGCCACTGCCACTGGATTCCAGAAGAACTTGAGATTATCAGTGAGAGATTAGCGGACCACTGGAGTAAAGAAACAGAATAAGAAGAACAAAGAGGATCACTTTGAGATGAAATACCCCAAGCTACTTGAAGATGGTATAGTCTATATCCTTCTATTTCCCCATAGCTGGTTTTGATATTTATAGAAAAATATGTGCATCTTTTACCTTCCATCTGCAGTTGCTTCATGCTTGCACAGACAGCACAAAATGATGCAGAGAGCACAAAATAGACATATATGTATATTATAGTTTGAGTACAGTATGATATTGTTATTTCTATGTTAGACTTTTGGTTGAACTAAGTCCTGTTATATTCATCCTGTAGTGCTCAAAACTTGTTAAAAAGTAATACTCCCTCCATTTCAAAAAGAGTGTTAACTGGGCACATAGATTAAGTAGAATCATTTGACTTTGTTGCTTTCTAATTATAGCCTTGAAAAGATGGCTTGGAGTGATGTGAGAAGTGAGTCCCATTTATTGAAGTAAGTGAATAAAAACAAAGGGCAAAATAGTAAAACCAAAAGGATAGTTTATTTTAGGAAAGTGGACACTTTTTTGAGAACATACTATAAAGGAATAATGGGTTCTCTGTAAGGAACGGAGGATACATATGGATTATGGCTGTAATTATGCATTTTCAGTAAGGATGTATATGGTTGTAATGTGTTACCTTAGTTAATTTGAATTGTTTTGAAAATTATAGAATTATCAACATAAAGGCTTATTTCCATCTGTTATGCCTTTAGTTGGAAAACAAGATTCAGTCTCACAGAATAATCGTATTGCTCATGTCTATGGATATGGACTGGCACTTTGCACCATTAGTAGATGTGCAGTGAATGATCTCCATTTGTTTGTCAGGCACTTGCCTAATACGTTTGATTGTGTGGCTTTATTTGACAGTTAAGTAGTATAATTACTAAGGATGCTACTATGTGCCCTTCTTGCTGTTCTCAGATGAAAGTTTGGGCAAAAGGAAAGAACTACGAAGAAAAAAGAGGTCTTCAGGCTTGAAGAAAAGAAATGGGGAAAACAGAGACATTGAGCAAGTCAACCAGTTTAATATTGAAGGTGTGAAATTTGGTCTCCTATTTCTATTATTCTGGAATTCATATTTGGGTTTATCTTCTCATGTGAGTATGTTGACCACTATGACTTTCAGCAAATGATTCAAGTGGCGAAAAGAGAAAGGGAAAACATTCAAAGAACAAGAAAAGAAAAAGTGAACAGATAATTGAGGCTGAAGTTGGTGAACTTGATAAGCGAGACAATGAATCAGAAGATGTCTTTGATGAAAAAATTGATGCTGAAACGAAAGAACCAAAATTAAAAAAATCTTGTAAAAAGAAAAGAAAAAATGAAAAGATAAAGGAAGCTGAGATTTACGAAATTGAAGATGGTTCTAAGAAAAAGAAAGGTATACATTTCAACACTACAAGTACCTCGCACTCCAATCGTTAATCTCTTTTTCTTTATGTTTTCCATTTTTGAAGTTCTACTAGAATGCTTACTTTTGTTGCTCCAGTCATTGTATAGCACTGGGCCAGATTATTGCATGTGCCTGCAATAATTGTGAATAGTACATTATTCATTTTTCTTTGTGGGAATTGTTGAAATTATGTGCAACTTTATGATGCTTGTCAACCAAGATTTCAGAGGAAGCATCACTCGTACAATGTTATTATTTTGGTTGGTAAGTATAAAAGGCAAACAAATTATCATTGATGGATAGCTTCTCCGGGCTTGTCTCGAATGAAACTCATCTTCTGATTCACTTGGCTGCCATGGAGTCAAAGAATACAGAGTTTATTGTCCTCACAATAGTGTTGGGCACTACCTGTAACTAATAGGGATAGCATTCATCTAAGGGCATTTCCTGCAATTGCAAGTTCTTCACTTACATATCAACGTACTATGCAAATAATTGAAGTTGGACCTGTGGTGAGGCTTTCTTTCCTTTTTCATTTATTCAACCTTTATGGTTTTTTGGCCTCTTAATATTGTTAATATGTGCTAGGTATTATACAAAATGGAAAAGAGAAAACAATATGATAGATGTTTTGATGAACTTAAGATGATAATTGAGCATATTTTATGTTGTCTGGGATTCATTAGATTAGTAGTTTGTTCTTATTGGAAGAATTTTCATTCACCCTGCCCCTTGAAATGGTATGTTGTATCTTACTGCTACCGCCTATATAAAACAAAACTATCTCATCCTTCTATTAAAAACACTTCCTTTCTTTTTACGTTATTCTTGGTGAAGTTTTTGATGATCTCTTTCATATCAAGGGAGATTTTGTTTTATCCTTTTGACTAACTTCTGTCACTGGATCTCTTTGAGAGCCTTCTGACATCTTCATATTTGCGCTTCCTCTAGTTGGACATTCTGCTTAAATCAAAGCTATAACTTGCAAAAAGTCGGAATGCTCATCTTTGATTATGTTTTACTTGCCAAATTTCTAATTCCTTATGTTATCACAGTTTTTTGACTGTGTATGCATTTCTCTTTTCAGTCTTTAATATGCTATATTTCCTGAACCCCGGTACAAGTTTTGTGAGGGCATGGCTTTTTAACTTGCCAGCAATGTAGGATTTTACTCTAAATGTAGCTATCGTGCTGCCCCTTGATAGCCGTGCCCGTCTTGTGTCAACACGTGTACTTTATGAAGTGTACATGTAACATAGTTAATATGCATGCATGTTGCCAGACTTTTTCTATTTTTCCATCAGATGGAAAAATGGATACAATTTTACACCAACTCAAGGACATAATTGAACCTTCTAATATAATCTACTTCTAGTTTTGTGGTACATGTCTCATTGGCTTTTCTTGACTGCAGGTAAATCAAACAAAACTCGTAAAATTAAAAAGAAAGATAAGTTATCTCAAAATGAAGATGGTTTCCTAAAGAATGGAGCAGAGACCGAACATGACGAGGTCTATGAGATCTCTTCAGGGGATGAGGATAGCTCTAGCGGAATGAAAAGTATGTATCTTTGTTATTACATTTAGCATTTGATTGCAGTCAATCTTTTAAAATGCTATGGGACATCAAGAACTGTGTAGCAACTAGGGAGGCAAATGTGAATGTTATGTGCTCCAGTTGCTTTCCCCTGGACCAATCTTTCTACAACCTATGATGTTAAAACTAAGTTTCTGCTTATGATAGAATCACAATCATATTTATATTCTTTTCCTTCTAAATGGAAAGCTGTTTTATTTGATGAGAACGTAATCAGACTTTCTTGGTGATCATAGAATGGATTAAGGAATACCATCAGAGTCGACCAGGGGCAAAGATATTGCAACAAAGAATCGACGACTTTATAGTTGCTCATGAGGCTCAAGAGGAGCAGGTATTCTCCCCCCCCCCCTCGCGGCTCTCTCTTTCTATCTGTGAAATCGTTGGTCTCACCTACAAAACTACATTCATATATCAAAATCCAACACTAAATGGTGCCGTGAGTTGAAATTTAGTCTATCTATATCGCTCTAATAAGGGACCAGTATTCCCACTTCATTTTTCTACCAAGGCACTCATTTGTACAGTGCAAGAAGCATCACGTGCATTGCTTTGGTTGAAAAGAGGAGTGGGAATAGCGTTGCCCTTTTCTAATCCTATTTTCTTTTCCTTTGTCATTCACATCTTTATTGCAAATGCAGGCGAGAAAGGAAAGAGAGGCTCAGGCTGCAGAAGGAGGTTGGACTGTTGTTGTACATCACAAGGGCAGGAAGAAGACTACAGATTCTGGAACTGGAATTTCTGTGGGTTCTGTTGCGCAGGCTGCCGTAATGGATAAGATGGCAAAGAAGAAAAGTAAAGAAGTTGGGTTAGATTTCTATCGGTTTCAGAAAAGGGAGGCCCAACGGAATGGTATGATCAATCTCATTACAGTTCCTTTCCCTTTTTCTGGAATCACGGCAGTATATCTTTTCCGTAGTAGTTTGGAGTTCTTAGATCGGTTCGAGGAAGAGTGGAATTATTGTTTCTTGCTGTTTTGAGCTATTGTTACTAAATTTTGTCCTGCAAACGTTATTCCTTGCAGAGATTATGATGTTGCAAAGCAAATTTGAGCAGGACAAAAAGCGGATACAACAATTAAGGGCTGCAAGGAAGTTTCGCCCCTACTGAATTCGCTGAGAAATTAATACATTTCAACTGTTTCCAATTTTGATAATCTATAGTTGGGTTGCATTTGCGAATTTTCGACCCCCTTCCTTGCTGTCATTTCACTTTTTCAATTCAATTGGATTGGTTGCAAATTCTTGAGAAGTTGAGAAAGCATAAGCTAGATACACAGTATTTTGTTGGAATGTTGTAGGTTGGGCCATTTCCAGGCAAAATACAAATATGGTTTCATCTCCGTGAATGTGGTAATATTATTCTTTCGTTTCTTCTTTAAAAAGAGAACACGAGTAAATCTAGGTGTGGCCTTATAGGAGGAGAATGTGGTAATATTATTCTTTCGTTTCTTTTCTGTGACATGTTTTCAGCGATGATTGAAACAAAAAAGTCTCAAGTAAACATTAAAATGCTCCAAGAAATCAAACTCTATTCGATAGTACTAAATCAAAAATTAAATACACTAAATTGTAGTAAGGCATAAAGAAATGTACATACAATACATACTAATCTCTTAGCATTTCCATTCCGACTTTTTGAGTATATTTTGTGCCTTTCGCTACTTGCATACTAGAAGATTTTTAAGTGCCATCCTGATCTTCCATTACTGCAACTCCAAACAAAATTATGCGCGTCATTCTTCTCCTACTCCAACACCTCTGATTGAATCACACCATAGTTATCCTTGCTTTTTCATGAAAGAACATCTATATCTCAAACAAACCGGATTAGGCATTGTAAAATAATATCCTAACCTAATATATTGGGTAATTTGACCCTATTGGTAGACCTAATAAAAGCGTAAAATCTCAAGGCTCCATTCCATAATAACTAACTGCTTTTGCTGCTACTCAATGAGGAAACGATAATTTTTGTTCATTAAATTTATTCATTTGAATCTGTAGTCTTAAATCTAAATTAGTGTTGCAAGTCTGTGTCAATGTATTTGAATGTCATAAGACAAAGGTAGTATCCAATTGCCCACTAACAGACTAGTAATTATTAGCGCAACACCAAAAAACTATTGACATTTCTAAAGCAAAGGTAAGTAACAAGTAGAAAGATTGCAACATCTCATCTGATCCCCAAAACTTATTTCTTTTGCACTTCCTCATCTTCATGTTCGCTCCAACAGCAATTCGAAAGAATTGACCTCGGAGACCCACAGCTGCCACCCTCCTTTGTGAAGCTTTGATAGACAACAGAACCTCCACCATTACCAAACACTTCATGGCTCCTTTCTTCGCAGCCATATCCCTCAACCACCATGCTGAAACTGGAATCAAGTTCCTTGAAGTCATCAGAAGCATGCAAGGCCACAGAAAACTCAGTAGGCTCAAAGCAAGCTAAAACCCTGTCAAGCAGGTCTCCCAGATCCACGCCTGCTCCAAAATCGTAACCCACTGCTTCAAAGCTTGCATAGCTGAACCCATCTTCTGGGGTCACATGAATAGTAGAAATAGCATCCTGTTCGATGGCATTCATAGAATAACCACATGGTTCGAAATCGAAATCACATATCTCAGAAGTCGGGAGAATTTTCCTAATACCCGAAACATCAGTCATCACAGATGCCGAGCTTGACTGATTCTTGAAAAACACAGATGCCCTCTTCTTGTCCAATCCAGTCATGCACATTTCTAGAGTGTAGACTGGGCCATCGTGACTTGCAGTTGACTCAGCAGAAGCAGAATAGATGTGCCATTTCTGGTTGATACCGCCCATGACGTATGCCTTTCTGACCGAACCAAGGTTGCCAAAGTAGCTATCGAGAACAGCCACTTCTTCGGAGAAGCTACGATGGGGAAACAGTTGAGCTCCAGGAAATATGAAGCTCCCGCGAGTATACCTCACAGATTTCACATGTAGGGAAACTGTATCTGCTAATTTCAGTATGGGTGGGATTGAGAGAAGCAGCTTAGTAGTGCCACATGTTTTGATGATGACCTTGTGAGGGTACACAAAGAGGCTGGATTCAGAAAGGACATAAGAATCCACTAGATCATTTGACAGAGAAGAAACAATGGTACATTCAGCTGGTTTCAGAATTTCATCCAATTGATCCTTGGATAAAGAACGGAGGCCTTTGCCTCCAGGGTCAGCAAAGAGGCCAGGGCCAGAGAAAGAAATCTCGAGCCTCTTTTCATAGCCTTCAAATCCGATTGCAGAAACTGGCAATGCCATCTTGTCTAAAGAAAGAAACTGTTGTTGCAAAATAGAAAAACGAGTACCAGAGAAGGAGAAAGACGTAAAAACTGGAGCAAAATATTGAAACTTGAACCACTTTGGTTATGAACAACCTCTGGCGGTTATTGCAAAACTCAAAAAATCTCAAGATGGCTTCCGCGCACACTGCATATCAAGAACAGTGGGAAAGAAAATAGTCAGAACGAGAGCTCTTAAGGTGTTGATGAGCTGTGCATTTTGATCAAGTAACATGATTTAAAAAGAATACTAGAATCAAACTCACGTTGGAATATGCAGCAGATCTGAATTTCTTGATTCCACCGTGGGGTCGAAGGTCTTCAATGCCGTAACCAAGGGGAGCTTCGTAAAATAAGGATTTTCTACTGCTGGACTTCTTTCCGCCTTTAGTCTCCATAGATCATTCAATCCCTTATGTAGATATCAGTGAAACATAAATCAGAACCAATCTCAATGGTAACCAAGCAGCTGACATGATCCAAATTAAGGCAAGCAAGAAAAGGAAATGATGAAATAAGACATACAAACAATTTTCTGAGTTCCAGCACAAAAATATTGTCTATAATGTAAATGTAGCTAGTGAAATGCATAAAAACAACAGTAATATAAATCTGCCAAAATTCTTTCACCCCAAAGAATGAGAAAGAGAAGCTGAAGGAGAAATGATGTTCATCACAGTATAAGATGTATAATTGGACTCGTAAAAGAAAGGATTAGGGAACCAAACTCAACAACTGCAACAACAACAAAATAAATACATAAATAAAATCGTCTCAATGGCATTAAAATACTTGGTTAGAATCTGTACGTCCATTGTTTTAGGGCCAAAAAGGGTACTTACGAAAGAATCGTCAAAAATGTTAAAATGGATTGACTTTCGACAAAAGGATGAAGAATATGTAACATGACACGAACTCCAAGAATGCTACATTGGACATGGAGGCAATGTAACAGATAATAAAAAACCCCCAAATCAATCAATCTGCATAACAGACAACACGAAGCGAAATCGTATAATAAAAGAGCATCAACATCACCAGAACTTACAGATTAAATCTTGCAAAACACAGCGCGCAAACCGCTATAATAATATCTTCGATCAAAACTTTTATTTGATCAATCCCTAACATAACAAGAAAAAACAATCCAAATTAAGCACATAAGAAGATTAAAACGAAAAATAAAACCACAAAACAAATCAAGAAACTGATAGACAATGTAGGACACAATGATACCGAGGGTGCAATAATCAAATGCAGAGAACGAAATGAATCAAAACCCTAGTTTCGCCGACGAAAAATAGATATGGACGAACGGGAAACTTCCTTTTTCTTTCTTCTTCTCTGATTCACGAATGGGGAAATTATATATAGAGGAAAGCTGAGGAGGTAACTTAGCTGAAAACTCGCAGTTTTTTGAGAGAATTTTGCGTGGAGCGAGCGGTTTCAGTTCAGACGCAGCCGCGTCACAATAATTTGCCACGTCTGTCTGAGCGTATCCTCCTAAAACTTTTCGCGTTTTGCTGGGCGGATTCAAATATTTTATCCTACTTAAATTTAAATCAAAATATATTTTTGTAAAAATTGTAAAAGAAAAGTCAGACACATGTAAAATTACATGTATAAGATTACACATGTAAAATTATAATTTAATAAAATAGAAAATGTGACAATGAGTACTCCTTTGGGCGTTGTGCTGGCCTAGTTTTCACTTGAGGGACTCACTCGTATGCATTGAGTTGTACTAATTCAATGCCTCGTGTTTATCATAAATATATTGGATATTATTGTAAATTCATGTTATTGCTATAATTAGCCAAAAAAAATTTAAATGATATAAAATATTAATAATGATTTAGCGGTAAAAAAAATGTCTGACAATACCACCAAATACGAATATCAACTGATAAGGGAGACTGATACCTTGAGAAAAAAGAAGAAAAAAAAAAAAGTGTCATGGGATATTATTTGACTAATGACACGATATCATAGTAATATTTCATATTTAATCATGTTTGTGCTTTTTTTTGTGTGAGGTTAATAAAGTAAAGAACTTTCTATAGATGGCCTAAGAGAAAGTAGGATATCGTTTGACTAACGACACGATACCGTAGTAATATTTCGTATTTATTATTTAATCATGCTTGTGCTTTTCTTGTGTGAGGCTAATAAAGTAAAAAACTTTTTGTAGATGGTCTAAGAGAATATTGTTTGACTAATGACACGATATCATAGTAATATTTCGCATTTAATTATGTTTGTGTTTTTTTTTTTTTTTGTGAGGCTAATAAAGTAAAAAACTTTCATTAGATGGTCTAAGTGAGTAGGATATTGTTTGACTAATGACACGATATTATATTAATATTTGGTATTTAATTATGTTTGTGCTTTTCTTGTGTAAGACGAACAAAGTGATGTTACATAAAATATTGCGGACTGAAACTCTCTGGAATTCTCTTGGATGTTGGGATGTCTGGACTTAAGCGAAGAACTTGAAACAGCAAAGAGTACACTTTAGGGTGAATGCAGGGGCTTACACTGCTAAAGCACTTCGGCATGAGAGTAAGAATTTGCTTGCTAGTTTGACAGAGTTTTAGCTTGTGAATAGTGAACGTACCTTTAGCCAAAGACTTGCTTAGCTTTTATATTGGAACAGAGTGATTAGTGGGCTGATTTCGTGGGATGTCAATCCCTTTAATTGAGGGAGAGTAACTGCCGCGCTTGATGTGAGTCAATCCCTGATTTTTAACCTGAGATTTCGGGCATGATCAATCGTGATCCCGAGATTCTCGCGTAATGGTTACCGGTGACCATGTCTGTCCTCTCCTTCTATGCTCGGACTCTAGGTGCGTGCTCGCTTGGTTGATTTTGCTTGATTGTTTTGTGGTCCTGCCCGCATGTCTCTTGCTAGCTTGCGGCTTGACCCGGGCAGGATTCTAGATTTGTATTATCAGTGGCCTCCTGCTCCTTGTTCGGTGAGTATTTATGCTCGTGGCGAGGAGCAATCATGCCTTGGAGTTTTGATGTGGAGTTTTGGTTAGTGAGTCACATGAGAAGATAATTCCAAGGTACTTCTTCAGTGCATGGCTGGTGACGTGAGCACGAGTGTGTATGTCGTTGCTTGGGAATCGTGTCCATTACGTGTAACCAGGTTTCGAGGGGCCATCATGGCTAGGGGTAGGCCCATGGCCTATGGACCCCTAGGTTCCCGTTGAGCTTCGCTAGGTGAAGGAGGCGTGAAGGGGGACCCTATAAATACCACAGAGTTCTCCCCCTTTGCCCTTTTTCACAACTCAAAACCTCTGCGAGAGCCATTGCTGCCTGAATTCTTCGCCTGCACAAAGCCATTGCTGCCTGAGATCTTTGCGAAGCCCAGCACTCTGAAGCTTCCAAGCCTATTGTGACTCTGCACCCTTCTCGATTTCTTCTTCAATTCATACTCAGGTAACTGCCAAAACCCTCTTGATATCTCATTTTCTGTTTGTCTCGATTTTTGCCATGGGCTTTACTAAATTTGTCATGAAGACGATAGTGAGACGATGGTAATACTCCCTCAGTACCTAAATTATTGTCTTTCTTTTCTTATTTGTTCGTCCTAAAAAAAATTATTTTGTTTGAAACTTTCATTTTTTAGATAATATTTTTACCATTTTACCCTTTTAATTATTATTTTTAATTTATGGAACCCACTACATGGATTGGAGGGAATTTAAAATATTTATATTTACGTTCAAAAATTGATAATTATTTAAAATTTAGAAGGGAAAATTTGACATTTTACTCATTTCAAATAGGTGTAAAAGTGAAAAATTAAATAAATATTAATATTAATAATCAAGTTAAATATATTTTCTTAATTGATATGCTGATCAAACCAGAAGATAATTTAGGAACGGAAGGAGTATTTGATATATTTTCGTGTGAGAGGCTGATAAAGTAAAAAGCTTTCTGTGAAAGACATAAGAGAAAGTAGGATATTGTTTGACTAATGACACGATATCATAGAAATATCCGGTATTTAAAAACATTTGTGTTTTTCCGAGGCTAAAGAATTAAAAAGCTTTTAGTAGATGGAGATAGGCCTGTTCATCGATTCCATTTTTGGATTGTTTGGATTGTTTAGTTCGTGATCACGCCAAAAATGGGCCGTGACCACGTCAGTTCCACGTAGGTGTTGTGCTGTAGTCTATCTGGATACTGGGCCGTGAGTTGCTGGATCCTTTCTGGTGATCTTGTGAATAGGGAATGGAACAGTGACCTGAGACAGATGAAGAGCACCGTCAGGGGAGCTGGGGGTTGCCCAGCTAAAACCCTCCGGCGTAAGAATCAGTAACAAGGTGGTGGAATGGCCGGTGTTCACAGATCTTGGTCTGTGAATGTGGCTGATGACAGTAAGCTAGAGTTTAAAGAGTGCAATAGTGTGTGCAAGTGAGTAATGTTCCTCCTCTTGAAGTGAGTCCATACCTTGGTATTTATAGGCTGGCGGAGGGTGGTATCTCTTCATGGAGAGGAGACCGTGTGGAGACAATCCCTGTGCCAATCTTTGTCCCCTAGTGCCTGCAGGCGGCGGCAGCTGGTTCAGGAGATCGTGGCCGTTCTCCGTACCGTGGTCCTTGTATTTTCCTGTCAGAAGGTGGGAAGGTGGAGCAGGCTTCGTATCGCGTTGTACCTTCCTATGTCCAGTAAGGGCGAGCCACGTGTGCAAGCGGGATCAGGCGGGGTTGAGTCGAGGTCGGCTTCAAGTGTGGTCAGGTCGCTTGTATAGCGGGATGTCGACCTGGTCTTGCACAGGTCGCTTGGGGAATCCGCTAGGTCGTCGAAAGGGTAGAGTATGCTGGGATCTGACTACCTGACCTGGTGTAAATACCAGGTCGCTGCGTCCACGTGGCGGGCGCTACCTCGGCGCGGGCTCCAGCTGGTGACCTGGCTGTCGAGGTGTTGGCCACGTGGCGGGAGGAAAGGATGAGGCCGTTCAGTTCGATTTGTTTGATTTTTGTTATTTCAATCTTAAAATTAAAAATTAAATTAAATAAAATAAAAAATTAAGAAATCAAACCAAATTTGAATTTGATTTTTAGTTTGATTCGGTTCGATTTTCAGTTTTAATCAAACAAATGTTAAAACTACAATCCAATTCAAAGTTTAAATATTTATCATTTAAAAAAAATCTAACAAAGATTAAAACTTTAATAAAATTATATAATATCCCTAAAAATGTAAGATTACATATATTTAGTCACTCGAACTTGAAGGAAGTCTTGGATTCCACACATTAGTTGGCCTCTCTTGTCACTAAACATCAATGAAATTTGTTTCAGTTGTCACTTGTGTTATTTCTGCGACTCATTACAAGAATATTTAAATAAACCAGCAAATGTCAAAAAATATATTAAAAAAAACAATGAATTACATTGTTCAAATTTTATATAACTAATAATAATATATTTAATTTTATTATATTTTTTCTAATTCGTTTTTCGGTTTGAAAGGCAAAACCAAAAATCATATTAGAATTCGGTTTTGTCAACCAAACCAAACCAAAAATCAAATTCAAATTCAGTTTTAAGTTGTTCAATTTGAATAATTGATATTTTTATTTAATTTTTAGATGAAACTAAATACTGAACTGAACTGAACACCCCTAGATGGAGATGGCCTAAGAGAAAGTAGAATTTGGATCTTATTCCTTTTTTTTTTTTTTTTCCGTGTTAAGTTGAAAGGTTTTAGAATTATTTATATTTGACTTATTATTTTAATGAATTTTTGTAAGTGACCTTCTTGATTTGACCTATGTCTAGGTATGTTTCCCCGGAAGTTACCAAATGTAACCATGCAATGCGTGTCCATAATTAACTTCTATTGTACTTTTTACTTTTTTTATCTATAAATTTTATAGCTTGATTTTTTTAATCTTTATTTGTTTTTGAGTTAGTCTCAAGTTATTTATCAAGTGTTGTAGTGCTTGAATTTACATGATTGATTATTATTCAAATTACCTTTGATTCTATACATATATATATATATATATATATATAAATGTATATATATCAATCCCAGTTTTGAAGGTGTTCAAGGTGATACATGGAATAGGACCTCAAAATTTGGGGGCCCCAAATCTTACACACACACACACACACACATATATATATATATATATATATATATATATATATATTATTTCTATCTCTCTAAAATATCTCAAGAATTCTCAGCTTTTCTCTCTTTCAATACTGTCACACTCCTCGTCGTCCCCGAGATCGACGGCTCAACTCCTCTTCGACTTTTCCACCTTCATTAATCTCACGTCTGGACAAATTTTGCTCCATCAAATATCAATTATATATTCAATCAAGTAATTGATCATGAGCAATAAGAAAACTAGCAAAACAAGCTGCAAGCCCTCGATCCCTTCGCGTTCTACCCAAAAATCAAAGATTCAAAATAAATCACAAATTGACAAATTTTCTTCACTTCTCCATCAATTCAATTTCGAATTGGGCTGCTGCTGCGGTGCTACCTGGGTTCAACGAATTCGGACCAGACTAAAATCCCCGTCTCCTCCTTCGATGACGATTCCTACTCCTACATTTGATC
This sequence comes from Platycodon grandiflorus, assembly GCA_016624345.1. Lineage (NCBI taxonomy): Eukaryota > Viridiplantae > Streptophyta > Magnoliopsida > Asterales > Campanulaceae > Platycodon > Platycodon grandiflorus. Next base: position 27,406,182 of record CM028361.1, read on the forward strand.
AGTCTTAAATCCTAATTTAATGTCATTTATGTTCTTCTCTCATTTCAATTTTGTTATTCTCTAATCTCGATTACAGAATGATTTTCATTTTCATTAGTTGTAATTTGTAAATTTGCAATTCAATGGATTATGGAGATTATGTGGCGACCTTATAATTCTATGCTCATTGCTCATTTTAGTTGTGTTATGAGTTATGACTTATGAGAGTAATTAGTTATAATTTTCTCTTGACAAAATAATTTTCTTTTCCTACTTTAATTGTTTAATCGTCGGGCTTCTTCCACACTAGCTGGGGAGAATTTGAAATAATTGATAAATGATAAATCAGGTTATTTTGCTCCTTTCATAGCTACTTTAAATTTGATTGTGACACGTTATTTTTAGTATTGTATTGTTGTTGCTCTTCAGTCTTCTCTACATTTGTGGCATTTGTCGTTAGGCTGAATTTTTTTAGTTATAACTCCTAAAATTAGGAAATATGAATCTGAATATGAAAAGCGTAAAAAGAAAAACTCAATGGATTAGCTTTCAAAGCAATAGAGAATGATTATTTGGAAAAAAAAATGATTATGAAGACCTAATTAAAATTATTGCTTCAAGGAATGTTATAAGGATGTTACTTTTCAAATAAAAAGTTTGATAGTAGTTTGGGGATTTAGTTATTTTGGTATTTCATTTGTAAGAAAATAAATTTAACATTATAATGTTAAAAAAATATGTAATTTGTTTTCATCTTTTGGTAATTATCTTTTATCAAATTTGGGGCCTAATTTTAAATTTAAGACAAGGACCTCAAAATGTCAGGACCGGCCATGATATATAAATATATATATATATATATACAAATATATATATATATACAAATATATATATATATATATATATATATATATAAAGACTCTCATTTAAGCTTCCCTATTTTATTATAGTACTCATCTATTATTACTTCTTCCGTGACAAAAAAATAGTCTCTTTTTCTTATTGAAAGTTTAATCCAAGACAACATCAAATCTTATTTAATAATTATTTATTATGTTTTAGGTATTTTGAATATTATTAACAACAATCCTTAAAATTTCTTAAAAATAAGTAAAGTTTTAGGATTAATACATAATTTGGTCCCTAAACTTTTTAGTATTTTCTACCTAAGTTTCTGAACTTTGACATTTTCTAATTTGGTAGTTGAACTGAACTTTTGGATAATCACATCAACTGATTGCCATTAGTTGAGGCATTAATTTTTCAGTGTTAAGACAGAAATGCCATTGGCTAATGTTGATAGCAGTGTTCTAAAAATCGTTAGGCGGGCGCTAGGCGCCAGAGCAGGGCCTAGCCCCTAGGGGCCTAGTCGGGGTCTAGTCGGAGTTTAGGCGGGACCTAGAAATCGAGACATAATTACACATTAGGTACATACCAAACCTGGTGCAACAATAGTAAATAGGTAAATATGACCAAATAAACTAAAAATAATGATTACATTACAAGATTAAAAGTTAAAATTAAAAATTAAAATCAAATTCTCTATCATTTCAAAGAAGAGGGAAGAAGGGAATACTTTAATAACTTGAGAGGGGAGGGAAAATACTTAGAGAAATATTTTAATAACTTGAGGGGGGGAGGGGAAATACTTTAATAACTTGAGGGGGGAGGTTGTCATTTTGAAAAATAAATTAAAACCCTAAAACTAAAAGCTGACCGCCTATCTCTCTCTCACAATTCACAAAGTTTTCACAGACGCCTCTCTCTCTCTTTCTCACTATGAGATAGATGACGGGATTTCGACGCCGACAACAATCTCTCATTCTCGCTCTCTCTTAATTTCTCTCACTCTCACTCTCTCTTTCACCTCTTCATCGGCATATCGCCTCCTTTCCTACCATAATCAATCCAGCCATTTCGACTACTTCCAAGCTGTAGATCTCAGTCATGTTGACTCCCCCTCCTCTGACACCGAACGTATCTAAGCCCTAGCTATCCAAAAGATTAAGGACGTCATTCACCGCATTGTCGTGCGTCGCTCTGCCCCTGATTGACTCCCCTTCCTCCCAGGTTCCTCATACTGGGTCCCTCCTCGACAATACGCATACGACATCGCTCAAATCGGCTGGGCGTTAGGCGGCGCCTAGGCTGACTAAGCGGCAATTTTTCATGGTGGCAATTTTTTGTCCGATTTGGCCCTAGTCGCTGCGTTTGGGGGGCGCCTAGAGCTTAGTCGTGGCATTTAGGGGGGGGGGGACTAGTGCCTAGGCGGGCACCTAGAGCCTAGTTGTGGCGTTTGGGGGGGACCTAGTGCCTAGGCAGGAGCGCCTAGAACAATTTTTCGAACACTGGTTGATAGGGATCAAACGTGGACAACTATGCTGAGATGGATTTTTTTTTGGCTAAAAGGAAAAATATAAAAACTCAAAACCCCAATTTTAAAATCTCTCGTCTTTTTTGGGCAAATTACACAAATGGTCCCTCTACTTCTCAAATTTTTTAGAATTGGTCCCAACCCTACGCCAGCGGTCCCTGAACTCAATTTCTTGAAGCAATTAATCCTTCTGTCCATTGCCATCTATTTTTTGCCGTTAAGTGGAATCACATGCAATTCACGTGATTTTACCCAAGGGTAAATTAGTCATTCTTAATTAAAAAGTACAGGGACCTTTTGTATAATTTGCCCTAAATTAAACCCACCCCAAAATCACCTTTTTCCCCAAACCACCCCCACCGTAACTTGAATTCTCCTCCACGACAAGCCCCACTGCCAACTCTGTCTTTGCAATTGTTCTGTGTTTGATTGAATGGCCTTGAAATAGTGTAACCTTGGTCTTTTGTGAAATGAAACTTTACTTGCCAAGTTCTTGTATATATATATATATTTTTTTGAAGTTCGAATTAACCAAGCTTCCATGGATTCCTTAGCATCCGGCCTAAAGAAACTATTATCCTCTCTGGCGAAATTCTTTGGCCAAAACCTCCATGGATGCTCCGCCTCGCCATCTCCGATCAGTCAAAGCTCATCTGCGCGTCAAATTTTTCCGGCCAAAACCTCGATGGATGGTCCGCCTTCATTCCCTCAAGGTTCAGTCGCACCACCTTCTGCGACAACCCTTGCTCCTTTTTCTTCCTCAACCATGGTAATGACGGCGGTAGCTAATGGCCTAAAAGTACAGGGGCTAAAATCAACACATCGAACTGGGTTATAGATTTGATCTTGGTTTGGACAAGGAATCTCTTTCTCTCTCTCTCTCTCTCTCTCTCTCTCTCCAGCTGGTTCTTGCCATATTCGTCCGCCAAAAACATCACCTTTAATTGGGTTATTTCCTTACTTCTTTTAATAGTTGTTTCGTTAAAATTATGGCCGAGAATATGTACTTGAAGTTGAACTTTATTATTATTATTTTTTTGGTTTAATTTAGGTCTTTTCAAAGTTTCATCTTACTATTTGTCTTTTCCGGCGACAGTGGCGGCGATTGCAGTGGTTGTGGCAGCTATGGTGGACCGAAGGTTGGGATAGAGAAGAAAGGGGTGTGAAAATTACTATAATATCCTCTTATAAAGTTTAAAAATTAAAATTATTTTGGATAATTTTGTCTATTCAAAAGAAAAATTTGCAAGGACAATTTTACCCCTAATCAAAATCACATGCGTCGCACATGTTTACACTTAACGGCAAAAATTTAACAGCATTGGACGGAAGGACCAATTGCGTTTTACTTGTTTAGTACAGGGACATAATTTTTATAAAAATTAGTTTAGGAACGAATTCCAAAAAAGTCGAAAAGTAAAGGGATCATTTGTGTAGTTTGCCCTTTTCTTTTCGCTCCAACAACGATTTACAAAGTCTTAAATTTTCTCCACACTAGTTATAGAACCCGTGCTCTGCACGGATGCAATTTAACATTGAGATTAATCGATATATTTTAGGAGTACTTTTATAAAAATAAAATTATAATTGATATAGGCATTTGTTGACTTAACATTTTAAAAATGTTAGATTTTGTCAATATACGCAAATTGATGATCATTTTTAGTATAATACTTTCATTTTAGAATAAATATTTGTTGTCAATTTGTATATGGGTATGAGTAAATCGTTATTTCTATATATTTTTTTATTCATAAAGTATCTTTCAATGATATCAAATTGTTGAATTATTTTTCATCTCGCCCTTAATAAAGATATTTTAGACATATACTTGAGAATTTTTACAAAATAGAAAATAAAATATTTACATTGTTATATATGTAGGATTTATAGTCTAGATTTCAATTAACATTTATGGAAATAGAAATTGGTTGGTTTATATTATAAACATAATCAAGAAAAAAAAGTGATATACATCATTTAATCAAAAATCAAAACCAAATTTCCAAGGGAAAATCAATAAAATGAAAAAAATCAAGAGCAGAAATAAAACAAAAATTTAGTATAAATTATGTACCAAAATCAAAATAGAAATCGATACGTAAAACTATAAATCAAGAGCAATATCAACCCTAAAAACATCGCCTAACCAAAACCAAAATACCAAAAAGTGAAAGATCGAGAAAATAAAAACAATAAAGATGTGCAAAATAAAAAGAAAAAATTTTAAAATTGAAATTGAACAATTCAACTACAACGAAACCCAAAAACATAAATCAGACCCAAATTTAAAATGAAAGTTAAAATCAAATATCATGAGCTATATAAGTAAAGCGAATCCAATACACCATGATCTGGAGGAGAGAGAGAAACCATCATTCCTTCAGACAAATGATGTTTCACCTTACTTATTGTCTACAAAAGGGAAAAGTTATCTTGCAACCGAACGAAGGGAGTGATGGGAACATGCTTTATAAGTTTTACAATACCAATGGAGATATCTCAAAAAATTGATGATCAAACCGTTTGGAATATAGAGTGGTAGGAACCATTGTGAAAAATAATTAATTTCATTACAAATATGTGGGAATTACAAATAATGGAGCACTTAATGAAAAAGTAATTAGCAAGAAGGGAATTACAAATCTCTCTCTCTCTCTCTCTCTATATATATATATATATATATATATATATTATTTATATTATATATATATATATATATATATATTAGAAACCCAACTTACTGATTTTAGAGAGAAAATGAAATTAAATATGGTGGTTACGAAGTAGATATAACTATGGTTCATTTGAAATGAATTTCTTTTAAAAAATAATTAAATGTGTTTTTTTAGAAGAATTAAATGTGTTATTAATCACTTAAAAAAAAGGTTTTGAGTGAGTATTGTCATAGGTAATAGTAATAGCTAATATTAATACTTATAAAATTAATATTATTGAATATATAATAGTAATACCTAATACTATTAATAGCTATTAATAATACTTATAAGATTAATATTATTGAATATCAAATAGTAATACCTAATACTATTATGTCGTAGTTATATACTACCTAATAATAATACCTATAAGAATAATATTATTAAATATCTAATAATGTATAAATACTATATGTTAAACCTATTATTATTAGGTATAGTTATTAGCTAAGGATATACTATTAGTAATAATAATAGGGATTACCCTTAGTAATAATTTTAATAGGGATTATTACTCTTATATCATAACTATTATACTATTAGTAATTATAAAAGGGATTATAACTCTCGTATCATAGCTATTATACTATTAGTAATTATAATAGATATTATTACTTTGATATCATAGATATTATACTACTCCATTAGTAATTACTCCCTCCGTCCCTAAATTATTGTCTTCCTTTCCTTTTTCGTCCGTCCCAAAATAATTGTCTTGTTTGAAACTTTCCTTTTTAAAACATCACTTTTACTATTTTACCTTTACTTTTTCTTCCTACTTTAATTATGGGCTACATACACATGGGCATTAAAGGAAACAACATACTTTTTCAATACTATTCCAATATTAATAATCAAGTCAATTGAGTTTCCTTAATCCGTGTGCCGGGTCAACCCAGACAATAGTTTAGGGACAGAGGGAGTATAATAGAGATTATTATTTTTTTGATACCAAAATAAAGATGATTTATATATATATACACGAAGAGGCAAGTATTTGAATGAACCTGGATATCTTTTAAGTAGCCAATATCGGTTATAAAACCTCTTCATGTGAGAATCTTCTTTCCCATGATATATGTAGCATTTTAAATAAATACATAAAATATAAATGGTTGATTTGGTCTAAGGTGCATGTTTTAATTCAAAAGGGTGTGGGTTCAAATCTCACTAACAACATTGTTTTATTTTCTAGCTTTTCATTTCATTGCCAATAGCTAAAGTTCCTCTACTAATGTATTTGAAGAATGGTATATAACACAATATCATATCTATAGTACTTAGCTAAGACTATTAGCTAATGGTACCCTCCCTAGAATTCCATAAGTCAAGCCATGAGAATGCATTTTTAACCAAATGGGGTGAGGTGTCACATCCTCGGCATCCTCACCAACTTTATATATATATATATATATATATATATATATATATAGATTTGTTCTTCTTGAGGTCCACCATAGGATTAATACATAATTTGCTTTTCCAGCCACCCCTACCACCAATCCAAGGTTCAATTCATCAAATCTTTCTAAATTCTTCGGCCAATAAACCTTACCATGAAGGGAGAGAGAGAGAGAGAGAGAGAGAGCCACTGTGTAGTTTCGTAGGCACAATGCTTTCCCTTCATCTTCGTCGCCAATCGATTAACTCAGCATGAAATCTGTGAACGTAGCGTTCAAGGACTTCAATTCCTAATTCACCAGTGCAATCCAAGCTTTCGTCTTAGAGCTCTCATTCACGATCGATTCCATTCACTCATCATGTACATCCAAGCTTTTTTCTAGGCTAGTAAGAGTAAGTACAGAAAGGAAGGGGAATGAACTGAGAGAGATTGAAATTTGGGGGAGGGGGCGGGGACTAGGGCTAGACAGAGGCGTAGACGTGGACGCCAATGGCGTTCAGGAAGATGGTAATGAGACCAAAGAAGTTAAGAAGATGATGGGTTTGAGAGAGAGATATAAAATTCTTTTTCTTTTGATAATAGCTCCACCAGCTCGGATCTCTGCTTGACAAAGAGAAAGCAAAGCAGAAGAACAAAATGCACTTAGCCCTACAAAGAGGCAATGCACCTTCGGTGAATCGGGTCACCTACTGGAACCCATCAAGTGAGACGGAGAGAAAGAAAGAGAATTGGGTTTGATTTGAAGTTTGAATTTTGGGTTTTCTCTTGTAAATCTGGATTGTTTGTTGATTCATGTGTGTTTGTGTTTACAGAGAGGTGTGGAGTGGAAATTCAGGTGGGGATTACTAAGAGGAAGAGAACCACCTTCATTGCTTGCTTTCTCAGAGTGTTGCGTCTATGGTGTTTTGCGGTAGGAATTGGGGATTACAAATCCCCGTTGAGCAACAACGATGACGGAATCGAGGCGGTTCGCGAGAAGGTCATGCTCGATCTCTGCGTTGCCGCCGACAAAATCAAAGTTTCCATGTTTGAAGAGAAGAAGAAACCACTAGCGGTGGTTGTAGGTGTTGACCCTAATCCCAATTCCAATTCCCCCCCCCGACCTTGCAATTTGCAAACACGTCGAGCCGCCATCGGCGCCGCTCGAGTCCCCCAAGAGAGCAAATTGTCATAATTCGTTAAAGAGGTCGGAGAGCCCTGTGGGTACCCCGAAATCGACTCGGTTGAGAGGTTTGGCGGCGGCGACAACCATCACGAAACAGAGCTTGGAAAAAGGCTTGACTAGTCAAAGGCGTAAATTCTCAATACCCCCTCAGTATAATTGTTAATCCTTCTTTTAATTTCTTTTTGTTTCCTTTTCATATTTTCCCTTTTAGCAAAAAAATCCATCCCAGCATAGTTTCCACATGAAATCCTTATCAACATTAACCAAGGATATTTTATCTTAACAATGAAAAACTAACGTTTCAACTGAGGGACTAACTAATTATCCAAAAGTTTAGTTTAAGTACTAAATTAAAAAATGTCAAAGTTCAAGAACCCAAGAAAGAAATGTTAAAAAGTTCAATTAATCCAATTTTTTATTATTTGTTGGTCAAAGTGTAATTAAATTGACTAAAAAAAGTTAAAGTAATACTCTCTCCGTTCTTAAATTTATATATTACGTGTTTTGTAATTTTAAAAATATAAATAAATATAGGTCAAATTTGTATTTAATAAACAACTTGCTAGACAAAAAAAATTAAACATAACGATAATTTAAGAATCAAAAAGTAATAATTTTTGGGTCGCTGGGAGCATTATAATGCGGGAGGATTTGAAAAATAAAGTATCATCGTGCTTTTTAGATTGTTGAATGCACCCCTCCTAAAGATAAAATTACAATTATAGAATTATAAAAGAGTTAATTACACCACTAGTCCCTTGACTATTAAGCATTTTATGGTTAGTTCTTTAAGAATTTTTTTTCAAACTTTAGTTCATAAAGTACCAAAATTAGACACGCGTAGTCTTTTTAATGAATGCCGTTAGTATTTTTCCGTTAAGTCTGTCATGTGCCTCCCATGTGCATTTGAGTAAGGGCTAAAATAGAATTTCACAAACTACTTTAAACAATTTATTTTTTTCTCCCCCACTCACCACCTACCCACCCACATCTTCATCCCTTCCTTCGACCTCCTTCCCCCCACATCACCTCCCCACCCCACATCACCACACACCACCTTCTAAACTCTCTCTCTCTCTCTCTCTCTCTCTCTCTCTCTCTCTCTTCTCTCTTTCCTCAGTTCAATTTTGACTAAGGATCATGGCCAAAATTGATACCCTCGGTCATGTTTTCCTTCCTCCAGTTTCACCCAACCACCACCAAGGCACCAACCCCGCAATTGCCTCCGCCACCACCACTTAGAAATGCCTGAAAGCACCTCCAACAACGATGATATCAACCAAACACCCAAGACCCACAAAAACCCATACACAGACTCACACACTCACACACGCACACACACACCTTTTTTCTCTGCAATTCTCGGTCTCTCGCCACTGACCGTCGTCAAGTTCTCGCTTCCGCCACCACTACTAAGAAATGCCTGAGAACACCTCCAACAACGATGATATCAACCAAACAACCAAGACCCACGAAAACCCATACACAGACTCATTCACACGCATAGTCCTTTTGGTTCTAACAGCACCACCCCCTCCTCTACCACCACAACCACCGTCCACAATAACCGGAAAGAGAGTGTCCGGCCGCCTCCTATAACCACCACAGCCTCCACCGCCACAGTTTCAGCAACAACAAAACAGAGGAATTCTTTATAACAATAACATGGTAAGGTGAAAATAAGGCAAGTGCCAAGCGAAAATGTGGAGGGGTGATTCCTTGTGGTAAAAGAACAGATTTTGGGTATGAAAAGGATTTTGATAAGAGGTATTCGATTGAGAAATTGCTGGGTCATGGCCAATTCAGATTTACCTACGTTGCCACTGATAAGATTAATGGAGATTAGAGATGTTAAAAGGGTCACGGCCCGTAGGGTTGACCCATTTAAACCGAAAAAAATAGGGTTAGGGCTCAATATTTTTGGACCGTTTAAAATCAGGGCTTTTTAGGGCTGACCCGTTTCACCCGCGGCCCGTTAGGGCTCGCTCTCTAGGTTTTAGGGTTGGCCCGCCAACCCACATAATATTAATTAGGCCGTAAAAAATTTAGGAGATATGTAAAACAACCACCATGAGAATAAAACCAACAACCTTTTAATCCAAAGTCAAACACATTTATCCTTTGCACTACAGGTCTTCTTTGTGTACTTCTGAATAAATACTGAAATATAAACAAAAATTTTGAAAAAAAACTGTTAAGTAGAGCTATTACATTATTTATTTTGAGAAAAACAAGTTCAAAATTATAACACATCGATGTAAAAAAATGTCTAGTTTATATTTCTTTTGAAAAATATAAGAAACTATCAAAGTTATCAATGGTTTATCGATTCATTATTTCAAAATATTGTTATACTATATCTTTAATCGTGGCCCGATAGTGGCCCGTTTAGCCCGAAACCCGCTAGAGTTAGGGTTAGGTCTGTAATATTAGTGGCCCAAAAAAATTGGACCGTTTAGCCCACGGCCCGTTAGGGCTGGCCCGAAACCGCTAGGGCTAGCCCGTTTAACATCTCTAATGGAGATCGTGTTGCTGTCAAAAAAATTGAGAAAAATAAGGTAACCCCTTTTTGTCCTTTTCCTCAAATATATATATATATATATTTCAAATTGGGTTCATGTTCTTGGTTTAGGTTTCTATGGCTTCTTAGGTTTGATGAAATTTGGTTGATTAGGGATTTATAATCACGTGGTGGTGTGGGGGGAGGGAGGTCGATAAGGAAAGGGATGAAGATGTGGGTGGGTGGGTGGTAGGGGGAGAAAAAAATAAATTGTTTAAAGTATTTTGTAAAATTCCATTTTAACCCTTACTCAAATGCACATGGGAGGCACATGACAGACTTAACGGAAAAATACTAACGGCATCCACCAAAAGGACTATGCATGTCTAATTTTGGTACTTTAGGGACTAAAATTTAAAAAAAAAAATTTAAGGGACTAACCGTGGAATGCTTAATAGTCAAGGGAATAGTGGTGTAATTAACCCATCATAAAATTAGCTACAACTTTTTAAAATAAGGTTAAAATATTAAAAAAAAAAAAAAAACCTCAAAGTATCCACCAAATTTCACTTTGCACCCTAATTTAAAATTTGTGCGTAAAAACATTCCACGTTCCAATTTGTTCCACTTTGCCCCTTACCCCCAACGGCCGTTACAATGTTGACGTTAAGTAGCCACGTGTGAGTCACACGAGGGTTAATTTGGTCATTTCTAATATTAAAATTGTTAATGTAGGTCACATTCGGGGGTAATTTGGTCATTTCCTCGTTATGCTTGAGAGTTCAATCTCCAGCTCCAGCCTATCTCCCTTCTACAAACCCGCCACCCACCCCACCTTCTTCTCTCTCATCTCTCTCATGGCCCTCTCTCTATCTCATCTCTCTCATGGCACATACCGAAGGAGTTCCGAAAGACTACTTGGGGCAAGAAGAAAGACCATAATGAAAACGCAACCAAAACGGGAGCGTGAAAATGAGAGATCTTAGATTTGCATCGAGAAAAGCGTGCCTTGTCGTCCAGGAGTGAATCGATCAATCGATCGTTGTGGGAAGAATTCACCAATCGTCGTTGCGTACAATCCTAGATCTGCCTTTTGATTTCGATTAACAATCCCAAATTTGATTTTTGAGATTTTGGGAGTATGGGATTTTCCAGCTACATTCTCGCTGGCAATGGAGAAAAGGATCAGATTAAAGTCGTACGTTTCTATGGTGCTCTCGTTGATTTATTTAGAAAGTCAGGATTTGATTTTGGTGCAAGTTTTTGTTGGGTTTTTGTTGTTCAATCTAGGTTTGAGTTTTTTTTGTTGGGTAATTGATGATTTTTTGAATTGAAGTGCATGCGTAATGCTTCTGACTATGTCGATGAAATGAGTTGGAAGCAGGAAGATAGCCCACCCCTAGGGCTTGTTTTGCTCTCGGAAAGAAGGCTTGCAATCAGTAGTGAAGGTGGAACCTTCGCTGGCTTCAGTCCTCGATTTCAGTCCTTGGGGAAGGTCTCATTTTTCCATCAACCGAGGGAAGATTAAGGCGAAAAAAAAGAAGATATTAAGAATGTTTCTAAGTTTGAGTTTTTGTTGGGTTTGGGTTATGGAATTCCAGGGAAAAAGACAATGACAAAAAGACCCAATTGCCCCCCTCGTGCAAGGCATGTGATGACTTCTATTAATATTTTTAACGTCGATCACGGCCAGGGTGTTATGTGGGACAAATTGGAATGTGGAGTGTTTTTATGCACAAATTTTAAATTAAGGTGCAAATTAGTGGGATTTGGTGGATATTTTGAGAGATTTTTTATATTTTGACCTTAAAATAACCACTCATTCCTCATACTATTCAAAAGATAACTACCAAAGAACAACCAAATAATTGAAAAAAACTAAAATTCATAAAAACACATTATAAATAAAAAATAACTAAGGAAAATAAAAATAACAATAGATATGAATATACATGCATATGCTATACTCTCTTTGTTTCCCCAAAGAGTCAATGTTTGAAAAATTTACTAATTAAGGGATATATAAGTGTCACTAGAATAGGTCATAATTAGAAAAATGCTTGAACAAAGTTAAGATGTTTATACTTTATAGGATTAATATATAATTTGGTCCCTGAACTTTTCATTTTCTGGTGATTTGGTCCTTGATTGATAAAATTTCTTACTGTGATCCTTGATCTCAACATTTGAAGTCTAATTAGTCCCTCATACCGTTATCTTAAACGGAATCGTTAAAAAATCTTAAAATGATAAAATTGCCCTTCGCTGAGTCTAATGAAGATCCACGTGGCAAATTTTTTGCTGATAGAGAAAACAAAATAAAAAACTCATCACTCATTCTCTCTCTCACTTATTTTAAAATTACTCACTCACTCTCTCTCTCTCTCACACACACACACACACATACGCACAAAAAAACTTTCTCTCTCTTTTCTCTCTCTCCCTCTCTCCATCTTAAGCAAATCAGAAATGGAAACAGTCAAACAGACTAGCTCCATCTCGATAAGTCAATCAAAAATGGACAAGTTCCGGTTCAACCCAGCTCCATCTCGACCACATCGTAATGCTTTGATAGAAATGGGTCTACTACAATTTAGCCTTCATGACTCCACTCAATTGACCCAATTAAGGCCACCACTGAGACAAGTAACTTACATCTCCGGCCAGCGTCCTCAACTTTCTCTTTCCACATCATAAAACCTCTCAATCAAAGCAATCACAGTCGACTTTTTGCATCCACTCTTGCCCACAAGCCCAATGCTCGTGCCTGCTTTCACTTCCAAGCAAAATTCGCGCAATATTAAGCTATCAGGCCTGCTTGGATATGCAAAATTGACTCGTTTTATTTCTATCCCACCATTTATTCTGTCAAACTTCAATCCACTAGCTTCATGACAATTAACACTGTTGAAGTTGTAATGTTGAACTCAACAGGTCAAAAACCCACCAATAGTCAACAAAAATTTGTATGAATACCAAAGAGGTATGAAAAATAAAGGTGCAGAATATAGCTTGAGAAAAATTACCCCCAACATCGCAAACCCTAGCCTAAATTTGACTGTCGCGGAGGAGAGAGATGGCCGAAATTATTGTTGTTGCTTGCTTCTGCATTGATGCGCGAAGGGGGGGGGGAAGAGGTGGCTTGTTGTTGTTGGCGTCATGCGAGAGAGAGAGGACGCCAGAGTTAGGAGGAGATGGCGTGGTGACAAGCTGGTGAGTTGCTGCTACTGAGTGGAATTTGAGGGGGGCAAGAACAAGGGTTGATGAGTGATGGGTTTTTTATTTTGTTTGCTCTATCAGCAAAAAAATTGTTACGTGTATATGAATATGCATGCATAAGCTATACTCTCTTTGTTTCCCCAAAGAGTCAATGTTTGAAAATTTACTAATTAAGGGATATATAAGTGTCACTAGAATAGGTCATAATTAGAAAAACGCTTGAACAAAGTTAAGATGTTTATACTTTATAGGATTAATATATAATTTGGTCCCTAAACTTTTCATTTTCTGGTGATTTGGTCCTCGACTGATAAAATTTCCTACTGTGGTCCTTGATCTCAACATTTGAAGCCTAATTAGTCCCTCGTATCGTTATCTAACAGAATCATTAAAAAAAAATCTTAAAATGATAAAATTGCCCTTCGCTGAGTCTGATGAAGATCCACGTGGCAAATTTTTTGCTGATAGAGAAAACAAAATAAAAAACTCATCACTCATTCTCTTTCTCACTTATTTTAAAATTACTCACTCACTCACTCTCTCTCTCTCTCTCTCACACACACACACATATACACACGCACAAAAAACATTGAGACAAGCACCTACTTTCTCTCTCTCCCTCTCTCCATCTTAAGCAAATCAGAAATGGAAACAGTCAAACAGACTAGCTCCATCTTAATAAGTCAATCAGAAATGGACAAGTTTCGGTTCAACCCAGCTCCATCTCGACCATATCGTAATGCTTTGATAGAAGTGGGTCTACTACAATTTAGCCTTCATGACTCCACTCAATTGACCCAATTAAGGCCACCACTGAGACAAGTAACTTCCATCTCCGGCCAGCGTCCTCAACTTTCTCTTTCCACATCATAAAACCTCTCAATCAAAGCAATCACAGTCGAATTTCTGCATCCACTCTTGCCCACAAGCCCAATGCTCGTGCCTGCTTTCACTTCCAAGCAAAATTCGCGCAATATTAAGCTATCAGGCCTGCTTGGATATGCAAAATTGACTCGTTTTATTTCTATCCCACCATTTATTCTGTCTAACTTCACTCCACTAGCTTCATGACAATTAACACTGTTAAAGTTGTAATGTTGAACTCAACAGGTCAAAAACCCACCAATAATCAACAAAAATTTGTATGAATACCAAAGAGGTACGAAAAATAAAGGTGCAGAATATAGCTTGAGAAAAATTACCCCCAACATTGCAAACCCTAGCCTGAATTTGACTGTCGCAGAGGAGAGAGATGGCCAAAATTATTGTTGTTGCTTGCTTCTGCATTGATGTGCGAAGGGGGGAAGAGGTGGCTTGTTGTTGTTGGCGTCATGCGAGAGAGAGAAGACGCCAGAGTTAGGAGGAGATGGGGTGGTGGCAAGCTGGTGAGTTGATGCTACTGAGTGGAATTTGAGGGGGGCAAGAACAAGGGTTGATGAGTGATGGGTTTTTTATTTTGTTTGCTCTATCAGCAAAAAAATTGTCACGTGTATCTTCATCAGACTCAGTGAAGGGAAATTTTATCATTTTAAGATTTTTTTAACGATTCTGTTTAAGATAACGGTATGAGGGACTAATTAGGCTTCAAATGTTGAGATCAAGGACCACAGTAAGAAATTTTATCAATCGAGGACCAAATCACCAGGAAATGAAAAGTTCAGGGACCAAATTATATATTAATCCTACTTTATATCACATATGGAGGGTAAAGTTAAAAAGTTTTTGGAGATTGTTGGCATAATTTTTTAAAGTGGTCTCGTTAAGGAAAACAAACCAAAAATAGAATAGTAGACTCTTTGCCTAGAACGGAGAGAGTATTTACTAATAATAGATAACTTGCTTAGCTCAAAGTCAATTCTAAATAGAGATTGAAGACACGTAGCTTTTAGACTTTAGGTAGCTTAACTCTGATCTTCAACTATTGACAGCAATTAGAGAATTATGCATTAGACAACCACCAAATAAAACTCAAACCATAAAGGGTGTGTTTGGTTTTGTGACTTTTAAAACTAATAATAAATGAAGATAAAGAAAAGCCAGATAACGAGAAAATTGGTTGGATCAAGGAGATAAAATCCAAAATTACAAAAGCAAACTCACAAAACTGCGACAGAGAACACAAATACAAAGTTAAGGGCGTGTCTGGTCGCGAGTTACAACCAATATGCAGCGAACAATATGCAACCCTTAAACGCCACATTCCCTTGAAATGTTGTATCAATGCAATGTTTTTAAACACTGCGTTTTTTAAAATGCAATAGCATTTGTAACACTCAAAACTCCAAAGCTTTTTCCAAAATACGGTGCACAAAACGTCATATGTGTTTCCTAAGCGAAACTACCCCTATTATTGCTATCCTTCCTTATTTATTTTCTCTTTCTTATATACTATATATATATATATATATATATATATATATATATATAGATAGAGAGAGAGACACTACTAGAAACTGGTTAATTACCAACGGAGCATTTCCCTACGGAATGATCCGTTGGTAATCGCCAACGGAAAAAATAAATTACCAACGGAATTCCGTAGGTAAATTGTGATTTTTCAAATTGCCAACGGAATTAATTCCGTTGGCAAATTCCGTTGCTAATTTCGGAATATACTAAGAATATTCTTTATTTTCCGTTGGTAAATTGGAGGGAAATTTGCGCCAAAAATACCAACGGAAATTCCGTTGGTAATTTCATAAATCCGTTGGTAATTACCAACGGAAATTCTGTTGGTAAATTTTTTACTTTACCAACGGAATATCCGTTGGTAATTACCCCTTTATAAAGTAAACCCTAGACCCCCCCCCCCAACTCAGTCTCTATTTTGGGAAAATTTTGTGGATCCGATTCTTTGGTGACACTAAACTTTCCTCCAAATTTACATAGAAATCTATATTCCTAGGCAATTGTGAAAAACATTAAAAAAAAGTTTGGTGGTAAGATTTCCGCCAAAAATGCCAAGGAACTTTCAATGGAATAAATAGCGAGGAATTGTTTCCTTGGTAAAATCCTTGATATTATATATATATACACACACACACACATAAATACAAAATAATTGTTTCTCAATAGAAATAATTTTTAATTTTTTTGATATAAAAATGTTTATTATTAAATATCTCTAATCACTAATATATGTAAATATATATATATATATATATATCTTAATTACTTAGTTAATCACTAATATCAGTAGCTTAAATATTGCAAGGAATTTACCAAGGAAAGATATTTCTTAGGGAAATTTCCTTTCTAAATTACTTGGCAAACTGTGTTGACCTCTAAATATCTTTGGCAGAAGTATCCCTTCAAATATAGCTAGGAAAATGCCAGGGAAATAATTCCTCTAAAATTATCTAGGAATAGTTTTCATTGGGAAATTTGGTGGATCCGATTCTTTTTTGGCGCTAAACTTCCCTCCAAATTTATCTAGGAATATATTCCTAGGCAATTATTGTAGATGAGTTACGGTTGTGGAGTGGTGGTAGGATCATTGTCGTCGTAGTCATTCAGCAGTGGGGTGTCAGTTATAACTGTGGTTCGCATGAGATGGTGGTGATGTGTTGGTGTAGTGATGGTGGCAATGTTTTAGTGGTGGTTGTGAGCGCAGTAATGTTGGTTGTGGCGGTGGTGGTGCCGATAGAATTGGTGGCAATATTAAAATAATAAATAGAAATAATAATATAAAATATGTGAACATATTCTTGTCCAAAATAATAATCATACCTAAAACTATGCCAATTAGTAATTTTTTTGAAAGTGGGTAACATTAAATAATGATATACGGAGTACTTTTTTTCAAAAATAATAAATAAATAGGAAACATGTTGAACAACTTCTTAGATTTAAAATTAAATAATTATACATTTAAGTCAATCAAAATTATCATATCTAATTGATAAATTTTAGAAGTTTCCCAAAATTGAAACTCCCTCCACCAGCCCCACCCCAAAATCCCCAAAATTCAAAGTACCGAAATCCCCAAATCGATCGCACCCAAAATCCCCAAACCAACACCACGACGACCTCATTGTTGTTGCCTCCAGCCGCTTCATCTTCTCCTTCTCCATCGCTTCTCTCCGCCCTCCCATCCCTTGTAAATCCATTACGGTCACACATTCACATACACAAGCATTCTCTCGCACATCGCCTCCTTCTCCATTCACTTCTCTCTTTCTCTAAGTTTATCTCTTTATGTTTTTATTGCGGCTATATTACGGACCGGTATTGGTTTATGAATCTTGTTTCAGTTGTTACTTTCTTCTAAGTTTTGTTTTAACAATAATTTCTTCTTCTTTTTTTACACGAACCACCACACACCACCGGGCCTGCCTCGGGCCCACCGTTCCCTCTTCGATTGAGGTGTGTTTTTAATTTTTTATGCATATGTCTGATTTTAATATGGTTTGTTGGTTTTCTTAGAATTTTTATGTTTAGAATTTCTGTTAATGTGTTTAAAATTTGTACTTATATAAACTGAAATTATGCATACTGTGTGTATTTGTGTGTGTGTGTAGTGTGTGCTGCTTAGGTCAAACAGAGGAACTTGGTTGGCAGATTTCTTCATTTTGGGTTAGCCCTTTAAATATAAATTAAATTGCCTACCAATTGTTTGAGAAAATGCTACCAAGTAATAGGATTAATAATTAATTTCCATTGATTATTAACAGTCTAGTCCTCTCAAATTTTATGAAATTGAGTTCCCAACTAGTGTATTGTCGTATTTGAAACTCCGGGCATGGGTTTGTTTATGTAAATAACTCAGCTCAAGGAAATATATCTAGGGTCATTTACTTGATGAGTTGAGCCTGAATGGAGTGAACCTTTATTGGCCCTCAAAACACTTTACTTGATGAATTCATTGGTATTGTTATTTTTCTTTTTTGGATGTTTAGAGTAGAATGATATAATGGATTAGATCCCTTCTTTTTACTTGTTTTCAATCAAAGGTTTCTATTAGTGTCATTGTGACTATAATGTCACCTAAATGTCCCTTCTTTAACTATGACGTTGCTTGAGGCTATAACAGTAGTCCATTAGGTTTTGATTTTTGTAATAAAAATGTACTATTTGTGTTATATAATGTGTGTTAGATTCTAATGTTTTATAATTTGTCTTGAATTCTTATGCTTTATAATTCATGCTAGATTCTTATGTTTTAGTAGTACTAAGCATATGTACCAATTCCTTTGAGGCAATGTTTAAAATGTATCCATCTAGAAGTTGAGTATCACATCTTTTCTGAAAGTTTAACTCGCCACATGAGAGAGAGAGATGTCTTGGAGAGAGAGAGAGAGAGAGAGAGAGAGAGAGAGAGAGAGAGAGAGAGAGAGAGAGAGAGAGATGTAGAGAGAGAGAGAGAGAGAGAGAGAGAGAGAGAGAGAGAGAGAGAGAGATGTCTTGGTTGAGAGAGAGAGATGTGAGGTGCGAGACTTGGGTGGAAGAGAGGAGTTGGTGGAGCGACTTGTTCGGTGAAATCGGATTATTTTTACCAATAGTTGAGTGACTTTTTTTCTTGCGCTTTTCCATCAATTAATGATCGCTTATTCAAGGTTCTTGGGTTTGGTGAGGTGAAACAAGTATTTACCGAACAATACTTATCTCAAAAAATAGGGATGAAATATTGCCGTAGTGTATTAGAGACTCCCTTTTATTATATGCTAAAATTGGTAGTACTTCGCTTCTTCGTGTTCGTCCTAGGGAAAGCGGCCACCCAACTCTACGTACGTAGGAGCATGTGATATTTAATTACCTCGGGAAAGGTCGATGTAATATACCATTGAAAAAGAGAAAACTTAAGTTCTTCCTCTTGTGATCCTTTGTTTGTGTACTAAAATTGGCGGTGAAGGATTCCTTCGATGTATGCGCGGTGGAGAAAGCTGGAGAGAGACTTGTATAATGAATGTAAAGAGTAAGGCTTCATTGTTTTTATAATCTGTTTGTGATATTTGGCTCTCGAATGAGCAGTTTCTACCAAGTTCAAAACTCTTCTTGATTAAAGTCTGCATTCTTGTTTAAAGTAATTTTCATGTTATTAGACGTGATGGCTCACTAACATTGTTGGATGCACTTGCGACAGTATGATATAACACAAATTCCAGTGTTTACGACTCATGCAAGTAAGTTCAATCGTTATTCTTTGTTTTATGTTGAAATGCATGATTTGTAAAAAGTTCTGTGTTTGTATTCAACTATCAAGAGTTTCTTGGCTTTCATGGTAGTCCGCCTCTTTCCAAATCTTACAAGTTTATTGCACTCTTCATGAATTGCTTATGCTTAATCTTGGAATTGGGTATAATCTCGGTAGTCAAAGGGAATGACCAAGAGGTGGTTGTGGTCTTTGTTTGGTTATGGTTTGGGTCACAGGTCAAGTATTTACTAAATGTACTATTCCCTTCTATTATTGGTGGCTCAAAGGTATACTTAATGTTATAGCTTCCCGTTTACTTCCCATCAAGTACTCTGTGTATTCCTCTGTCTGTCCTTTTATATCCTTAAAGAGTGCCCACAAAGGGCGTATCATTGTATAGCTTAACAGGCCAATAGAAAGTCCCGACCGAACATTTAACATGCGAAATGTACTTTTGAACCTTGAGAGATGATAAAAGATAGCGGGAACAATGAACAGTTTTTAGTAGGTTTTCATGGCTCTATGGTGTTATGTTTCTTAAGTGCATTCATTACTTACTGTAGACTACCAAGTGCTCTAAATTTGGTCTCTCCTCTTTAAACTACTGTGTTCTATGAACATTTAAACTAGTATGATCAGAAAAATTACAAATGCTGTTAGTTTTACTCTTATATTCCTCTCCGGGTGTATCGCATGGTACAGTGCCAATAATTCTCCAACTTTTATACGTAGTTGTCTTATTCCTTAGAAGTACCTTAGTTGTAGGCTTGTAGCGATGATGAACTTATCGAACTCAATGCCAATCAACTCGATCACTCTTTGCTCGAACTACATGCGGTCGACTAGATGAATCCTATTTCACCATTCGTTTTATTACCCAAAGCAAGTTCTTTTGTTAAAACAACACTGGATCACGTTCTTCTTAATTTTCGATCTTAGTGTTAGTTTTGGTTTCCCTCTACCTCTATCGTTACCACTGATCTTGAAATTATTTTTTCACTAATGTGTGCACTTATTGGTCTATGTTTTATGTGACCAAACCATCTCAAGCTATTTTTATTTTTTAGTTTTACTCTCTTGTTGTTCAATTTATCTATAGAAATATAAAAGTAATACTAAATAAGAGACCTTGATGAATAGTGATGGATGTACACATTTACGACCCTTGTTTCGTCTCCTTAGATTGCTCGTCGATTGATGGGTAAAATTTTGATTGATCGAGGAATACTCGTGAAGAAGCAATAAATGTCGCAGAATCGAAGAGTAGTCAAGATCACCCTCCAACATCTATTAAGAGTGTTGAAGAAGATATTGATTATCACCAAAGCTTCACATTAGGAATGAAGACTCAAGAAGAACTAGTTTCACAAGTGAAAAGTCAATGGATCGGGATGATGATGATGACAAAGAGATCAAGTACCGATTGGATCCAAAGTGAATGTATGACCTTTAGTGAGGTCTTTGTTCAGAGATTCCCCTATTGAAGGGGGGATAATTGAAATTATATTTGACATTTATGTACTAAGGGGTAATTAAAATTGTGACTTTTTATGTTAAAAAATGACTTATGTAAAACTTTTAGTTTATTTAATTTTTTTGTATTTGTGTGCAATTTAATTTTTGTTACTTATATATAATAAATATGTGGTAAATTAGGTATCCAGAATAATAAAATATACTAAATGCAAAATATATATTTTTTATTTTTTTAAAATTGCCGACGGAAATTCCGTTGGCAAAATGTACATAAATGTTTCGTTTGTGATTAACAACGGAAATAGAAAATTGCAACGGAATGTTCTGTTGGTAACTACCAACGGAATTTTAACTTACCAACGGATATTTCTGTTGATAATTACAAACGGAATTGTCATTCACCAACGGATATTTTTTGTATGTAATCACTAACGGACGTTTGATTTACCAACGGAAATTTCAGTTGGTAATTACCAACGGAATTTTAAGTTCCCAACGGATATTTCCGATGGTAAATCCCAACGGAACATTGATTCACCAACGAAAATTTTAGTTGGTAATCACCAACGGAATTGAAAGTTAGCAACGGAATTTACTAACGGTATAAGCCGTTGGTAATTACCAACGGAAACGTTTTCCGTTGGTAATTACCAACGGAAACGTTTTCCGTTGGTAATTACCTACCACCTTTTGCCAACGGATTTGCAACGGAAAATTCCGTTGGTAATTATGCATTACCAACGGAATTCCTAATTTTCCAACGGAAAATTCCGTTGGTAATTGTCGTATTTCTAGTAGAGAGAGAGAGAGAGAGAGAGAGAGAGAGAGAGAGAGAGAGAGAGAGAGAGAGAGAGAGATACAAACAAGCTTCTTACAAGGATTTTCTAAAAAGGACTCCAAGAAGGGAATTTAATAGAATTGTGAAAGTTTATGAGTATTTATAGATGAAAATGAGCATTAGATCAAGGGAAAGACCCATGTGGGAACTGGGAAGTCACTAAAATTTTGAAATGTAATAAAAGTGGGAAAATGAAAATTTCATTTGCCTCCAAAATTTAGATATTTCTAAAAGTTAGGCATGTTGAAATGTGGACCAAAAGATAAAATAAAATAGTCCATTAAAAGCCGTAATAAAAAAGAGCACATTATTAAAAATAGGGAAAATTAGCCAAATGACCAACGTACTATTGTTTGATAACCGATTTGATCAACGAACTTTCATTATATACCAAATCTAACTAATGTACTTACTAATTGAGTCCAATGTGGTCCCTCTCATTAACTTTCCATCCAATTTTCTAACGGGGCTGCTAACATGGTAATTAGCTCCGTTAACCACGTTAGCAACCCCGTTAGAAAATTTGATGGAAAGTTAACGAGAGGAACCATATTGGACTCAATTAGTGAGTATATTGGTTAGATTTGGTATATTGGAAGTTCGTTGGTTAAATCGGCTACCAAATGATAGTACGTTGGTCATTTAGCTAATTTTCCTTGGAAAATACTTGTATACAACAATTATTCCTCCAAATATATTATATAAAAAAATTACAAGAGTACTTGATAAAAAATAATTATATAAAAGGGTAAGATTGTCATTTCAACAAATACTCAAATTACAAAATCAACTTGTTAAAATGTTACACCAAACACATTTTTAAAAAAAATAAAAAGTTGCGTTTAAAATACCTTACCTGTTTGCAGTACCGCAAACAAAAGTCTAGGTCATGCGCATTGGCATTGACATCACGCATTGAGTTCCTATTTTTGTGAGATTTCAGGGCGGTGAATTTTCGAAAATCAAAACTTTTTTGCTCCAAAGGAGTCCCTATTTTTAGAGCTCGAGCTATGAGCTCTAACATGCGAATACCTTTGACCAATGATTTGGGAAATTATTTGGGGCTGCCCCTTATTCATAAGAAAGTGTCTAACAACCATTTTAAATTTATCATTGATAAAGAGCATAAAAAATTATCCAACTGGAAAGCTAAAACTCTTTCTATAGCTAGGAGACATACGCTCATTAAGGCTGTGGCTTCTACCATCCTAGGCTATGTTATGCAAATGGTTAAGCTTCCTGTTGGAGTCTTCGATAGATTGGATAAACTTAATAGAGACTTTCTTTGGGGTAGTTCTGAAACCTCCAGAAAAATTCATCTTGTCAAATGGTACACGGTGTGCATGGATAGATATGATGGTGGCCTTAGCATCCAGAAAGCTTATCATAACAACATGGCCCCCATCACAAAACTTGGGTGGCAGATTGCTAGTAATGAGGATCAGCTGTGGGCTAAAGTGTTGAAAGCCAAATATGTGAAAAATTCTAGGCCTAAGAACTGGAAGAAATGTCAAAACTCTTACATTTGGAAGGAAATTTGGAAAACCAAAGATTGGGTCTCCAAAGGTATGAAGTGGAACGTTGGAGATGGGTTTAATGTCAATATTTGGGAAGATTGGTGGTGTGGGAATGGAGTTCTTACTCCAAATAGCACACAAAATTCTTTTAATATAGTCTCTGATATCATCGTGGATAAGAAGCTTGACACTTCCTTGATTTCTACCTTGGTGACTAATGATAACATTCAGAATATGCTTAATGTCCACATTCCTAGGCATGGTTGCTTTCAAGATACTCCTTGTTGGGGTTTAACTAGTAATGGTAAATTTATCATTAAAAGTGCCTACGGTATGATTGTTGAGCAAAATTGCACGCACCATGATCATGTTTGGGAATTTAAAAGTTCCCTTTAAATTGATCCACTTTCTTTGGCTTATTTTGCATGGAAAAATTATGTCGAACAAGCTTCGTTATCATAGACACTTGGGGGAATCCCCAACTTGTGATAGGTGTAATTATAGTGAGGAAGATGTTGATCACATTATTTGAAAATGCCCCAAAGCATATGTGTGGAAACTCATTTTGTCAGGTGGAGTTATTTCTACTCATTGGAATTTGCCCATAAAAGATTGGTTGCATACTAATCTGTATAAAAATGATGATGATATTTTTGATAACATTCCTTGGAAATTCACCTTCTTGGCATTCTTGTGGAATATCTGGAAAGATAGAAACAAAGAGGTGATCGATGGTATTATTGAAAACCCTACAAAGATATCTTGGAGAACCACCAATTATGCCTGCAGGGAAGTTGCTCATTCTTTTTTTCAAAATGTCAATCCCAAGGTTTTTAAAAGTCCTAGAATGATTTCTTGGTATCCCTCTCCCACAGGAAAAATCAAACTCAACACGGATGGGAGCGTTCAAATCACAAATAGCAAGTACAGCTTTGGAGGAGTCTTTAGGACGAAATGGGGCAGTTGATTCTCTGGCTACTATGGCTGCCTTGCGCCATGTTCAAGCTTGGAAGCGGAGCTTCATGCTATTTTTGTGGGTCTCGAAGTTGCTCGAGTTAACGAATGGAGAGAAATGGTTGTGGAAACTGACTTGCAAGCTGCTAAAGATCTTTCCAAATGTCTTAGAGATGGAAATCACTCTTTGATGGCTCTGCTGGAAGATGTGAAGGCCCTTTTGGATTCAACTGGTTGCACTCTCCAACATACTGTGAGAGAAGGAAACGCTTGTGCAGATTATTTGGCAAACTTGGGTGCTGATTAAGACTCACATGTGGTTCATGTGACTTGAGCCAAACGAAGACCTTAGAATTCTATTAGGAATGGATAGTTTTTTCTTTCATTTGCTTGTTTTTCTTTGTTCCAAATGTATTAAAAAAAAAAAAAATGGCGCATTTAGTCGGCCTCAATTATAGCAAAGCCAGTCAAAATGAATTTACGGCTAGCCAGCATAGGAAGCAGTTACCGGAAGTACTCCTATGAAGTGCAGTTGAAGTTCAAGAAGTGTCCTTACTGCCCACTATAGCTATCTGAGTAAGAACTACTCCCTTTTACATGCTTTTCTTAGAAATAATAAGAAGTATACTTATGCTTAGGTCTTCTTTTCCGTTCTTTGATTGATATCTGGTAAATTTATTAATTCGTAAAGTTATTGAATGAAGTGTATATTGATGAACTACTGAAACATAACAAGAATACATAACGAACTTCAAGGACTGAGATAATTATTTAACAACCAATTTTATTCATAGCAAATCATAAGACATTGTAGATCCAATTGATATAAACGACTAATTATTAGATCAAACACCAAAAACCAAGACATTTCTAAAGCAAATACAAGGAAAAAGTAGTCATTGCAGCATCTCATCTGATCCCCAGCACTTATTTCTTCTCAGCTTCCTCATCTTCGTTCTCGCTCCAACAGCAATTGGAAAGAATTGACCTGGGAGACCCACAGCAGCTGGCCTCCTTTGTGAAGCTGTGATAGACAAGAGACCCCCCACCACTACCAAACACTTCATAGCTCCGTTCTTCACAGCCATACCCCTTAACCTCCATACTGAAACTGGAATCAAGTCCATTGACGTCATCAGAAGCATGCAAAGACACAGAAAACTCAGTAGGCTCAAAGCAAGCCAAAACCCTATCAAACAGGTCTCCCAGATCCATGCCTGCTTTGAAGTCATACCCCACTGCTTCAAAGCTTGCATATCTGAACCCATCTTCTGGGGTTACATGAATAGTGGATATAGCATCGTGTTCGATGGCATTCATAGAGTAACCACATGGGTCAAAATCAAAATCACATATCTTGGAATCCGGTAGAATTTTCCTAATACCAGAAACATCAGTCATCACAGCTGCAGAGCTTGACTGAGTCTTGAAAAACACAGATGACCTCTTTCTGTCCAATCCAGTCATGCACATCTCGAGAGTGTAAACAGGGCCATCGTGGCTGGCAATTGACTCAACAGAAGCTGAATAGACGTGCCATTTCTGTGTCCTGTCAATACCACCCATAACATATGCCTTGCTGCCAAAACCAAGCTCACCAAAGTAGCTATCAAGAACAGCAACTTCTTCGGAGAAGCTACGATGGGGATACAGTTGAGCTCCAGGAAATATGAAGCTCCCACGAGTATACCTTACAGATTTCACATGTAGGGAAACAGTATCTGCTAATTTCAGTATGGGTGGGATTGAGAGAAGCAGCTTAGTAGTGCCACAAGTTTTGATGATGATCTTGTGAGGGTACACAAAGAGGCTGGATTCAGAAAGGACATAAGAATCCACTAGATCATTTGACAGAGAAGAAACAATGGTACATTCAGCTGGTTTCAGAATTTCATCCAATTGATCCTTGGATAAAGAACGGAGGCCTTTGCCTCCAGGGTCAGCAAAGAGGCCAGGGCCAAAGAAAGAAATCTCGAGCCTCTTTTCATAGCCTTCAAATCCGATTGCAGAAACTGGCAGTGCCATCTTGTCGGTTGTTGCAGAAGAGAGCAAACAAGCACGAGAGAAGGAGAAACGACGTAAAAACTGGAGCAAATTATTGAACTCGAACAACTTCTAATGCTACCTACCAGAGGTGGTTATTGCAAAACTCGGAAAATCTCAGGATGGCTTCCGTGCGCACTGCAGATTATGAACAGAAGGCAAACAAATGGTTAGAAAAAGTGGTATTAAAGAGTTGAGGAAGTGCACATTATGATCAAGTAACACGGTTAAAATAGAATACTGGGATTAAACTCACGTTGGAGTATGCAGCAGATCTAAATTTCTTGATTCCACCGTGGGGTCGAAGATCTTCAATGCCGTAACCAAGGGGAGCTTCGTAGAATAATGATTTACTACTACTAGACTTCTTTCCACCTTTAGCCTCCATTAGAACATTCAATCTCTTCTGCAGATATCAATGAAACATAAATCAGAACCAATTTCAACAGTCACCGATCTAACATAATTCAAGAGTAGAGAAACAATAGCCAGTGTATCGACGTTTTTAAACACAAGCTAACAACCTCAGGCAGAATTTAAATATGCTACAGCAGTTAATAATTTAAAAAAGCAATCACACAAACACTAAGGCAAGCAACTTGTGATATCCCACATCTACATCGGGTAGATGTGGGACTTGTGTGTACCTTATAAGTGGCCACCGCACCAACCTATCCATAGACTTTTGGGTGGTGCTTAGTGGGCCAAAGCATGGCGGACCGGGCTTCGAGCTCGAGTCGTTACAAATGGTATCAAAGCGGGTCCCGGCCAAAAATGTGTTGGAACACATCGCCCGAGGTGCCGATCCTTTGAACCTCCTTTGGGTCTTGACGAGGACATCAAGGATTAAGTGGGGGAGATTGTGATATCCCACATCCAAGGATTCAAGTGGGGAAGATTGTGATATCTCACATCGGGTAAATGTGAGACTTGTGTGTGCCTTATAAGTGACTACCCACGACCACTGGGTACCTACCTATCCATAGACTTTTGGGTAACTGAGCTTCAGGCTCAGGTCGTTACACAACTGAAGGGACAAACATGAAATGTGAAGAAACATTTTTTGTAATTCCACCCAAAAAAGTTACTCCCTCCGTCCCTAAATTATTGTCTTTCTTTCCTTTTTCGTCCGTCCCAAAATAATTGTCTTGTTTGAAACTTTCCTTTTTAGAACATCACTTTTACTATTTTACCCTTACTTTTTCTTCCTACTTTAATTATGAGCCACATACACATGGGCATTAAGGGAAACAACACACTTTTTCAATACTATTCCAATATTAATAATCAAGTCAATTGAGTTTTCTTAATCCGTGTGCCGGGTCAACCCAGACAATAATTTAGGGACGGAGGGAGTATTAATCTTCCCAAAAAATGTCTCAAACATAGCTAGTAAAAAACTATTAATGTAAATCTTCCAAACTTCATTAACTGCAAAAAGCGTAATGACAATTACCCAGCACAAATATGATTTGACTTCTAACAGAAAGGGGAAGGGAACAAAACACAACAAACATTTAGAAGATATTAAAGACTCAACAATGCAATAATAATAATAATAATAATAATAATAATAATAATAATAATAATAATAATAATAATAATAATAATAATAATAATAATAATAATAAAAAGAACGATTAGCATAAAGATGATTGACAATATGGATGAAATTTCCATTAATTAAACCAAACCTCTAAAGGAACAACAAATCACCGTAATGATTCTGACTCAACCAGAACGAAAATGTTAATCAGACAGACATGCTACAGAGACAAAAAGATACATCTTTTCTGAAGAAAAAAAGTATATATATTAAATATTTCAGATGCTTCGAATAAAAATGATATCAAAATTAGGACAATGCTAGAAGGGCACAAATTATCAGAAGAAGATCAGAAACTTTGTGGTAAGGTCCATTATGTTTGGGGCAAAAAACTAAAGGGGCGAATCTCTTTTATACTCTAACAATACATTTTATGCTTAGAATTCGGAAAATCAATTTTATTTTTTTCCAATCAAGAGCATTTGTAGAAAACACTTTTAATCGTTAAAAGAGTTGAATTTCAACAAACGGGTGAAGCATATGTAACATTGGATGAATTAAGAAAAACCCCCCAAATCGATCACATACTAAGAAAAATCATATAATAAGCTAGCATCAAAACCACAAGAGCTTATTGATTATATTTTGTAAAACACCGCAAGGAAACCGCTACAACAATCACTTTATCAAAACTTTAAAGTGATCAATCCCTACAAGAACGAAAAAAGAAATCTCCAAATTAAGCACACCCTAGGATTAACCCGAAATAAAAACGTAAATTTTTTTTAAAAGAAATGCAGGGGGGAACTGATAATTACCGAGAATGCAATTCTCAATTGAAGATCGATGAGAGAACGGATTGAATGAAAACCCTAATTCCGTACTCTTTCGACCAATAAAATTGATTGACGAGGGGGTGATTTTATAGAGGAGAGCTAAGGAGGGGAGTCAACCAGGAGAGTCTCTGTGGCCGTGATTGTTGTGACCAATTTGTGTCGAACGAGCGGTTTATATATAGGCTGAAGCGTCCGCGTCCCAATAGGCAAGTGTTTTGACACGTCTGTGTATTAAAAGTATAATTACGGTTGTATCCTCTTGGCGTTGGCCTACTTTTAAGTTGAATTTATTTTCTTTTGTGATTTAATTGTTCATATATAATTTTTTTTCGGCTCATTATTTGTGAGTTCTTGATTTCCCCAATTTTTTCTTTATTTTTTACTTTCTTTTTTTAATAAATAATTACTACCTCCGTTCCAATTAAATAGTTAATTTTTAATTTTTTTGGTTAATTTGATCAATTATTTACATAAATTTATTATTTTTACAAAATTATAAAATTTAGAATTCATTGTCTTCTTAATATAGTTATTAGTGAATAAAATTTTATTTTCAAAAATATTATTGAAATATATTAATATTTAATTAATTTAGTCATCCTAAATCTGAACCACTAAATTTACATCTAATAGATTTGAAGTAGGTCTCAAATTCCGTTTATGTGGGGAAATTTGCGTGGTGTGAGGCCAAAGTAAACGTTTGAGTGGATGGAATGGAATAGGAATCATATTCCTATTCTGTTTTAGGATAGGATCACAAAGATCGCACTTTTCTGACCTCTTGGCATTTGCCTTTTATTAGTGACCTTCATTTCTCTTTTAACACGGAACCTCATACATTGTCCGAGTTTAAGTTTGAATAATTATTTATTACTCTCTTTATATTAAAAAATAGTTTTACATTCATTTTGGTATAATTAAATAAATTTTTTTTAAAATTATACTATATCTCTTACACAATTCAATAAAATACAAACAAATAAAGCTGCAATTATAAAAAGTTCACTTATCAAATAAGACCTTTTTTTTTTAATGCTTTGAAAAGTTGACTATAAGTATAAACTTTACTAACGAGCTCTAACTCAACTGGTACTACTCACAACGGAGATGTTGAGTGTTCAAGTTTCACCAGATACGACACCCTAGTACTTAAAAAGGTCGGGTAAAAAGTCGGGTGTTCAAGCTTCACCAGAGGCACCGTTGGCCTCACCAAAGGCCCAAGGCCCATTTAGTACTGCTCATTTTTCCTAACAAGCCCTACACAATAGCCACATTGGTACTTTACTACTCTCAGCGGAGAGGTCGGGTGTTCAAACAATTTATTCTAGTCACACCAAAGGCATCATATAGTCTGTTAAGAGGTTGAGTGTTCAAGCCCTACACCATAGTCACACGGGTACTTTACTACTCATGTTGAGTGTTCAAGCCCTACACCATAGCCACCCTAGTACTTCCCTACTCTCAGCGGAGAGGACGAGTGTTCAAACAATTTGTTCTAGTCACACCAAAGACATCATATAGTCTGTTAAGAGGTTGAGTGTTCAAGCCCCAAACCATAGCCACACTAGTACTTCACTAGTCATTTTTCTTAACAGAGAGGTTGAGTGTTCAAACCCTACATCATAGTCACCCTGGTACTTCACTACTCTCAGCGGAGAGGTCGGGTGTTCAAACAATTTGTTCTAGTCACACCAAAAGCATCATATAGTCTGTTAAGAGGTTGAATGTTCAAGCCCTACACCATAGTCACACTGGTACTTTACTAGTCTCAGCGGAGAGGTCGTGTGTTCAAACAATTTGTTCTATCAGCGGAGAGGTCGTGTGTTTAAACAATTTGTTCTCTCAGCGGAGAGGTCGAGTGTTCAAATAATTTGTTCTAGCTACACCAAAGGCATCATATAGTCTTAATTGTAATCTTTCAAGGCATTAAATAATAATAATAAGGGTTAAGGTAAGATCTATGTTCCCTCTAACCTTTAAAAAAAAATATAAACTATACAAACATAATTGGTTTTGAAATATTTGTTTGATATCAAGGTTTTAATGAATTCATAAATTGTTTGACAACCGATAGCTCACAATCAAATTTTTTACTTTGCACTTAATATACTCCTTACACGACATGTTAAATTATACAATTTTAAAAACTTTGAGAATTTACCAGCCAGAGTATATCTTGAGCAAGATTTAATCAACTCAATCTCGAATATTTTGATATAACTCACAAAATATTTTGTGCTTGGACTAAAAGATGATTATGATGTATTTGTGTAACGACCCGAGCCCGAAGCCCGGTCTATCACGCATAGCACACGCACTGGCCCACTAAGCATCTGTGCCAATTGGCCCACCACAAGTCACCTAAAATTCTATAGATAGGTTGGTGCCCAGTAGTAGTAGGTGGCCACTTATAAGGCACACACAAATCTCACATCTACCCGATGTGGGATATCATAATCTCCCCCACTTTGAATCCTTGACGTCCTCGTCAAGACCCAAAGGAGGCCCAAAGGACCGGCACCCCGGGCGATGTGTTCCAACACATTTCCGATCGGGACCCGCTCTGATACCATTTGTAACGACCCCACCCCGAAGTTCGGTCCGTCACGCATAGCCCACGCATTGGCCCACTAAGCACCTGGGCTAACTGGCCCACCACAAGTCACCCAAAAATTCATGGATAGGTTGGTGCCCAATGATAGTGGGTGGCTACTTATAAGGCACACACAAGTCCCACATCTACTCGATGTAGGATATCATAATCAAAGGTTTGAGGTCCTGTAAACTATAGAATTAAGATATATTAGAATTAAGACATGATTGTAATACTAAGGTTATTTATTCACATAGGACACAAATAGAATTAAAAAATGATCTTAACTTTAAGCTATGA
Organism: Platycodon grandiflorus; assembly: GCA_016624345.1. Taxonomy (NCBI): domain Eukaryota; kingdom Viridiplantae; phylum Streptophyta; class Magnoliopsida; order Asterales; family Campanulaceae; genus Platycodon; species Platycodon grandiflorus. The sequence continues at coordinate 27,437,777 of CM028361.1, forward strand.
CTATGCACGTGAATACTATTTTAATATTATTACCTTGGGACTTACGTATTTTTTTATTACCTTTTGGATGGAGGATGCGGAGTACGGTCATGTTGAAGACCCTATTGTTGCGGACCCTATAGAGGACATTGAGGAGGATCCCGAAAAGGATCCTCATGTACCTTTTGATGACGAAGAGAACAATGAAGTAGGAAATGATCATGATATGCCTATTGCTAACGTTCAGGACGTTCTTCTACTAGCTGAGAAAAGGGTGAACCAGTTAAAATGAAAATTAGAGTTGACTCAGGATGAGCTTCAGAAGAAAACTATTGGCTTCACCGAATTCATTAGAGAAAATATGTGGAAGTGCGAGGACATAGACAGAGAACTCTATGCAAATAAGTCTGATAGGATCAAGCTGCACAAGGTTATGAACAAGCTGATTGGGAAAAAGCGTGACTTGCTTGGGAAGATTGATGCTGATGTCTAGATTAGTAACTAGGAATTCGCACGTTTAGAATTTCTTTTAAATTTTGAATAATGATAAACATCTTTATTACGACTATTAATGGGAAATGACGTTTCTTATTTTGTGCTTTTTAAAATTGATTTGAATCATGACTTGCGAATTGTGAAGTATGAAGTTATGTGTAGCCAGAGTTGCTACGCGTTTAGTTTGCATGTTAATCATAGATATGACTGTGTATTTGCTTAGTGAAACTATGTAGACACGATTTTCGTTACGTGCGGTGACGTTGGGTTATTATTATTTCATACTAGATGGCGCATGGAGGTTGAACTGGTACTTGTGGTCGTGGACACGGTAGAGGGGACCAAGGGAATAGGATTGTGGTAGACTCTACTTCCGAGATTGTGGGGACACAGGGTGAGCCACAACCTAATGTGAACATAGATGGTCCTGCTACTGCAGCGACCCAATAGATGGGAGTGCTAACGGTCCATCCCCGGTAGACCCTACTCTCTTGGTACTACTAAAGAGTTTGACATAAGCTCTAGTAGGAAACAGGAACCAAGCTAATCCAGTGGCCGCAGCACCAACCCCATCAACGGTCAAGGCTCCGTTGGAGAGTTTTCAGAAAAGAGACCCGATAAAGTTTTCTGGTGGACTTGGCACAGAGAAGCCAAAGGAGTGGCTAAGCAATATGAAGAAGATCTTTGACACGATGACATGCACAAGAGAGCAAAAGGTCAAGCTCACCACTTTTGTGCTTCAAGGAAAAGCTAGTCAGTGGTGGGACTCCAAGAAGACGACAACGGAGTCTCGGGGTGTTTAGAAAATTAGCTGGGACATGTTTTTGGAGGCATTTAACAAGAAATACTTTCCACCAAGCCTACAAGACAGAAAGTTAGTCGAATTTATGAATTTGGAGCAAGGGAAGATGACTGTTGACTAGTACAATGCCAAATTTATAGAATTGTCAAAGTTTCCCCAAATCTTTTCAAGGATGAGTACCAAAAGGTGAGAAAGTTTGAAAGAGGGCTGAACAACCAGATTAGCTACAGATTGGAGGCTCTGTAACTGCCAACTTACACTGATGTACTAGATAGAGCTCGTATGGTGAAGCTGGCATCGGCCGAGCATAGGAGAAAGAGGGATGAGAAGAAAAGAGGGTCGGAGGACAACTCGAGAAGGTATCTAGGTCAATCGAGTAGTCAAGGGAGTTCAGGAGATAAAAATAAACGAAGAAACTTGGATGACGGACATAACGGAGGAATCACGCAATCGGCCCAAAATCAGAGCCAGGGGCAGAATCAAGACACTAATCTGGTATGCCGCAAGTGTGGGGGTAAACATGTGACTGAATCTTATTATTGGATTACGGGGGCTTGTTTCAATTGTGGGAAGGTGGGGCATAAAGTCAAAGATTGCCCGGAACCGCTCAAGAATATTTTAACAGAGGTGCCGGTAGTAGGGACAAGAAAAAGCCCAAAGAACAAGGAAGAATTTTTGTAGTGACTGGAAGGGATGCTTAAGCAACGGATGATGTGGTATTAGGTACCGTACCATTTTTATACTTGTTATGTTTATGCTTTGGCTGATTCTGGTGTCATCCACCTTATCATACTAGCTTCACTTGTTTGCCTTGAGACAGAACATGTGAATTATAAGTTATGGTAATGATCTTTAGACTAACGAATGCCCCAACTACATTTGATGATTTATTGATTGGAGTCTGTTAAGATTTTCTCGAGTAGTGGGTGATTCTATTTGTTGAGGATATACTTGTTAACCTAAGTTTTGGGAAGAGCATGAGTAACATCTTTAGACAATATTGCAAGTCTTGAGGGAAAAAATTTGGATGAAATTGTCCAGCTACGTTGGATATCGGTCTCATCAATGTCGGACCATTACGCTAGGTTTACCTCAAAGAATCAGGGTAGCTTGCAGAAGGCCTTGGATACGAGTTGAGCATGAGTACGACTTAGGTAATGATCTGTTCGAAAATTCGGATGTTAGCTAGTTGCGCTATGTGCATTGGGTCTTGAATTACAATGTAATGGAATCATTTCATAGTTTGCCGACTAAGTGACCTTTAGGAAAGTGTTTAGAATTAGAAGTGGCTCAACTCGAGGTAAATTAAGTTAGATCGGGAAATGTCAATTGACTAACTCAAGGTGTAACGTTTGGTTTTGCACTAAGGGGTACAATTACTTAAAGACGATCACTGTAGTGAGTCATCTTGTGTTGTAATTGAAATGTGTAGTAGAAGCGTGATGCATAATTTTTGGGATTATAAGTGTTGGGTAAATTTGGAGGACCAAATTTTTAAAAGGTGGGGAGAATGTAATGACACAAAAATCAAGCATATGAACCTTGTTTATAAATATTAAAGATAATGTTTTGGGATATTGACTAAGTCGTGGATATTTTGATATTTAAATAGGTTTTAGAAATTATGACTTCTTGTAAGTGTTTTGAAGCTACTTAGGAACTCGAGGAATAAATGCGAAAAAAGTATCATGTCCTTTTTGCCTGACAGGGTACGTTAAGTTTAGAGGACTAAACTTTTTTTTAGGCGATAAGAGTGTTATATTCCCAAAATTTAATTATAATATTACTTGATTATATAATATTATTTATAATAATTAAATTATTCTATTGTGTTCGAGCTAATAAACTAAACTCATTTAGTTAGATTTGGGTTTGGGCCACCTTTGACTAATAATAATTTTATTACTCTAATAAGCACCGCTATATTAATTATTGAGCCTGGTTGTTGAGTTAGGTTAGAAACCCTAAGTTTACTAGAAACCCTAGGTATACTAATAATGTTTAAACTATGCATTGTTTTTCGTTTGGGTTCAATCCGTGTATAGTATGCATATGAAGAGGTAGGGTGATGAATAATAATGATAATAGTTGTTTATGGGCCAGTGGTGGAAGTCAATTAAAGAGAGCAATGCAAGAGAAGGTTGACAGAGGAAACAATGAGTATTATGTTTTGGGTATTCTCTATGTGTGCGTGTGAACTGTGTGTGTTTGTGTGTTGTGTGTGTGTGTGCTATTGCATGTGAAACTATGCATGTCAGTGTGTGTTGCGTGTGTATGTGCGTGTCAGTGTGTGTTGTATATGTGTGTGTTGTGCTGTGTGTGCGTTGTGATGTGTGTGTTGTGTGCATACGGGTGGTTGTGTGTGTGTGGTGGGGGTACAGGTAACTTTGTGTGTGGGGTTTTTGGGAGTGGACGGAGGTAGTACATGGTTGAGGGACTATAATATGTTTGTGTTTAAATTTAAGATTGGAGTGTGATTTAGAATAAAACAGTAATATTACTTTTTTAAAGCTAGCTAGTAGTTATAGTTTGAATATTTTATTTATATAATTAAATACATTACGACTTTAGATTTGGACAAGCGAGACTAGTACGAGTATACGTGGTTTGGATTTATCGTTACTACGTGTATCGCGGTAAGGGTTTATACTTCGTTTAGGTATTCGAATTCTTTCATTCCAAATTGTTAGACTTCCATTATATTTTATTGATATAACGTTCTTGTAAACGTATGCCGACTTTAAGTCGGTAGTTGTTTTGAACTCCATCGAACGCACGTTCGTTCTTACTCCATAAATTGTATTTTCAAAATCTCATGCATTTGTTTTCCTACTTCATGAGATGTCATTGTGAATCGAATATTGTTATATCGCCATTGCATATTGACATATTTGAATACTTTGAAATTCCACTTTGATCACTAAGTCAGAACAATCCGTCATGGGGATAAGTGTGACACTATCGAATTTATGAATTTATCGAACACCATTGGAGAAGTGGTGTGGTTATCCGGATATACCATGACTTATCGAATTATTGAATTATCGAATCATCGAACTCTTCAGAGTCATTGCTTATGTGATCATTGTGTTCATTTTCTATACACAACCTTCTAAAACTTGAATTATTGTTATGATATTTGAAATTGAAATCGTTATTTATGTTATTGAATATCGACCCTTGATAGGACGGATTTTTACTATCTATTTCCTATGTTTTCCATCCTTATTATTCTTTATTTCCATGTATCTAGTATAGGTTTGATGTATTTTTGAGTGAATTATGTTTTGTGAGGATTTTGGGAGAATCAATGTAATTCGAGAGAAATTTAGAGATTTATTGTGTAATCGTTTTTGGTTCTCAAAGAAGCTCAAGATCATCAATCCTACATCGATGGAAGTCAACAAAGTCAAGACAAAGTCAACCAAAGAAGACCCGAAGCGAGCTAAAGAGTCACGAGGAAATTGAAGATTTCTGGGATTTTAGGCTTAGGGACGAGTCGTCCCCATTTGGCCTAACTATTCCCCTTCAAAGGGACGACTGATTCAGGGCCTAGGGGACGAGTCGTCCCCAATTTGCCTAACTATTCCCTAATGAAGGGACGACTGCTTCAGAGAGGAAGGGACGAGTCGTCCTGTATGGCACGACTCGTGACACGGCTTAGAAAAGAAGGGACGAGTCGTCCCCTGGAGGACGAGTCGTGCCCCTGTCCGATTTATTGCGTCAGCGTCGGGTTTTGAACGGGATTTGACTGTATTTACTTATTTTCTTTTTCCTTTTTGGACTAGGTTTTGGGGGAGGCAGTATAAATACTACTCCTTGTTATTATTTTAGGTTTATCACCTCTTTTCATTAGTTTTTTAACAACATTGGAGCTTTAATTTTCATGGAGGGCTAATTCTCCATTGCTTTGGATTGTAAAGCTTGAACCGTTTTGGATACCAATTGAGGTTTGAAACTTTCTTATTATTTTCCCTTGATTACAATTTTACTTGTTCTTAATTCAATCTATTTCTAGAGTTTTGAGAAATTGATCAATCTCTTAATCCTTTTAATTGATTATTGCTAGAATTCCCTTTTATCGTGTCGGACTAGGGTTTTCATTGTAGCACCTTCACAATTCTTGTATGTGTCATCGTGAATTGTGATTATAGTAAAATTGGCTTTAATTCTATTTGAAATATCAATAGATTAATTCCTTGATCTTAATCTCTTAAAGCTTTCGTCAATTAATACATTGAATCTTGTTCGTGTCGACTAGGTTTAATTATTAATTAGGATTATTATTTGAGCGTGTCGCCGATAGTAATTACTAACAAAGAAGAGATAGAGATTTTATATCTCGTGATCAAGTAATTAGGGAAAAGAAAGAAAGAATCATTCCTATGATATTGATTGATATACGGGGATAGTTTTACATATCCAAGGTGCTTTTACCGTAATTGTTTACAACTTAGATTTTACTTCCCGTCTTAGGAACATTAATTCAATCAACAAACAAACCCCCCATTTACTTTGTGACGTGACTCGATCGTAACCAATAACCGTTCTTCGTGGATCGATCCTGGACTTGCTCTAGCTTCATATTTGTGGCCGAGTCCCGGTTAATTTAGTAAGTGTGCGACATTGCCTACCAAATTTTGGCGCCGTTGCCGGGGAACGGTGTTATTGTTTGCGTTCTTTTTCTTTTCTTATTTGTTTTATTTTTCTTTTAGTTCTTTAATTGTTGTCTCTTTAGCTATATTTATTACTTGTTATCCTGTAGTGTGGAACCATGTATGGTCCACACTCGTTCTACTAAAATTTTGATTGTTTCGTTTGATCCAGAAATCGAAAGATCTTTCAGGAAAGGACGACAACAAAGCAGGAGAGTCAAGGAAATATTGTTAGCTGAAGAGATGCAGAACGGAAATAATGCAGGCGGTGGTGAACAAGCAGGAGATAATGCAGGTGGTGGTGGACACGCAGTTCCACCACAGACATTGAGGCAAAGGACTGCTCCGAATTGGAACGAGCAACCACATGCCGTCCAATTTCCCGCCTTACCTGCCGGGGTGACATTTGAGTTGAAGCCGGGGCTACTGAATCAGCTTCCGCACTTCACAGGGATGCCCGGAGAGGATCCCAATCAGCATCTCTCTCAGTTCGTGCAAATATGTCAGAGTATGAAGCCGGCAGCGCTTTCGCTCGAGCATCTGTTATTGAGGGCGTTTTCTTTCACGCTGAAAGATAACGCGAATGGGTGGTATTATCACTTGCCACCTAATAGCATCATGACATGGCAGCAGATGAAAGAGGTATTCCTAGAAGAGTTCTCCCCTCAGGACCAGATTAATGTTATGAAGAGGGACATCAGTAATATGGAGCAGGAGGTAGATGAGACCCTATACGACTACTACAATCGCTTCCACAAGCTTTGTAGGAGTTGTCCATATCATGGGTTTACTGAGGACCAGTTGATTGTCTATTTTCATGGAGGGTTGACCATTCAGGATAAGAGATTAGTGGATTCATGTTGTGGAGGGAGTATTCTGAATAAGACCACTGATGAAGCAAAAAAGTTGATCGAGGAGCTAGCTAAGAGTACGAGGACCCATGACAAGAGGTCAAATATGAGGCAGGTTAGCGCAGTGGGTTCTAATAGTGGGTCGATCAATAAGCTCGAGACAGATTTGGAGGACCTCAAGGGTATGGTAAAGCAGTTGGTTCTGGGACAGACGCCGAAGCCGTGTGGGATTTGTTGTGACATTACGCACCCTACAGATTCGTGTCCTTCTTTGCAGACGGGTGAGATGGAGAATGTCAATGCAGTTGGGTTTGCACAGCCAGGCCAGAGACCAATGGGTAACACTTATAACCCCAGCTAGAGAAATCATCCCAATTTCAGATGGGGTACAGTCGGCAGCGAGAATCGGCAGTGGTCGTACAGCTTGGTAATCGCGGGGTTATCGCGGATCGTGGTAATCAGTACAACTCTTATAGACCACCATATGGACAGCAGCAGCAGCCACCATAGCAGCAGCAGCAGAATTCTCCAGGACAGTCTACAGAGGCATTGCTGAATTCTTTGGCACAGAGTGTTAGCACCATGAACCAGAATTTCCAGCAGTATCAGCAGCGCACCGATGCGAGCATTGGTAACTTGGAGAAACAGATGGGTCAGGTAGTGGATGCAGTGGGATGGATGGAGGCTAGGGAATCGGGGAAGTTGCCATCAAGAACGGAACCGAATCCTAACCAGAAAAATGTGAGTGCTATGACATTGAGGAGTGGAAAGGAGTTGATGGACACAGTAATTAATGAGGAACCAGAATTAGAGGTTGTCAAGACGATGAGAAAAGATTTGGAGGAAAAAGGTGCTACATCTGAGTTAGTGCCACCAGTAGTTGAGCCGGAGGTGCCGTTCCCTCATGCCTTGAGAGAGTCGAGGAAACCTGAGCCTGACAAGGCTATTTTTGATACTTTCAAAAGGCTAGAGGTGAACATCCCATTCTTGGACCTTCTTCAGACTGTTCCGAGATATGCTAAGTTTCTGAAAGAGTTGTGTACCACCAAGAGAAATCAGAAGCTAAGGAGTCAGAAGAAGGTTAAGGTCAGTGAGCATGTATCAGCAGTATATAAGAGAAAGATGCCCAAGAAGTGCAGTGATCCGGGGATGTTTGTGATTCCCATTTCTCTAGGGGACTCGTCTGAGCATAAAGCAATGCTCGATTTGGGGGCTTCAATCAATGTTATGCCTTACACATTGTATGAGAACCTAAAATTGGGGCCATTACAAGATACTCGGGTAGTGATACAGTTGGCTGACCGGTCTAATGCTTACCCGAAGGGGGTAGTGAAGGATGTTCTTGTATGGGTTGGAAAAATGATATTTCTGGCTAATTTTTATGTGTTGGAAATGGATTCGGATCACAAGGCTCCCATCCTACTTAGAAGGCCTTTCATGTCTACAGCAAGAACCAAGTTGGATGTGGCCAATGGTTCTCTATCTATGGAATTCGATGGGCAAGTCATGGAGTTCAACATCTTTGACTCCATGAAATACCCAAAGGATGTCCATTCCCTATGTTTCATGGATGTGATTGAGCCGGTGGTGGAGGATGTGTTTGAGGTGAGTGGTACAAATGATGATATGAAGTCAATTTTAGAGAATGCTTTGGGGTTTGCTGAGATGGACTTCAAAATTTCTGAGAGTTTGAAGGAAGCGGTGATGAGTCTTTCGGGTGGTGCTCCGATTTATGGTAAGGTGCATTTGGAGATTCCACCAGGGAAGCCAGTGCCGTCTATTGAGAAGGCACCCGAGCTCGAATTGAAGACCCTCCCGGAGGGCCTAAAGTATGTGTATTTGGGATAAAATGAGACATTACCGATAGTGATCTCGAGCAAGTTGAGTACAGCTCAAGAGGAGAAATTGGTAGGGGTGATTCGGGCTAGGAAGGAGGCTATTGGATGGACTATTGCCGATCTTAAGGGCATTAATCCATCCTTGTGTACACATAAGATAGTTCTGGAGGATGATGCTAAGCCGGTGAAGCAACCCCAAAGGAGATTGAATCCGCCGATGATGGAGGTGGTGAAGAAGGAGGTGTTGAAGTTGTTGTAGATGGAGATTATCTATCCCATATCCGATAGCAAGTGGGTTAGCCCCACTCAGTGTGTACCCAAGCGAGGCGGGATCACCGTCTCAATGAATCAAAAAGGTGAGTTGGTGTCTATCCGGGAGCAAATGGGTTGGCGAGTATGCATTGATCTTCGGCGTCTAAATGAGGTAACACGTAAGGATCATTTCCCCTCCCCTTTATTGATCAAATGCTAGAAAGGGTAGCCGGAAGGGCGTATTACTATTTTCTCGATGGTTACTCCGGGTATTTTCAAATACCAATTGCCCCGGAAGACCAAGAGAAAACTACTTTTACATGCCCCTTCGGTACCTTTGCTTATCGGAAGATGCCTTTTGGTCTATGTAATGCACCCGCAACCTTTCAAAGGTGCATGATGAGCATCTTCTCCGATTTTGTTGAGGATTTTATGGAAGTCTTCATGGACGATTTCACTGTTCATGGAGACTCATTTGACCAATGCCTTGCTCACTTATCTCTTGTTTTAGACCGTTGCATTGAAACTAATTTGGTCTTGAATTATGAAAAGTGTCATTTTATGGTCGAGCAAGGCATTGTATTGGGTCATGTTGTATCCAAGGAAGGTATAGAGGTCGATAGGAAAAAAATTGATGTTATTTCTTCCCTCCCCTATCCCACCAATGTTCGTGAGGTCCGGTCATTCCTCGGTCATGCGGGGTTTTATCGGCGCTTCATAAAAGACTTTTCTAAAATCATCTCTCCCCTATGCACTTTGTTACAAAAAGAGGTGGATTTTAATTTTGATGAGAGGTGCAAGGAGTCCTTTGATGAGATAAAGTCTAGGTTGACCAACACCCCCATAATCTAAGCACCCGATTGGTCTCGTCCCTTCGAGATCATGTGTGATGCTAGTGATTATGCGGTGGGGGCTGTTTTGGGTCAAAAAGTGGATAGGGCGTCCCATGTCATTTACTATGCTTCTATGACCCTTAATGATGCCCAAAGGAACTATACCACAACCGAGAAGGAGATGTTGGCGGTTGTGTTCGCTCTTGAGAAGTTTAGGTCTTATCTTTTAGGCACCAAAGTCATTGTTCACACCGACCATGCTGCTTTTAAGTATCTAATGACCAAGAAAGAGGCGAAACCTAGACTTATTAGGTGGATCCTTTTATTGAGTGAATTTGATATTGAGGTGAAGGATAAGAAAGGTGTCGAGAATCTTGTGGCCGACCATTTGAGTCGCCTTGTGCTTAAGAAGGGTAAGTTCGATAACCACTTTGCTATTCGGGGTGAGTTTTCCGATGAGTCTCTTTGGATGATTCAATCGTCCGCACCATGGTATGCGGATTTGGTAAATTTTCTCGTGTCTCAAAAGTTCCCTCCGGGACTTACTAAGTCTCAAAAGGACAAAATCCAGAGTGATGCAAAATATCATGTGTGGGATGAGCCTTATTTGTGGAGGCATTGTGCGGATCAAGTGATCCATAAATGTGTAGCCGATAGTGAGATCCCGTCCATCCTTCGGTTTTGTCATGAGCATGCATGCGGTGGTCATTTCGGTGCTAGAAACACGGCTAGGAAAGTGCTTGAGAGTGGTTTTTATTGGCCTACTTTATCCCGTGATGCCTATAATTATTGCAAATCTTGTGATAAGTGTCAAAGGGTTGGTAACATTGGTCGACGTGATGAGATGCCACAAAATTTTATCTTAAATTGTGAGATTTTTGATGTATGGGAAATTGACTTTATGGGTCCTTTTCCCAATTCATTCGGCTTTTTGTACATCTTGTTAGCGGTTGACTATGTTTTCAAGTGGGTTGAAGCAATCCCCACGCGCACCGATGATTCACGGGTAGTGGTCAATTTCCTTAGGTCCAACATCGTGTGTAGGTTTGGTATGCCTAGGGCCATCATTAGTGATAGGGGGACACATTTTTGTAATAGGACGGTCGAAGCTTTGGTTAAGAAATACCACATTACTCATAAGATTTCGACCGCCTACCATCCCCAAACTAATGGCCAAGCGGAGGTGTCTAACCGGGAGATCAAATCCATTCTTGAGAAAACTGTGAATCCATCTAGGAAGGATTGGAGTCTTAGGCTTGATGATGCTTTGTGGGCCTACCGGACGGCTTACAAGACACCTATCGGTATGTCCCCATACCGGTTAGTGTTCGGAAAGCCATGTCATTTACCGGTGGAGTTGGAACATAGAGCATTTTGGGCCATTAAGAAATTTAATATGAACATAGATGGGTCCGCTGAGGAAAGAAAATTGCAATTAAATGAGTTGGATGAGATACGGAGAGAAGCTTACGAGAACAACCAACTTTTTAAGGAACGGGCAAAGGCTTGGCATGATAAAATGATCATTAGGAAGGACTTTAAGGTTGGCCAAAAAGTCCTCCTATTTGATTCCCGTCTCCGGTTGTTTCCCGGAAAGCTAAGGTCTCGGTGGACCGGACCTTTTGTGGTGAGGGAGGTATATCCGCATGGTGCGGTTGAGATTGGTAGTCTCTCCGAAGACAAAGTTTTTAAGGTCAATGGTCAACGCCTAAAATTGCATCACGATGGCGCGGTAATAAATGAGGATGTGGAGGTGAATTATCTCCAAAATCCTAATTATTTTTAGACCTTCAAAGACTTAAAATTGGATGCTTTGCGGGGCTTTCCGGCATTTGGTCTAGCTAAAGACGGTAAAGAAGGGCGGCTAACCGGAGGCAACCCGGATTTAATCATTCGTTTTTTTTAGTTTTTATTTATTTATTTATTTATTTTTGGTTTTTCTTTCATTTAGTTGTAAATTGTTGTATTTTATTATGAATCGGTGCTACTAAAGGTATTGGTTTTGTGGTGGTGTGCAGGGAGAAGCAAGGGAGAATGGATCAAGGCTCGGGTCTGTTTATAAAAAAAAAAAAAAAAAACAGGCCACGGGACGACTCGTCCCCTCCAGAAGCAACTATTCCCCAAAGGGGGGACGACTGATTCAGGGGCTTGTGAAGAATAGCGGGACAACTCGTCCCCAACTGAACTAACTATTCCCCAAAGGGGGGACGAGTGAATCTGGCGCTGGTGAAAAACCAGGGACGACTCGTCCCCTGGGCCTGAGAAGTCACGCTGTCCGTTTAAAAAAAAAAAGTTTTAAACCCCAGACGAGTCGTCCCCCGCCCCCAAAACCTATTCTTCTTCTTCCTCTCTCTCTCTCTACAATCAATCCCCAAAATCCTTCATCCTCCAATCTCTACAACTCACTTTCTCTCCTTCCCAACCTCCATAGCCATCCCACAAACCCTAACCAACCCTTGCAATCCGCCTTCTTCCTCTCAATCACCATTAAAGCCCAAGTTTTCTCTCTCTACCCCAACCCAAAATTTCACCAACTCTCCTCTTTTCTTCAAAATTCAAACCCTAATCCACCATCTTTCTCTAATTCCAACCCACATTCCCAAATTCAAGCCTTCAATTCTCCTAAATTTTGAGATTTCATAAAACCTAGAAAGTCAAAGTGGGAGTTGTCGGTCAAAATTCATGGGAGGCTACTTTTGGATGGTTCAAGGAGAATTGTGACTGCATTGAAAAGTTTAGTAAGGTAAAATTTTCATCACTTTCTCTCTTGTGCATTCAATACTTGGGTTGTGCTGATTTTGTAGTGTGGTGGTTCGGTTGGGATTTGAAAGGAGATTGTTATTGTGGGGTGATTTGTTGTTGCTTGAATTTTGTGGAGGATTGGTTGTTGTTTGTGTATTGATAAAAATGCCTCCTAAGGATAAAGCCGGAAGTAGCAACAAGAGGAGTAGGCAAGACCCACCGCCCGTAGTTCAAAATGATCCCACTCCCCCAAATGCTTCACTACCTTATATGGGATTGGTCCAGTTAACCTCGGCCCAAAAGAAAAAATGGCGAAATTTGGAGGGTAGGAAAATCTAAGTCACCACTTTCCTTCATTTGCCAGTTTTGAGGGATTTGGGTTTAGAGGCGTTAGTAACTGATTTAATGACACAAGCCGGGTTGGGTAACTTCTTGGGAAAGAGGGCCGATACATATTTGAGATATACACTTGAGTTCCTTTCAACCTTGGAGGTAGGTAAGGGAGCACAAGCCAATACTATTCGGTTTAATCTGGATGATGAGGCTTATCGAGTGTCTTATGATGAATTGAGGGGGGTCTTCGGGGTTGACCAACCGAGAGGAAGCTGGTTGGAGGGTGATGGGGTGAGCTGTTTCTTCTTTTCGGAACTCACGGGATTCCCATGCAAGAAGCAATACCTTAGGGCTTCCTCTTTTTCTCACCCGGCTTGGAAATTGTTTTATAGAGGGCTCTCTATGACTTGGTTGGCCAACGGAGAACCTGCTCAGTTAAATGTGGCCATGGTTAACCTTTTGAGATCGGGGTTAAGGAGTGTTTCGGTGGTTCCTGACTGGGTGGATATTTTTGTTAGAAGATGTGAAGCATTTGCCCTTTCTAAAAAGGGAAATATTTCAATAGGGGGAATGATCACATTGATTGCTACAGTGGTTTTGGGGGAGCTAAATCCCGAGGCAGTGAAGTTGACGAGGGGCACGAGTTTCTATTCTAGAGACTGGCTCGTGCAGTATGACAAGTTTGTGAGAAACCAGAGGGCAGGAGACAACATGTCCTTATTATTTGAATATGGTACTCCCCGAAGGACGGTTTCTTGCACGGTAGGGGCCACGTTTCCGAGTGGTGCACGGGCCAGGCATTGGCGTATGCCCGGTGTTGAGGATGTAATGGATCAAGTGGACGAGGAGGATGATGAGGAGCAAACCCAGGGTGATCAGGGTGATGAGCTTAATCAGAACCAGCAGGGTTCTTTGGATCAGTGGGCCCAGATGAGGGCGTTCTTAGAAGAACAGGAGAGGCAGCGGATTGTGCGTGAGCAGAACCGTCACGCCTATGAGGATCGGGAGAGAGCGGAGGACAGAGATCGCATGGAGGCTATGGAAGATAGCATAGCTTTCCTGGATCAGCGGATGACACACAGAGTGTGGATGCAATGACCGATCCGCGATTTTGGGAGCCGCACGAGGCTTTTATTGAGGAGCGGCGTGCCAGGAGAGCTGCCCGGAGGGAGAGACAGGCTGCTCGGCGGGCCCAGTTTGGTGGGGCCTCTAGTTCACATCAATGATGGTATCTCCCTATATTTTCCTTTTTCGTTTTCATCGCACTTAATCTTTATTTCACACATTGAGGACATTGTGCGGTTTAAGCATGGGGGGGATTTGTATATCTGTACATTTTCTATCTGTACATGGTACTTTCTTATTGCTTTGAGAAAAAAAAAAAAAGAAAGAAAAAAAAATCTGAGTGGCTAAGTGAAAACCCGAAAGGGCGCTTAGGCAAAAGGTGAGGATTGAGTTTTTAATATCATTTGTAATCACCGGCGTTGGTTTGCATAAGGGAGGTTTGGAGTGAAGGGTAGGTATAATCTTTGAGTAGGAGGTTGGATTTAGAGGAGATAGGTTAGAAACCCTAGTCATGTTTAGAAGTTATAAGGGGAGTAGGTGTTCTATACGAGGTAGTCTTGGTGCGAGACCTCTACCCAAGCAAGACTTTGATTCGAGGGTGTTTGTAGTGTGAGCCAAGCGTGGGGGAAACATAGGACATATTTAGTTCCCCTTGGCTTCTGTTGTGTGGACCTTAGTTTGGATATCGTGTTAGTATGGGAGTTGGTATCAAACTAAGGTCATTATTTTCATCATTTATATGTTGGTGTTATAAGAAGACGGAGTTTTCTTTTACTCCGATGGTTTATTCTGTCATTGACTTGTGTTGGCGGATTAGAGGAGACTAGGAATCATTTACCCTCCATGCATCTGTTTTAGACCGGTGTTAGATTGGAGTTTAGGATATTACTCAGGGACGAGTAATGGTCTAAGCGTGGGGGTATTTGATAAGACGGATTTTTACTATCTATTTCCTATGTTTTCCATCCTTATTATTCTTTATTTCCATGTATCTAGTATAGGTTTGATGTATTTTTGAGTGAATTATGTTTTGTGAGGATTTTGGGAGAATCAATGTAATTCGAGAGAAATTTAGAGATTTATTGTGTAATCGTTTTTGGTTCTCAAAGAAGCTCAAGATCATTAATCCTACATCGATGGAAGTCAACAAAGTCAAGACAAAGTCAACCAAAGAAGACCCGAAGCGAGCTAAAGAGTCACGAGGAAATTGAAGATTTCTGGGATTTTAGGCTTAGGGACGAGTCGTCCCCATTTGGCCTAACTATTCCCCTTCAAAGGGACGACTGATTCAGGGCCTAGGGGACGAGTCATCCCTAATTTGCCTAACTATTCCCTAATGAAGGGACGACTGCTTCAGAGAGGAAGGGACGAGTCGTCCTGTATGGCACGACTCGTGACACGGCTTAGAGAAGAAGGGACGAGTCGTCCCCTGGAGGACGAGTCGTGCCCCTGTGCGATTTATTGCGTCAGCGTCGGGTTTTGAACGGGATTTGACTGTATTTACTTATTTTCTTTTTCCTTTTTGGACTAGGTTTTGGGGGAGGCAGTATAAATATTACTCCTTGTTATTATTTTAGGTTTATCACCTCTTTTCATTAGTTTTTTAACAACATTGGAGCTTTAATTTTCATGGAGGGCTAATTCTCCATTGCTTTGGATTGTAAAGCTTGAACCGTTTTGGATATCAATTGAGGTTTGAAACTTTCTTATTATTTTCCCTTGATTACAATTTTACTTGTTCTTAATTCAATCTATTTCTAGGGTTTTGAGAAATTGATCAATCTCTTAATCCTTTTAATTGATTATTGCTAGAATTCCCTTTTATTGTGTCGGACTAGGGTTTTCATTGTAGCACCTTCACAATTCTTGTATGTGTCATCGTGAATTGTGATTATAGTAAAATTGGCTTTAATTCTATTTGAAATATCAATAGATTAATTCCTTGATCTTAATCTCTTAAAGCTTTCGTCAATTAATACATTGAATCTTGTTCGTGTCGACTAGGTTTAATTATTAATTAGGATTATTATTTGAGCGTGTCGCCGATAGTAATTACTAACAAAGAAGAGATAGAGTTTTTATATCTCGTGATCAAGTAATTAGGGAAAAGAAAGAAAGAATCATTCCTATGATATTGATTGATATACGGGGATAGTTTTACATATCTAAGGTGTTTTTACCGTAATTGTTTACAACTTAGATTTTACTTCCCGTCTTAGGAACATTTATTCAATCAACAAACAAACAAACCATTTACTTTGTGTCGTGACTCGATCGTAATCAATAACCGTTCTTCGTGGATCGATCCTGGACTTGCTCTAGCTTCATATTTGTGGCCGAGTCCCGGTTAATTTAGTAGGTGTGCGACATTGCCTACCAACCCTATAAATCATTGATTTTTTTCGGGTCAACTCCTCCGTAGTAACCGAAAGGGTTGTATATGAACTTATTGAGCATTGTTCGCTCACCCCTTATTCTATTAATCCTCCTTCTAGGTAACAAGTAAGGTGGTTAGATCGTTGACTCGGGTAGATGTTAAAGTCATCTAAGGATTTAGAGTTTTACTGTCTTCTTTTGAAATACTTTGTAATCGTATTGAATTAAGTTTGATTAGTTTTGAGAACTGTATTGAGATTATTAAAGTTTGTTCTTAATTATGATTGGGGACTTTAATGATATTGATTTAGAGATTAGGGTTTGTTATTATTTTAGCATTGATTGTTGGTGACGTGGCCAAACAGTGGGACCGCATTGTCGAAACTGAGTTTGGGGCGTTAAAGTCATCCAAGGATTTTGAGCTTTACGGTCTTCTTTTGAAATACTTTGTAATCGTATTGAATTAAGTTTAATTGGTTTTGAGAACTGTATTGAGATTATTAAGGTTTGTTTTCAATTATGATTGGGGATTTTAATGATATTGATTATGAGATTAGGGTTTGTTATTATTTAAGCATTAATTGTTGGTAACGTGGTCAAACTGTGGAACCGCATTGTCGGAACCGAGTTTGGGACGTTACAATTTGACATTATAATTTAGTGGCTTGATTTAAAATTTTTGTTTTATATTAATTGAAAAAAAAAAGTAAAAGAGATACAGAGAGAAACTCGAAAGGCTAAAGTGAGAAAAATCCAAAACTAAAGAATAAAGTTACTAAATCATGTAAGAAAAATAGAGCCCGTAATATCTCCCATTCTATGACTATCTTTATGACAATTCAAAAGAGAACTTTATCCTTTAGAAGTCCTTTGAGTTTCTTCGAAGGACTTTTTTTTTTCTTGTCCAAAGTTTTCTCAAGGCCGAAAGTCAAGACTAATTCCAAAGGTATTATTAAGTTTGAGTCTTTATGTATACAAAAAAATAAATAAAATTTAGGAAAAGTTTCCCTCTTGCATTTGATAATATCTCAAAATATAATTTTAAACTTTTGACCTTAAAAATAGGCTTAAATATCAATTTGGTCACTCTACTTTCACCCAAAATTTATTAAGCTTACCGTACTTTCTTTTTTTTACACATTAATCACTCTACTTGGACTAGAGAATCAATAAGCTCACTCAATCAATGAGTTTATTGATTGCAAAAGTTCAAGTAGAGTGATTAAAGTGTAAACAAAAATAGTAAAGTGAGTTTAATGAATTTTTGGTGAAAATAGAGTGATAAAATTCATATTTAAGCCTTAAAAATACAGTAGAAAACAAAAAACATAAAAATTAAGAAAAAAGTCAATGAAGGAGAGAAAGGTGGGGATGACAAATATACTTTGTGAATCACATGGGGGGTGGGGGGGAGGAAATTGATTCCGTTGACATACCTGTGGCTATTGGCTGAGATTGGGTAACGTAGGTGTATGAATTTGATACGTACAATTATCTCAGGCCAGAGTTATTATTTTAACGGGACAATTGGACCACATTACAATTTGGAGAAAATGTTCGATGTTATGGAGCATTATCTGACATGTTTATAAAAAAATTTACGCTACGGTCCCATTAGATAATTTATAACTGCTTAAATTTACTATAATTATTTTCAATTGCTTAAATTTATTTTAAATGATAAATTGACTATTTATTTTAAAACTGTCTCAGTAACAACAAATGACGTTTTTTAAGTATAAATTGTGCATCGTCATGTGTGCGATTTGTGCATAATCAATATATTTTGTGATTTTGTGTTAAGATATGTGCATCGTTAATGTAATTTTGTGAATTTGTGTTAACAAAATGTGCATCGTCAACTATTTAAGTATAATTTGTGTTAAGGAATGTGCATCGTCAAGAATAATTTTGTGCATCGTCAATTATAACAGCACTATTTCAATATAATTTGTGTTAAAAAATGTGCATCATCAATTGTAACAGTACTATTTTAGTATAATTTGAGTTATAAAATGTGTATCGTCAAGTATAATTTTGTGCATCGTCAATTATAACAGTATTATTTCAGTATAATATGTGCATTGTGAAGTATTTTTTTATGCATCGTCAACTATAATAATTATAATTTTTATTAATTTCTATTGTTATTACAAAAGTTATCAAGAATACAGTTCATAACACATAATTGACATTCTATGGTATGAATTTGGTGGTATGAAATAGGAAAATCTAATGTCATCGAATGAGCTCTCTAATATTACTCAAAAGAGTGCATTCCCTCAACATGGGCCATGGGACAAAAAGATTTAACACTGCTACTACTAGCCACAGAGCTAATGATTAAACTGGTTTGCAAAACTATCTCAATATACAACCAACACCAAAGTCGGGTCAAGCTTTCTACTTAGCAATAGAATATGACATTCTTCACATTATACCTGATCCTTGGAAGCGGACGAACAACCGCATTTCTCTCTTTCATCGCAGCCTTTCCACCGACTGAGGAATCGGTCTTAGATGCATCGCCCTCAATGTAGTAGCGAGCCCTAAATGCAGCTAAATGCGTGTAGTAAGTAGTCAAAATTGCAAAAGCCATCAACACAAATGTAAAATTAAAATTAGCGTAAATAAGATCCACAAAATAAACATATTGAAAAGTAATTTATTTACAAACCTATTGACACAAATTAAGTGCACCTTGTGTACCTGAAAAAACATTATTGAGATTAGAACATATATAGGATTTGAATATGAAGTCTAAAAAGTTGTGCATCGGGAATAAAGGTTGTGCATCACGATGATACAACTTTGTGCATCGTGATGCACAAAACATATGCATCGTAAACGTAATTTCAAAAAAATAGAAATTACACAATGTTTATCAGCACAAATTCATAAAAAGAGAGGAATAACGCGAAAAATGTAATGTTTGTATACATATTTTACTCTATTCAGGAAGTGATAAACAAAAAGTACATTTATAAAATGTATTACGTACCTGAAAACTTCTTCGACTTTGGATGATAAATGTCTGAGATTATATAAAATCATGAATCCAAACTTTTCCGTGAAGATTTTGCTAAAAGATATGTGTGAGTGCTTCTTGACTCCACTGTAAGTAGCAGTAGATGTTACATAACCTATTGATTTGTTGAAAAAATGTTTGTGTAGCAGATGGATGCTGTTGGTACTAACGTTATTCAGGACATTTTTACTCTATTTTTAAATTCTAAAATGTATTTAACAATATTAACCTGATATTCATGTATCGTAAAACATCCTACAAACTTATTGGAGGTTGAGGAAGTCTCTGAATGACGATGCAGCAACCATTTGGAATATAACTAATAAAATCTCATAATGTTTTTCAAAAGTTTTTGCAAAATTTTCGAAGAGTTTTAAGAATTCTTGCTCTATTTGAAGTGAAAATGGTTATTTTTGCTGTGTGTTTTGAAGTGAAGAGGGGTTAGTTTATTTTTCTAGTACGATGCACAACTTTTGGTGCATCGCAAGTGAAAAAGGTAATTTGTGTATATATCGTCTTTGTTTTGCGATGTACATCATGAGCTTCCGTATTTTTATGTGCATCATGTTGTGTTACGATGAATCGTTTTTTGCTTTTGCGATGACAGCGTGCACTGTTCCGTATTTTTTAAAGGGCATAGATGACATTTCGCAAAAAATGTCATTTTTCGATTGAAAACAATTATAGTAAATTTTACCGATTGAAAATTGTCTAAAGAAGACCGGCCCAAATTTTGCCCCGATTTATATGGCGCACCACGACTAATAACCTCACATTAAAACGTTAAATTAATTTAATGGTGAGGTTCACTATGTACCACTTTCGCACGATAATATGACATTTCTGGTCGTGGTGGACTCATATGCATCTCACGTAATGCTCCAAAACTATTGAATATTTTGTCATGAGTTTACACACATAGATTGTGTCTAAAACTACAAATATAATCACTAAGAGCCCGATTAGTGCAATGTTTTCAAATCGTAATTTTTTTTTTATAAATACATTTTAAATATCACTTCAAAAACACAATTTTTTATACGACAACAATGAAACATTTTTTGCGCACCAAAAACACACCAATAAACACCACAAACCAAGCATCGTCCTGAAACTTCAAGTGAAGTGGGGCCATGTGTCCATATAATTAGAGTTTGGTTGGTTTGATATCCACGATGCTTCCACAAAAGTACCATTTAATTATCTTCTCTTTTTTACTTTACTTCCTTTTCTCCTTTTGGGTATCTATTGAGTCCATCTTTGGGGTTAATCATGCAGGAGTTTGAAATCTTCCAAGTTTTCGTATTTCACAATTATAGATTGGGAGCGAGTTTTGTGCAATAATAAAATTGCTCACAATGAAAGATAATTCTTTTGAACTATGAAAATAGTTTGTCTTCTTATTAAGTTTAAATTGCGTGAACTACACCATTTTCAAGCTCTTGCAAAAACTCTTTCTAGGTTTTGTTGTCTTTTCTCAATAATCACAAGCTTCGTAGTGTGACAGCGTTCATAAACTCATAAGGGAATGAATTTTTCAATTTAAAAAAAGAGACACATATCACCGCCAACTATTAATAACTCAAAATGCTTTTATTAAGATCTATCAAAATATAAGTAATATCAAATATAAGTAATTTTATGAGTAGACGTCGTTATAACTAGAGCTATTAAAACGGATTGGCAGGACTGGTTGACCTGTAACTCGCCATAACCGGCCATCAGGCGGGATGAGACGGGCTGACCCGCCAAAATAACAGAACTGCAAATATTCAACCCAACCTAACCCACCTTGGGTTACGGGTTGGCCCGCCCAAAAAAAATGTGATTTTAAAAAATATTACTCATAGTAATATCTAACAAATTAAAGTAAATAATAAAATATATTGTCATAAGACTCACAACTATTCTTCATTTCATTGGTACAAAAATCAAAAAAGAATTTAAAAAATTCAAGTTAAACATAATATAGTGAAATATAACTACATTTCTTAAGACTCAAATTAAATACATACAACATAAACAAAAAGATCCAAAAAGAAACAACATAAAAGTGAACAAAATTAAATTGACGGGTTAGCCTGCGCCTAACCCGCTTCAGCTCGTGACCCGCACAGTCCCAACCCGTTTGACCTGCTCCTAAACGGGATTGAATTTCATTAACCCAACTCAACTCTTTTAAATGGCAGGACGGGCTGACCCGGCGAATTAAGTCCATTTTGACAGCTCTAATTATAACTAGAGCAAACTATACAAATTGTCCATGTACTATACAATATTTTCGAATTGGTCCTTCTCTCACACAATTGGTCCATGTACTGAAGCTTAAAATGAAATTGATACTTCCGTCTAATTCCATAATTTCAGGTGAGATTTTGCTTTCAGGTAAAATAGTTATTTCCTTGAAAATAGTTCAGGGTCCAATTGTGTAATTTGACCAATAAAAAATTAAAACTCAATCAATGTCAACTCTCATTCTCTCTCCTTCACCAAATCCTGACCTTTCCTTTCCCATTCTTCCCTCTCGTCTTTTTTCATTCTTTTTTTTTTCCACTACTCACACACACACACACACACATGCATGCGCAGAAGCGCCTAAGAGATAAATCCTAGGGAGAGAGAGATGGGTATGTGGTTTCAAAAGGGATGAGTTTTGATGTAGCTGGGGTTGTGGCCGGCGGCGGAGACAGACATGAATAGGGCTGCAAAACCTAACCCATATCTCATAACATTGAAGTACTTTGAATTATAATGGAAATGCGGTAACTAAGCTTCAATAGTGTGTCTAGATTTGGAGATCTGGATCTGTTTATAAACAAAATAAGCAGAATGAAAACTAATTTGTTTACAAACATATTAAAATAGATATAGTGCACTTCGCGTACCTGAAAAAACATTATTAAGATTATAACAAAGGATTTAAATATGAATCTAACATAAACTTGTATAAGACGGTGTTACGTTTGGCCTTAAAAGTGTCACTTGTACATTGAAAGAGTTTTGTACCTGAAAGACTTTTTAAACGATACACAAAATTTTGTTAAGTATAAAAAGAATAAAAATTGTGCATCGGGAATAAAGGTTGTGTATCGTGATGTACAAAAACAATACTTTTATAATACAATTTTGTGCATCGTGATGCACAAAACGTGAGCATCGCAAACGTAATTACAAAAAAGATAGAAATTACATAATGTTTATCAGCACAGATTCATAAAAAGAGAGGAATAACACAAAAAATATAATGTTTGTATACATATTTCACTCTATTCAAACAAAAAGTATATTTATAAAATGTAGAATTATATAATTATTTGTTCCCTCAGCTTTACCAAATTTATGCGTTTGGTCCCTCCGCTCAAAAAAAATGTAATATGGTCACTCGATTGTATTTTATTAAGAGATTCCCCCTTTGAGCTGTTACCGTCAATTTTTTCGTCTGTTTTTTTAAAAAATACCCAAACTACCCTCTCTTCCTCTTCTCCCTATTTCCCCTCATTTCTTTTTCAACCTCCCCTGTTTTTGAAGCTTCTATGCAATCTTTTGTGTAAAGCTTCAGAACACTTCTCTCTCTCTCTGTTTAATCGAACCGCACAAGACCTCCCCCGTCAAGACCTCCATGCCCTAAAGCACAAGACCTCTACTGTCAACGGCGTCCTCCTCAGCCACGTTGCCGAAAACGTCGTCCAAATCACGGACTCCGTCCCTCTCTTCCACTCTCAGATCGGCCTCCTCCCTCCCCTTGAGATCACCCTAATTATGGTCTGCCCCCTGTTGGTGTATGTCCTAGAGGCAAATCTATTTTACGATATATCATTATTTATTAAGGTATTTATTTATTATGTATTATTTGTTTATTCATATTAATGTATAATAAAACTCTTTGAATAAAAGTGTTATTCTTAAATATCCCTGGTCGAGTATTATTATTAATAAGGGCAATAATAATGCATTAAGACTAATCTGTGTTGAGACTTATATAGTTGATATCAGTCTACACATAGGTACGTGTTAAGTGTAACGACGTACTGGATTGACCCGCATGAGAATGTTACGTGGATCGTTACGTGAGTGTCATAAGCGATTCTCATAGTGACTATTGTGTTCGTTGTCCTTTAACTTGAAGTCGTTATATACTTAGATGAGGAGTTGTATATTTTGATACTGACAAACGTCATTCTGTAACAAGGTGATTATAAAGTCAGATGTTGGATATGCCACGAATCATACTGAGGGATATGAACGATGTAGATAGAATTTGTCCCTCCTATATAACGGGAGTATAATATCTGTGGGCCCCTTGATGAGTGAGACTTAAGTAAATGCATGGCCGTGCTCAAATAAATCAATATTTGATATTAAGTTTATTTGTCTACTAATTAAGTCTACTCGGAGATCAAGAAACCTAGATTAAACTATAACAAGGATGACATGTTCCATGCCTTGTGTTTAATCAGATATTAGGACAAAGGGATAAGAATTATTTTGGTCACATTCAGTTATTGTAATCACTGATAATTCCTATTACTTGGGTAACAATGATGTATTGCTAGATGCCGCTCATTGTTTATAATTAATTATATATTTATATATAATAATTAATTATTGCCAACGTAATTTAGGAACCTATTGGATCACACACTTAGAATGAATTGGACTGAAATTTATTTGGGCCATTAATTAGATTAATGGGCTTCAGTTAATAAAATAAGGGAACCAAATTATAATCCTAGTTAGACTAGGACTATAATGGCCAGCCCCTCTCTCTCCCTTTAAATAGCCAGGGATTCTATTGATAGTGAATAGAATAAGAATCCAACACCTAAAAGGATTTAGGGTTTAAGTGAAACACTAAATTCGTAGAGAGAAAAAGTAGGGATTTAATTAGTTCTTCGTACGACGAAGTCTTCCTACTTTGACTCAATAATTGTCTAGCACAAAATTGTTGAATCAAATCATGTCCAATCCGTTCGTGTGGATACCATAGAGAAGCCGTGCAAATCGTTGTTGCGGTGATCGTGATTCAAGCGTGATTCTTTCGAAGATTGCTCGCTCAAACAATCGGGTAATTATTCTAAATCTAATTTATATTAATTCGCATGAATTTTGGGAGGGTTTTCAAAATTAAATTTTGTTATTCCGCTTTGTTAATTTCGATGAAAACCCAACACCCCCTCCCCTTGAGAACTGGGGTTGATCTTGAAATGAGAAAAATAGGGTGGATCCCTAATGGTATGATTATGCTAACATGGCATGTATAAATGACGCACCAAACCTGGCGGCGGGGACCACGACAAAGCTACCAAGTTGACGGCGACGACAACGGTAAGGGTTTCGGTTTCATCAAGCTTGATGAATGCGACGACGAACTGTTCGTGAAGGTCGTTGATTGGAGTGAAGATGATTTGGGGTCGCCATCTTCAAAGGTCTCTTTCTCTCTAACACTTGATTTCTTCCCAGATCTGAAAAACACTAACCCCTTCCTCTCTCCTCGTATGTCTTAGATCTTATGAATAAACAATTGGAAACTCAAGCTGGGTTTTGATTTTATTTTAATTCTTTTTTTCTATTTATGACTTCTGATGTAGATTCCTTGTTAAATATAAGTGATATTGAATTCTAACTTCTGTTGCTCAAAGTTTGAAGAGGAGAATTGTTCATTTCATGGTGGTGGAGGGTGATATCAAGGTCAAACGGTGATTTTGGCTTCTTGTAGGCATCATGATATTGATTACACGGAATGAGTTTGTTATAAAAAAGACGAATGAAAGAATAGAAGGAGTAAATGGAATTTTGAAAGAAAATAACACCCAACCTATCAATCTGTTAAGAATTTGTTCTACAAAAAAACAAAAGGTTTTGGATTTAGTACTTTGGCTGATACTGTATTTGTATTTCAAAAACAGGTGAGGTTGAAGATGAAAATGAGGGGAAATAGGGAGGAGAAGAAGAAGATGAGGGTAGTTTGGGTATTTTTTAAAAAAATAGATAGAAAAATTGACGGTAACGGCTCAAAGGGGGAATCTCACAAAGAAATGTAAATCAAGTGACCAGATTGCATTTTTTTTGGAGCAGAGGGACCAAACGCATAAATTTGATAAAGTCGAGGGACCAAATAATTATTTAATTCTAAAATGTATTACATACCTGAGATCATATAAAATTCAGGATCCAAATTTTTTTGTGAAGATTTTGCTAAAAGATATGTGTGAGTGCTTCTTGAAACTCAGATCCAACTCTACTGACCAACCGTAAGTAGCAGTAGATGTTACACAACCTATTGATTTGTTGAAAAAATGTTTATGTAGCGGATGGATGCTGTTAGTATTAACGCTATTCAGGACATTTTTACTTTATTTTTGAAATCCTAAAATGTATTCAGCAATACTAACCTAATATTCAGGTATTGTAAAATATCCTACAAACTTGTTGGAGGTTGATGACGTATCTGAATGACGATGCAGCAATCATTTGAAATATAACCTACAGAATCTCATATTGTTTTCAAAAGTTTTAGCAAAATTTTCGAAGGGTTTTAAGATTTTTTGCTCCGTTTAAAGTGAAGATTGTTGTGTTTTTGAAGTGAAGAGGGTTAGTTTATTTTTGTGGTCTGAAAGCCGAGAGTAAGTTAGTGTTACTAAAATGTATTTAGCAATACTAACATGATATTCAGGCATCGTAAAACATCCTACAAACTTGTTGGAGGTTGAGGACGTCTCTGAATGACGATGCAGCAACCATTTGAAATATAATTAATAGAATATCATAATGTTTTCAAAAGATTTTGCAAAATTTTTGAAGAGTTTTAAAGATTTTTTGCTCCGTTTGAAGTGAAGATTGTTGTGTTTTTAAAGTGAAGAGGGTTAGTTTGTTTTTGTAGTCTGATAGCCGATGTAATGCGTACGTGTTAGAAAGTTGTGCATCGCAAGTGGAAAAAAGTAATTTGTGCATCGTCTTGTGTTGTGATGCATAATTCTTTTGTTTTGCGATGCACAGTTTGTCGTTCCGTGTTTTGCAATGCATAATGTGGGCTTCCGTATTTTTATGTGCATCGTGTTATGTTGCGATGCATCGTTTTTTAATTTTGCGATGCATAGCATGCACTGTTCCGTATTTTTAAAGGACATAGATGACATTTCGCAAAAAATGTCATTTAGCGATTGAAAACAATTATAATGGATTTTAGTGATTGAAAATTATATAAAGGAGACCGGCCCGATTTTTTGCCCTTTTATATTAATGGTAAATAACGCTCGAGCCCATTTATAACACGTTCATTTATGCCCATGATATCAATTAGGGTAAAATTCGTGCCAGTCTCTTTTAGACAATTTTTATTCGTTAAAGCCTACTATAATTATTTTCAATTTCTAAAGGACTTTTTTTTGCGAAATGTCATTTATGCCCTTTAAAAACACAGAACAGTGGATGCTGTGCATTGCAAAACACAAAAATGATGCATCACAACACAAAAACGATGCATCGCAACACAACTTTATGCATATAAAAACATGGAAGCTCACACTGTGCATCGAAAACACGGAACGACAAACTGTGCATCGCAAACAAAAAAATAATGCATCGCAAACACAATACAATGCATAGATTACCTTTTTTCACTTGCGATGCACAACTTTCTATACACGTACGATGCGATACACGTATGCATTATATCGGCTGTCAGACCACAAGTAACCCTCTTCATTTTAAAAACACAACAATCTTCCTTCCAAACGGAGTAAAAAATCTTAAAACCCTTCGAAAATTTTGCAAAAAACTTTTAAAAACATTATGATATTCTATTGGTTATATTCCAAATGGTTGCTGAATCGTTCTCAAACCTCCAACAAGTTTGTAGGATGTTTTATGATGCCTAAATATCAGGTTAGTATTGCTGAATACATTTTAACAATACTAACTAACCCACGGCTTTCAGACCACAAAAACAAACTAACCCTCTTCACTTCAAAAACACATAAATTGTTATAAGAGCAGTTTGGGAACAAAACATAAATTTACAGGGGGAGTTTGGGAGCAAAACATGGGATTGAAAAGAATAAATCAAGAAAATCGCACAAGTAAAAATACGTGATAGATTGGTAGAGGGGAAGTTTGGGAATAAAATATAAATTTACAGTTAGTACATTTGACGATGCACATAATAACCCTCTTCACGATGCACAAATTATAAACTGAACAACAGTACTGTTATACTTGACGATGTACAACAATATACTTGACGATGCACATTTCTTAACATAAAAAATCACAAAAATATATTGGCGATGCACACAATGCATATTTTATACTTGACGATGAACACGATGGATATTTTTTAACACAAAAATCACAAAATACATTGACAATGCACATTCACATACATGACAATGCACAAAATATATTTAAAAATGTAATATGTTGATACGGGGACAATTTTGAAACAAATAATCAATTTATCACTTAAAAGGGACTTAAGATAATAAAAATAAATGTAGTGGACTTAAGTGATTAAATATTCAGGAAATTGCTGGCCGGTCCACTTTCTGAAACTTTTTTCTCTCCAGTCCACCCTTTTTTTAACCGCTAAAAGGCACTTTGCGAAATTTTCTTTCTAAAATGCCCTCAACAACATCGTTGCTTCAGATTTGAGGTTCAAATTGATGTATAAGTGATTTCATATTGTTAATATAGTCTTTCCTCATGTTTGGGTATCAATTTTCATGCATAGAACACGAATTTGATCACAATTTGATCAAATTCGAATTTTTTGAGTTCATCTCGTTTTTCTTTGTTTTTGGGCTATTTTGACCACTTTAATCTATGTTTTAAGCTTCGAATTTGTTTAAAATCAATCCCATGTTTTTATCCTAACTTAGTACTACATTTGTGCATAATTTTTCTACAAAAAAAATACTATTTTCGAAATCCAAATCGAGCTTGGCAGTGTGCTGTCCGAAAACAGAGAGATATTTTTGGACTGATTTTGGGACTTTAATCAATGATTTGAGTTTGAATTTTGTATAATATCAATACCATACTATTATAGGAAGTCAATACCATGTTTGTATGTAAATTTTTCAACAAAAAATAACTATTTTGATCGATTTTGATATTATATTAAATTGGGCATCGGAATGCCATAAATTAGGCATCAGGATGTCATAAATTGAGCATCGGGATGTCTTAAATTGGGCATCGGAATACCTTAAAATTGGGCATCGGGATGCCTTTAATTCGCCAATCACAGTATGCTGGGCAACGCAACGGGGATCGACCTGATGCCTTGGTTGCTCATCGCGATGCCTTGGTTACTCATCGCGATAACTTTGTTGCTCATCATGATGACTTTGTTGCTCATCGTGATACCTTGATTACTCATCGCGATGCCTTTATTGCTCATATCGATGCCTTGTTACTCATCGTGATGATTAACCCACACGATGCCTTAGATTACTCATCGCAATACCTTGGGTTACTGATGTGCGTGTATTTTTCTTTCATTAATGGCATAATTATCTTTTCGCCCCAATAATACCTTTTAAATTTTTTAAAAAAATAAGTAGATTGAAACGATTGCAAATGTTAAAAAAAAGATCGGCCAGTAATTCACCCTTAAATATTTCACAAAAGGTAACACCCGCAATTTTTCCTATCAATTATCCGTCCAACCCGCAAATGTTGAGGCCGCAGCCCACATTTATTTACCCAACCGGCCCGTTCACCAACTATGGAGGAAACCATCCTTCAAAAATCAAAATCAAAATCAGAGCAATTGTCCGCCACTTCGCTTTCCAGACCCCCTGGAAACTCTTTAAGAATATTGGCAGTTTGTTAACAGTTAGAAAGCATATCAAGAACAGGTACACCATTCTCTAACTTAAGCTTATGTGCTCTATGAGACTGTGTGTGCGTAATTGTGTGATACGGGGTTTTAAGATGTTGTTTTGTGCAGATAAACCGTGGTTCTGTTGAGCATGATGAATTTGCAGAAAAACCCTAGTGATACATTTCATACGTGTTTTTTAACTGGGAATTACTGTTTATTATCTCTTCATTTGTTGTTAATTCTTATAAAGTCTTGAGATCTTTCTCGACTCGAACACCAAGCACATGTACCCAAATAGTTTCCGTTTTTCTCACTTCATGTGACATGTCAGTTTAATACTCAAAACTCTAGTCAAAGTTGATTATTATTCTTAGTGAATTTTATACTTTGGTAAAGCGTTTTCATTGTGGTGGCTTTTGTCAGTGATTACGTCTCCTTCTTGGAGAAATGTGAAGGTTTGTTATGATTGAGTTTATATGCCTTGGATTTGAATTCAGCTGTTTTTGTTTTAACATTAGGTATAATGAGTGAAAATGGGGGAGACAAAGAAACCAGTTTGCAAACAAAAGAAAATGATGATGATGTTATAAGGAGATTGTGGAAAAAATTTCAACCAAAGCTCTGGTTATCATCAATGTGGAGAAGGGTGTCAATTAGGTTGCGGTTGAAAGACCTCAAAACATTCATGCGTAAGAATATTGTTTCTGTTTCCATTTCTGTTGCCTTGGGGCTGTGCTGTTTGCTTCTCAAGTTGGGGAAATCGCGATGTAATGTTGTCCCTTATTCAAACCTCTTGATGGGTATTCGAAACGGAAGTGTAACAATGGTTCAGTTTGAGGAGAACTCTCGTCGTATATTCTACAACACCAAGCTGCAGAGTGACACAGTAGTAGCACCAGATAATTTATTAGCAAGAAAGAATAAGCTTACATGGGATGCAAACAATGGTGGTGTATTGAAACTCCAGGAAATGTTTGCTAATCTGTTGAGGAAATTGTCAAAGAACCAATATTCTGTGCCTGGGCTGTACTCCAGAGTTAATGTTGATATAGACAAGCAGGATCTTCTCAAGAACCAAGTAGCTGTTCGTGGATGGCAGTATTCTACAATATTAGCTGATGCTGAGTACCAGGGGCTAGTTGATTTGTTGAAAGAGAAGGGAACTGTATTTGGCGTGAAACCTGAGCCCGTCGTCATTTCAATGGGAAGGAGGATCTTGACTACTGTTTTAAATCAGGCACCTTCTTGGGCTATGTTGTTGTTTATTGCTCGTGGACTAGGCGGTGGCAGCAGCATAGCAAGAAAGCCTAGTAAACAGCATACAGTGACATTTGATGATGTGGAGGGGGTTGATGCTGCTAAGACTGAGCTTATGGAGGTGAGATATCTCTTTTCTTGACAACCAATACCATTTCACTTTTATTTGTATTTTACCAGTAGGCCTTGACTTTTGAGTACAACACTTCCTGGACTTTATAGTGTGATTTTTTTGATTTTATTTTTTTTGCTTGTCACAATTTTCTTTGTTGGTTTAATACATGCATCCTCTATAATGGACAAGGATGAAATTTTCCTCAACAAGCGAATAGTTGCTATTAAGGTACTCCGTGACTAAGAATATGATGTGACATGGTTGATGGTTCCTCTTAATGCCATTGACTAAATTCTATGATGTCATGAGCAGCAATTAGTACTTTGCTTATAACATAGCATACGTTAATCTTATCTAATAGCTGTATGGAATCTCACTCATCAAGCTTGAATACATCAGTATCATTCTGATTAATGTTACACCGTACTCACTTGTATAGAGTGTCCTAGTGCAAATGAAAAAGAACTTGCATCTGTGATCTTGCTATATCACAGTTCGGGAGTAGAGTCAATAGAAGGGATTTCTGTATATCTTAGCGAACTGTAGCTGAATTCTAGATGAAAAGGTTTGGTCATATGGCTTATCGGTCCCTTCACCCTACCTCACTAGTCATAAGGACTAATACATCAGTGTGTCAATGAAACTTATAGAGGGAGAAACCCATAGGGCCATAACTGCCTGATCTTTCAGCCATGCCTTATAATTCTGTGTGTTGGCCTCTTATTGAGCTGCCTTGACCTTGCTTAGCTCTTATTCGTTGCATATACAAAGCAATGGTTTAAGAAAAAAGAACATATAATTAGTGCATACAGGACAAGGAAAAGTGAATTCAAGAGCACGAGAAGCTTCATATTTTGCTTGAGCTCAAGATGGAACCTCATTAGGACATTATAACTCAGTTTATTTTATTAGTAGTTCTATTAAAGGGTGTACATGCACGGGATTATGTTGTTGTCCACATATATAGATGCATGAATTTAGGGCCTTAGTACATGAACGAGGAGTTACTACATGAATAGTTCAAGTTCAATTCATGAACAGACTTACAGAAAAGTTCCCTTAATCCTTTAAATTGGTTGTTTAAGTTACTTTAGGGGCACATAAGAAGAAACAAATAAACTTTCAGATTTCTGAGATGTGGGAGGGTCATCTATTAGGTGTGAGCCCTTAGAACTCTAGATCTGACTCCTAGGCAATCCCCTTCCTTCAACTTCGTTTGTTTGTCTTTGGTTCTCTCAAATATCTAATTAAACCGAATGTACTACATAATCATCAAACTTTTTAATACTCAGTCCATTCACATTTTTCTCCAAAGACTCTCATACAAATATGATGTAGTCTTTTGGAGTTCTGGGCAAACATTAATGGACCTTGCTTGAAATAAGTTTACGCTTATATGGTAGACTGAGCTAATTAGAAAATGGAGACTAAAAAGAAAGAGAATAGACAGAAGATAAAAGAAGGGAATTCTCTGGGAGTCACGCCTAGAGTTTTTAGGGCTCACACCTTAAAGAAGATGCCTTACACATCTCAGAAATCAGAAAAAAATTTATTATTGTCTTCTTATGTGCCTCTAAAGTCTTTGAAGAAACCTTTTGGTCATTCCATTCGTACGTTGAGCCTAAAAAACTCATATACTAACTTCCCTCCATGTACTAAGACCCTCCAACTTCAGGCATCAGTTTATGTGGACAAATGCACACTCGCGTGCATGTACTAAGACTCTCTAACTATTATTACACTGGCTTCACCTTAAACTTGAGCGGATTATGAAGCTTCTTGTGCTCTTAAATTTACTTTTCCCTGACCGTTCCTTTTCCATCATTGTTGAGGCTGTCTAAGGCAGATCCAGTAGTGAAATTGCACCAAATGTGTGCATCCATTTGTTTGTGGTTCTTTTTCACAGCCATAACATAATATAATGAAGGCAATTATTGATTTATGGTAGCTTATCTTGGATATATGATGGTGAATTGTTAAATAGTAGTGAATTGTTCAGTAACACAGCCATAACATAATATAATTTGTTCTTGTTAACATTTAAGTTAAATAGGTGAATTGTTTAGTAACCCAAAGTTCTCTTGGATATATGGTGGACACTGCGGGTGTAACAAGTACAACAGCTAATGAGGAGAACGCGGAGAAGTGCTGTGTCCAAGTTAAATGTTGTTGATGTTTGTGCACATTATGAATGGGCTTCATATAGTTCGGGTTTGGGAACTTTTTTTTAAAGTGAAAGTGCCTTCATGCTTTAGCAATAGGTTGCAATCCCATTACTAAGTTCGGTCAGGGGATTAATGGGCATAAGAAGTCGAATTCTATCTATTATCTATATCTCAGCTGAGAAGCATCTAGAGTAGTAGATCTCAGTGAATGGGCCATCCTTTTATGTAAGCTAAGGTATAATAATGCTTGTCTTGAATGATTTTCTGATTGTTTTGATTCCTAATGGAGAGTAGATAATGTAATTAATCTTGGCTAGTGCAACATAAATTTGTTAAGACAGAACATGTATGTGTATGCACGCACACACATTTATATTGAATTTAAATTTTTATCACTAGTGGCGTGATACCTAGTAATCTGAACTCTGAAGTTGCGTGGATGCTGGCAGCTTGTTTTTTATGTACTAGATATCGCATCATCCTTTTCTACTCTATATATCTTTGTCTACCACTATTCTTATGTGCATTAGGGAACCAACTAACATACGATCATGGTTTAAGATATTGCAGAAGGATACTGTTGCATCAATATTTTACAGATATATCGCGCACTTGATAGAAGAGAATGGCAAAAAAAGAATCATGTAGCCAACCCCTAGTAATTTGGACATACACTGAGTTGGCATATCACAACTATATGTCAATATCACAAAATACATGGAAATAGGAAGTTCTGGCAGGGATTATGATGAAACTATTGTACGACTTGTTCTGATCATGAGCTAGAACAAAGGAAAGAGAACAATTTTCCAGTATCAAAGATGAGTACCGGTGAATAGGATAGAATGGAAAAATGAACTCCATTTACTATGTGAAAATAATAAATTTGATCATATGCCTTTCATTGTGTATGAAATTTATGGTTACACACAACTATTGAAGATAAAATCTTCAACTCAAGGTGGGGTGCGTTCTCGAGACTTCTTTTTCTTGTATTAGATACTTCCATACCAATCAATTCAACAAGCTGGATAGATAGAAAAACTAAAGTAAAATCAAACATTGAAAGTCACTACTGAAAAGATTATTTTCTTGTGGAATGATCTTGCATAAGATTTTTGAAATAAAAACTGTTTTAGGAAAGAAATCTATGATTGATAATAGATGCTTTTTAGGTTTAGAAGTTTTGTTCTTAACTACATGTTTTCCCTGTAGATATCTCTGGATATATTAATAGAGGCGTATAACGGATAAAAGTGACGAGGTAGTCTGATGTAGGCCCGGTAATGGGGCGGATCGGGTGAGCGAGCGAGAAATTATGATCATGTAGTCCGAGATTTCATACCTTGCATACAATATCCTAGATAATCTTCAAATTGTATGGAAGTTACTTGTGTTTATCTCAATTTCCTGACAGTAGTATTGTCAGCTCCTCTATATCATTAATAATATTAGCATGAAGAGGTTTTCTCTTTATTTATGAAAATACTTTTCTCATGGTCACTTCAATATCGCTTGCACGGAGATGTTTATCTCTCTCTTCCTCTTTGTTTATTGGTACAACTTCTTACATTATCTCTCTTTTCGATTGACAATTATGTGGTTTTGTGTTTTATGTAGATTGTGTCATGCTTGCAAGGAGATGTTAATTATAAGAATCTAGGAGCAAAGCTACCTACGGGTGTGCTACTGGTGGGTCCTCCAGGAACAGGCAAAACATTACTAGCCCGTGCGGTAGCTCAAAAAGCAGGAGTGCCATTTTTCATCACTTGTGCCAGTGAATTTGTTGAGTTATTTGTTGGAAGAGGAGCTAGTCGCATCAGAGATCTTTTTAAGGAGGCAAGAAAATGTGCACCCTCTATCATTTTCATCGACGAGCTTGATGCTGTTGGTCTAAGGCGTGGTCGAGGCTTTAACACTGAGGGTGATCAAACATTAAACCAAGTAATCTCACTTTTTCATAAGAGTCTTTTCTATTATATAGAAGTCGCTGAAACTGTGAATCGACCCAACAGTAGGGTTTGCTACATCAAATTTTTGCAGGCATGATGTTCTTCACCACTAATAAACTGGATTTAATAAGCTCATTTAAAATTCAGAAAAATTCTAATCTTATTTCCGTGTATTAATATTTTGAACTCTTAGCATATTCTGGATAATATACATTTTTGAATCCGTATCCATATCAATGTAGGTCATGAATTTTACTTTTCTTTCTCAAAAGTTGCAAGTACATGATTTTATGACCCTCACAACTCTTTTTTCCCTTACCAGTTGCTGACGGAAATGGATGGATTTGAGTCAGATAAAAAAGTGGTGGTCATTGCAGCGACTAATCGAGCAGAAATGTTGGACCCTGCTCTACTTCGCCCAGGCCGATTTTCGAGGAAAGTATTTGTGAGAGAACCTGATGAAGATGGAAGAAGGAAGATTTTGGCTGTACATTTCAGAGGAGTTCCTCTTGAGGATGATACAAACCTTATCTGTAATCTAGTTGCATCTCGTACTGAAGGCTTAGTAGGCGCGGATCTTGCAAACATTGTCAATGAAGCGGCTCTGCTTGCTGGTCGCAGAGGTTAGATTAAAGATTCGAATAAAGTGTCTGTGTGTATGTGTGTGTATTTTGGTTGTTTAAGTTCACATCATTGATTGTTTTATTAATATTTATTTCATAGGTGGCAAATGTGTGTCAAGAGACGATGTTATGGAAGCTGTAGAAAGAGTGAAATTTGAGATTGATGATAGGCAGCCTGTTCCAGAATGCTATGAGGAAGAAGGTCGAGAAATTTTTCCAGTAGAGTTCATTTCTCGCGTAAAAGAACTGACTCAACAAGACAGGATGGCAAGTCTAAGCAGATGAATACTCGTGCAATCTATCTATATGCAAATGTGTAGATGATAATGCAATCATGAATTTGCCAAAAATGAAGGATATAGAAAGTCCAGAATCTGTAGAACCTTCTTCTTCTTCCTCTTTTTTTGGTGGTTGTTGGCATTTTTAGTGGGGAAATTGCTATCTTTGGGGAATATTTGTTGCTTATGAGTTATGATTATTTTCTAGGCTTAAATCGCAATTTTGTCACCCTACTTTCTCACTCTACTATTTTTTTTCTTAATTTCATCACTATAGTTGCACCTCTTCGGGGTGCCTCTCGGGTTAATGATATTGCCAGGGTCCTGGGTTATCGTATTGGTACGCTCCCGATTACTTATTTGGGTTGCCCTATCTACTTCGGTCGCAAGAAGAAAAGTTTATTTGATCCTTTAATTGCAAAACTTCTGAACAGGATTGGCACGTGGTTGGGATCCTTCCTTAATCTGCCTGGACGTATCACTTTAATCAAGCATGTTCTGCAGTCTATATCAGCTTATCAGCTTGCTTCCTTAGATCCCCCGTGGCTGTCATTAAGCTTATTGAGAGGTTGTTCTCGAACTTCTTTTGTGGCAGCATAGAGGGTCGGAATAAATCCCACTGGGTGGCTTGGTCTGCGTGCTGCAAGCCTGTTAATGAGGGTGGGATTGGTATTCTTTCTGTTGGTGATTTGGTTAAGTCCTTCACTATAAAGCTTTGGTGGCGTTTCCGAAAAGAGCTTATGGGGTGATTTTTTAAATGCACGCTACTGCTCTTCTTCTCATCCAGTCGTAGTTCAGTCTAAGGGCTCTCATGTTTGGTCTCGTCTCTTACAAGCCCGCTCCATGGCTGAGTCCCATATTTGCTGGATTGTTGGAAAGGGAAATTGTTCCATTTGGTGTGATAGATGGCTTTCTTCTTGTTTAACTCAGCCTCCTGACTCCATCCTCAACAGCGTTCATAAACTTTTCCAGACTTCGTCCAGTTTATCTGCTGCTGCCGTGACGTGCAAGTGCTTCATAATATAGCAGCCCAAAACATTCATTCAGTTGATGAGGCTGACAAACCGTGCTGGACTGGTACGGCCGATGGTAGCTTCTCAATGCATTCGGCTCGCTCTTGCTTTCGGTCTGCTGGGCCGAATCTTCTGTCCTCAAAATTTATCTGGCATAAGATGGTTCCTAAGCAGATAAGTGTGTTCATTTGGCGCCTCTTCACGTCTAGATTGCCGCTGGACGAAGTTTTGATTTCCAAAGGCTTCAGCCTTGCTTCTAGATGCAATTGCTGTTCTCAACCCTCTACAGAAACATTTATTCATGTCTTTCTCATGAGTGATATTGCGTCCAAGGTTTGGACTCATTTTCAAGGTTATTATGGGTTGCCATTTTGGGAGTTATCTATTCGCCAGAGGTGCATGTCCTGGTGGCTCTATGGGGATTCTGTCATATTTACAGTGCTCCCTTCTCTTATTTTATGGAAGCATCGAAATGCAACCGTGTTTGAGAACGTTCGTAAACCTGAGTGTAGTGTGATCATGAGCATCCAAAATGAGCTGAATCTTGTTCTTCTGGCTTCGGGTTTCAGACATATCCGTTGGTCTGGCAACTTGGTGTCTTATGGTAAAGCCAAGAGAGTTTCTATTGTCCCGGTGTCTTGGATTAAACCCCCTTTGGGCATCGTTAAACTCAACTCCGATGGTGGTTGTCGTGGTAATCCTGGCGTTGGAGGTGGGGGTGTGGTTATTCGGGATTCTAACGGCTCTTTTCTTCATGGATATTCCCACTTCTATGGTGAATGCACTAGTTCGAGCCTTATTTTACGGCGTTTGTTGGCTAGCTGGTCATGGCTTTCATAATTCTATTATCGAGACGGACTCGGCTTTCAGTTTTGGATGTCTTATGAAAGACCATTCTCCTCCTTGGAAGTGTGCTTATTTCATTCGTGGCATTCTTGCTCTGCAGAAAGTCCATCTTTTCTCTGTTAGGCACTGCTTTAGAGAGGCTAACATGGTAGCGGATGGCTTTGCCAACTTAGCTATGGACTATGACTGACTCTTCTTTTGACTCCTTAGCAGAACTGCCTCGATCGATTAGTGGTGATATTCAGAATTTCTCAGTTTTGTCTACTTTATGATCTCTTGTTATTTTGTTTTGGTTTTCAATCTCTTGTATTTAAGCTCTCTCTTATTTGTCTTTGAAGTAAGGCTTCTCCGTCCCCTCATTTATAGGGATAAGCCCCCATTTATAGGGGTAAGGCTGATTGTCCTCCTCCCTATTTTTTCATTATTAATAATCTCTCATATGTTTTTGAAGTAAGGCTTCTCCGTCCCCCCATTTATAGGGGTAAGGCTGATTGTCTCCGTCCCTATTTTTTCATTATTAATAAAATTTAGCAAGATGTCACTCCTGTTTCCTTTAAAAAAAAAAAACTGCTCTCTTCGGATAAATGTTCCACTTTTTAGGATTAGGGGTGAACACGGGTCAACTTGGCTCGGTTTTGGGCTAAAACCGACACCGAACCGACCGGGCTCAGTTGCAAGCTCAATACGCCCAAAACACTTCGGTTTCACCTCGGTTTTGGTTTGTCGGTTTTCGGTCTCGGTAGGGTCGGTTTTGGGTTTTTTTTCAATTTGCTGAATCAAATCAACACACACAGTGAGTGTGTTGTGTGAGAGAGAGCATGAGAAAGTGTTTATTCATACCTAAAACATTGAACCTTGAGTGAATCGGGAGTCTTTTCTGTGTGTGTTTGTATGTAAGAGAGAGTTTTCTGCCATAGGCTTAATTAACAAGGAAAGAGTGCGTGGAAGAGAGAGAGAGAACTTGTAGGGCTCTTTACTGTTGCAATTAAAGTAGAGAGGAAGAAGCTAAGCCACAGAGCTGTCGAAATTGAAGTACAAAAGAAGAGGCGGAGCTGCAAAATTACAATCGTCGTCGCCTCGCCGTCCGGTGAAGTAAAACGGAAGAGTGGTCACAGTTGCCATGCACAATCGTAGGAAGACTGGTTGCAGAAACGAAGACGCAGAGACGCAGATGCAGAGATGCCAGAGATGAAGACGCAGTGGCACAATTGGATTCGATGTGCTAGGGTTAGGGTTGTGAGGAGGGATAAGCGTTTGCCGTTTGTGGGATTGGGGAATTGCGAGAGACTCTCAAAGCTGGAAAGTTGATTATATATATATATATACATATATATAAATAAAAACGATGGCGTATTGGTATATTCATTCGGTTCGGTTTATTTTCAGTTTGGTTTCAGGCACCAATTGAGCCGAAACCGAAAGCAGCGGTTTTTTGTAAAGGAAAACGGTTTTGCGAATCGGTTGCTGCGGTTCGGTTTAATTTTGGCTCGGTTTTTTATTTTTTTCGGGTTTTTTTGCTCACCCTTATTTGGGATGTCCTAACTAATGTTCGTAAAGACTTTTGATCTACCTATTCTCTTCCATTCTTCCTAATATACCTTTAAAGTTTTATTTAATATAATACATCCCAAAGAAATCTAATTATTTAAAATACTTGAAGTCAATTAATGTTCATGAGTATTATCGTCAGAGCATATTTTTCAGCACATCATTAATTATGTTTCTTAATTACTGTGTTTTATCCACTAGTAACATTATCTGGGACGGAGGGAGTAATAATTAATCCAATTATTAATTAAGACGCATAACTAAAACTTCTAGTTATTATTCTTTCTATTTATTTAAATTTCTTTTTCTGCATTATGGGCGATGGAATTGTTACAGTTGTGATGCCGAAGGGTGGTTGCAGTGAGGAAGTTCGAAGAAAGCTTAGGGCGTGGAGTCACTGACGTTAGTGAGATGACGTGGTAGGTTGAGGTGTGGCGGGGAAGAGATATGACGTGAGCTGTTGAAAATGAGGTGGAAGAGATAGAAAGGGTGGTGATGGGATATGCTTGCTACCAGAGTGGGTTGCCGGAGTGGGGGATGATAGCGTGTGGCATGGGTGGTTGAGTCCTTGTAGTCATTAAGGAAGATGGCCAGAGTTGTTTGAGACAAAGAGGCTAAGAGGGAAAGACGGCTCAAAGTAAGAGTTTTAGATCTTAAGGTTTTTGCTTAAGGTCGAAAAATAAGTTTTAGATTTGTAGCTCTAGGATCTCGGACGTTGCCGCAAAACCACCGGTGAGGATCTCTTTAGCCCTTCCCACCATCCTTCCCCAGTTTGGATTTAAGAATCTCAACACCCATGAAGGATTTAATCAAATTACAAATGCATTAACAGAATAGCTAATGTTCCTCCCAAATTCGTGAGATTTAACATAAAGGGCTTCACCGACGATCCCCTCAAAACTTCAATTGGGTTTCAATTTAGCATAAAGGGCTTCACCGACGATCCCCTCAAAACTTTAATTGGGTTTCAATTAAATCTTACTCTAAGGCCTATTCAATTCCATTACCGGAAATGATGCGAATCAAGATAGCTCTATCACAATGTTCATACACATGTTCAATGGTTCTATGGCAAAGGATTGGGCATGGAAGTTCAAGCAAGGTTTGTTCATGATTGATCAAGTAACCGAGGCTCATAGGAAAGTTTGGATTCAAATGGATGATGATTGGAGGCATCTGGAGAAGCCCAAAAGTGCTGAATTTAATTGAAGCCCATCAAGAGACCAATAAGGGTTGATAGAAGCTGAAGGGGGGGCCAAAGATCAGCATTGCATTCACGTTGACGTGTTTTTCTATTGCATTCATATTGGGAGAGTCCCAAAAACGTGATTCCTTTCATTGGCGTATTTTCCTATTGCGTTTACACTAGGAGAGTCCAAAAAACGTGGCTCCTTCTTTCCTTACAAGACTTGGAGTTTACTTTTGTATTTCCTAGATAATTAGGATTCCTTTTCATAAATAGTTTTAATTACTTTCCTAGAATAAATCATAATTCTGTTAGGATTCTAAATACTTTCCTAAGATTGATTGGATTTGTTAAGCTAAGCCTATAAATAGGCGCCCTATTTCAGATTGTAAATACATACGTTTTTCTTAATACAAGGCGTGAGCTTTTATTCTCTTGTGTGTTAATACACGTTTGGTTAGAACATTGCAAACTTGGATTAGTTTGTGTTAATTATTCTTGGTTCTTAACTTAACTTAGTTAGGGTCTTGAATCTTCATACCGAGATTCTTAATTTCATTGAGAGTTAGAGGTAGAGGTTTACTTCAGATTGTTC
Organism: Platycodon grandiflorus; assembly: GCA_016624345.1. Taxonomy (NCBI): domain Eukaryota; kingdom Viridiplantae; phylum Streptophyta; class Magnoliopsida; order Asterales; family Campanulaceae; genus Platycodon; species Platycodon grandiflorus. The sequence continues at coordinate 27,478,430 of CM028361.1, forward strand.
TCCAAGTCTTTGGACGTACGTTTTTCCGCGAGATTGTCTTCTTAATGTGAGTTCCAAGTTCCAATAACTTGTGGGTTCTCGTTGGATCACATCAGGAAACTTACTAGATAGAGCAAATCCATCTTGATTATCCTTCTCACCTTTAATTATCAAATTTAATTAAATAAAACGTGCAATGAAGGCATGAATAAATAACCCAAATATGATCAGTTTGTAACCTTTCGCTATCTTTTGTTTCATAGATCAAATCTTCATCTAACAAATGTTTAATTCCAGTTGTAGTATTCATCGGTGGTGGCTTTGAGGAGAGAGGTGTTTGAGGGGCGGTGGTGGTGAAGGCTTTAATTTGGTTTGATTGGGTGGTGGTATTGATGCTGGGCACTGGTTATGAAGTTTGGAAGTGGGTGGTTATGAAGTTTGGAGGTGGGTAAATGGGGAAGAGAGCTTCATCTTTTTCTCTCTCACATACACACAAAAGTGGATTTTGGTATAGAAGGCAGGGGTATTTTTGGATTTTCATAAAAGTTTAAAGTTTTTCATCCAAATAACTTAACGGAATGATGAACGTGAAATTTATGCCAAGTATAGTGATGAAATTGAGAAAAAAAAAAGTTGGGTTAGCTTAACACATTTTCTTCCAAAGTAGGGTGATCAAATAACGATTTAAGCCTTATTTTCTATATTGCCAAAAAAGGTTGGATTTCGAAGCTGAAATAGTCGGTTGCAATCTATGGGCTACTACATACATGGCCTACTCCTATTAACAGTTTCTGACCATGGTCAATGTGCTGGGCTAGGGCCCAAATAGGATGGGCCTTTAGTGAAAAATGTTGGGCGAAGTGCGGGCCGGTCTCGTTTGATGGATTTCCAACTAGTTTAAGACTCCATACTTGTTTCAAACCGAAAAATACAATTTTTTTGTGAAATACGTTTATACCCTTAAAAAATACAGAACAGACATGCTACACATTGCGATGCACAAAATTATAATAAAAAGTAATATTTTATTGCATCGCGATGCACACACTTGTGATGCATCGCAATGCACAACATTACATTTGCGAGAGATGGTCAATGTGCTTGGCGAGGGCCCAAATCAGGTTGGACATTTAGTGAAAAATGTTGGGCGAAGTGCGGGCTGGTTCCATTTGATGGATTTCCAAGCAGTTTATGACCCTATACTTGTTTTAAACCGAAAAAAAATATTTTTCTTGCAAAATATCGTCTATACTCTTAAAAAAATACGAAACAGACACGCTATGCATCGCAAAGGAAATTTGATGCATCACAAAACAAAATTGATGCATCGCGATACATAACATTACACTTGCGAGGCATCGCAAAATAAAATTGATGCATCGCAAAAATGATGCATTCGTGATTTCCTTAAGAGTTCAAAATGGGCATTACATCCGTTTCAAAATTGATGCATCGCAAAATAAAATTGATATATTGCGGTGCACAAAATTGTACTATAAAAATATTGTTTTATTGCATCGCACTGTATAACATTACACTTGTAATGCATCAAAGTATGCATCGCGATGCACAAAATTATACTAAAAAATACTATTTTACTGCATCGCGATCAACATTACACTTGTGAAACTGGAATATTGAAACTGTGATAAACTAACTGCTCAAAGCAGATGAAGATCTAATCTAAGGTTTCAACAAAAGAATTGCATACAATTATATATAAACGCTCAATTTATAACAGATGAAAGTTAATTACTACCTTTAATACTTAATTAATCAATAATTTTTCGTAAACATATATCAGTATGAATGGTGTTTATAGTGATTTCGATTTCACAGTGAATTAGATTATAACAACTTGAAGAAACTTATAATACAAAATCGAATTGGCAGAGGATCGACTGTGATATGGATGAAAATTTTTGTAAGAAATTGCAATGGAAAGAAAATCGAGATTTACAAGAGTAAACTAAGGAAGACGCAATTTAAAACATGTTTTAATGTTGTTACAGGGGTAGTTTTAGAACAATTAGCAATTTATCAACCAAAATAGATTTTACCAATTAAAAACAAGTATTAGAATGTAAAGCGGTTGAAAATCTGAAAAATGGTACCGACCAGCAATTATTCCAAAAATGTTTGGGAAGAAAGTTTTACTTGGGACTTTTGAACAAAAACAAGCCCTTCAATCTCTATACATATTTTTGGAAAATAAAATTTGATGCGGACGCCTTGGAAACAAACAGTAATGTTACTATTCCAAAAAAAAATAATAATAAATAAAAAAATACACACACGCCCGTTGACTAGTTTATTTATTAACCGTGCTTTTCTAGATAATTTAACAAGATTTGGGATAGGAAAATTTGAAAATCAGAGAGCTTTTGACTGCAGATATTTCTTATTTTCTGTACAAAATAAATACATTGTGCGATCGGAGGATTATAAGAAGTTCGAGTCCGTTTGGTGCAGTGTTTTCAAAATACAACTTTTTTATTATAAATACGATTGGTATAACGTTTTAAAAATTGATTTTATGACTGAATATTTATCAAGAAAGACAATTTTACCCTTTTATATAATTACATGCTTTATTTTTAATACAACACACACATATTTCTTCAAAAGAAAATACTACACACACACACATACATACATACATATATATATATATATATATAATATTAATATAAATTAATTAGAAACTTACCTTGTATTAATATAAATTAATTAGAAACTTACCAAAGTTTGGTGACCCTTTCTCCCCTCATTCTCTCCCACCAGACTACTCATCTCCTTTGATTCCTCTCCTCCATCCTCAGCCTCTAGTATAGAGTGTACTTTCATGCTCGCTAGATCGCCATTATTCCGTCATCAAATATGCTATTATGAGATATTGGGTTGAAATCTCTAATCTCACCACTGGTTTATTAATTCTTTTAAATCAATTTTTTTCAAATCAGATTTGGGGGTTTGTAGTTTAGAAATTAGGGCCTCAAATTACTTCAAACTTTTAGTTCATTCTAAGAATTTCTTTTAATGTCATGTTCTTGTATCTAATCGCTATTTCATTTGCTCAATTCAGAAAGGTTTTCATGTTTTGTAGAATAGTAATTTGTATACGATGGTATGATCTTCTTCATGTTCTTTTCCCTTTTTCTAATGGGAAAGACAGTTTTATCTGAGGATTGAAACCTAGTGTTTTCCAAGTTGCGTTTTGTAAAAAGCTACAATTTGTAGTGTTTAAAACGCTACTTCGTTTTTCAAAACGCCATGTTTTCAAATGCAGTATTGAAACACATTGATGGTTAAAATGGAGCATTTTGAACTGCGTTTTGGTACAAAACGTGCTAACAAACAAGCTCGAACTGGCAATTTGAAAAGAGAAAAAAATGGGAATTGAATTGCACTTGCACACTTTTTGCATTGAATTCAAATTTTCCCATATGTTGCAACAATTATACACTCTAATCTTAAAAATTTACTACTTCCGTCTCTAAATAGTGACCATTTCTCGTGCTCATAAATAAAAAGTTAATGTTTAGCAAAAAGTACTGTATAAGGAATCATTTATTCTGATTCTAATTTGAAACTAAAACGCTTTATTGTATCATGTAGAAAGTATCGTGAAGTATGTTAGTTGAAAGTAGACATGTTCAAACGGTTCAAACTAGCGGTTCTAAAAACAGTGGAACAACAAATCATAACCGAACCAGCAAATTACGGTTACAGTTCCGGTTCCGAACTGGCTAAGTTGGTTCCAAACCTTGATTTAAAAAAAAATTTGAATTTAAATTCCATCTTTAAACTTTCTACAAAGTATTTTTTTGAATTTTTTAAAGTAACCAAAGTATATTTTTGAATTTTTTAAACTTTGTAAACTTCTCATCTTTAAAATTATAGAGTAAACAAGGCAATTTCAAAATTTAAAACTTAAATTTTAGCAATTTTTCACGGTTTTTGATGGTTTAAGCTGGTTTGGAACTGGCGGTTCACGGTTTTAAGAAATTGAAAATCGAAACCGAACTGTGTAATCGGCGGTTCCAGTTCTACGCGGTTCCTGATTATGTGGTTTTCTAGCCGGTTCGGCTTCGATTCGAACCACCTGTCTCGAATCGTTTGGGCATGTCTAGTTGAAAGTTGAGTGAGAAACCTCCAAAATAAGTGCACTCTAGTTAATCATCTTATACTATAAACATGTTGTAAGCTTAAAATTAGGGTAATGAAGGTAAAGAAAGAATTAAGAAGCAGAATTAACGCAATATAAATACACAATTTAAATGTTTAGCAAGGCTGATGATATAGCGTTTGCTATAGAAGGCTGCTGATGTCTTGGCTAATGCGTTTACTGACTGATGAAGGCTGCTGATGTTTAAGCTGGGTGGTGCTGATGACTGTCGATGCTTCTGTGCTAAGCACAGCCAGTTACAATCAAAGCTGGAAGTAAATAAATAGCAAAATGTGGCTTAGTTTAAGGGGCTTGATTTGGTCCAATATTCGTGTCCGCATGTCGCGTTTGCACATGAGTCCACAGTCCGGACCTCGAATCGAATTGGGATTTGCACCCTCCCTATAGGGGTGTGCGCGAAAGAGAGCCTCTATGCTATACAAGCTTACTCCCTAGGAGAAAGGAACTTGTATATAAATTAGCCTTGTTTTTGCTTTATTTTCAATGTGGGACAAACTCACTTTTCTAACTTCAACCCACCTACTTTAGGCCTTATAATATCTCAATCATCCAAACATCATTTTGGACGAATAAACATATGATTTCAATGTTCTCACGGAGTAGAACACGTTTCCACAATTGTCTTTGTCATTCGACAAACGACCACTAAGAAATTTGCAAACCAAGATGCACAATTTCCTTCACTATTTACAATTTTTCCAACAGTAGAAACACAAATAAAGGTTGAACACGTTGAATCTTGATAAAACTCTAGAATCCACTAAAAAAAAAATAAACTGGAACTGACTGGACTAACCCTAGGTTTATTTGATAATAATTGAAAAAGTGTTCGAAAATAGTATACTAATGACCCTTTTATATTAAGGGCTGATTAAAACTGAAAAGATATAAAGATAAAAATAATTAAGAAATAAAATTAACTTGTATTTAGAGCAAAATTTTGGGTCATAACGGGGGGCAAAGGTAATGGTCTGGTAATGGTCTGCGGAAGCTTTTAGAATTGTTGTTGCACATAATTGTGCTTGTACGTCACGTATTTCTTCTCTGCTCAAAAGTTGCGGTTTCTGAAAGCAACGATGTGTAATCAACAATTAAGCTCAACAGGGTATGTTTAAATATCAACAATTGTTGATTTCAGCATTCAACAATTTCTGTGGATCATCAAAAGTTGCGGTCTCTGAAAGCAACGAGTAATCAACAATTTCAGCTCAATCGCGTAGACTCTTAAGGTTTAAATATTAATTTCGTCACTCTAATTCACCCAAAATTTATTAAGCTCACTTTACTTTTTTTTTCGTATTTTAATCACTCTATTTGGACTGAAGAATTAATAAGCTCACTCAATCAATGAGCTTATTAATTGAAAGAATAATTAAAGTGTAAAAAATAAAATAAAATAAATTTATTAAATATTTAAAAGAAATAAAGTGATGAAATTAATATTTAAGCCAACTTTTAAGAGTCCGTTCGATATATATACTTGGGGTGACACTTGTTCCGGATAATGAATGTTGAAAGAATAGTGTTTAAAAAGTCACAAAAGAGTATACAAAATTTAGTTGATATATATATCGGTGAATCTTCAAATACCATGTCCCTGTCACTTGGTGTTGATATCTATAGAACCTATCAACAATTGTCTGACTATATTTGTAATCAAAACATCGAGGAATAATTGTGGACCGGTACACTTTCTAAGATTTTTAATTATTTTAGACTCTAATATTTGTTTCAAGCTTAAAAAGTCCAGTTTAGTAGATAAATGACTCAATTGTTTTAAAAATGCCCCCCAACAACCTAAAGAATGAAATCTTCCTTAAATTTCTCATGTAAATCTTTCTTTCCATTCCAACCATTTTTTATTTTTGCTACAGCATTCATCTCTCTCTCACACACACACGCGCGTGCCCATACACACACAGAGAGCCCCCACTAAGTCGTTGACAAATTTGGTTCCCGCCACTAGAAACCCCCACTCACGATGATGAACTAGAAAAGTATACAATTACCTCCTTTCTACGCACAAGAGCTCACAATAATTGAATTGACTAATTGTTCCTCTGAACCTTTACTAAGTTAATGATAAAGAACATCAAACTGACGAAGCCTGTACTTTATTTTAGGATATTTCATGTCCTTTTCAAGGTCCAAAAATCGAAGTGAACTATTTTCAAGGTATTGTGTGTGTGGCAAAGGCGATAATGCATTTATTAAATATTTAAATTATCAAATATGACTATTTGAATATATTCAATAGTATTGAAGGAGAATAATACAATCTATACTGATTTTTAAGAAATCTCGACACTTTTTAAGGCAAGAGCAACCTTAGTGGTAGTGGTGGACATGGTGGAATGGAACGAGAAAGGTTGGGGAAGAAAAAACGGTGTTAAATAAAAATTATGCACTGACAAGTGATGATATTAATCGCGAATGCATCAATTTTGCATCGCGATGTAAAATTGATGCATTATGATGCATAAAATTTAAATTACGATGCATCAGTTTTGTATTGTGAAGCATCAATTTTGAAACGGGCGTGACACACAAAACTATGGGCGTGACGCACAAAATTATGGGGCGTGATGCCCAAAATTATGGGCATGACGCTCATTTTGAACTCTTAAGGAAATACATCAAATTCAAAATTGCGATGCATCGATTAGGATTTTGCGATGCATAGCATGTACATGTTTATGTACAATACTATGCATCGCAATGCATACTTTGAATTCATGTACCGCAATGCTATAATACAGTACTTTTTAATACAATATTATGCATCGCGATGCACACTTTGAATTCATGCATCACGATGCTATAAAACTGTACTTTTTAAGACAATATTATGCATCGCGATGCATGCTTTGATGTGCGATATATCGATTTGTATTTGCGATGCATCGATTTAAAATTATGATGCATCCCGTATCTGTTCTATATTTTTTATGAGCATAATTTCGCAATAAAAGTGCCTTTTTTGCCTGTTTGAAACAAGTTTAAGAGTTTAAACCGGTTGAATAAAAAAGGGGAGCGGCCCAAGTTCACCCAAAAATTTTGGGTGAATTACAGGCCGGTCCCTTTTTAAACATTTGTAATCGCTCCAGTCCACTCATCTTTTTTAAAAATCGAAATAGATATTTTTGGGGCGAAAGAACGATTATGCCATTAATGAAAGAAAAATACGCGCGCTTCAGTAACCCAAGGCATTGCGATGCACTACGTTGGCATTGCGATGCACCACTTTTGCATCGCGATGCACCAAATTGGGGCATCGCGATGCAACAATTGGTGCATCGCGATCATCGCAGCGCGCTTTAGGGAACTAAAGCATCGTGATGAGCAACCAAGACATCGCGATGCACCAAATTGGGGCATTGCGATGCAACAATTGGTGCATCGCGATCATCGTAGCGTGCTTTAGGGAACCAAAGCATCGTGATGAGCAACCAAGGCATCGCGATGCACCACTTTTGCATCACGATGCACCACTTTTTGCATCGCGATGCACCACTTTTTGCATCGCGATGCACCACTTTTGCAAATTGGGGAATCGCGATGCAACAATTGGTGCATCGCGATCATCGTAGCACGCTTTAGGGAACTATATTTTCGTTTACCTTTCGGGGGCGTTGCCTCCAAACCCCCACGAGGGACGCTGTCCCCTCGACCCCTGCGACCTGACCGACAGGTCGAACCCCGTTGCGTTGCCCAGCATACTGCGATTGGCGAATTAAATCAGTCCAAGAACAACTTCCTCTATTTTCGGACAGCACACTGTCAAGCTTGATTTGAAGCTCAAAAATAGTATTTTTTTAGTAGAAAATTTGTGCACAAATATAGTACTAAGTTAGGATAATAATATGAGATTGATTTTAAACAAATTCGAAGTTTAAAACAGAGATTTAAGTGGCCAAAACAGCTCAAAAACAAAGAAAAACGGGATGAACTCAAAAAATTTGAATTTGATCAAATTTGTGTTTTATGCATAAAAATTGATACCCAAACATGAGGAAAGACTATATTAACAACATGAAATCATTTATACATCAATTTGAATCTCAAATCTGAAGCAACGATGTTGTTGAGGGTATTTTAGGAAGAAAATTTTTAAAATGCCTTTTAGCGGTTAAAAAAAAAGGGTGTACTTGAGAGAAAAAAATTTGAAAAAGTGGACCGGCCAGCAATTTTTCCAAAATTTATATTGCATTTCATGACATTAGCGCTCCTCGTGAATGTACAATGTAAACGGAAACAGCCTATATCTTATCCAATGGATCTGGCCCAAGTTATAAGGGCAACAGCCTATATCTTATCCAATGGATCTGGCCCAAGTTATAAGGGCATTGGCCCATCTAAAATTTGGGCGGTCTTTTCTTTGCACACGATCCACATTTCGAATTGGTATGCTTGAAAATTGGTTGTCCCAGTCTGAAAATTGGTATGCTTTAAAAAGGACCATTTCCACCTTCCAGGAAAACATAAAAATTTTCTGAAAATCCAAAATCTGGTCTTATCTTTCCACTCAGAACATTAGAATGCTCAAACAACATCCATTTCCCTAATTCAACCGCCAAATCCGATCGAACCAGGTAACTTCATACCTATTTGGAGCTATCATAAGTGATTTCTGGATAAAAAAGACGCACTGGGTTCATGTCATTTTCAATTTCCATGAGAGATTTGATTCATTTGTCATAAAAAAATGGCGTCTTTCCCTGTTATCTTGAATAATGGGTTATCATTAACTCAAGAGAACTTGAGACTTCATGTTGGAGAAACCAGATATTTTTGGAGACATAAAGGCCTATCTTGTTCATTATCTGATTCTTCCTGTAGTTCACTTACTTTTCCTTTATTTAGGTTTCAGAATTCTGGTTATATATCTCAACGTAGGTTGTTATGTAGTTCCAACGTTAGTTCTTTGATTGATCGAAATCGAGATAACGAAACCCACTTGGGTAATAGTGGAAAAAGTACTATCAGGAGGAGATTTTCGTTGAGATTGCGTCCAAGGTTGCGATTGTTGTCAAGAAGATTGAAAAGGGTTTCGATTCGGTCGATGTTAAATAATGTTGGAACTTATCTGCGCAAGAATATGAGAAAGGTTACTCTTTCTACTTCAATTTCTGTGGTATTGGGTTTGTGCTTTTTGTTTCTGAAATTAACGGCGATTCCTTCTCCAAAAGTTGTTCCATACTCCGACTTGATAGCAAATCTTCAAAATGGGTTGGTCATGAAAGTTCTATTTGAGGAGGGATCACGTCGTATATACTACAATACCAACTTGGGGACAGCTGAGAAAGCTCAAATGTCAGAAGAGAAGTTGTTAGCACGAAATGTGGATAGCAAAAAATCAGGTGAAAGTGATGCTGTCATGAGCAGTATACTTGTAAGAAATAGCCACAAAAAGGGCCCACAACTGTTGAAAAAATGGATGGTAACCCGGACCTCTACACCGCAGTGGCAGTACTCTACAAGAAAGATTGACCACGATGAGAGCTTTCTTCTAAGTTTGATGAGAGAGAAAGGAACTGTGTATAGTTCAGCTCCTCAATCGGTGTTAATGTCAATGAGGAGTATTTTGATTACTGTGTTAACGCTTTGGATCCCTTTGACCCCTTTAATGTGGCTTCTCTATCGGCAACTTTCTGCTGCTAATAGCCCCGCCAAGAAAAGGCGACCTAGCAACCAGGTGGTTAACTTTAACGATGTGGAGGGTGTTGATGGAGCGAAAGTAGAGCTTATGGAGGTATGTTCTCTCCTTCATTACATTACATTGATAAATCAATCTCTAGCTACTTATTGTTTGTGTTTTCTTATGCCTACTCCTAATGTTGCTTTCATGCACTATTGCTGCATGAAGCCTGAAATGGCTTTATTTCTTGTGGTGAGATACAATAGATGCGCAACATGTTAAACTGTTGATGGATTAGTCTGAATTTTCTCCTGTGACTATTGGGAATACAAGTTATTAGAGGATTTTAGCAAGTGATATTTGAATACTACATTGACTTATAGCTAGAAGGGCAAGTAACTATCCAAAGTGAGCTTAATGATATGTGAAGCTCTAGCAATAGTTGCCTTTTGTTGTCTCATAGACTAACTTTGTTGCCATAGATGATATAAACCTCAATAATTGCAACCGTTCCCTCAATGTCACTTTTTGGGCTTTATTTTGTCCTTAAATAAATGTCACCTTTAGTCTAGATTGATAAATAGAAGTTTGAATAGTCAAAACAAAAGGTAACCTTCTCAAAATCGATGCTTTTACCTAATGTGACGTTCATGTAAGATGGAGCCAGTACTAATATTTACAAAAATTAGCACGCAAGAAAAAGGTACACAAAACATGTGGACCGTAAAGCTTAGTTTTTTGGCAATTTGTACATCTTAAATAACACTTTTTGGTCCAATAAATCGTACTGTGTCCCATAAAGAAGTCTTGCTTCCCGATTTAGCTTGTCCCAAAAATTAGTCCGATTCAAAGTCATCCTTTGTTTTCGCAAGTTTTCTCTTGCTTTTTGAAAACATGATGTTGCTCGTACATATCATACCAAAAAAGATGTTAATTAATTGTAGTGTTAATGAGATATATGAAAGCTGTTAAAAGTTTGACTTTCGAAGCAGGATTGTGTTTGTCTTGTTTCTGTTTTTTTGTGTGTGTGTGCGTGTTGTTGTGGGGGGGGGGGAGCGGCGTGGACGAAGCTAATAGTTCACTTTCTGGAAAGGTAGGAATGGAATACTTTGACATCCTTTGATGTAGAGGACAAGTCCTAGGAGTGGAATCACCTTTATCGCATTGATGTATTCTGGTAATGGAAATTATGCTATCCATCCTTCAAGTGTAGCAAAAAATTGAAAGGTGAGAAACTCTCCTAGACCTTTCAATGCTTGACCAATAGTCAATCGCATTTAGGCGACATGGCAAAATGCCAGCTGGTTAACGCAAACTTGATATTTAGTACCTTTCTTTGACAGCATTCACCCCTTCTCGGTAGGTGCATATGTTTTTAAGCAACATCAAGACATGAAAGGATTGAGGAGGCTAGATTCAGTAGAACTAAATTCTCCCTCCGTTCCTAAAAAAGAGTTTTGTTTGACTTGGCACACAGATTAAAAAAAAATTGATTTTATTATAAATATTAGGATGCTGTGTGATTTTCAAAAATGTCCATGTGATAGTGGGGCCATCATCTAAAGTAGGAAACACATTAAGGGTAAAATGGTAAAAATAACTTCCAAAAAAGAAATTATTACAAAGTGAACACTTTTTTTGGAACGGCCTTAAAGGGAAAGATGGACTATATTTTAGGAACGGAGGGAGTATTATTTTTATATTCATGATATGTTTATGATAGGGTATATATGTTATGGCCAAATAGGTACTTGGAAACTTATAACGAAGTTTGGCAATGGAAATGGTGGGAGTTTCAGTAGTGTCCATTGTTTCTGGAATGGTGGGATCCTGTAGGATGTTGCCACTGTGATGAGCACATAACACAAGAAGTGTGGGTGAGGGCAGTTGGGGTACCTCTACACTTGTGGGGCGAGGCAGTCTTCAAGGCGATAACGAAAATACGAAGAATAGAGATAATTTGGGTTGGGCTCAAATTTTAGTTTGTTTCAAAGAGGATATGTTGGCCTACGTGTTGGAGAAGGTAAGAGGGTTTATTCGGTGCCGATTTGGGTCGAGTCCGTAACTTACTATCAGCCATGGCAGCTTCAAGGTGCGGTAGTGGTGACAGAGAAACAAGATGAGAATCGGTGGTAAAGGAGCGCTTGGCAACTACACGCGAGGGCTGCACGTGAATGCAGTGGGTCCAACAAGCAAAGGGATTCAAAATTCAAATCGAGATATGGAAACGATGTCATCTTGCGCAATGGTTTTTTGGGGCCAGGTCTGGGCTCTAGGTTTTCCTATTATCGCCAGTGGGAAGCTGGGCCTAGCTGTGATCCACACAGAATGAACAACAGCTTTAAGAGATTAAGTAAGCTAAATGGGCCTTTAAAGGGGGAAAAGTTTAAAGGAATATGAGTGCAAGCCCGTTCTGCTGTTGGGGGTAACTTTGAGGGGCCCTTTCCAATCGACCTTTTGTTCGCAGAGGCCTCAAGTGAGCCCAAAGATGAGATTGGGTCAATCTCGGATTAATGGAAACGATAAGGAAGCTTGGATGAGGTTGCCAAATCCTGTCAATCCAACAGAACAATTCAACACCGACCGAATGGAAGGGAACGTGGCGACTCCTAGGTTCGAGGCCCCGGTGAGTATAAAGGAACGCAGTTTCAGTTCGAAGGAGGCAATAAGGGAGGGCTGAAAGTGCAATCCTCTGGAGACCTCTTCGTTAAGGTCGAAGAAGCAAAGGTGGGTTCTAGTTTATCGACGGGAAGGCACTAGCGACGTTGGGGCAAGAGTTCGGAGGAAGAGGAGTCGCTCGTGGGACCCAAGAGTATGTGGTAGTCGTGTCTACCGACATTGGCTGTTGGCGATAGCTCGAGGTTGGAAGCGGTCGCTTTCGATGGTGATAATCCGGTTCATGTTCGATTTGAGGTGGTTGGGGTCGTACTGCGAAGGATGCGCAACAGGTGGGCTTCGAGTTCGGATGAGGCCGGGGCTCATGGACTATGTTTTAATAGGGATTTTGTCCATTGCTTTGATGAATGTGAAGATACTAATCTGTGTTAAAGATTTATCCATTATTAAGTCTCCGAAGAACCAGATTTTTGTACCCCTCTACCGATGATGAGGCCGAATGAAGATGGTATTTTCGTTCCTTTGTCGTGCGACGGAGAGATGGAGGATATTTCCTTGTGGGTTAAATGTAGGGTCAACAGGTTTGAAAAATTTCTGAGTGTCGTATCATGGTTTCGAGGATAAGATTTTGGATTTGCTAATGGAAATTGAAAGAAGTGGAGATCTTCGGGAATTTTAGTAGTGCTAAACAAGGAAAAACTAGAGCGAGGTGTAATCGGGAGTTAAAACTGCTATGCTCTAACCTCAATTTAGACCATTTTGAGATCAAAGAAGGGGAGGAGGGGAGGAGAAGGAGGAATTCGGGCTGATGTGTTCATGAATTTTCGTATTATTTCTTGGAATGTGTAGGGACTGAATGATATGAATAAAAGAAAGGTAGTTAGGGCAGCTTTACGTAGATGGAAACCTCGTTTAGTTTGCTTGCGGGAGACTAAACTTGAGAAAGTGGATATGGAGATTATTGCTAGTGTGGGTTGGTGCAAATGGGTGGAGTGGGATTTTTTAGAGGCTACGGGGACAGTAGGTGGGATCCTAGTTTGGGATAATCGGATTTTTTTGAGAAGGGAGACGGAGAATGGGCGTTTCTCTATTTCTTGTCTTTTGAAGTTGGTGGAAAATGACAGGGGCTTGCGTCTTTTCGTGTGTATGGGCCTTGTTTGGATGCTTCTCGAAAGGACTTACGGGATAAATTAAAATTGGTGAAATAAAGATGGAACCTTCCTTGGTGTATAGGGGTAATTTCAATGTGATTAGATTCCCATGAGAGGGTTGGGTCACGTGGTTTTTCTCGGGCGAGGTTGGACTTTAGTGACTTCATTGATGATATGGAATTGGTGGATTTACTTATAGTAGGTGGTGGCTTTATAAATGGTTTAGGAGTAACAACAGTTCTCAATGTTCCAAAATTGATAGATTTTTTGTTTCAAGTGGGAGGAGTGCTTTAATAATATAACTCAATCTTGCTTGACTAGAGTCATCTCGATCACGCTCCTTTGCTACTTGAGTGCGGTAGTCTCTCTAATGGGAAATTCCCATTTCACTTTGAGAATACGTGGTTAAAAGAACCGGTTCTTGGAGTGGATCCGTGCGAAGTGGCTATCTTATGATGTTGTTGGCAATTGTGGCTTTAAGTTGGCAAAAAATTGAAGTTTTGAAGAATGGCCTTAAAGTTTGGAATAGGGAAGTTTTTGGTAAGATAGATGTGAAGCTCGCACCGTTATAGATGTGAAGCTCCGGATCGTTATGGAAGACACGGGGTTTAGATGCTAAAGAAGCCTTTGTGGTGTTGCCTATGGAGGATATCATTCGCCGAACTGATCTTAGAAAGGAGGCTGAGAAATTGTTAATTAGCGAGGAAATTTGTTGGAGACAAATCGCGGGTACAATGCTAAAAATACCAAATTCTTTCATCGGATGCGAATGCTAACAAGAGGGCGAGCCGAATTCATAATATCTCCATAGAGGGTCTTGTTAGAGGACAAATCTGCAATTAAGGATGGAATAATGGGTTTCTATCGAGATTGTATTGCTTAGTGCCCTCGGTTGGATGGTATTGGTTTTAGTTCTTTAAATCAAGAGGATGGGTACTTATTGGAGGCAGTTTTTTCTGAGGAGGAAGTAAGGGCAGCCTTACATAGCATGAATGGAGACAAAGTTCCGGGCCCCGATGGCTTTTGTACGGCCTTTTTCAACATTGTTGGGAGGTTATTTAGGTTGGCATCATGGAGGTTTTTCACTTTTTCCATTCGCATAAGTCTTTTGAAAAAATTTTAATGCCTCGTTTATCTCGTTGATTCGAAGAAGAAAAATGCGACTAATATTAAGGATTATAGACCCATTAGTCTCATTGGAGGCGTTTACAAACTCATTACTAAGGTGCTTTCAATCCGTTTGAGAAAGGTGGTGGGTAAGGTTATTTTGGAGTCGCAACATGCTTTTATGAGGAAGCGCCAAATTATTGATGCATCTTTTATTGCTAATGAAATTGTGGATGACAGATTGAGGAGTGGTGTGCCTGGGTTGCTTTGTAAATTGGATATCGAGAAAGCTTATGATCATGTGAACTAGGATTTTCTTATTTATTTGTTAAATAGGATGGGCTTCGGGGATAGGTGGAAGAAGTGGATTTTCTTTTGTATCTCTTCGGTGTGGTTTTTGGTGATGATTGATGGAGAGCCTACGGGTTTCTTTGCTAGTTCCAGGGGCCTTCGCCAGGGAGATCCTCTTTCCCCCCTTTCTTTTCATCCTTGTTATGGAGGCTTTGAGCTTAATGATGGATAAAGCTATTGCAGGAGGTTTTCTTCGTGGCTTCAAAGTGGGAAATGGTTGAGGTTCATCAGTTTCGGTGTCGCATCTTTTGTTTGCGGATGACTCTCTTCTTTTTGTGATGCTCGAGCTTCTCGGTTAGGCTTCCTACGAGATGGTGTTGCTCTTGTTTCGGGCGGGCTACGAGTTAATATATCTAAGAGTGAAATTTTGCCGGTTGGGAACGTGGAGAACATTATAGAGTTAGCTTCTTTTTTGGTTGTACCGTTAGGAGCTCTTTCTAAGAGCGCACTCATTTGGAATCGAGGTGATTGAGAGATTCCAATGACGTTTGGTCAGTGATAGAAGCAATATCTTTCGAAGGCAAGTCGTCTCACTCTCATCAAAAGCACCCTCTCCACTTTGCATATTTACTTCATGTCTTTATTTGTCCTTCCAGCTTCAATGGAGATTAGAAAAGCTGGAAAGGGATTTTTTGTGGGAAGGCTCAATGGCAGATCGAAAATATCACTTGGTCAAGCGGGCCAAGGTTTGTGTGAGCCTCAAAGAAGGAGGTTTAGGCATTAAGAATCTGAGAAGGGTGAATAAGGCTTTAATGGGCAAATGGTTATGGAGATATTTGACTAATAGGAATGCTCTTTGGCGGAGAGTTGTGTTTAGCAAGTACGGGGATGGTAATCAAGTGGGTCCAACAAGCAAAGGGATTCAAAATTCAAATCGAGATATGGAAACGATGTCATCTTGCGCAATGGTTTTTTGGGGCCAGGTCTGGGCTCTAGGTTTTCCTATTATCGCCGTGGGAAGTGGGCCTAGGTGATCCACACGAATGAACAACAGCTTTAAGAGATTAAGTAAGCTAAATGGGCCTTTAAAGGGGAAAAGTTTAAAGGAATATGAGTGCAAGCCCGTTCTGTGGGGGTAACTTTGAGGGGCCCTTTCCAATCGACCTTTTGTTCGCAGAGGCCTCAAGTGAGCCCAAAGATGAGATTGGGTCAATCTCGGATTAATGGAAACGATAAGGAAGCTTGGATGAGGTTGCCAAATCCTGTCAATCCAACAGAACAATTCAACACCGACCGAATGGAAGGGAACGTGGCGACTCCTAGGTTCGAGGCCCCGGTGAGTATAAAGGAACGCAGTTTCAGTTCGAAGGAGGCAATAAGGGAGGGCTGAAAGTGCAATCCTCTGGAGACCTCTTCGTTAAGGTCGAAGAAGCAAAGGTGGGTTCTAGTTTATCGACGGGAAGGCACTAGCGACGTTGGGGCAAGAGTTCGGAGGGAAGAGGAGTCTGCTCGTGGGACCCAAGAGTACTGTGGTAGTCTGTGTCTACTGACATTGGCTGTTGGCGATAGCTCTGAGGTTGGAAGCAGGTCGCTTTTCGATGGTGATAATCCAGTTCATGTTCGATTTGAGGCTGGTTGGGGGTCGTACCTGCAGAAGGATGCGCAACAGGGTGGGCTTCTGAGTTCGGATGAGACTGGGGGCTCTGATGGACTATGTTTTAATAGGGATTTTGTCCATTGCTTTGATGAATGTGAAGATACTAATCCTGTGTTAAAGATTTATCCATTATTAAGTCTCCGAAGAACCAGATTTTTGTACCCCTCTACCGATGATGAGGCCGAATGAAGATGGTATTTTCGTTCCTTTGTCGTGCGACGGAGAGATGGAGGATATTTCCTTGTGGGTTAAATGTAGGGTCAACAGGTTTGAAAAATTTCTCGGAGTGTCGTATCATGGTTTCGAGGATAAGATTTTGGATTTGCTAATGGAAATTGAAAGAAGCTGGAGATCTTCTGGGAATTTTAGTAGTGCTAAACAAGGAAAAACTAGAGCGAGGTGTAATCGGGAGTTAAAACTGCTATGCTCTAACCTCAATTTAGACCATTTTGAGATCAAAGAAGGGGAGGGGAGGGGAGGAGAAGGAGGAATTCGGGCTGATGTGTTCATGAATTTTCGTATTATTTCTTGGAATGTGTAGGGACTGAATGATATGAATAAAAGAAAGGTAGTTAGGGCAGCTTTACGTAGATGGAAACCTCGTTTAGTTTGCTTGCGGGAGACTAAACTTGAGAAAGTGGATATGGAGATTATTGCTAGTGTGGGTTGGTGCAAATGGGTGGAGTGGGATTTTTTAGAGGCTACGGGGACAGTAGGTGGGATCCTAGTTTGGGATAATCGGATTTTTTTGAGAAGGGAGACGGAGAATGGGCGTTTCTCTATTTCTTGTCTTTTGAAGTTGGTGGAAAATGACAGGGCTTGCGTCTTTTCAGGTGTGTATGGGCCTTGTTTGGATGCTTCTCGAAAGGACTTACGGGATAAATTAAAATTGGTGAAATAAAGATGGAACCTTCCTTGGTGTATAGGGGGTAATTTCAATGTGATTAGATTCCCGCATGAGAGGGTTGGGTCACGTGGTTTTTCTCGGGCGAGGTTGGACTTTAGTGACTTCATTGATGATATGGAATTGGTGGATTTACTTATAGTAGGTGGTGGCTTTATAAATGGTTTAGGAGTAACAACAGTTCTCAATGTTCCAAAATTGATAGATTTTTTGTTTCAGTAGTGGGAGGAGTGCTTTAATAATATAACTCAATCTTGCTTGACTAGAGTCATCTCTGATCACGCTCCTTTGCTACTTGAGTGCGGTAGTCTCTCTAATGGGAAATTCCCATTTCACTTTGAGAATACGTGGTTAAAAGAACCTGGGTTCTTGGAGTGGATCCGTGCGAAGTGGCTATCTTATGATGTTGTTGGCAATTGTGGCTTTAAGTTGGCAAAAAAATTGAAGTTTTTGAAGAATGGCCTTAAAGTTTGGAATAGGGAAGTTTTTGGTAAGATAGATGTGAAGCTCCAGACCGTTATAGATGTGAAGCTCCAGATCGTTATGGAAGACACGGGGTTTAGATGCTAAAGAAGCCTTTGTGGTGTTGCCTATGGAGGATATCATTCGCCGAACTGATCTTAGAAAGGAGGCTGAGAAATTGTTAATTAGCGAGGAAATTTGTTGGAGACAGAAATCGCGGGTACAATGCTAAAAATACCAAATTCTTTCATCGGACTGCGAATGCTAACAAGAGGGCGAGCCGAATTCATAATATCTCCATAGAGGGGGTCTTGTTAGAGGACAAATCTGCAATTAAGGATGGAATAATGGGTTTCTATCAGAGATTGTATTGCTTAGTGCCCTCAGTTGGATGGTATTGGTTTTAGTTCTTTAAATCAAGAGGATGGGTACTTATTGGAGGCAGTTTTTTCTGAGGAGGAAGTAAGGGCAGCCTTACATAGCATGAATGGAGACAAAGTTCCGGGCCCCGATGGCTTTTGTACGGCCTTTTTTCAACATTGTTGGGAGGTTATTTAGGTTGGCATCATGGAGGTTTTTCACTTTTTCCATTCGCATAAGTCTTTTGAAAAAAATTTTAATGCCTCGTTTATCTCGTTGATTCCGAAGAAGAAAAATGCGACTAATATTAAGGATTATAGACCCATTAGTCTCATTGGAGGCGTTTACAAACTCATTACTAAGGTGCTTTCAATCCGTTTGAGAAAGGTGGTGGGTAAGGTTATTTTGGAGTCGCAACATGCTTTTATGAGGAAGCGCCAAATTATTGATGCATCTTTTATTGCTAATGAAATTGTGGATGACAGATTGAGGAGTGGTGTGCCTGGGTTGCTTTGTAAATTGGATATCGAGAAAGCTTATGATCATGTGAACTAGGATTTTCTTATTTATTTGTTAAATAGGATGGGCTTCGGGGATAGGTGGAAGAAGTGGATTTTCTTTTGTATCTCTTCGGTGTGGTTTTTGGTGATGATTGATGGAGAGCCTACGGGTTTCTTTGCTAGTTCCAGGGGCCTTCGCCAGGGAGATCCTCTTTCCCCCCTTTCTTTTCATCCTTGTTATGGAGGCTTTGAGCTTAATGATGGATAAAGCTATTGCAGGAGGTTTTCTTCGTGGCTTCAAAGTGGGAAATGGTTGAGGTTCATCAGTTTCGGTGTCGCATCTTTTGTTTGCGGATGACTCTCTTCTTTTTTATGATGCTCAGGCTTCTCAGTTAGGCTTCCTACAGATGGTGTTGCTCTTGTTTCAGGCGGGGCTACGAGTTAATATATCTAAGAGTGAAATTTTGCCGGTTGGGAACGTGGAGAACATTATAGAGTTAGCTTCTTTTTTTGGTTGTACCGTTAGGAGCTCTTTCTAAGAGCGCACTCATTTGGAATCAGGTGATTGAGAGATTCCAATGACGTTTGGCTGGGTGATAGAAGCAATATCTTTCGAAGGCAAGTCGTCTCACTCTCATCAAAAGCACCCTCTCCACTTTGCATATTTACTTCATGTCTTTATTTGTCCTTCCAGCTTCAATGGAGATTAGAAAAGCTGGAAAGGGATTTTTTGTGGGAAGGCTCAATGGCAGATCGAAAATATCACTTGGTCAAGCGGGCCAAGGTTTGTGTGAGCCTCAAAGAAGGAGGTTTAGGCATTAAGAATCTGAGAAGGGTGAATAAGGCTTTAATGGGCAAATGGTTATGGAGATATTTGACTAATAGGAATGCTCTTTGGCGGAGAGTTGTGTTTAGCAAGTACGGGGATGGTAATCAATTTTGGTGCCCGAATGAGATCTCTATGACTTATGGGGTGGGTGTGTGGAAAGGGATAAGGAAAGGGTGGGACATGTTTGCGCGTAATATCTCTTTCGAAATTGACAGTGGTGCGACTATTAGTTTCTGGAAAGACAAGTGGTGTGGGGATTTGGAGTTATGGAGAGCTTACCCCTCTCTTCAACATTGCTATTGATAAGAATGCCAAGGTCAGTTATTTCCTTTCTTTTGAGAATGAGATGATCTGGAATCCGGTTTTTAGAAGGGATTTTTAGGACTGGGAAGTGAAGGCTTTTGTTCATCTATTCGATTTGTTGTATTCGCAGCATATTGACATAAATTGCGAAGATAGGGTTATTTGGGGGTGCTCTAAGAGCAAAAACTTTCAGTCAGATCTTATTTTTGTAGTATGGGGAACCTTGAGAGAGGTCACTTTCCTTGGAAAGCAATTTAGAAGACTAAGGCTCCGATTAGAGTTGCTTTTTTTGTGTGGGAGGTGGTCAACGAAGCTATTCTTACGGGGGATAATTTATGGAGGCGGAGCAAAATCTAGTGTTTCATGTGTAAAGGGGATGGGAAGAGTGTTAACCATCTCTTGCTCCATTGTCCGGTGGCGAGTAAGATATGGAACATGTTTTTTAGGCTTTTTAACCTGTCTTGGGTAATGCCTGGTTCAATGAAGGACCTTTTTCGATGCTGGAGGGACTTTATTTGGGAAGCTATTCCCTTGGGTGTGTGCTGGGCCATTTGGAGGGAGAGGAATCGTAGAGTTTTTGACAGTGAGGAAAGGCAAAGGCCTAGAAGAATTCTATTCTTCAGTTGCTATTTTTTTGGTGTATGGATGTTGATTAGTCTTCGGCCAATTCTTTTGTAGAGTTCGTGGACAGCTTTAGTACATTTTAATTCTTTGAGTATACTCCCTGTGTACGAAGGACGTGGCACCTGTTTTTTTCGCTCACTGTTTATATT
This sequence comes from Platycodon grandiflorus, assembly GCA_016624345.1. NCBI lineage: Eukaryota > Viridiplantae > Streptophyta > Magnoliopsida > Asterales > Campanulaceae > Platycodon > Platycodon grandiflorus. The sequence continues at coordinate 27,499,189 of CM028361.1, forward strand.
ATATCTTACTTATAAAAAAAAATTGGAAATGGTGTAAGTTCAGCCCCCTATCTTTTCTAAGTTAATACTTCATCTCATTTATGTTGACCTACTTTCCTTTTTAGTCGTCTCAAAGTTTTTAGTCACTTTGAAGTTCAATGCACATTAATTATCTAGTTTCTCATTATACCCCTAACCAAGTTGAGTATTTACATGGTAAATAATGAACATTATTTAGCTAAATAAAGGGTATAAATGAAAATTCACAAGTTAGATGGTGGTTGTTGAGGCATTTACTATGAATTTTAAACAACGAGCTTTTGTTTGGTGGGTAATATAAACGAGACAGAGGGAGTATCTTAGCAAAACACTTTTGAAACTAAGAAATGGTTTACTTTTTCTTCAACCAATTTCTAGTATTGCTTAGTAGTTGATATGAAGTTAAATCGTCCTGCTAACAAGTGCACCATTGACACTTGTTAAGAATCTGTTGATATAACTTGTTAGCATTGGGAATCAAAACCAATTCATTGAGGGGTGTTTTCGATGTATTGATGTTGATTTCCAATGCCAAATATATCTATTAATTGGATTCTTAACAAGTGCCATGGGACACTTGTTAGCAAAACCCCAAGTTAATCAAGACTAGTCAGGATGATTAATTTATAATTCCCTTGATTTCTGGAAATGAAAACTGTAAAGTCGGAGAATGAGTGTGCTTAATGATGCTGGTGTTTCTGTAAACTGTTTGTCTGACACTTATATCTTACCAAATGTTGGCAGGCTCTTTGAGTTATCCTAATCTTTCCATTGGATAGATTCTTACTTGTTTTACCTGTTTAATAGATTGTGTTATGCCTGCAAGGAGCTATTAACTACAATAAACTCGGAGCTAAATTACCTAGAGGTGTGCTGCTAGTGGGTCCTCCGGGAACAGGGAAAACATTACTGGCCCGTGCAGTAGCTGGAGAAGCTGGAGTTCCTTTTTTCACTGTTTCCGCAAGTGAATTTGTGGAGATGTTTGTTGGAAGAGGAGCCGCTCGCATTAGAGACCTTTTCAGTGTTGCAAGGAAGAATGCACCGTCAATCATTTTCATTGATGAGCTTGATGCTGTTGGAGGAAGGCGGGGTAGAAGTTTTAATGATGAAAGAGACCAAACACTGAACCAGGTACCTTCTTCCTTTTCATTTTTGCTCTTTTTGAAGTAATTTTAGTTTTATTGATACTTTATGTTATATTGGTACCTTCCAAAGTAAAATAATCTATTCTTTAGCCTTTTTCAAGGGGATATTTCCATCATTTTGGAACCTCGAGATTAGTTTGAAAGACAGTATATGTGTGCATATATACTCGTGGTACGTGGAGTATGTTTAGCGTACTTGTGTAAATGATATAACAAGGGTTATGGGTAATATGCCTTCTTGGGCTTGCATCCATTAACATCCTAATATATTTATGATTGTACATAGAACACTTTGTTTCTGCTACTTCATTTTTGCCGGAATATGTTTATATATATATATATATATATATATATATATATATATATATATATATATATATATATGGGGGAGTATTCAATGATTACTACATCTCACTAACCATCAATGGTTACTATTATATCAACCATTGGATCAAAAATCAATGGCTAAGATTAATTGCATTAAATGACTTACCCACTTGCATTAATTGCATTTTTCAACTAACCATTAAATCTTAGCCATTGATTTTCGATCTAATGGATAATAACAATGGTAGTGAGATGTAATAACCATTGAATACTCCCCATATATATATATGTACACACATATATCCATGCTATAACCTCTATGTTCCACACAGAAGACCTCTATACTCGAGAAACTAATGAAGAATATGGGAAACTTGAATATTTGAATGTGGCCCAATGTCCTTGGTAGCTGGTAGGTAATCCAATGCAAACGCTACTCTTTGTGCGTACATATGCCAAAACACATCACACTTGTGCATTTATGACTAATAAAATACATATCTGTATAGGACAAATTGCAATTTAAGGTCCACGGTTTACCTTGTTTTGCAATTTAGGGTCCAATCATCCAAATATAGTAGTTCAGGGCGTATTGTTTCACTTTGGTCTCAAAATGGGGTCTAACTCCCATTGAGATTTTGGGCATTATATAGTCACGTGGCAGCACATGTCGTGTACATGATTCTGGAGGGTACTGTACTGTAAATTGTTCTTATTTAAGGTTGTAAGGTATAACTATCTCCTGCCTCATGCTCATGGTATATGAAGAAATGGGAGATTTTTTTTTTTGTGTGTTTGTGAGAGAGAAAGAGAGAGAGAGCAGGGTCTACTGTTTCCAACAAGATTGAACCAAAAGTCAAAAACTGAAAGGCATTTTAACTGTCTAGAAACCTTAGCCGACCACTCATTGAAAAAATTTCCTGTCACGGGGAATGTGTGTGTGTGTGTGTGAGAGTCAGAGAGAGAGAGAGAGAGAGAGAGAGAGAGAGCAGGGTCGACTGTTGCCAACAAGATTGAACCAAAAGTCAAAAACTGAAAGGCATTTTAACTGTCTAGAAACCTTTGGCGACCACTCATTGAAGAAATTTCCTGTCATGGGGGAACAGATCCTTGGACTCATCCTCTTGTTGTCTGATACATCTTGGAGCAGCTTTGTGATGCTGATCAATATAGAATCAGTAATGCCAAACTGAAAATTAATTCGAAGATGTTATTGGAAGGTGTGATTTAGGGAATGGTATCGGACATCTGGATCTCGTGTCGTGCTTTAAGGAGCATGGAAGGTGGATGGATGCCAATGTGTACTTGAAATGCTATAATGTGAACACTAAGATTATTTATGTATATGTGCTACTAAACTGCTTAAAATTCAACTTTCTTATTTTCCTAGAAAAATAAAAAAAAGGATACTTAGTTTGTGCATATTTAAACACCTATCACAATAGTGTTTTTTGAACTTCCTAAAATGTTGGAATTAAATTTTTTATTTTAGCTGGATACCAATTAAACCAAATTTATGTTCAGAAACCAACTATTTACTTGCTCATATGTTTATCCCTAAGTTTTTGAAATTGGTAATTAATGCTGACAAGTATGAACTACTCTTTGTTGTATTCTTTATTAAGTAGTTGACGGTAGGGCATTATCGAAAGACCTAACAGAAATTAATACCTATGGGACAACTCTGAGCTCTTATTCGAAGACGGAAAGAGTGCCCTTAGAATTTCACCATAATATTGCGATATTTATAATTATGATGGTGATAGATACCACGGTTACAATAATATATTGAATTTTATTTTGATACACCGATTGTGTAAATTTCAAATTTACCAAGCACTTATCAAAAAAAAAAAAATTACCAAGCACTTCAAAAAACTTGATTATACAATGAAGCAACGTGAAAACTCGTTTGATTCATATCGTACACGTTACTGATTAACATTCTACTTATTTTTAAGGTATAAATATCATCAAGTATACAGTTTTTTTAAATTTAATGCTCATATCAACCAATCAAATAACTTGAATAATTCCTTAGTTAATTTAATGGCAAAAATTGAAATTTGCGTCTACAATATCTAGTGTGTAGATAAAAATGTGATAAAGAATCAATAACATTGCATTTTAGAGGAAATTCTTATTAAACGTGTTTCAGTGGCGAAGCCACTATAGGGCCAACAGTGGCCATGCCCTCCTAGCCTTTTGGTGATATACAACTTACCCCTTTCAAAATATGATTATTACATTTCTTAGTATATTTTGGCTGCCGTTGAATTCAAGATATTACTGTTTTAGTTTAATCTATTGATACTAATTTGAATGTACTATGCTTATATCTTTTTCAAATTAATGATGTATATTGCATTTCAAAGTCGGCATTACAACGCTTGAGTAACTCGGTTAGTTTTTAGTCAAAAACTACTTTTTTACATGTTATTTGGCGAGGAGTAATTATTTTATAACTTGTATATCTCACGCTTGTCCCTTTTCCAAATTCAAAATAAAAATTGGTAGCTTTTATCTGACAATATGTAAATAAAAAGTTTTCATGGAAGTACTATGGAACACATTTATTTATTTAACAACCGTTGCTTACTACGGAGTGTCTTTAATTTGTTAGGATTAATTTTTTCTTGAAGTTAACGCGACTCCCCTAAGGGTTGAATCCTGGCTTTGCCACGGATGTGTTTTTTAGGCCGCTTGTGTAAAAAAAGAAATTACATTGAGGGTGCATCAAAATTTTACTCATATATATTTCATATAATATTCTTATACTCTTATTGCTCCATTAGTTAATGAAATCAGTCTTACCGGTGAAGATAAAGCAGTTATGGTTTTCCTTACTGTGATTCTACTGTTTGAATTGGAAGCCATTATTTTCTTTGCCTATGTAGTTACTGACAGAAATGGATGGCTTTGAGTCGGACATGAATGTGGTGGTTATTGCAGCCACTAATAGACCAGAAGCACTGGATACCGCTCTATGTAGGCCTGGCCGCTTCTCAAGGAAGGTGTATGTTGGAGAACCAGATGAAGATGGGAGAAAAAAGATTTTGGCTGTTCATCTGAGAGGAATTCCTGTCGAGGAAGATACCGGCCTCATTTGCAACCTAGTTGCATCACTTACACCAGGATTTGTTGGTGCTGATCTGGCAAACATTGTCAACGAAGCTGCTTTACTTGCTGCACGGAGAGGTTAAATTGTTACTTGTGAATTCACTTGGTGTGTGTTTGTGTGTGCTGCTTATATGTGTATGAGGTTGTGTTTGGTATGTTGGAATTGGGCCGTAATCAATGGTGGATCCAGGAATTTTTGGGTGGGGAGGGGGGGGGGTGTGGAGAATATGTAATTAGCCAAATAAAAATTAAAAGAAAATAATAATCAATAAACATTTAGGCTAAAGTTTTTACTTTTCTGAAATTTTTAGTTAAAATACACAATCTTCTGATTTTTTTTTAGTGAAAGTACACTTGTTCCGTAGAAGTTCAAAGTCATATTTTGATATATTTATAAAAATTACTTGATATATTTATAAAATTAAGGATAATGTTGTTAAGATTTTATTTTGTGGGGGCCGAACCACTTTTTAAACTTTATTATTGATAAATTACAAGGGGGAAGTGTGAATTTTAAAACTTTGAGGGGGTCGTGGACCCCTTGACCACCTCTTGCATCCGCCTGTGGCTGGAATGGAATGAACATTCTTATTGACCAGCTGATTCCCCTTTTAGTTGGCTAAATTGGACGGAATGCAATTCCTTCAGGAAGAAAAACGGCAATTCCTTCTTGGGATCAGGAATATCCATTCCGCTTGAAATTAATCCTTCGGAATGTTTTTATGGACGAAAATGCCATCACTTATTTTCCATTATTCCTAAACTAACCCTCCTTATACTAGACCCCAAACCATATTCAATGCGCCCCTCATTTCTCACAAACCCTCCTCATTTTCATTTCATTCCAATCGCTGTTCCCACGTACGAAACATGACATCACCACAGAGGGAATGGCCTTTCCATTTTGGCATATTCCCAAGTACAAGCCAAAAGCGTACCTCGACTGTTTTCATTTTCCAATCCTGTTAATTATTCGGTCGACCGTCCCTTTCCAGTGAACCAAACACAACTTAATTGTCATACTTGCTACCTTATGCAATCAAATCAGGAAAAATGTGCGTACGTGTGTGAAGATTTCGAATCTATAATTGCCGCAACCTTGGTTATTTCACACTTTGACCTTAATTTATATGCTTGCTTTGAGAGGCTTGACTTTTGTGGTTCAGTTTTTCACTTGGTTCACATGTCGAGTTTTCTTGGTTATGCAGGTGGTGAATGTGTATCGAGGGAAGATATAATGGAAGCTATAGAAAGAGCAAAGTTTGGGATTAATGAGAAACAACCGAGTCCTACTACATTAAGTAAAGAATTAGGAAAACTTTTCCTGTGGATGCCGTCTCTTATGGCAAAAAACGATCCGAAGCGGGATGGAACACAAGGTCCCCTAGGCTATCAAACTTTAAGCTGACACAGTATGTTCTCTCACATTGATGTTATCCAAACATACCTCTTCTTCTTGTGTGCTATAGCTGTGAGATAAATTTTGGTTGTGATCTTTTCCTCTTATTTTTTAAGAGATTCAATGTTTGGGGTAAAAGATAAACAAAAAGAAAGAAAAATATTAAACAGCATTTCAACATTTTCACTTTCTGGGCTGGGATTTAGATTTTGATGATACCCATGTAGTAGTAGTCTCAAAATATTCTGGCATCTGTGCTTTTGAATGGTTATAATTGCTATACCTCCTCGAACAGCAAGAGTATCATCATTCCCAGCCCCCGTGAAGGAGGCCTCCCTATTATATAGAATGTTTTTTATGGTTTTTCTGAAGATAAATCCCAAGAAAGGGTGGTTTAAGGAGATGTATATATATCCTAATCAAGGGCTATTAAGCTTTTGGTGGATTGAATGTCTTCGTGTCTCCTTCCGATATGTGTAATTTGCAATTAGGTAGTCAAGAGAAACCATTGCGTAACATGGTTATGGTGCATAATTAGAATCTTCCTTTGTACTACGCGAGCGAATGGCTTTACTTTCGCATATTCCTGTCCTATATACTCTATATACTGGAAGAAGGTCGGTTAGTTAGCGACGTGTTCAAGGGAATCCTGATCCAGGTGATGGTGATTTGATTAACTTGGGACAAGGACACAGGCTCTGTTGATGCTGTGTCATATAGGTTGCATTTGAATGTCGAGAAGCACAAAAGGAAGGGGAAAACGACGAGAGTATGTTTGGATGTCGCGGATAGAGTGTGAGGCCTGCAGTAACCATTTTCCTTTAACTAAAAACTCTTATAAGTTGCACAAGGACCTTCCCTTCAAACTGATTCATTGTTTTAAAGAGAAAGAAAAATGCTAGAAGAAGATATCCACCTCACCTGTGCTTAATTTGGTTGTATTGTAAAACACTGCAGCAATACATTTTGTTTTTCTAAGTTGGGAAGAGAAATTAATTACACTAGCATTTCACTTGTCAACCCCAAGGCAATATCTTGTAATATTAGAGACATTGTGAAGAAATAAAATAAAGTATTACATGGAATGACTTAATCAAAAGTAGGGAATTAATAGCTATTTGGACGTTGTAAATCACTCCCTTGGTCTGAGGCAAAGAGTCTACGGAATATTATTCTATTTTGAGATATTTTACTTAAAGATCAAATTTCAAAAATTATGTCTATAATTTTCTTAGTTTTTTTTTTTTTTAACAACTTTACACTCTACATGTAAATACGTAATATAAACTAACTCAAAGGTATGACTTACTCTAATGATATTTAAATATTGTTTAATTATTAGAGTTTGAAAATGTGAATTTTTTGTGATTGGAACTTTGTGGGAGTATAAATTTAGGAGATTGGCTTTTTCTATCGATGGTTCTCTCTCATTGGGTGGGTGGAGTGGAGATGATGATGAGGGGTTTGTTTCTTTCTGGTATTGTCTCGATCGCCCAGCCCACCAACCAGAATCGTGAAAAGGAAGAAATAGATTGCAAGAATGGGTAAAATAAAATCTAGAGTTTAGAAATCCAGCTCAGCTCAGCTCAGCTCAGCTCAGCTCAAGCAGATGAGATTTACCTTTTTGTTGAGACAGCAAGTGGGAATCCAGTCATGATCCTCCTGCAGGTTTCTTGGAGACTGAATGGATTCTTCAATTCCTCCACTCAACCCCCTATATAACTATAAATGCACCACCACTTGATGATGAATAATAATCCCACGTTTCTCTAAACACAAGAAAGAATAACATAATGATGAGAAGAAGCAAAGCAAGCTCACAACTAAGGAAAAGATTGGACATCCTTATCCAATTTTCATTCGGCCCCCTATTATTATTATTATTCATTCATTCATTCCCTTTAAACAATAAAAAACGTTAATGTTTTTCTTTTAAAAAATAGTAGTACAGTAATAGTAATAAAAACTTGGTTCCCATATATAGCTCTACTGCTAATTGTTTATGCTTTCCCTGAATTTAATGCAAAGATAGTACTTGATCCGTATCTAAATTATTGTCTTTTTTTTCTTATTTTGTCCGTCTTAAAATAATTATCTTGTTTGAAAGTTTTCATTTTAAGATAATATTTTTATCATTTTACTTTTACTTTTTTTTTTCTACTTTAATTATGAGCCACATGCACATAGGCAATAAAGAAAACTACACAATAGACTAATATTAATAATCAAGCAAATTATTTTTTCTTAATCCTGTGCACAACAAACAAGATACTCCCTCCATCCCTAAATTATTGTCTTGTTTTTCTTTTTTTATCTGTTCTTAAATAATTGTCTTGTTTAAAACTTTCCTTTTTAGGATATTATTTTTACCATTTTACCCTTAATTTTTTTTATTATTTTAATTAAGGGCCACATGAATATGGATATTAAAGAAAACTACACAATATATTAATATTAATAATTAAGTCAATTGATTTTTTTAATTCGTATGCTGGATCAAACAAGACAATAATTTAGGGATGTAGGGAACAATAATTTAGGGATGGAGGAGTATATACTTCTGTCTTCTTTTTCGTACGTGCAGTTGGGTGATTCATACTTGGATGTCATTTTATAACCTTTATTCATTTATTTAAGTGATCACCCAGTTGTCAAAACCAACAATCTCATCAAATATTACTAGTATATATCTATCTAAACAGAGCCTCAATATTATCAGTAGTATGTTTCCCACCTTTCTGCATGTGAGCTTGTCTGAAAAAATAAATAAATAAAAAGTTATTTCAAATTCTTTTGGAATTCCGTTCTTTCAAATAAGGCTTGTTTGATTTGACTTTTAAGGATATGTTTGTGGCATATGTCTTATTATAAGTTATTTTTAAGTGTTTAATTTAATTTATGTGATGATAAATCATAAGTTATGTACACGTTATTTAAAGAACATTTAAGGCGATACGTTGTAAGCAATAAGCCGTGTACTTATTTTTCTATTTTTCAAAAACATAAAAATGCTTTTCTTTGATGAAACTTTCTATTTTTCAAGATTAACTTTATTTGCAAACTAAAATTCTTTTTGGTCCTTTCTGTACAAGAGTATCCTTATTTACACTACTTAAGACAGATCATAGCACTTGTTTGGAAACAGTCAAATCAAACAACATCAATTTGCCAGCCCATCGTCAGTCAAAAATCATCGGTCATCGATAATTTTTTTTTTTATAGCTAAATCAAACATGCCCTCGTTCTTTAGTTAACTTTTAAAGTCGATTTTATTGTATTCTAAGCGTTACTTTGATTTGAAACAGTTACATGTTGAAAGTTCCATTAGTATTTATTTTTCTTTTAACAGCCGCAGATCGAGCAAGATTCTGTTTCTTTTTTTTTTTTTTGAAGAAATCAAGATTCATTATTCACCGTTCTTTTTGTGTATATATTTCCAAATAGTACACAGAGACTTAGAAAGCATCTCCAGAATTGAAGTAATCATCCAAAACTGAATATTAATTGCCAATAACGTACGCATATATTGGAGAATTCAATGCATCAAGACATAGAGATTATGCCTTCCACCTCACACCACCATCAGCCTTTATCTGTTTATCCTGTACTTGCAATTCGCCAAAATGGAAGGAAAACTAATACTCCCTTCCTCCTTAAAAAAGAGTCCACTAATCTTTTTTAGTTTGTTCTAAGAATATTAAAATAATACTCTCTTTGCTCTTAAATTATTGTTTTGTTTGATTTTTTTTGAGTCAAAGATGGTATTTTTCAAATATAAATTTGACGTTTATTTTTTTATATTTTTTTAAATCATAAATTTAGTCACGTGATTTTCACATCCTGGAGATAACACCCACTTAACGGAAAAAAATAGATAGAGGGACGTCCGAGTGCATAAAAAATTGTTAAGGGAAAAAAAAGAGCACTTTCAGCGTATAAAGACAATAATTATAATTAAGGCAAAGTACAGGGACGCTCCTAAAGATTACTTGCACTCCCATGGATCACATGCAAGAGATGATCATCTTTGCTGCCCATCTTAAGGTAAACTCTAGCCTTAGCCGGCTACACGGTACTTGCACCAAAACCATTAAAAGTGGGAAACGAGTTTATATGCTCGAATTTTGAAAACGTAATGCATCCTTTGTTAGAACCGGAGCTGAAAATGAACCGAGTTATTTACGAACAAGCTTTGACTTGACTAGTTGAAAATTCAACTTGAACTCGCGGTTTAATTATTAATGAACTGAGCTTGAGCAAAAAATTTGAGCTTGTTTAGAACGTTAAAAAATAAGATCGTGAGTTAACCGGAGTTTGTTTTATTATTTTTATATTATCTATACATATTTCATGAATTATGTATTTCACATAAAATATAAAAAAAGATATATATATTGTCTACATGAAAAATTAAAAAGAAAAAGTCCTAAACAAGTGTCCTTTTTTTTTTTTAAATTAATTCAAATAGATTATTATTTTTCAAATAAAAACGATGTGTATTTCTGAATAAGTCCCTCAAAGTGTTGGTTAACAAAATTGATATTTGTCAAGAAATTCTAGCTCCTTAAACCCCCTGATTTTTTACAACAACTATCATGAATGATATTCCAACCTATTTGCAAAACCTTAGGGGGAGGAGGTGATTAATATTTAGGATCTTCCAACCTAGCTATTTGAAAAACCATGAAAAGTGAGATGAATTTTTTTCTAATTAAAAGACAATTAAGGATAGTGGCGATATTGCAACCCATTTACAAGTAGAATGACAATTTTTCCTTAGCTTTTACAAATGGTCCAATTAGTGGTGGATATGATGGTAGTTACTAATTGGTATTACGATCAAATTAATATTAGATCCGCTCATTCATATACAAGGGGAGAATGAGAATTGAGCATTTCTACATAATTTGCACTTTAAGGATGCTTATGCTGCACATACACAAATTTCATATTTCATTACATTAAAAAATTTTTTTTTTTTTGATGACAAAATTAACCATCAAACTTTAATTAAAAATCTCACTATACAATTTAGAGATTTGCTATTCACGCTCCCCCCTCCCCCCTTTTCTCTAAGTATACTCCCTTTAAATATTATAAAAATGTCATTATAAATCTGACCTAATTGCCCTTAATGAAACATCCCTATTAGTGTTCGGTAAACAATGGCCGAATACTCCTAATAATGTTTGGTATACTTTGCCGGAACACCATTAGTGGTGTTTGGTAGGCTCTGCCAGAACACCATTTGTGGTGTTCGGTAGGCTCTAGCCGAGCACCACTAATAGTGATTGCTTTGCCGGAAAAAGAGGGAGAGAGTAATGGAGAAGCTGTTTCTTCAGCAGCTGTCAATTCTAGGGTTTTTTACTTCCCTCAAAGCCATATTGAGCAGTCTTCTTCCCCTTCCATTCTCTCTCCTCTCGTCTCATACTAGTCGTCGATTCTCCGTCGTGTCCTCTCCATTCTTTTCCTCGCTAGCCCCAACACTGACAAGGTCTTTGCCAAGATCCGTCTCGAGCCCTAACACCACCAAGCTCCAGGTACACCCATCCCTCTTTTCTCTCTCTTGAACTCTACTGTGTCTTCTATTCTGGCCGGCAAGGGAGGAGAGGGGGAGTTGCTGGCAAGGGGGAGTTGCATGAGAGGGGGAGGGATGAGATTTGTATTGATTTTCAAAATAATTTGGTGGCCGGGTAAAATAAAAAATTGAGGGGGGTGTATTTAGTATTTAGAGGGGTTTACAATTTAGGGGAGGTGTACTTAAAAAAGTGGTGTACTTGGAGAAAAGGGGGGTGTGAATAGTAAACCTCTACAATTTATCTCTTAAAATGATCAAAAAAGCACACTATTCACAAGGTGACACAAAACAAAACAATATCATCAATTTTTCGTAGAAAAATTAACGAAAGTGTTGACGTGGTGTACAAATAAGCAAAAAAAATAGCGAACATTTTTTTTTTTCCACTTTATGAATAGTTTAAGTGTTTTTTGGTTATTTTGAGAGTTAAAATGGTACAGTTGATCTTTAAACAAAGTTTGATGATTAGGTAAGGTTGGAAAAATCAACCTTGTAATTAGCAGATTTTTTCGTACGAAATAATTAAATAATTAATAGGGCATAATAATTATATTCATAATAAAGCGATAAATTCAGTCAATAACTATAGACAATCTCAAACATGAATCGTAAATTAACAACATAAAAAATAAAGTGATTGAGAGATTTATCAGATCGAGTTGCTTATAAACAGATTTACCATAGAGAATCTTGCCCCTTACTCGTGAGATTTCGAATGCTAACATTTTTCTCCGTAAATAAAACAATTGGAATACGAACTAAATTCTGTACACAAGTTTGTGTTCTTCTCAACTACTTTCACAATTCACTTAAGGTTTAAATCGATAGCACCAAAATGGAAAAAGAGAAGCAATCGGAGAAACTACATGGAGCACGACCCAATGTGCGTCGCCGTACTCCTCTCTTAATTTCTAAAACAATGTTCGGTCTAGGTTAAAAAAAAAAAGAGAAATTGCTGGCCGGTCCATTTTTCCAAACTTTTTTTCTCTCCAGTACACCCTTTTTTTTTAACTACTAAAAGGCATTTTGAAAATCACTACTGGAAAAAACGTCTTTACTGTCGGAGATTTCCGACAGTAATTTAACAATTCCGACAGTAATGATGAATTTACTGTCGGAAGCGTTCCGACAGTTTCCGACAGTAAACCTTCGACGGTAATTTTCTCCGACGGTAATTCGACAAATCCGACGGTAATTCGGCGAATCGACGATAATTCTGTCGGAACCTATCCGACAGTAATTCGTCGGACGGTCCACGATAATTCGTCGGTAAATTCTGTCGGACGATCGGACGGTAATTCGTCGGATATTCCGATAATCTACTAATTGAATAGTGGTAAAATTCGGAATGTCCGAATTCTGTCGGACAATCCAACGGTAATTTCTAACGAGCAGTGGGTGTGCTCGACAGAAATTCGTCGGAATATCCGCGATAATACTGGTAGAATAATATTTAATTTTGTCGGAAGTTCCGACGGTAATTACTAATTAAAATAAAAAAAATAAAATTTAAAATTTTTAAATTTGTTTTTTTGCACCTGATATAACAATTATATATACACAAATCACACACACCACACTGCAATAAAACTAATTAACAACTAAAACATAAACTAAATTAAAATTAATATATATACAAATTAAAATATATTACAGTACGAAAATAAATGTATCTACTGTGGAGGGTCTACTGTGGAGGGGGGTCAAATAAAATACGCCTAGTAGGCTGCTGCTTCTTCTCCTTATAATCGTCGCATGCTCTGCTCGACTCTTCGCATCTGCTCCTCCTGCTGCTGCATCTGCGCTCCATCCGCTGTCGCGTCTGCTGCGCCTCCTCGGCTCGCTGCAAGCGCTGCTCGAGTCTGCGTCTTCTCGAGCGGGGCACGCTCGTAGGCGGCGGCTCAGGGCCGGAGACGTGGTCGCCGAGGAAGAAGTCGATCCACTGGTCTAAAGCGCGGCGCCGTGGTCACCAAAGCCGTAGAGGCGATCTCCCTCTTCTTCCTTGACTCCGCGGTGACCGAATGCCAAATGTCGGAGACAAATGGCGTCTGCACCTCGGGGGTCGCGGACAAGCCCTCGGCGACTGCGTGGACATAGAGTCCTTATAGGCTCTCGTGTCACAAAAACATTTTAACATTAATATTAACATTTACCATTAACTAATAAACAAAATAGAATTAAAATATTTTAAGTAATACTTACAAATGCTCTCTCTAGTCTCATCGACAAAGACAATCGGCGAATCGGCACCGGGAGGAGCAGGAGTGGTGTGGGTCGCACAAATAAATCATCGGTACCTCGGTACCGTAGTATTGATTCTACAAATATAATGAATTAAAATTAGCAAAGAACACATAGTAAGCTATAACACGATCAACTTATAAGAAAACAATAAAAACGGCTATATATACACTCAAACCCTACTAAGACGACCTATTTGAACTCAATTCATTCTCATAACAACCTATTAAGACTCAAATCGTTATAAAATAGTCTATTGACCCTCAAACCCCTTCTAAAACAACTTATTTACACTCGAACCTTCGAAAACAACCTATTTGCACTCAAACCCTTCTAAAGCAACCTATTTAAACCGAAAAACCCTTTCATAAAGGCTTTTGTACACTCAAACCCTTCTAAAACAACCTATTTACACTCAAACCCTTCTAAAACAACCTAATTGTTACCGGTGCTGACCATGGATTTCATAGCATCCACATGGCTACCCAACAAATCAATTTAAATCATAAGTAAAACAATAACATATAATATGTGTGTTTTGAGGAATTCATAAAGGCCTATTTACACTCAAACCCTTCTAAAACGACCTATTGACATTCAAACCCTTCTAAAACGACCTATTGACACTCAAACCCTTCTAAAACAGTACATTTACACCCAATCCCCTTCTAAAACAACCTACTTGTTACCGGTGCCCTTTCGACCATGGATTTCATAGCATCCACATGGCTACCCAACAAATCAATTTAAATCATAAGTAAAACAATAACATATAATATGTGTGTTTTGAGGAATTCATAAAGACCTATTTACACTCAAACCCTTCTAAAACAGCCTATTGACATTCAAACCCTTCTAAAATAGCCTATTGACACTCAAACCCTTCTAAAACAGTACATTTACACCCAATCCCCTTCTAAAACAACCTACTTGTTACTCTTTCGACCATGGATTTCATAGCATCCACATGGCTACCCAACAAATCAATTTAAATCATAAGTAAAACAATAACATATAATATGTGTGTTTTGAGAAATTCATAAAGACCTATTTACACTCAAACCCTTCTAAAACGCCTATTGACATTCAAACCCTTCTAAAACCCTATTGACACTCAAACCCTTCTAAAACAGTACATTTACACCCAATCCCTTCTAAAACAACCTACTTGTTACCGGTGCCTGCTTTCACCATGGATTTCATAGCATCCACATGGCTACCCAACAAATCAATTTAAATCATAAGTAAAACAATAACATATAATATGTGTGTTTTGATGAATTCATAAAGACCTATTTACACTCAAACCCTTCTAAAACAGCCTATTGACATTCAAACCCTTCTAAAACACCTATTGACACTCAAACCCTTCTAAAACATACATTTACACCCAATCCCTTCTAAAACAACCTAATTGTTACGGTGCCTGCTTTCACCATGGATTTCATAGCATCCACATGGCTACCCAACAAAACAATTTAAAGCACCGCTAAAACAATTAAAGCATGTATTAATTAATTACAATACAACACATTAAAGTCCTTACCATGCGCAAGTGGTGCTCGGAGGTGTTGATCGACCCCGAGGTGTGCTTCACCCCCCCCGTGCCGCTCGGCCTATTCACTGTTGCGATCGGCGGCCCTAGCGTCATCGGAATCCCAACCCTCGGTATACTGTGAAAATGTTAAAATTGTTATAGAGATACAATATATACAAAATCTCTCATTTATTTAAGGAATGAAATTAAATCAAGTATATTATTATAATGTACTTGCGGCGCCGACATCATCGATGAAATTTGGAGCCCTCGCCCTCCTCTCGGTCCGCCCTCTTCATGCCGTAAATCCGGTCGCGGAACTTCTTCGCGCACATAACCTAACGCCTCGTGCGCCTCGGCGTCGAGTGCGCAGCCAACAATAATGAAGCGCAAGTTTAACCAATTTAAACATATTAATTATAAACTTTGATAGAAATTATTAAATTATTAAACATTAACATATTTTATATATCCTTAGAATCCTTACCCTAAAATCATCCCACCACGGTCTCGGGTCTCCGTAGGCACGCTAGAGTAATGTGGCGCACTCCTCGTGCCTCATCAGCCGTGAGAATACGTCCAAGGAAGCGGGTCGGATCGGGATACCCGCCCGAAACGACAAATATATATTAAACAAATATATTATACAAATATGCAATTAACATGTAACCAATGTCGTACAAGCATTAAAATTTTAAAACGAAATATTATTACTTACGCAAAATTTGGAGATGGTAACGATAATCCGACCATCTTCGCGTGTCCATGATCTGAGTCGATGAGGACCCGGCCCGCTCATCGGCTCGTGGGGAGAGTCGGGTGCATCCTCGGGCCGATCCAAGTCGGGATCGGCTCCTCCTGCAGTACAGTAGCGTGTACCGTAATGCATGTAGGTAGAAGTCGGACCTTAGGTGTCAGACTCCTACCTCTACCTCGTCTCGACATGTCTATATATAAATTAGTATATTAATGTTGACAATTAACGCTAAGTTTAGATGACAATTAAGTTAAAATACATAACATAAATTAAAATCTCTCATCTTCATGATAACAAGTAACATACAAATAGCGTTCTACACATGACATTTACTTTCTAACAAAAAATAAAAGAGCCTAAACGGTACATATTGCAAGACTACTCGAGTCTTCATTCTCGGTGTTTGCATTTTCTTCATTCTCGATTCTCCGGTCTCGGCGTTTGAGTCGCTACTACAAAACTCAAGTTCTTCTTCAGTCTCATCCTCGGACATCCAATCCTCTTCACCTTCTGTTACCTCGTCGTCTTCTTCTGCATCACCTTCAATAATCGGGATTTCGTCTTCAGACGGGGAAGGAGGTGGCAAATCAACGGGCAATACTATCTCCAGGCCCAAGGGAGGCACGGGCATTTCATCCATTGGATGACTATCAGAAGATACAACGGGAGGTACGGGCATTTCATCCTCTTGATAACATCCTTCTAGTGACGATTCTGTAGTTATGTCGTCGACCGATATGCTATATCAATAGTGCTTCGGCCTTGGTCTTCCAAAGACCCATCCCCTCTCATCGGCTCGCCGATAAGGGTATGGTGTCATGTAGACTTGTTGTGCTTGTGATGCTAAGATAAACACATCATCACCCGCATGTCTAGACGTGTGCTTCACATCGATTAGGTCAAACGAGTCGTGCTTTTTATACCTCGCACGGCGTCTCGCCGATCACAATTGAATAGGACTATATTTTTCCTCCCGAGATATCGTAACTCGATGACTTCTTTAAGGACACCATAATAGTCAAGGTTGCCTTTAAGATTGACACCGCTTATCTGTTTGTTTTCCCTCCCGTATTCCTTTGTATGGAAGACATAGCCATTCACATAATATCCGTTGTATAAAGTAACTCTCATCAACGGATTTGCGGATATGTGAGATAATCTCGCGACTCTCGGGTCATTAGGATGCTCCAAAACACGAAAAGTATTGCATAATAGACATTTTTAATGGTGAGCCATTAATAAGAGGTCTACATATAAATCGAGCCAGGAAATGATATTTACATATTTGCGTAACCACGACGGAAACTCTTTCTACGATATCTCGCAATTGTCGATATATCATCTCGGCTTGATCTTCGAACATCTTGCATTAGGTTTAGAGTTTATACGAGTTATTTGTGCATCTTGCAACTTTAATTTGAATCGGACGACTATCTAAAATTAAATGAAATTGATAATTAACTTACTTGAGATATTCCTCAACCTCGGGACAATTAAGGAGTATATAGAGTCTCGCAGCTTCATACTCCTTATTGCTTAGCATTCGAGTCTTAACCGGTTTACCGAGTGGCCGACCCGGAGCATTAAATACGAGATGTCCTCATTGACATCGGGCTCTCCACCATCGTAATTGCGCCCACCCGAGTCAATCTCGTTTCAATATCGGGATGAAAATATTGCGCGGCAAAGGCAACAATTTCCTCTATAATAATAGCCTCGCATATTGAGGCCTCAACCTTTGCCCTGTTTCTCATCTTCCTTTTCAAATGACCGAGATACCTAATTCATTAATGAATGACAGGATTAAAAATGTTACTCAATCTATAACCGACTTTTAAATATGTTATAGATCATGAAAACGATTATTATGAGACGAGTTATTACCTCTCAAATGGATACATCCATCGTATTGAACTGGACCCCCAACCCTAGCTTCATATGCCAAGTGGACCGGTAAATGCTCCATAGAATCAAAAAGACGGAGGAAAGATCTTCTCAAGTTTGCAAATCGTCACGACAATGCTCGCTTCGAGTCTTCTCATGTCATCAACCCGCGAGTCTTTGGATGATAACGCTCGAATGATTCACTCGGCTCGGTTAACGCAATCCATATATTGTCGGGCAACAAGTCTCTAAGCGCAATAGGAAGTAACTTGTTCGGTAACACGTGACAATCATGACTCTTCAAACCATGAACCTTTCCTTCGTCTACATTTACACAATTTCCGATGTTAGAAGCGTAACCGTCTGGAAGCCTCAATCCCTTCAACCACTTCAACACTAGAAGTCTTTGTTCCTTGGTTAGCACGTATGGAGCGACGGGTTTCCTTGTTTTACCATTAACCTCTTTTAGCTCCAAGGCGGCCGCTTACATATGTCTTTCATGTCCATTCGGGCTTTGGGTGTGTCCTTGGTAGTTGCCCTCCAATCCATAATGGTGTTAAAAATATTGTCAAACACATTCTTCTCAATGTGCATGACGTCAAGATTATGGCGTATCAAATTATCTTTCCAATAAGGCAACTCCCGAATATACTCTTTTGGTCCAATTATGCTTTACACCAAAATCTCGATCTATCCTTTGCATACATCTTCCCCACCTGGTCTTCGTAGTTTAGACACCTTTTCATAAACTTCACCGCTCAAACGTCTAGGTGCCTCATCACGCTCAACCCTATTCTTGGTGAATTCTGCTTGTGATCTAAAAGGGTGGTCATCCGGTAGAAATTGACGATGACAATCAAACCAACAAGGTTTACGAGAGTGCTCGAGTGTGAACGACTTAGTGTCATCCATACGAGATAGGACATGCAAGCTTCCCATGTGTGCTCCAACCCGATAACATCCGTAGGCGGGGAAGTCATTCACCGTCCACATCAACGCGGCTTTCATTTTAAAATTTTCTTTTTGAATGCATCCCATGTTTCCACTCCATCTTCCCGAGCATTTTCAACTCGTCAATCAAAGGGCGGAGATAAACATCAATGTTCTTGCCGGGGCTAGTCGGTCCGGTATGAACAGTGACAAGAACATATAAGGATCACTCATACACAACCACGGTGGAAGATTGTACACGGTAGCTATAACCGGCCAACAAGAGTAGGACTTCGCCCCAGGCCCGAATGGAGTAAAACCATCCGCGCATATGCACAACCCGATATTTCTAGCATCGGCAAAGTCGGGATGGGTTGCATCAAATTGTTTCCAAGCCAAGCCGTCCGACGGATGAGTCAACACGCCATCGCGCGGGCTTTCTTTGTGCCAACGCATAGCTTCGAATTAGCTTTAGACGCGTAGAGCGTTGCAATCTCGGAGTCAACGGCAAGTAGCAACGCTTATAAGGTTCATTCTTCTTGCGTTTGAACGCCCTCCGTTTCGGCTTATATCGATCATGGCCACACACGGAACATTCTTTCAGGTTTGAATCTTCCTTGTAGAAAAGCATGCAATCATTCTTGCACGCATCAATCTTCTCATATTTCAACCCAATATGCCCAACCATCTTCCTTGTCGATAGAAGTTCTCGGCATCTTATTCCCTTTCGGCAAAGCTTTTTTGCTTTCATAAGACGATTGAAACCAGATTGACTAATATTGCAATCGACTTGATGTTTAGGAACTCACCACGTCTCCAAAACGGTGCGCTCGAGCCAGGATACAACTTCTCCGTTGCGGACTCCATAGCTTCAATGAACTTACTAGTGCGGGATTTGGCTCCTCTTGACGTGCGTTCTCCGACCGGTCAAAATGAGGACCAGAACATCCCTAACCATATCTTCCATACCACGAAATGGTTCATCGTTCACACTCGTATTTACCGGTTCGGGTTCACGTACAGAATCCTCTGTGGTTACTTTCCGGCCTAGACACTACTCGATTTGCTCACCGTGAGCTACCCACCGCTTGTACCCAACTTGAAACCCGTCTTTGGAGAAGGTGCTTCTCAACAATCATCGAAGGGAAGTACTTTCGATTTTGCAGCCATCACATGGACACCTTATGTTGTTACCACTCATGTATTTGGGGTTCGCTAGAGCAAATTCGATAAAACTCTTCAAACCTCTAATGAACTCATCGTAATACCACTACGATTCGGCAACCTCCGATTATACATCCAAGCTGCGATCGTCGATCGACATAACTCCTATTAAACAACAAATGATTAGTATGAGAGAAATACACTTATTACGGTAATCACAATTCATCGGTCGACATCACGCTTTGTTACATGTACTAAACCCTAAATATTATCTAAATCGGTATCTATCATCATACTCTCGTCAAACCCGGATCTAAAGCGATCGTCCCAAATTTCCCACATCAATGTAGGTTTATTGAATTCAAGATGGGAGATCATTCAATTGAAGTACCTCTTTCATTCGCCGTGGAGCAATTACTAGATAAAATTTGTGTACGTCGTCGTTAATTAATTATCTCGCGCCGAATTAAGATTATTTAAGAAGAGGAATTCTTGAAAGCATCCAAGGACAAAGGAGTTTTGTAATTCCTATGTCGTTGACACTCTCCATCGTTCATTGAAGCCTAAAAATATTCTTTGGTGAAAAAGAGTTTTCGGCACTTTGGGAGTGAGCTCACAAGGATTGCAAAGTATCCTTACACTGGAGTTAAGACTAAGCTTTAACAAAACTTAGTAGCATCTCCGCATAAGAATAGTTTTCAACCCTTTTGAGGTCAGTCCCAAGTGCCGAGAACTCTTCTTCACGAGCAATATTTGTAGGGATCTATGAAAGGACGGACAGCTATCAACGACATAAAGAATAGCATCTCCGTTGTCCTTGGATGCTTTCAAGAATTCCTCTTCTTAAATAAGCTTAATTCAGGCGAGATAATTAACGACGACGTACACAAATTTTATCTAGTAATTGCGGCGAATGAAAGAGATACTTCAATTGAAGGATCTCCCATCTTGAATCAATAAACCTACATTGATGTGGAAATTTGGGATGATCACTTTAGATCCGGGAATGACGAGAATATAATGATAGATCGATTTAGATAATATTTAGGGTTTAGGCATGGTTTAGGGTTTATATAGAGTTTTGGGGGTTTAGATAGAGTGAGTGTTTAGGGTTTAGATATGATTTAGAATTTAGGGTTTAGATCGGGTTTAGGGGTTTAGATAGGGTTTAGTGTTTATAGGGTAAAGAAACAAGCGAAATTCATTAATGAAAAATAATATCCTTTTGTTCTACCGTCCATTCTTAAAGTTTGATAACTTTAAGAACCACTCGGCGGTGTCCAGATATTATAATTTATTAATGAATGATCATCGATGAAATATATGTTTAATTGATTTAAGTCAAAGTTGATTTCTTATATAGCTTACATCCAATTTTCTAAAAACTTGATTTTTTTAAAGATAAATATATTTGATTAATTTTAACTGGATACGGTTTAGATATGGTTTAGGGTTGTTTAAGGGTCCAATTTAGGGTTTAGGTTGGGGTTTAGAATTTAAGGTTGTGATTAAGGAAATTTCGAAACTTTATAGGGTAAAGAAACAAGCGAAATTCATTAATGAAAAATAATATCCTTTTGTTCTACCCGTCCATTCTTAAAGTTTGATAACTTTAAGAACCACCGAAGTGCGACGGTGTCCAGATATTATAATTTATTAATGAATGATCATCGATGAAATATATGTTTAATTGATTTAAGTCAAAGTTGATTTCTTATATAGCTTACATCCAATTTTCTAAAAACTTGATTTTTTTAAAGATAAATATATTTGATTAATTTTAACTGGATACGGTTTAGATATGGTTTAGGGTTGTTTAAGGGTCCAATTTAGGGTTTAGGTTGGGGTTTAGAATTTAAGGTTGTGATTAAGGGAAATTTCGAAACTTTATAGGGTAAAGAAACAAGCGAAATTCATTAATGAAAAATAATATCCTTTTGTTCTACGTCCATTCTTAAAGTTTGATAACTTTAAGAACCACCGAAGTGCGGCGGTGTCCAGATATTATAATTTATTAATGAATGATCGATCGATGAAATATATGTTTAATTGATTTAAGTCAAAGTTGATTTCTTAGCTTACATCCCATCATCGGACAATATAAAAAGCTAACGGAATCCCAAGTTAACATGCTCGTGATGCACTATTCACGTCAATAAGTCACAAGGTCAACATAAATAATAATAAGAGTTTCGAACTCTAAATACATTCAACGGAACGGATCGGTATCATTGGATACCAATACCACATACTACACGTGCTAGTCGAAACATAGAGTGTAACACACTCTCAATGATTACATTCCCTATTGGAGTCTTGGGTAGGTGCGGGAGGGTTCGGTGGGGTCACTTGCTCCACTCGGGTGTCTCACCTAGGGCCACATTCGGTTGGTCCTCAAGTTCTCTCGGTTCGTAATGCGTGTCGAGTTGAAATAAGATCGGATGCATAACGACATCTGGCGGTCTTCCTAGTTCGTGCCATCCTGCTACAGGCATACAATAGAGACATTAAATCTCTAAAGGGAAGTGAAACACATTAAGTGGTTCAACTAATGCATGAATATCAACATAATACTCTCAATGGAGAATATGTAATATCAACTTATTAAACTTGAACAACCTAAGAAGTCTAAGAAGGAATTAGTTAAAAGTCTACTAGCATTTTAAATGAGTTTAAATTAGTTAAAAGTCTACCAGCATTATAAAAAAAAAAAAACATACTACTACTACTACGTCAAGTATGAAACACAAACACAATGATTAGGAGGCCCCACACACACCCAACAATTAATAATGATTTTGTACTTAAGACTCCGCAATTAAAGGAGAGACTACTTAATCCACATTTTTAACTTTATGGTACAGAATATTACCTAGTACAACAATCACACATTCTTAACTTTATGGTACAGAATATTTGATGTGAAAATTGTAACTCAAATGAAATTCTACACTGGAATGTAAATCAAAAACAGAAAATACAAAATTCAAAACAAATAACAAGCTGTAAATTTAGGAAATTTAAACAAGCTGTAATAATCTCTTCCTAGACATAAACCAAGCTGTAAATTTAGGAAATTTAAACAAGCTGTAAATTTAGGAAATTTAAACAAGTGTAACATCGAACAAGGTAATAATCTTCCTAGACATAAGCAAGATCATATTTGTATCTTAACGCACAAATACTATGTTTATACGACGCATATTAAAGAATTACCCAATATAATGTAAACCTTGAAATTTCTAAGGAATTATTTAATATCAGAAAACTCACACAGACTTTGTCATGATAAATGATTCTTTAATAAATGTATTAGCTTCTCACCTGGACCAACTAAGTCCATCAGTGTCATGATTAGAGTCTAAGAAGCACCAAACACAATCTGACATGACATTGTCATCGTGCTGATGGAACTAAGGTTAAGTTGAGTTGTACTTGAGACTTTACCCATTTGTTATTTTATTCGGTTACTTTTGGGAGTTGAAATCTTAAATCATGGGTTCTAATACAAATTGTATTTCATGTCATGTTTAAAGATGTCACAACCTACCCATCTTTGAAAGAATTAATAATAAGATATTTTAAAGCATGTTTGAAGGTGTTCTAGAGTGTCGGGAGAATGTCAATGTCTGACACATGTCCAGCACAGTGTCGGTGTTTCATAGAATATGGAGTCATATCTTTGCACAGCTAGTCCCAAGCTAAGATAAAAGAGAATGGTTGTGTAGGTAAGCTTGCTTACATCAAGTAGGGACAAAGGCGAGGTTGAGTTGAGTTCCTCTGCTAGACCGATGCATGTGGTTGTGCACCGATTCAAATGGTAAACTATGAAAGTGCCGATGAGTCGAAATCACAAGGCCTACACATGTACGAGTTGATTTTCCAAACGGTGCGTACTTTGGTGACCAACCATAAAAATCGGGAGGGTAAATGGTAAGCGCTTTCGACTCAATCAAACATCTCGAGGTGATTGCACCTTTTAACTACATAAAGAGCACATAAGCATGCCAAAATGGAAGACCAAAGAACATCGAGTATAGAAGTTTCACGTCGGATATCTGAAGCTTATTTCTTTCGCCATGGGTTTCAGCAATGGTGACTTTCGGGGTTGCTATTTTAAGTTTATGTATAAACAATGGAATGTTTTGGGCATACAACATGACCTAGGAGCTTTTTCTTTGATTTTCTTGTTATTCTTTCGTGTCCACTTTGCATGTTCTTATTTTTTTTTTTCCGAACATTTCAATCTCTTCCTTTATTGAAAAAGAAAAACAAACAAAGTAATGATCCGAAACTACCCTCAAAAACAATATAACATGGAACTAACAATGAGAACCCCATGTGACATGATAAGCCACATATTGGGAGAATTTGCACCTACTTTAAATTTTCAAGAACATACGAAACACAATACTAGATCTTGCCGTTAGGAAGAGCCTTGTCCTGTTTTTCCTTTCCAATATCCAAGATAATTATTCTACCACT
This sequence comes from Platycodon grandiflorus, assembly GCA_016624345.1. Classification (NCBI taxonomy): domain Eukaryota; kingdom Viridiplantae; phylum Streptophyta; class Magnoliopsida; order Asterales; family Campanulaceae; genus Platycodon; species Platycodon grandiflorus. The sequence goes on from CM028361.1 coordinate 27,523,774, forward strand.
ACATATTCCTTAACATACTTTCTAAATACGGGTAGGATTGGACAGATAAAATTAGTTCATGTCGAAGATCGAATGATAAGGTAAATTATGTAAGAACTTTTCTCAAAACTAAGACAGACAACTTTTTGATTATTAGAATGTCATCCCTTCATTACCCAAAAACCTTATGCAATAATCACAAATTTCCCATGCGTAAAGGGAAAAATAGGTCCACCGTGGTCATAGCTCACATAATGTAGCATGGAAATGAAAGAGGGGAAAATACAAGCTACTAAACTCACAGAGCACTAAGTCCTAACAAACTTCTTGTTCTTCGTAATTGTATAGGGTTTGCCACCGTCGAGTAGAATATTCCTATCTTATCTCCACTTGATAACCAATCTACGGTATATATCATACTCCATTTGTTTAAATCACGAGTCCTACTTTCCTTTTGAGATGTTACAGTCAAAGAGTCTTATTCCAAAAATAGAACTTACAATTCCTATCTTTCTCTAACTTCACCTCGGAGAGTCTTGTTCCAAAAATTAGAGCTTACGGTTCCTATCTTTCTCTAACTTCAGCCCTCATACATGAAATTGCACAACTTTAACACGGCAAGTTATCATGTTTTAATGGTTATTTCAAGGGTAATAATGTATATGTAAAATGTCTCTTTTCCAAAAGGACTCTTTCAATTGGAGGGTATACAAAACATACCCAGATAAAGTCAAACATGTTTCAGTTGTAAAGTTAAACAAGAAAATTGGTAAAATGATACAAATATCGAACAAGTTTACATGATATATCTACAATATGATAGTAATATCGAACAGTTTTACAGTGATATATCTACAATAGGGCTATAAGCGATCGATCATGATAGGCATGTGGAACCTCTATGGACCTACTCATTAGTAAGCATTTCGATGAATTCTCGAAATTAAACAAATTGGTTTGACTAAATCTAATTACAGTTGTGTAATGACCAACAAAAGAACTGAAATAGGCCTATCATAGATGAAATCTTAACATGTTAAGCATCATAATATTAGTGTACTTGGAGCCAACCGTAGCTAAAAGTCGATATTGACTAAAACACATCATAGAACACCGAACACCAAAAGAGATGTATGAGGTGATCATGAACAAAATGTCATAAAACTCAATCAACCCACGTGAAAAATAAACAACTCCAATTTATTGATTATTTAACGTCGTACTTGAAGTTAAATATAAACAACATCCCTAAATTTCCTAGGTCGTGGGCGTACAATGATCGAAAACATTGTAGTTTATATTCATCTTTGTTGGATTAAAAATTGGTTTGTTTTCATGTTTGGTAACAAATTAGAAATTACCTAGGGAGAGAGAGAGAGAGTGGCGGTGGCGCGGCGGTGGCGCGGCCGCGGCGGACTCAAAAAAATAATTAAAAATATAAACAACAAATTAAAAATCTATGTTAAAACAAAACATAAATTAAATACAAAAACTTAAAAATAAAATAAAAATTATACCTAGGGTTTGAGAGAGAGGGGTGACGGTGGCGAGGCGGGGTGGAGGGGCGGTGGCGAGTGAACCGAGAGAGAGAGCACGGAGGAGGCGCGACGGTGGAGGGGCGGTGGTGATGGTGGGGGCGGCGGAGGCGCGGAGATCGTTGAAGGAAGAGAGAGAAAGAGTGTAAACTAAGAGAGAGAGAGAGTGTGTAAACGAGAGAGACAGATCGAGGTTTCGATTTAGGGGTTTATTTTCAATTTACTGTCGGATAAATCCGACAGAAATACTCCGTCAGAAATACTGTCGGCTATTTACTGTCGGAATCCGACAGTAATTTTAATCACAAAAAATCTGACGATGCAAAAAGGAATATTCGAAGAATATTCTCTTATTTACTGTCGGAATATTACTGTCGGACTACTCCGACAGTAATTACTGTCGGACGAAAAGGTATATTCTGAGAATATACCTGTATTACTGTCGGATATTTACTGTCGGATTATTTCCGACAGTGACATTTATCCCGCCAAAAAATTAACATTACTGTCGGAAATCCCGACAGTAATTTCCAAATATCCGTCAGTAATTACTGTCGGAAAATTCCGACAGTAAATGTTCCGACAGTAATTACCGTGTTTCTAGTAGTGAATTTTCTTCCTAAAATACCCTCAACAATATCGTTACTTCAGATTTTGAGATTCAAATTGATGTATAAATGATTTTATGTTGTTAATATAGTCTTTCCTCATGTTTTGGTATCAATTTTCATGCATAAAACACGAATTTAATCAAATTCAAATTTTTTGAGTTCATCCCGTTTTTCTTTGTTCTTGAGCTGTTTTGACCACTTAAATCTCTGTTTTAAGCTTCGAATTTGTTTAAAATCAATCTCATATCATTATCCTAACTTAGTACTATATTTGTGCATAATTTTTCTACCAAAAAATACTATTTTTGAGCTTCAAATCAAGCTTGACAGTGTTCTGTCCGAAAATAGAGGAAGATGTTCTTGGACTGATTTAATTCGCCAATCGCAGTATGTTGGGCAACGCAACGGGGTTCGACCTGCCCGGTTAGGTCGCAGGGGTCGAGGGGACAGCGTCCCTCGCGGGGGTTCGGGGGCAACGCCCCCAAAAGGTAAACGAAAATCAAGTTTCCTAAAATGCGCTGAGATGATCGCGATGCACCAATTGTTGCATCGCGATGCATGGTTTCTGAATCGCGATGCATGATTTCTGAATCGCGATGCATGATGTCTGCATCGCGATGAATGATGTTTGTATCGCGATGAATGATGTCTGCATCGCGATGGTCATTGATGATGGACATGTAATTTTGTAAAGAATCGCGATGCATGATTTCTGAATCGCGATGCATGATGTCTGCATCGCGATGAATGATGTCTGTATCGCAATGAATGATGTCTGCATCGCGATGATCGATGATGATGGACATGTAATTTTGTAAAGAATCGCGATGCATGATTTCTGAATCGCGATGCATGGTTTCTGAATCGCGATGCATACATCATGCATCGCGATGAATGATGTCTGTATCGCGATGAATGATGTCTGTATCGCGATGAATGATGTCTGCATCGCGATGATCGATGATGATGGACATGTAATTTTGTAAAGAATCGCGATGCATGATTTCTGAATCGCGATGCATGGTTTCTGAATCGCGATGCATACATCATGCATCGCGATGAATGATGTCTGTATCGCGATGAATGATGTCTGCATCGCGATGATCGATGATGATGGCCATCGCGATGATCTTTTTGGGACATCGCGATGCAAAGAGTTACTGATTTGCGCGTGTTTTTGTTTCATTAATGGTATAATCGTCTTTTCGCCCCAAAAATGCATTTTTTTGGTTTTAAAAAAAATGACTGGACTAGAGCGATTACAAACTTTTAAAAAAGGACCGGCCCGTAATTCACCAAAAAAAAAACCTCCCGAACTTAAAGTGTAATTATAACACTCCTTTTTCTAATTTTAGTCCTTTGTTTAGTACGTAATGTTGAATGGAACTTCCAAATTTAGGAGTTGACATTAAGGCCCAATTCACTAATTTTAAATTTAATTCAGTTAGGATTTGTTAGATCACAAAGTAGATAATTAAGAATCTTTCAAAGCCTTAATATGAAAGATATAGTTTAAAGCAACGTGAATATTTACTACCTTATTTGTTTTGAGCATTAGGTTGACAAACCTTTTAGTATAACAATATCCAAACTTATCTTTTATTTTGAGCATTAGGTTAACAAACCTTTTAGTATAACAATATTCAAACTTATCTTTTATTTTTTAATTGGGTAACACGTAAACTAAAAGTATTAAATATTTAAAGTAATATACTTCCAAAAAAAAAAAAAAAACTTTAAACTATGAATTTCTACCACTAAATAATTTTAATCTAAAATCAAATTACAACTTTAAATTTTATAATTTGACTCATTTGGATAACAGCCCATCAACACAAGACATCCAAAGGAAACCATTTGCATAGACTAAAAATATCCAACCGGTAAACAAGTATAAAAAGTAAAATTATCTACCCCCACCCCACCCCACCCCACCCCACCCCACTATCTTAACTATCTACAATTACTACCATTAATCACCAAGCTTCTTTGCGGTTTCAAGTCGATCCGCCTTAGACAACATAAGCTTTCAGCCTCCTCTTCAACTCCTTCCTGCAAATATTTCAGAACAAGAAATATGAAATATTGGAAACCAAATTCATTTCTTCTTCCTCTTCATTTTTATATTGTCGACCATCGAATAATTATATTATATCTTATATTTTGTAGTCATATTTTGAGAACAAAATCTAGAAAATTGTTTTGAGAAGACTAAAATACAAAAGTAGTGTGTATATATTACCTTATGAGTATTCTATCAAGTGTTGAAGAAGATAATAACCCTTTATTTTCTTCGGCTCTCCTTAGAAGGTAAGGCATAATCTGCTCGACTGGCCCAAATGGCAAATACTTGCTAACATCAAATCCTGCATTTCTCAATCCATATGAAAGCGCATCCGACATTCCATATAGTTGTGCAAATTGGAGCTTCTCTGCTTCCTTCCCAATCCCCAAATCTCGAGCCTTTTTCGCAGCAAGTTCTCCTACACACACACACACACACATATATCAAACATCAAAAACAATGATCAAGTAAGCGTATATTTTGATTTAAGAACTAGGCGAGAAAATGAATACAGAAAACAGTCTAAATCAATACCTGATTCAACATTATGGGTAGCAAGTACAAGTGCACCGGGTCCATTAGAAATCTCCTCAAGCATAAAAGAGGCACAATCATTGTAACAAGCATGAGTTTGTTGAATACTATTGTGAATTGGAGATTCAGCACCAAGGGAGGAAGCCAACTCCGTTTCACTCGACATATAAGCCCCTCTAACCAACTTAAACCCTACTGGTATTCCCATCCTATCGGCAGCTTTCTTTGCGCTAAACAATCTATCTCCCGCATCCTTCAAATAAGCTTGAATGGTCGCGAATATAATTGGCTTGTCACCCTTGTTATACTTGATCGCACCCGAATACGTGAAATAATCAATCCCAGGTTGAATCGACGTGTCCTCTGCATCAATTACTAAAGGGACATTGGCTTCAATACATTTTTCGCAGATATCTATTAACCTTTGGTGGGCTAATTGGAGATCATCTTCTTCTTCTGGTGTTAAAGGGTCAGGTTTTTCGGTTGTGTGGTAAAAAGGGCTGGAATCAGAAAAAATGGGAAGGGTGTCTAATTTCCATGGGAGATGGAAAGAATTATCTTTGTATTCCCATCTAAGCAAATCACTAATTCTCTTAAGCAGAGCAATGGGGCAAATCGCTGTAATTTTCGCCACCACAAAACTAACCTGTTCATGAAAAAAATTGCTGACAATCATTCAAATGTAAAAACACACATATACGCACACATACACACACAGGATGCGTATTGCATACGCATTTGATGCATAGCTCTCCTCTATTTGGAGAATTAAACAAAGAAAATGTCCAAAAAGATTAGCAAATTTTCACCTATAGTTTATGTATTACGACATTCCAACAATTATTTGGTTAAAGAATTGAAAAACCATGAAAATTTACAACTCGGAAAGTACGTAAAATAAAATAGAGGAGGAGGTTCTTGAAATTCTTTTCATGGCTACTCAAATTCATTCAAAATCAATTATTCTTTTTTTGGGTTTGCCAAGAAATTTACAAAGAAAATGTACGAACAGAGCAAAAACAATAAAACAATTTTGTCATTTCTCAAATGAAAATTTCATTTTCGATTTATAATAAAACAGAGGAGCTTACAGAAGATGTTGGGAGAGACTTCGTTGATTCAATAGTTTGAATAAACTGGGTCAAATTCCGGTCACAGGACTGATTGTCAACGGCATGTTCCAGCCCGTAATCCAACATCCCTCTCAATCCGGAATCCCAAAGCTTCATGACCGTCCGGCCCGCCTCCTCTGTGCTGGAACCTGCAACAAAATGCTCATAAAACGTACGCTGCATAGTCCACAACACCATCTCTCTCAGTAAACCCATTTGCATGAGCCTCGAATTCATCACCCACATGCCCATATCAACCATGGGCTCAATCGCCGCCGCCTGTAGCGTTGCCGATGACTTGATCAATTTTCCGGTCGAGACCGACGAAAACAACCCCTTGACATCCTCTAAATCAAGAATCCTTCTTGAGTTAGAGGAGGTCGTGGTGGTTGTGGGGGGTTGTTTGACGGTGGTAAAGTCGGACTTCTCGGCCAAATTGAGGGAGGAAACGGCGGCGATTGAGGGGGTGGTAGAAGAACTTTGGCGCCTACTCAAGTAACGGAGATTCTTGATGAGTTTAGAGGAGAGAGAGTGGGTGGGGGCCATGGGAATCAAGAAGGATGTGCTTGGTAAGGTTATTTATAGATGGAGGTGGGGTGTGAATGTTTGACCAATTCTTTGACTTGTTAGCTGTTCACAGGATGGAATCGACAAAGATTCTTCACCATGGAAAAAATTTAGGAGGGAAGCAACCAAATATAGGCTGTAAACCATTACTGTAAAGATTCATTTCACTGGAAATTCCATATATAATCTCTGGTACATCGTATTTATTTCTTGCTCACTCAAACAAAGTTGACGTTTCCATACAATAAAGGGCCTGCTTGGGAGTTACCTTATTTATTTGAGACGTTAACTTGGTTAATACTAATAGTTATAGAATCCGTGCTCCACGTAAGTTTAATTTGATTTTAATATTAATTAATATATTTTAAAAATATTTTTGAAATAAATACAAGTGTTTGTTAACTTAATATTTGACAAAAGTTAAGTATTATCAATATAAACAAATTGATGTTCATTTATTGTAGTATTTTTGTTTCAGAATAAGTGTTTTTTATTGGTGATCAATATATGTATTTTTGTTTCTATAAATTTTTAAGTATCATTTAATGATTTGGTAAAAAAAAAGTATTTTTAATGATATCAAATTGTTAGGTTTATTTTTTTTCATCTTGCACTTAATAAAGATATTTTAGACATATTTAAAGAATTTTTACAAAATTAAAAATAAAATATTGACTTTAGGATATATTGAAGAAATATAACATTTTTCTGAACAAAGGAGAATTGTATAAGAATTAAATATAATTATATTTTTTTAAAATAATTTTTGAAGACCATTCAATAATTAGAAAAAGTTTAGTTGGATACTATATTTACATATTTTTGATACGCTATCAGTGTGGAAAATAAATTTACACAATTTTTTTATAAAAAAAATATCAATTTTGATGAAATGATTTAGATGTTTGTTGATGTGTATCACATATTATAGACATTATTTTAGAACGTCTTAAATATAAATATGGAATTCATATTTTGACATGGAGAGTAACATTTAAAAGAATAAAAATTGGTTGATTTATATTATAAAATAATTTATAGAATAATATGGGTTAAATGCACCATTGGTCCTTATACTTTACAACTTTCTAGCATTAGTCTCTAGTTTTAAAAAGTAAAAAATATACTTTTCATCTCCTCACTGGCAAATTGGGTGGAGGAAAGCTCCGAATGCTACCAAATTGGGTCAAACTCCTTCATCTTCTTGCCAGGAAATTGAAATTGTTCGGAGGGAAGCTTCGGCTGCTGCCCAACTGGGTCAAATTCCTTCGACTCTTCGACGGGAAATCGGTCGGACGAAAAATTTGACTGCTGCTCAAGTGAAGGAAACTCCGGCGGTAGTTCAATTAAGTTCAAATTCTTAATCTCCTCGCGGCAAGTTGGTAGGAGAAGCTCATTCATTTCCTTGGCAGCGAATTGGTCGGAGGAAAACTCAGACTCACATGAAAAACATACTTACTTGGAGGCTTGAGAATTGAGAGAAATACAAACGAATGTAAGGTGGTACAATTATAGATCTTTTCACCAACTTTATATAATAATAATAATAATAATAATAATAATAATAATAATAATAATAATAAGTAATTGACGACTTATGTATTAAGTGACGTTGACACCGAAGTTTCTAAAAATGGGTCACTATATGCTTAATTCAATAAATTCTTATTGGACATTATATTAATTAGCTTAATTTCAAAAACTGATTTCACGGATAAAAAAATCTTGAATTAAAGAAGAAAGAAATACTATCGTATATAGGCAGCCACTCTTTAAAACTTTCCATGATAAAAAAGAGTAACGTAACGTACTTCATTGAAATGGTAAATTAAAAGAGCTAAGCTTAAGTATGTATGAGTTTATAGGAAAGATTCGATATGTGACGTCAATTGTTTCTATTGTTTGTTGTTTTCTTTTCATTATGCTGATGATATTTGATGTTATGTTATTGGCCAACCCAACTAACTATTACCATGAATATGATCTCCTACCTAGCTTGTTTCTAGTAAGTACATCATTTGTGTGACAAATTAAAGGATAATTAAGAATATTCTTCGTCATCTTGCATTAAGGTTTTTTTTTTTTTTAAAAAAAAAATATCATTTTCAGATAGACTGGATTATATATGTTGATTCAAAATTATTCTTTGTTCTCATTCTTGACATTCTAACTCTTGTTTCATGTTACCATTCTTACTATTTCTTCCTGATAATTATAATTCTTCCTTTCTCTAAAAAAAGAAATTAGTATTATTTGACAAGTCAAACATTTTAAATATATTGCTTTACATGCTTTTACTGTAAAAAAATTACAATAATTATAATTTTTTAAAAAATAAAAAGAATACTGTAAGATTTTCATTCACTTTCCGTCTCATCATCAATTCAAGCAAGTTAGTGGAACTTTGCATTTTTGATAGACGATAATAATAATAATAAAACACAATTCACGTGTAAAAATCAAAATACAAGTTATGTTCCAAGAAAGAGTGATTCTGAGAAACCCAAAACAACTAATTTTGCAACCTAAACTTGCCTCCTCCCTCCAAAAAAAACAACATATAAAAATAAATTCCTAAAGACACATGTTAATTAGCTTCTTTTTTTGGAAGCTAATTAGAGCTTGATTCATGATCAATATTAGTAATATATATCAATATTATAATAACTTTTATTATAAGACTTTTTAAATATAGACACTTTTGGAGATTCAGTGGTTGCTCTACTGGTTAGAGTCTCACTCCCCCTGTTGTTGGTCTCAGGGTCAAATCTCGTTGTTGGTCTCAGGATCGAATCTCGACGTTGGTCTCAGGATCGAATCTCGTTGCTCGAATCTCGTCGTTGAGAACCGCACATGACTTCTCAAACATGATCAACAACCCAAGTAAAAAGTTTAGCTCCGGCAAAAATTTCATTTCCGATGAAGTTTGGCTATAAACGGAATCCCACCCTTTAATGTATTCTTCATGTCATTGACCACCCCATCTCTGATTGCTTCTAACAGCTCTATTTCTAGTACTAGCATATCCAAAGGTCACATTTGGTTTGTCAAGTTTAAATAAAAGTTGATATCGAAATTAATCCATGTTCTAGAAGTACTCCATCTTTTTTAAGAAAATAGTTGTATTTAGAAGGTTATATTTTTTGAGTAATATATATCAAACTTTTGCTTTTCTGTATTTCTTTAAATTGAACTATAGTAGGAATATATGTTTTGGATGCATGATGGCCGCCTGGGTAAGATAAATACTATTATTATTTATGAAAGAAAGACAAAAAAATGGAAAACTATAAAGATTTGAAGTTTAAATATTAGAAATGCGACACTTTTGGGGATAAAATAAAAAGAAATATGTAACTTTTTTTCCTGTGAAGTGTAAAGTAGTAATAGAGTCACCAAATGAGAAAATTTTAGTGCACCAAATAACGTCATCTTATGTGTCATCTTGTTGGCTTTAGTTTTTAACTTACAGTGAAGCCATAAGATACTATATTATTTTGTGCACACATTTGTTACTCATTTGATGAAAAATTCAGAGAATATTTTTTTCTCATAAGAGTGAGTTGTGACACACTTGAAGAATTCATTTTCAGAAGAGCCATTTTGCAATGTTGATAACACTAGTGAATTGATTCACTTTCTAATTATTTATGACCAAGTAAACAAAATTTGTTGCAACATTCCCCTTTAATATCTAACAAACTATGAATTAAACCAGTAACAAATTAACAGCCCTGGTCACACGGCCATTAGCAGATGGTATTTGTTTCTATAGCCCTATATATAATAAATACACAGATTGCTTATGTGAAAAATCATTCGTTTGAGTTTCAGTGAATCTTTAAGAAAAATCCCAATTCCATAGGTTTTTTTTTTTTTTTTCTCGTTCTGTTGCGTTACAAAATTTGATAAAGATGGATCAGTCTCAGAAAGCAAGTTACAATGCTGGCCGGGCTGCAGGCCAAACTCAGGTCAATCCATCTTCTCTTTCTTTTTCTTTTTCTTGTTCAAACGGGTCGAGTATTTGAGTGTATGCATGAATTAATACTGATATCGTGTTGTTATTTTTTTCTCTAATTTCAGGAGAAGGCTAGCAACATGATGGACAAGGCTAGCAATGCTGCTCAATCCGCAATGGATAGCCTCCAACAGGTTTGTGATTATACATTAACATTAACAAACATAAGTTATGAAACTTCAAATTGGATTGAAACAAATTAATTAAGACATTTTGTTGTATTTAAATGCAGGCTGGGCAGCAGGCGCAAGCCAAGGCACAAGGGGCTGCTGATGCTGTCAAGGATTCTGTCAATAAATGAAACTAATCAAAATCAATCTTTGATTCCCAGATTGGAACTTTTCCAAGTTTAGCTGATTTTTGTTTCAGTTTCTTTTTCCAATTTTCAGTTTAGTTCATTCATTTTCTGATAAATTTGGGAGCTCCGCCTAAGAGCTAGGTGCTATTTTGAATTGTTCTCTTTCCTTTTCCTTTGAACAATGTAGAGCTCTGTTTTTTGCCTTCAATTTCCATTCTTTGAAAGATTTCTCATAGTGAGTGCATGTTATGAAAAGTTGAAAGTTTCATTTGAAATTGAATTTGTGCTTTAGCTTGTTTGTTTTCTCCATAATTAATTATCAATGTGGTTAGAGAGCCTATTCTCCTTGGAATCATCTTTCTAATATCAAACTCGCAACCTCAAGATATTGCTTGACAACGGGGTTGGGGTTATAAATGAAGTTCATTCACTTGCCCTTGTTTCATTCAAAGCTCGATTTGACTTGATCGAGCTCATAAAGTAAATAAGTCGAATTTAACAAAAGCTTTGGGCTCGATGAAATAAATCAGTTACCTTACCCAAATTTCAACCGCATTTCAAGTGATAGATTTCAACCAAACGCGCTCTAAAATGAATTTAGATGAGCGGAGGAAGATGACCAGTAACCAATGAGGTTTGTCATCCAAGAAAAGCCTACCAGGCCACCACCTCCACCTAAACACAGGCAACATGAAGGCACATTTAGGCCATGCCCAACATCAACTGTCTTAACCAAAAACCAAAGCTTCACCACAAGAAAAACCAGTACGAGTTAAAATTGTTTTATCACAATATTCCTCCATGCAACTCTGAAAAAGTCTTAGAAGATCAATTCTTTTCTGATTTAAAAAAGACTTGTGTTCTTATTAAAATTATAATTTTTTAATCTTTTAAAAGCCTAGTAATTTTTTATTTTCTTTCTGCCACACCACAGTCCACACTGGGGAAACACTTGCCGCTTAACTGGTCCGGTGCCAAACACGAAACATATGGCTATTTCTAAACAAATGATGCTTACTAACTGGGAATGGAATGAGCAGTCCTGCGTACCAAATGAATGAGAGCACTGTCTATGTGTACTGTTCAAGATGATATTCTTTCATGTAAAACCTATTCCCAAACTCACAGATGATATCGACCTCATAACCCATCAATTAACAAGCATTTCTCTACAGGAATAATCCCAATCAAATCTCTGCCAGTTTTAACAATTCACAAATCACAAATACAAAATACTGGAATCCAAGATAGCTTGTATAACCTCACAACACGGGCTAAGACCGATCAAGATAGAAGCCAACCATGACAAATAAACATTTAAGCACCTAATGATCGTTCCTCCCTCTCCTCCCCAAACCCTAGGCAAACTCGAATTCCATTACAATCTTTTCAAGCTCTTCTTTCTTGCGTCAATCTTCTTTTTGTCTGCCTGTACTTTGTTTAATCCACAGTCCTTCTTAAGTGCTAGAGGTACAGCTGCTGCTGACCCACTAACTCCAGTCTCCATCGTTGTACTTACTGCAGCTGGCTGATCCTGACCACTTACTCCTTTCATGGTATTTGAAGCAGGGGCCAGAGGTGTAGGGGCTTGAGCCACCACACCAGCTACGGCATTCTTCTGGTCAACATTTAAAACTGAAGTGTTTGATTGGTCGACGTTTAGAGCAGTTGTTGACTCGGAAATCGCCCCTGTTTTGAACTTTGGTTTCGGTTTAAGAGCATGAATTCCAGTTAACAGCCTGTATTTTCAGAGACAAGAAAACACCCTTGAGTCAGCTAGGTACTAACTAAATTTCACTACATTGGGTTTGTTCAGTAACTAAAACAGGTACATGGATATGCGAGTGGCTAACCAAAACACAAGTTTAAGGCCAATTAAAGAACACCTCGCAACCATTACACTTCCCAAAGAGTTGAGAATAATTGCATTTTAGCAAGCACATAGCCAACAAAAGACCCTGGTAAAGGAGATTTTCACTAGGAAAAAGCAGATGCAGAAAACATATGGTGACAAAAGTATATGGAACTGGCCAAACCACATAACAAGGGATAATGTGCTCTAAAAAGATACTAAAACTAAGCCCCACTATTTGAAGCTCACACTAATCAATTTAAAGCTACCGGATTGAGGAAAATGAAGCTATGTGGTGTGGACACATAAATGACATGAAACAGGAACTCAACTAGATAAGTCCATGAAAGCTAACCATAAGAAGAATTTAACATTGTCAAGAGCATAATTAAGCCACTAGCATAGATGTATATACCTTGAGATACATCATATATACTTGTACCACATGCATACTAACTCTCACAAAAACACCACTGAATTAGTCTTCCTTTATGCCCACAAAAGTTCAGGTCTTTGAAACTCACACATTAACCTTATAGATTTCTTATAGTATTTAAATGTTATCTGTAGACATCTAATTTGCCAGCCTTCTTGCTGAAACAAGCTCAACAAACTAAGATTTTGACTCATTCAAGTAGACAACTGACGATATTTTCCGAAAAGTTCAGGGAAGTGCTTGACAAGGGCTCCTAGGAAGTGACTACACAAGTCTAAGAGCCAAGGATGGGGTTTTATCTTGTACCATTTCAACATTTAGCAAGGCCGCAAACAAACTGATATGCTTGTGATTGTTTTTGAGCTCATTGCTTGCGACAAGATCCCTTCAAGTTCGGTTGTCTTAAACAAACCCAGCTCAGACCTTAAATGCAAGTCTCGTCAAATAAACGAGCTGAATTCGAGACGTATAAAGTTAATATCAGACAAGCTCGTATGAGCCAGGAAAGCATTACGGAATCGACTTGTATGTCTAAACATTATATAGAGGATTTTCAAAAAAAACAAAAAAAAAGTCAAAAAGATACTTGCTCCATTCCAGAAAAAGATTCCTACTTTCCATATTAGACCATCTCAAAAAAGAGTCCCATTGTTCAATTTCAGCAATGAACTGCCAAAATAAACTTCTTTTTTTGGTGGGTGGCACGGGGGGAGGGGAGGGGGAGGTGAGGGAAAATATAATAGGTGCACATGACGCTTAAATCCCAATGATCTCCTTAATTATCTCAAAATAACGTTCAGAGCCCCCCCAGCCTTCCTTTCCCTCTTGCTTGCTCTCAAGTCCCACCAGCCTCTCCATCAAAGGATTCCCTATATCACTGCCCCACCATGGCAAAGCATCACATTCAGGGGCGGATCTATGTGACCGCACTGAAATATTTTTCTGGATCTGCGCCGCTGATCACATTCACCATCACTACAACTGAGGCATCTTCATAAACCATCAATTGCCAGAGGCCTTATGCGATAGAAGTCAAAGTACTTATTTTCATGCTATCACCACCAACGTCAGAATTCTCTATCCCTCATCAGTTAAGTTCAATTTTCTGACAAGTCGTCCCTTTCTCTCCCATCGGTCCCTTTCTCTGTATCTCTCGCTCTCCTGGAATCAGATTTGGGAGGCTTTAAGATACAAGAAAGGGGCTCGCCGGCCATAATTAGTTTAGGGCTAATCACAAATTCAACATAATAAATCTAGGGCTTAGCTGATATCAAGCGAACCAAGCCTGAACACCCTTGGCTCAGTTCGGTTTATATGCAGCCCTAACATTAAGCAAATGAAACGACGGCCTGGCTCACCTGGCATGCTTGGCATACTCTTCATAATTTTCAAGCAGCATCTTGCCAGCCTGCTCATTTAAAGCAGATTCTGGAAAGGGCTCAATCAATAAACATCTCACTACCTACAACAAGCGAATAAAGGAAAAGGTTAGCAAAATCAATAAGGCCACCAAAGGCTGAAGTCAAAACCTATGTTGGCTAAATGGACTGAAAAATATGCGCTCACCAGATTTAGAAACAAATAAACAAATCGACCTGCGATAGCAAGAAAGTTTAAACTGTTGGAACTTACAATTAGAACATGTCGTAGGCCAAGACTTGGGTTCCAGTCTTTCTTCAATGTATTGACACATATCTCACCGTTGGGTGCAATGTTTGGATGGAAAATCTTGGTAATGAAATAGCCTAGAAAAGTAGCAATAAGAAAGATCAGAATGAGAGAATATTCAAGAAGCATTCAACGAGGGTCAAAACAATTACTTTCTTTAATAAAGCCAAAAAGAAAAGGTTCACAAGTCAAATTAAGTTAAACTAGTTACACGTCAGTGGCATATTAAATGGGTCAAAGCTTCAATAGAATTTTTTTCTGAAATTTCAAGGATCCTGACAAACCTTTGGGCGGAGAATGCGGGAATTCACGAGACAATATCAACTTCATGCGGAAAATACCATTTTCATACGGAGTCCCAGCTGAAAGGAGAAAGATTTCATTAAAAATGAAGAGAAAATATCGCTAGAAAAAGTAAATAGAAGATGAAGTACCTGGGCCTTCAATATCAGCAAAAATTGTTGAAAAATCATCATCATTCACTCCTACTTTAATTCCTTCGGGAGGTATTTCATCAAGATTCTTTAACTCCCTCGCAAGTTGCTTAATTACATTTGGAGGCAGATTTTCATTGGTTGCCTGCAGCAATAACACCATAAACATCTGCAAGAATTTTTTTCCCTCTAATGGCTGAGGCAAGTTTTATGTTCCAAATATAAAGAAGGTATAGCAGTATAAATAACATTTCTCAAAGTTTAATTTTCTTGGCCTATACATCCAGTTAGGGGTGAGCAAAAATCCCAAAAAAACCTGAAACAAAAAACACTGAATACCCGAAATGACCAACCAAACTGTCGGCTTAGAGGATAAGGTGCGGTTTTATAGTTTTAACAAAACCGAATTCTCGGTTCTGGTTTGGTGCATGCGTTTTGTAACCGAAAATAATACCCTTTAACAAAACCAAATTCTCGTCTATCTATCTATCTATCTAACAAAACCTGTAAAGGGTGAGCGAAAAACACGAAAAAGGCCTAATACCCAAAACGGCCAACCAAACCGTCGGCTTAGGGGATAAGGTGCAGTTTTATAGTTTTACCGAATTCTCGGTTCTGGTGGTGCATGCATTTTGTAACCAAAAATAATATCTATCTATCTATCTATCTATTTACTTCTTTCCTTCTTTCTCAATCATTCTCCGATTATCTCCAAATTTTGTTTTAAAATTTTTCTTTTTTTTTTAAGTTTGCTTCATAATTTCATATGTAAACATTTTATGTATCTTTTGGAACCTAAAATTAAGTTAAATTCATTCTTGCACATTAAGTGGTAGAACAAGGGTTCTTTTGGAACAAAAAGCCAAGTCCTTGTTCTAGTAATTTCAGCACTCAAGGTAATTCCTTGTACTCTAGATTTTCTAATGGATCTTTTAAATTTGTTGGTCAGTAAAGTTTTGTAAAAGATTGCTTAAATTTTCTTTTGCTAAAATTTATTAACAGATCTTTTAAATTTTATCTTACGTAACAGCCTAAAATATATTAATATATTTTAACAGATCATGTATTGGTAAGTAACACACTTCAATACATTTCCCTGGTCAGATATAACAATCGCCCAACTAATAATGGAATGAGCAGAGAGAGAGAGAGAGAGAGAGAGAGAGAGAGAGAGAGAGAGATGTACCATATCCGCACAAATAACGAGGAAATCTGGAGAAGTAAACCTTGATGTCTAGATAGGAAATACTTGATTCTAGTATTGAGAAAGATGGAGATGAATGCTCCTCAAAGAAAAGCTAAATCAAATCAGGAACCACTTGTTCATTTAAGAATGATGGAAAGCCTGCAATATTGAAAATTGTTCCATATGATCAGCCTATCTCGCTTTCTTTCCTTTTTATCAGAAAAGAAAATATATTAAGAAGGAAAGAATGCACAAAAAAGATGGACGAGGAATCCATCTAAAAAGGAACCATAAATGGAAGAAGAAAAAAAAAACGCAAGATCAAAAGCAACTCAGAAGAGCTATACATCCAGCTGCAATGCCAAGAAAAGCACCTCACGCTGAAGCCCAAAGGGAAGCAAAACCAGCGAAACGACACTTCTCCAAGGCCAGGTACTTCTCCAAGGCCAGGTGTCATGATCCGACATCTTGGGACACCAGACACGCTTGCACATGTATAGGACATTCCCAAGAAGTGTGAATTTTTTATTTCTTTACTTAAGTAGCCTATACATTGGGACAAGTTGGGGACACTCCAAGGGCCAAAATGTTTTTTTCGGGTCAAAATATAAATAGAAAAAAAAAAATTCACAGTTTTATTTGCATTTAGACATGATTTATGACTTTTTAAGTAACTGGCTGGAAAACTTATGTTGCATGTTCGTGTTAAATGTATGACACTAATTGTTCTTATCATTTGTTAACATAATGTTAATTTATAGTCATTATTGATATATTAATACATATTTATATATCTATGGGAGAGGCTATTTTTGATACATTAATTGTTTATCCACTACATTCATTAATAATCACTTCAAATTCATTTATATTAGGACAGAATTGCCCTTTAAATAATGACTAACAAGAATTATACAACTTATTTTCCAAATTTCTTTTACTATCTTTTTCCTTGAACCAAACGATAGTTTCTTTTTATTTTTATTTTATGTTTTTATGTAAAATTACACATAATTAAATATGTTTTCTTATCGCATAATAAGATATGCTCGTAACTGGAGTTGTGCTCTTTTATTATTACGAACTCAAAAAGTAACGAATATAGAAGTCTTACTTATGATATTTTAACATCTAATCTTAATTTTTATTTTTGTAATACAATTTCATCCTTAGAAAATGCCTCCTTCGATTCTTGTAGAAAACGCCATGTCTTTTTTTTTTTCTTTTTCATGTTCATAAATGATTAAATATGATTATTCAAGGAAAAAGATAAAAAGTAAGAATATATTGCTCTTGGATATATTGAAAATAAAAATTTGTCAAAAGATAACTTGATAAATATCAATAACATTCAAGTGTAAAAAAAAAAATAAAAAAAATATAAACAGCACAATTGCAACTACAAGCACATTAGATTATGTTATATAAAAAACATACTCCCTCCATTCCTAAATAATTGTCAAGTTTGACTAGGTACACCGCACACAGATTAAGAAAAAATTTATTGACTATTATAAATATCACTATATTATGTAATTTCATTTAAAGCCCATGTGCATGTGGGACCATCATTAAAGTAGGAAGAAAAAATAAGGATGAAATGGTAAAAGTTTTTCCTAAAAATGAAAGTTTAGAAACAACAAAATTTTTTTGGAACGGACAAAAAAGGAAAGCAAGACAATTGTTTAGGAATCGAGGGAGTATTTGATTAGGTGTAATTTAAAGAGAAACATGAAGAAAAAAATCAGTCGCTTGATTCAAAGAAAAGGGAGGTAAATGAAATTTGAAAAATAAATGTTATAATTCTAGTGAGTAGCTATTCAAAGAGTACTTTTGTCCTAACATAAACTAGTTTGAAGGTCTATTAATGAATGTAGTGGATAAGCAATTATTGTTGTGGAAATAATCTCTCCCTATATATATATATATATATATATATATATATATATATATATACATACATACATATTTATACCTAACGTGTCCCCCAGCGTGTTGCGTCGTAACTTTCTGGAAATATGTTGCAGTGTCCAAGAAAAATTATAGATATATATAGATCATATATATTTATATCTAACGTGTCCCTAGCGTGTTGTGTCGGAACTTTCTGGAAATTTTATGTCGCAGTGTTCGAATTGTATTGGTGTCACGATGTTGATGGCGATGTCGGTGCTTCTTAGAACACCATACTGCTGCCAAAACCTCTAAAATGGATCAGAAAAAAGGAGCTGACAGTGGCAAGACTAACCCACTCCTCGCCAGCAACACCCAATACAACATGCCAAAGAGAAGAGTGGAACAATTTCACGTGATGTTCCAGAAAACAATCACATTAAAAGCACAACAATAGCATCAAATGACACAACCACGTTAAATCCACAACATGATCGCTCTCAAGAGTTTTAAGAAGAGGCTGGACTCTGAGTAAATTGAGAACTGTTTAGTGATTGTTGCTTTCGTTTCTTCTGACTTCCTCTTTCTTCGTTTTAGCTTGCCGCGGGTTTATTTATTTTTAATGCTCTCTCCAATGAGGCTAAATTATGTTTTCATGTTTGATTATGCTACAATAACTGATCCAATGAGGCTAAATTATGTTTTCATGTTTGATTATGCTACAATAACTGATTCATTGATGAACAAAACTATGGCAATGATGACATGGCTAAGATCTTAGAAAGCCCTCTATTTAATTTCCATGGAATTGTAAAGGAAACCTAGAAGGAAATTTGGCTCCATCGATACATGCTCAAATAAGGAGTTTTCATTCGTATTTAAAGGAAAAAACTGGCATGAATATGAAAGCACTTGAAGCCATGGTCATTTGATATGAACCATTACTGTTAAAAGCATTGGACTCCAAATATCAGTTTGGAAAAGGGAGTGATTGAATAAAAACCAGTTTAAAGGGGGGAAAATAAAGAATATTAGCATTTGTGAGTCTGTTAACTTTTGTTATCATACATGAGTAAAAACCTTTTGGGTGTATGATGGCCAATGTTCTGAAATTTCGCACAGAAAGGCAGTACCTGCTTAGTAAAGTTTCTTAAAAAACTGGTATGGAAGTGGAAAGTGGTTCCTACAGAGATTGTTGCTGAGTTAGGACAATGTGTAGAAGATCACCAGCTAATGAGGGAGATGGGGGAGGTGGCTCATGCAGAAAATCCTCTTGCTCAGCTTCAATGCTTTGCAGATAACAGCCAGATAAGCTACAAAGCACTACCAGTAACTTATGGGGATACAAGTTCTCTCATGATGATGAAGGCGGCTTCAGATTACATAAATAGCATCTCTAGTGTAATATCTAAACTGTGAAAATGCACTGTATATTGCGCAAGTTTGGACCAATCTAGAGGTCTCGAGACTATTATTTCTATGTAAAAAGGACAATTGCCTTCAAGTATCTTGAAATTCCTAATGAATGTAATCCGTAAAGTAACCGACAAGATTCTCAAGAGCAGTCAATCGCTACATGCCTAGTTACAAGGCTATGCTAGTAGGCAGCGGCCCATGTTGTATATTTAATGTAGCATGCAAGTATACTAAAAGAGTCGCCCCAAACTTAAGCTATCAATTTTTTCCTTATTTTGAAAACATGATTATTTCTCTAACATGTCATACCAAAAAAGATACTCTCTCTGCCCCAAAATGAGTGTTCCTTTTTAATTTTTTTTGCAAAAATTAAGAAAGTTAACATGTACACGAATGCCCACTATACTATTGTAAGTACACACTGCGATATGATTGACAGTGAAGGTGAATTGAGTAACTTTATAGAAAAAGGGACACTCATTTTGGGACAAAAAAAATTTATAAAAGGGGCATTCGATTTGGGATGGTGAGAGATTTTAGTGCAATTTGAAAGAAATATATAAAAGTAAAAGTACAACTTTATTAAATTTGACTTTTCAAATGCGACTCTTTTAATAGGACGAAAGGGATATAAGAAATAAAGCACCAATCAGAGTCATGATAGAACAAAATTTAAATAACCCCCCTCTGATTTATTTTGCTCAGGGGAGAATCTGACTAGCAAGCAATTCATAGAGCTGGAGAGAAGATTACTCAACAAATCAATTCAGTTTCCAAAATCCCATAAAAATTTGAAAAATAAAACATATTTACAAGCTATATTCTCAACCCACTTATGCCCAAAGTTATATCAAAAAGAACTATGCATGATTCTCGTACTCCCTCCAGCCCAAAAAAAGAGTAGCCTTTCCGTACTTAAGCTATAAACATTCATTAATTTTCAATTTCTTTCTTTCCGAAAACATGAAATTTCTTCAACGCTTCACACAAAAAAAGATATTATCTTAGTACAATTTTGAAGGAAATACATAGAAGCAAAAGGACAAATTTAAAAAGTTTTCAAAGGTAACCGTTTTTTGAGACAGAGGGATCATCATTTTGTAAACAGGGAATGCATTCAAGTCGATATGGAAGATATCAAAATAGTATATACATTCGCCATTTGATGACATTGTGCACAGAAAGTGAAACAGTAGAATCTTCTCTGAAAAATCTTATCTTTAAACCCTAATATTTGAAAACTAGAACGGAACAACTCATCTACTTGTCAATTTTAAACATGCACCAACAGGAAAGAGCCGAAAATTAAAAGGAGGGGGAAGGGGGGAAATAAACCCCTTCCTTAATCTAAGCGAACACACAAAATCAAAACCACAATACATCATCAAAGACCCAATATAACCCTTAATCACATTTCAAGAAAAACTGCGAAATGAACATTTCCTTCACAAACAAAAACTGTAACCTAGAGTCAGAGAGCCCAATCACCTAAGTGAAGAATCGAGTTCATAGAAACATAAAAGCGAAATTCAAATTCAAATTCAAATCAGAATGTGATTCAATTAAGAACACAAGTAAATAATATAACTGATAATCAAGAAATTGATTGGAAATTTGGAAGATAAATGAAAATCAAAACGAAAAGAGATCATCACCTTAAAGAGAGAGAGAGAAAGAGAGACGTAGAGAGAGTTGAGTACTCTGCTTGAAAGGGTTTTGAGGTTTGCAAAGTACCCACAATTTTGAGCAACGATCGATCTCTCCTCGAAATGATTGATTGATTGATTTCAGACACGAACAGAGAGAGAGACCACCGTATGTATATGCAAGTGGCTGAGGCTATTTTGTAAATTGTGGAAGTTGTGGAGGGCAAATATGGGATACTCTATCCTAATTAAGGTTATGGCCATTTAAATATTGGAGAAAATAAAAAAGGAACCATAATTAGGAATCAACCTAACCTAACAAGAAAGAAACTGTGGTCTCCGTATTTGAGAACTCAAAATCTTTCAATTAGATTGCCATTTAAATTATTTGTAATTTTATAAATAAATAAAAAAAATCAACCTTTTTCCATTTACGCATATAATGGGATGATACAAGTATCCTAAAATCCACCGTGACAAAAAAGCAACTTAGATCATTATAGTTCACTTCATTAGATATATTTAGAATTATATTTAAAGATTTTAAAATAAAATGTACAAATATTATTATGTTGTAAAAAAATATATCCGGGAACTAAATAACACTCGTTTATGTTTTGAACATTTGAAGAAAATTCATTTTAAAAAAAAAAGAAAAAAAACTTTTGAAGAAAATAAGAGCTCTAGACACGAGATGAAGGTAGAAATGTCCAAACGGTTCAGAACCGGCGGTTCGAACCGGAACCGAATCGCCCAAAAAATCGTATAAACCGGAACCGTGAGGAACCGGAACCGTCCCTGAACCGGAACCGTCGGTTACACGGTTCGGTTTCGGTTTTCAATTTCTCAAAACCGTGAACCGTCGGTTTGGAACCGGGAACCGGAACCGCCGGTTCCAAACCGTGAAAAATCGTCAAAATTTAAATTTTTTATTTTGAAATTGCCGTGTTTACTCTATAATTTCAAAAATGAAAAGTTTACAAAGTTTCAAAAATTCAAAAAATGCTTTGTACAAAGTTTTAAGATGAAATCTTTTTTTAAACAAATTATAAGAAAATATTTAAAAAATAATTAAAAATTACGGTTTGGAACCGGAACCGGAACCGGAACCGGTTTAGCCGGTCCAGAACCGTAACCGTGATTTTTCGATTCGGTTACGGTTTGTTGTCTGACAGTTTTTAGAACCGGCGGTTCGAACCGTTTGGGCATGTCTAGATGAAGGTTCTCTTTTGCACAATTTTTTATGCGCAAAAAAAAAAAAAATGGTAAAATATGAGTGATAAATGAGGGTTAAGGCGTAATAACAAGGATAAAATAGGGGTAATGAAGTCACGGTTGGTGAGTGATACATACATACATACATACATACATGGAGAAAATGAAAAAGAAATCATGTCAATAATTGAGGCATGATAATGAGTGAAATATTATACTTAAAACTATTTAAGTGATGAAATAATTGGCCCCTCAAAAGTTAGATGGGGTCCGAAGCGTGTCGGTAAGTGGGCCACGGATTTTAGGGTAAAAGACAAAATGAAAATTCGAATTTGTGGAGGCTAGGTTACCGTTGGACCTGCATTTTATTCGTGTTAAGGCATGGCTGAGTTGGTATTTGGTAGGAATATAAAAAAAAAAAAATGTACAAATTATTACATGTTGCCCCCTTCCTTATTATTTTTTCTTGAATTTTTTATACATACATTTTTGTTAATATTTCACGAAGTGTCCTAAATCAATTTTGGTCTTTTATGTAATTTTTTAAATTGTACTAAGATAATAAAGAGAGAGAGAAAGAGAGAAAATAAACGAAATTAAATATTAAATATTTTTAATTAGATATATATTTTGTCCCAAATTCATTTATTTTTATTTTACTTACTCCATAACTTTTATAGTTTGTAATTTTTAAATTATTTTTTATTTTTATTTTTAAATTACGATCATTTTAAGTAGTTAATTTGAAGGAGTGGTTAGATGTTGATGGTTATTTCAAGAAGTGTGGTTATTATACATGGTGTAGTTTATACAAGTTTCAAAAGAGTGGCATGGCTTCATTTTGAGCTTTTTGTAATAGTAATAGCTGATACTTCTTTCGTTCCATTCAAATAGTTTATTATTCTATTTTAGAATATTTTACTTTAAGAGTCCACTATAAAAAATTATATCAACAATCGCCACCAACCTTTTAGTCGTAGCCTTCATATATGTTATAAACATCTTGGTTATACACAAAGATTTTTGTAATTACCACCAATTTTAATACTACTTATTTATTATTTGTTAATAGACTTTTTAAATATAATTGTTTGGGTAAAACTGATGGAGTATTGATAACCTCTATCAAATGAGGCGTAGTTTTGATGTCTTAATTGTTGTATAATTTCTAAATTTATTAATTTTCCTTGTTTTGTTGTTATGTCTAAAAAAATGTTCGTGGATCTCAAATATTGACACTACGAAACGAGGTTCGAGGCCATGGGGGCAGCGCCCTCGAAAGGGAAATGAATTTCAGCCACATCTCGAAGTGGGTATTCAAAGAAAATGTGATTGTTGAATGGTGTTTGTTCAGAACGGGCATGTTCTTTCAGAAAAGATAAATCTCTTTGGAAGAATCATGTCTATTCAGAGTTGACAAGTTATTTTCAAAGAGAGTCACAAAGTTTGCTATAAATTGAAGGATCAGTCGAACATAATTGACAGTTGAGTTTCGAGCATCATGAGATTTTATAAGAGTGTTTCTTGGTTTGATTATAAAATCACATTTTGAATCAAACAAACTCCATTGTATTCTGGAGAGAGATTTTTGTATACAATTTTTTGTGAACTTCTGATTATTTAGACAGGTGAAACATCTTTTTAAAGATAGCGAATCTTTTTCGTATCTTGGAGAATTCATTTGATTATCAATTTGTCTTCTTCTTCACAACATTAATTTTAACTTTCATCTAATTAATTATAATTACGTAAAGGTCGCACTTCACCTAATGGACAAGAATTTGCAGTTACGAACCTTTGAAAAAAGCAAGGCAAAATCGTTTTTTTTTTCTTTGGTTACTTGTAATCGTTGTTAATAAAAATGACAAACTATCCAAATGGTCCTCTTAGAAGTTTACTTTTCGGGATTGGTCATTTTATGCCGCAAATAGTCTCTGAACTAAAACATTAAATATAATTGATCCTTCTGTTAAGTCTCGTCAATTTTTTTCTGTTAAGTTGCATCACGTGCATCACACGTGCATTTAGATAAGGGCAAAATTGTTATTTTACCTAAGAAAGTACAAGGACCTACCGTGTGATGATTTCAAGCGTCTTCTCCGGCAATGGTAAAGATTTAAGGCAATAATTTTCCACTTCTTCCACATGCCAAATTGGGAAAAACTCGTTTTGAAAAATTAAGACTCATGTTAAATATATTTATAAATTGTGTCATACCAAATCTAGAAAACCCCATTTTGCAAATGAATACTACCTTCTTCTTCTTTTTTCGTTACACTGTGTGTGTGTGTGTGTGTGAGAGAGAGAGAGAGAGAGAGAGAAAAATCAACTTTTGCCTTTCTATTTCCCAAATCAAATCCAACATAGCAGCGGCCCTTGCCCCTTGCTGCGAAATCTTTTTTTTTTTTTTAGGCTGCCAAATTCTATACCTAGGAGTGAATTGGTATTGAGCTACATTGCTTGAGAATTGAACTTGAATGAAACTGCTTGGAATCACCTGAGAACAAAAACAATATATGGTGGCTACTGAACCGGGGGCGTGCCCGGCAAAGCCCCTCCGGTGCAAGAGTGAGATGGCGTATGGGAGAGAGTATATGCCAAGATGAGAAAATGTAGGTGTGAATTTGTCCGTAGCTTCTGATGCCAGGTTCTCCTTTATTTATACCGCAACCAGTTAGGAGTTTGTTAGGCTTCCGTAGGAAATGTGCCCAAGCATCGTTCTTGAAGCTGACGTGGTCATTCCATTGTGATCCAGTTGGTGGGTAATGATTGGTTTTAGCTTATGGGGTGGTCGCTCGACCATCTGAGAAGTTTTTGTGTCTTGCACTTAGGCCGAGCCTCCAGTTTTTAAGTTGTCGTGGTGTGAAGACCTTTTTGCCCTTACATGCGATTTTGGGTAATTCATTTTTTTTTTCAAATTTCTTCGACACCCATTTCAGAAAAAGCAGAAACTCAAACACCCATTTTAGCAAAATCCTCTGTTTTTTGTCTTCGCCGTGGTGGTTGAGGGAGGTGGAGAGTAGGCAGAGTTGATGTTGAACCAGAGAAGGGCGACGGCGGCGGTGGGGTTTGATGATTCGTCCTTTTGCTCATTCCATTTCTGTTTCTGGTTAGCATTTTAATTGCTTCCACAAATTATAAATCGACGTTTTTGTGTGTGTGAGAGGGAGGGGGGAGAAAGAAAGAATGAATCTAGAGGCAAAGCAGGTGGGGGAAGAAAGTGTCAAAGGGGATGGGGATGTGATTGGGATTTCACGCGAGCGGGATCTCATGAAAAAAAATTAGAGAGAGAGATGGGTTTGAATTGATATGGAGAAATGGTGTGGACTATGTGGGGGATTAAGGAGAAAAGATTTGTTAATTAAGTATTTTGGAATTGAAGGTGCTTTGCTTTCTTCCCCACCAACTCTCCATACCCATTACATTAAGATGAAGACTTTGTTTATCATTTTATAATTGCTTGAATGAAAATTGGACAAACTACACAATTGGTCCCTATAGTTTATAGGTTTTTTGCTTTTCATCCCTATACCTCGCTAACAGTTCCTAAACTAAGGACCTTTAACACAAATGATCCTTCCGTCTACCTCCGTCAATTTTTTACCGTTAAGCGTGTACATGTGCCTCGCACGTCCATTTGGGGATAAGTAAAATAGTCATTTTATCTTGAAAAGTACAGGGATCAATCTTGAAATAAAAAATATAATTTGTTTATTTTTATTGTTTCATTGGGTTTGAAAAAAAAAAGTTTGGCCATGGTTGTGAGTTAAGATATATATTCTTCTTCCATATTTAATTGGTTGATCTGTGGATTTAAAAAAAAAAATTTGTTATAATTTATTTGGTTAAATTTTCCTCCTCTCTTTTTTTGGGCACAAATTTTACAGCTTTCTTAGCCATGGTTGATCTGTGATTTAAAAAAAAAAACTTTTAAATTTATTTAATAGGCTGAAAAATGAAGTTTAAGTAGAAAGGGCAATTGTTGTTATATTTCTTGGTTAGATGAAAGCCTCAGTTTGTAACTTGTCAAGCAATTTTGAAGTATTGAGATTGAGAAGGTCCCTTGATAGTGAGGAAAACAACAGAACACGACTTGGCCAGTGCAACCAATCCACAGGCCGATATTCACAGGAGAAGGTCCCTTGATAGTGAGGAAAACAACAGAACACGACTTGGCCACTTAAATTGTTCCGAGAAATTCACCCTCCTACTTGCCAGAAATCACAGTATGAGAGAGGAAGAACAATGATTCACAAGTTGAGTTTCCATTGAAGCTCTAGCTCCAAGAACAGTGAACACCCCCATTGGACTCTGTGTTTCCAAAGGAAGTAAAAGGCGGTGATTTACAAGTGGCCATTATGAATACCCAAGTCCCAAATCAAATTACCGCCACAAAATAAATAACCCAATTCACTATTCTGATACATGTTATCAAAGAATCACAAAAACCAAAACAAACCTATATCGACCTCCCCGCCGAGAGGGACAACCCTCCTTTGCCTCGTCCCCACTATCACGTTCGCACTCATTTTTGGAACCAATCAAACCCGTCACCATTTTTAACTATGTGTGTTGAGTGTATGCGTGTGGGTGGAATAGATTTCTAGGAGAGAGAATGAAGATTTGATTTTAGGTTTTGGGATCTAAAGGAAGAGAGAGAGAAAATGGTAAATCTCCAGATTAGATTTGAGATTGGAAAGAGAAAAGAGAGAGACTAAGAATTGTCAACTTTACCCCCGTGCAAAATCACGTGCGATGCACGTGATTAACACTTAACGGCTAAAAGTTAACGGCATTGGATGGAAGGACCAATCATGTTCAATGTTCGTGGTACAAGGATGGTCTCAAAAAAAAAAATTTTGGTACAAGGACGAATACAAAAAAATGCAAAAAATACAAGGACGAATTTTGGAGTTTCCCGATGAAAATTTGAAGAAAAAAAAATGTGAGGCAGCATTTTGGGAAGGAACAGGACTTCCAGGTGCATAGCCAATTCCAAGAGGCAAAGCATGTGAGACCGATTTACCTTAGTCGCATTTAGTCGATCAATCTCGGTGGAGCTCCAATGGACACAATTGATCGTACTTTATCATTTATATTACACACACACACACACACACACACACACACACACACATATATATATATATATATATTTATATCAGCTGGGTTCTAAAATAGGAGAATTGCACTATTGGTCCTTGTACTTTCAGCTACAGAATGACATTTGTACACATGCGATGCATGTGGAGAGACTTAATGGAAAAAAATTGACAGAATTGGACGGAAGGACCAATTGCGTTAAATATTTTAGTACAAGGACGTCTGTCATCAATTTTGTTTGAAAAGGACCAATTCCAAAAAAGAAAACTTTTAGGGGGCCAATTGGGTAGTTTGTCCTAATAAAAAAGTAGTAAGTTGATATTCTTTGCAGCTACTTCCTCTCCCTCTCTCGTCTAACTATCAAACAGCACATCTGGAAAAGCATTTTTTAATCTAACTTAATTTTTATTTTTTTTGATAAACAGGAAAGAAACAAAACAAAAAAGAAAACTAAAACTAAAAGCTAGATATCATACGTTCATAGAGCAGCAGCTCCTTCACTTCAGGGATGGGATCTCCAAGAAGAGTAATGTTATGGGTACCTGTAATGTTATGGGTACCTAAAGAATACTAAATTTTTTGTATTAAATGATGTGTCAGCTGATGTAGCAGCTTATGTGGTACAAAAAATAAAATTAAAAATCATAATTAATGTATCACATCAGCTTACACATCATTTGGTGTAAAAAATTTAATATTCTTTAGGTATCCATAGCATTACTCCTCCAAAAACATTCAAATCTTCGTCTTTCTCAACACCGAATTAGGTTAATAGGTCCGCAACTTTATTTCTTTCACGCTTGATAGAGATGGAAAAATCCAACTATGTATTTCCCATTCAACTGTTCAAGTATTCAACCTTTCTAGCAAAACAAAAATATTTACTCCATGGAGCATAATTGATGATGATCCCAAAACAAACAAACTACTGAACTAAGTATATATTGGTTATTAATTTAATTGTTAGCAACATATGTTCCCCCCCATTTTGTTTTTTCCTGTGTCCCGTTCCGCTCGCTTTTCAAATCATGAGGATAAGTATATCAATCCTTAGAGGCAACCAAAATCAAATGAGAGGTTCTAAGACAAGACATATTAGAGTAATCTATGAAAGTATATTTACCAACCCCTTACTTTATGAAAGACAAATTTTGCGCAATTGAAAAGCACTTATTGCACTCAAAAGAGTGCAAATAAAACTTCCAAATGGGGCATACTCCACAAAACATTTGCATGCATTAATACTCCCTCCGTTTTGACCCAAGAGCCCACTATTTTATTTTTAAAAATAAACATTTGATTAAATCGAATTAAAATTTAACATACTTCAACTATGTTTTTGAAAATAAAATTTTATTGATTAAAAATTACATTAAAAATATTATGAATTACAATATTTATAACTTTGTAAAAAAACAAATAAATTTATATAAATTATTGGTCAAACTTTATTTAAGTTGACTAAAAAAATTAAAAGTAGACTCTTTGTTGGAACTTGGAACGGATGTAATAATACTTAGGCTCCGTTTGTTTTAAGGAAAATAACAAAATGATTTAAAATGGTTTAAAATGAAAATGTTCATTTTCTTTTGAAAATATGTCGGAAAACATTTTCCGGTGTTTGGCAAACTCATGAAATTTTACGGAAAACATATGTGCAAAGGTGATATTAGGAAAATTAGAATGAACAAGTTTTGGAAAATGACTTACGGAAAATGAATCGTAAGTCATTTTCGAGTTTTCGTTGAAAACATCTTACATTTTTTCCAAATGTTACCAAACACCGGAAAATAAGGAAAACGTTTTCCGGAAATCATTTTCCGTGAAACAAACGGAGCCTTAGTTTTCTGAGAGTAAGAGCGGACATCTTACACTCCAAACCTCCCCTCCCCCAATATAATATATTCCATCCGTTCCACCCAAAAAGTCAATGTTTGAAAAGTCTAATTATTAAGGGGTATATTAGTGTCATTGAAGTTGGTTATAATTATAAAAATACTTAATTGCAACCAAGATGATTACAACCCAAGTGGAGGGTAAAGATGAAAGATTATGAAAATTGTAAAAATAATTTTTTGAAAGTGGACTCTTTAAGTGAAACGTCCCAAAATAGTTTAGTAGACTCTTTACCGGAACGGAGGGAGTACAAAATTAAAGGGCACATTTTGCACAGTATAAACTTGTTTTTTGCGAGTGCATGTTTTATACTCTAAGAAAGCGCATGAACTATGCTTACTTTCTCAAGAGCAGGTGTCTGCTCTGAAAAAGTGTATACATGTGTGACACTAACGTATAGGGAAGTTGTTATAAAATCAAGGGTATTCTTTGATAATAAATTTCAAGATTATATATTTGGACGGAGATTTTACGGGTTTTGATACATCAACGGAAAATATACTCACACCAAGAGTACAAATAGTAGAATGTGCTTAGGCAACTAACAACAACCATTTTATTTCTATAGTCTACGGTAGGAAACGTCCATTTTCCCACTCAAGTCAGTTATATCACTTGACACTATCCAAACAACAGAAGGGAAAAAGAAATGCAAACCAGTGTCACAAACATAATGTTTGGAAGCATAGAATTCAAGCCATAAAATTGAAATTGGAGCTCATATTCAAATTTTAGACCAGCTTTGGTCAAGTTCCAATTTCATGGTTTGGATTCATGCTCAGAAACATAGCATAGCATATAAGAAAGCTAATACATCAACTTTTATAGATCCAGCTCCACAATGCAGGCTCAGGAACTTCGTCACGAGACCAAGCCACTGCCTGTAAGGGCTCCACAAACAATGGGGGCAACTCATCATCGCTGCCTTTTTCTTCATTCCGATCAGCTACCCCCATGAAATCAATTTCACGAGCTTCCTGCATCATCAATCCACTGCTACTACTAGTACGAATCAGTGGCTTATAAAATTCACTAACCGTCTCGTCCAATCTCTGCTTACCATTCGATGTTTCAGTTCCTTTGTTGTTCTCCTTGTCAAGTTTCTTGTAAAATTCACTAACCGTCTCGTCCAATCTTTCCTTATCATTCGACATTTCAATTCCTTTGTTTTTCTGCTTACCCTTCGACGTTTCGATTCCTTTGTTCTTCTCCTTGTCAAGTTTCTTGTAAAGTTCACTAACCGTCTCGTCCAATCTCTCCTTACCCTTTGACATTTCAATTCCTTTGTTTTTCTGCTTACCCTTAGACGTTTCAATTCCTTTGTTCTTCTCCTTGTCAAGTTTCTTGTAAAATTCACTAACCGTCTCCTCCAATCTTTCCTTACCCTTCAACATTTTAATTCCTTTGTTTTTCTCCGTATT
The DNA here is from genome assembly GCA_016624345.1 of Platycodon grandiflorus. Taxonomy (NCBI): domain Eukaryota; kingdom Viridiplantae; phylum Streptophyta; class Magnoliopsida; order Asterales; family Campanulaceae; genus Platycodon; species Platycodon grandiflorus. The sequence goes on from CM028361.1 coordinate 27,554,659, forward strand.
AAGTTTCCCTGTGTTAATTGAATCTAACCGTTCATTCACATACTCCAATTTTGAGTCAATCAAGCTCAACATCTCTGCCTTCCTCAAATTCCTTCTCCTCTCCGCCTCAATCTGCCTCTTGAGTTCTTCAGTCTTATCCTTCTTCTCCATACAGGCCACATTCGGTGTCCGTTTTGCCCTAACATCATAATTCCTGTACGAATCAATCACGTCCTTAACTTCACTCTGGTTTTCCGGCCAAGTCTCAATCTCTCCATTTTTGCCAATAAAAATAGAGCATGCTTTGATATCACAAATTGTTGAAAGCTCCATCGTCTTCTTCTTAATATTATTTAGTTGAGTCGCGTACGTCCTCGCTATCATCTTTGGCTTCGCTCTCTTATTGGGACGGATTCCTTGCCCTGGATTCGCTCCTCCTACTCCATCGTTGTTCCACATGCAGTTGATTTGATTCGTATTCTCCACAATCAATTCATTGCTACTACTAGCACCGTACAACGCCTTGAAAAATTTATTAACCGTCATTTGCAATCCCTCCGTCGTTTCGATTCCTTTGTTTTTCTCCTCATCGCGCTCCCCCTTCCTCAATGAACCTAACCGTCTATTTACTTCCTCCAATTTCGAGTCAACCAGGCTCAACATCTTCGTCTTCCTCAAATTCATGCTCCTCGACGCCTCAATCTTATCCTTCTTCTCCGTACGCGCCACATTAGGGCTCAGTTTTGGCATAACATCACAATTCCTGTACAAATCAATCATGTGCTGAACTTCGGTTTGATTTTCCGGCCAAGTCTCAATATCTCCATCTTTACCGATAATAATCGCACATGCTTTGATATCACAAAGCGTAGAAAGCTCCATTGTCTTCTTCTTAATGCACTGTTTTCTCTTCCGGTAGGACGCTAAAGCTATTTTCCTCGATTTCGCTCTCTCATCCGGCGTAATTCCTAGCGTTCGATTCGTTCCATCTCCATTGCCGGTCTCCATTGTACCGTCTTTAGTTTCCAGTAGTAGTATCTAGAGATGATGATTTGTTCGGGCAGTGAAAGCAATTTGAGAGAGAGAGAGAGAGAGAGAGAGAGAATTGTGAATTAGATCTTGTAGATGAGTAAGGAGCTGTTGTGAATGGGTTTTATAGGTTGGGATGAGAAGTCTTGTTGAGGAAGGAAAGTGAGAAGCACAACCAATTTGAAAGTTATTCCCATCCGAATTATGTCATATGTCATGTTGTGTGATGTTTCATTTCATTCGTCAATTGTAATGTTGTGTGATGTTTTATTTATTTTAAACATAAGCTCTGTTTAGACTCATAGTTATTGTGTAATTTACGGAATAATAGCTAGTAATTATTTTGTTGATAAATTTTATAAATATAGTATTTTTCTTGCATAAATTGTGAACATATTACATACATGCATGCTACATAAAGAATTGTAAACCATGCATATTACATACATATGCTACATAAATAATTGTAAACCAGAACTAATTAACAATTTAGAACTCTTGGCCTACAATTTATATGCAAACTTTTGCCTTTCGTAGATTTGTCCAAATATTTATTACACAGACTAGATAGTCAAAAAAAAAAAAATTGAAAGATGTTGTACAATTGTCAACTTATTATAAAATATTTTTAAGTAATCGCTAAACATATATATATATATATATATATATATTCATTAATTGATTTTCCATTCAAAAGTTATTTATTTGAAATTCATAATTTGTCATTTATGTTTTTTTATTTGTTCGCGAAAGAAATTAGACTTGTGTATTATTTTCTTTTTAGATGTCTCATTTAAAATTTACTAATATCTTGCATATAAAATTATGTATTTTCTTGTGTATGATTGAATATTATAATATTATTTGCAAAGACAAATAAATGACAAAAGTTATAAAGGAAAACAATTTAATTAAGTGGGTTTGAATGCCGGCAATTGTGTCAAGACATTGATTAACTTAATTAAATGTTGATGAATGTAGTAGATAAACAAATATTGTAGTGAAAATATATTCTCTCTTTACTTTAATATGCATTTTCAATTATGTTCTTTATGATTTTGTATTAGTTTTTGTTCAATAAAGTCTATATTATTGTATTTGTATTTTAATTTTTAATAAATATTATTGGTTTAAAAATATTTTAAAAAATAAATGAATTATTTGACAGACATAATATGTTTTTTTCTAAAAACTAATTAATTATTTTTAAAATAATATATTTAATTTTGAAAATAAATATTTTACTTTTATATATATATTGTTAAAAAAATAAAATATTTAACAGTGAGTCAATCCTATAAATTTTTTAAAAGTTTATCTATAATAAAGAATATGTTTAAAAAGTTTATAAACCGATCACATGGCATGTGGTATGGTAAAAAATTTATCCACCGGAGATGCTCCAGCTTTACAACGCTTAGATGTACACTCTAAGTTTCTTTTGATTCAACATTCAAATCTTGCTCAGTGTAAGAAATATTCTATTACATTTCTTTTGAAGTGAATTTGACATCCTATTTATACAAGAATACTGCCTAAAATAAAATGCTACGATTAAGGCTAATTACAGATTGCTAGCTAATTACAGATTGCTATAATTGATGCTAATTACATTTAAATCGTAATATCCTAACATATGATTTATAGCAATGATGCACAGCTAATGATGAGTTAATTGAGCCTTTGAATTGGTTTGTGAAAGAGCAGTGTCACTTTCATCATCCCCCCGCAAGAAGGACGGCCGAAGGGCAAGGCCTATCTTGGATATTAGCGATTGAAAAGGGGCACGAGCAAGTGGTTTGTTGAGTGCATCGGCAATTTGGTCAGTGTCGGAGATATGGGATACACGAAGAGTTCCACTTTGCACACTTTCACGAACAAAATGATAATCGAGACCAAGGTGTTTCATTCGTGAGTGAAACTTCGGGTTTGCAGCAACATATGTAGCACCCATGTTGTCACAGTAAATGGTTAGTTTAGCGGAAGAGGAGAAACCAAGTTCAGTAAGTAAATTAATAACCCAAAGAATTTCAGCAGTGGTAACAGCAATGGCACGGTATTCTGCTTCAGTGGAGGAACGAGCTAGAGTACGTTGCTTGGTAGAGTTCCAGGAAATGGGGTTGCGACCAAGGTAGAGAACATATCCTGTTGTGGAAACCTAATCATCTTTGTCGCCGGCCCAATCAGAGTCAGTGAATGCATGCAAACATAGTGGAGAGTTGCGATGTAACAGAACGCCCTTGTGTGAAGTGCCTGCATGATAGCGAAGTAAACGTTTCAAGGCAGACTAGTGAGCATCAATTGGTTTGTGCATATATTGGGACAATTTGTTGACAACGAAGGCAGTGTCAGGACGTGTGAGACACAAGTATTGTAAACTGCCAACTTGAGCACGGTACGCTGTGGGATTGAGAAGAGGGGAACCAGAATGGAGAGTTAAGGGAGGAGAGGTAGCCATAGGAGTAGGAATAGGTTTTGCTTCATCCATGTGATATTTGTGAAGTAAGTCAAGAGTGTATTTTTGTTGGCTGAGGAAGAGCCCGTGAGGATGAGGAATGACTTCGACACCAAGGAAGTAAGAAAGCGAGCCAAGATCTTTTAGAGAGAAACGAGAAGATATTTGTTTGATAAAGGTATTAATGAATGAGGAGTCGGAGCCGGTGACAATAATGTCATTGACATAGACAAGGAGATAGAGTATATGTTTAGCTCGACGAAGTATAAATAGAGAGGAATCAGAAATTGTATTGACAAACCCAAGACTTAGGAGATAGGTTTTGAGTTCGGTGTACCAAGCCCGAGGGGCTTGTTTCAGAGCATAGAGGGCTTGGCGAAGTTTACAAACATGATGTGGACGGGTTTGATCAATAAATCCAGGAGGTTGAACCATGTATACATCTTTCATGAGAGATCCTTGAAGGAAGGCATTATTTATGTCAAGTTGGCGAAGAGACCAACTCCGAGAGACAGCCAAAGAGAGAATTATGCGAACCGTAGGAGATTTTACAATGGGACTAAAGGTTTCATTAAAATCAAGACCGGGGCGTTGATGGAAACCCTTGGCCACAAGACGGGCTTTTTGACGTTCAATAGACCTGTCAGGATTGTATTTGTTTCGGAAGACCCATTTGCACCCGACAAGATTATAAGATGGAGGAGGGGGAACAAGATCCCAGGTGTGGTTTTGAAGAAGAACATTATATTCAGCTTGCATAGCCATTTGCCAAGATGGGTTTTTGAGGGCTTGAGCCACTGTGGTTGGTTCAAGGTTAGCGGTGGAAAGAAGAGAGTAGGCACTGTATTTGGGATTTGGTTTGACTATGTTGTTTTAAGAGAGTGTGACGATAGAGCGAGCGGGAGGTGGAGGAGGTGGTGGAGGAGGAGAGGGAGGGGGAGGGAACAAAGTGGGTGAAGATTCTGGTGCAGGATGGGCATTCGTTGCATGTGTAGACGAAGTAGGGGAAAATTCTGGAACAGAATGGGCATTCAGTGCAGAATGGGCATTCGGTGCATGTATGGGCTGGATATGGTTGTTGGAGTAGATGGAGAGAGAAGTATTGGCATTACAGTAGTGCACCACTCATCAACATTGGACATGGAGGCGTGGGAAGGAACAGTCTGAGAGACAGCAAAGGGGAAGGAATTCTTTATGAATTTGACATGACGAGAAACGTAGATTTTGTTGGAGGTAGAATCAAGACAATAATAGGCACTCTGAGTGAGGGAGTAGCCAACGAAGACGCATGGTTTTGAGCGAGGGTTGAGTTTATGAGAAGTATAGGGGCGAAGCCACGGGTAGCATAAACATCCAAAGTTTCGTAATTTAGTGTAGTTGGGAGGTATGTGAAATAGTGCTAAGAAGGGAGATTTAAAGGAGAGAGTTGGTGTAGGCATGCGATTAATGAGATATACTGCTGTAGAAAAAGCTAGGGGCCAATATGTGAGAGGCATTGAAGCATGAGATAGAAGAGAAAGGCCAGTTTCGACAATATGCCGATGTCACCGTTCGGAGTAGCCATTATGTTGAGGTGTATGTGGTGGGGATGTGAGATGAGTGACACCATTTGTGGCAAGAAAGGGGTTAAGTTTCTCGTACTCACCACCATTGTCAGAATATAATGTGATTATAGAGCGATTGAAATGGTTTTCAACCAATGATTTGAAGCGAAGGAAGATTTGTTCAGTATCGGATTTGTGTTTGAGAGGATAGAGCCATACGTATTTGGTGAAGTGATCTATAAATATAACATAATATTTATAACCATTATACGAAAGAAGAGGAGAGGTCCAAACATCACTGAAAATGAGATCAAGAGGGCCATTAGAGGTAAGGGTAGATTGAGAGAAAGGTAATTTGTGGCTTTTATTGCAATTGCATGCATTACAATTGAAAGTACAAGAAATAGGAATGGAAAGATTAAAATTTGAGTTTATATATTTTATAATAGATGATGATGGATGCCCCAATCGATGATGTCAATCGAGAGTAGTGGATGATGAAGCAGAGTTTACTGTTGGAGTGATGTGGTGGATGGATGGGTTCCAATCATAGATGCCGGACTTAGAATGGCCATGGAGGATTGTTGTCCCCATTTGATTGTCCTTCTCAGAAAATGAGTTACATGAGAATATAAGAGAGACATTATTATCTTGGCAAAATTGAGAGATAGATAGAAAGTCTAGAGCCATCACCAATTTGGAGTTGATCAGTGCCAGTGTATGGTGTATGTAAAGAAAGGTTGGTCAAATCATTTGTGACGTGGTGCGAATCACCACTGTCCAATAGCCAGCTAGAGGACGGAGTCACAGGTACACTGGCGGTGTAAGCACGAGGGGGGTAGTGGGGGTGAAAACTTGGGACATTGGGACGAGGATTGGAGGAAGACGAAGTGGCAGTGGTATGAGGTGATGGAGAGGGTGGAGTTGCATGAGGAAATTGTTGGCGAAACACTGGGCATTGGGTGACATAGTGGTCGGATTGGCGGCACCATTGGCATCGGCCTTGAAAGGGGCGAGAGGGTGATCGAGAATTAGTGTGATTGACTGATGGGGTTGGAAGCAAGCCAGGGGAGTAGGAGAAAGAGGGTGAGGAACGCTGTTTGAAGTGCTGTTTGGTAGCGACATGAGCTGTGGCAGGGTAGGTAAGAGAGGAGGATGACTTTTGTTTAAGTGTGAGTTCTCGATTAAGAAGTTTCTCATGGAGTTCATCGAAGGAAATAGGGGAGTCACAGCTGTGGATGGCATTTAGAACACTGTCATAATCAGAATCGTTGAGTTGATCTAGAACATGATCAACGATATCATCGGCATCAAGAGGACTGCCAAGAGAAGCTAGTTGATCGGAGCAAAGTTTGATATCATGCATATAATCGGTGATGGACCAAGTGCCTTTGGTGATGTTTTTGAGGCGATCTTTAATTTGTTTTAGATGGCCTTTGGAGGGATTGGCATATGTCTTGGCGAGGGTTTGCCAAACCTCATGAGATGTGGGGCATTGAGATATGAGAGGGACGAGGTTAGGGGAAAGTGTACCGGAGAGTGCCCCAAAGATAAGTTTATCTTGGCGGCGCCATGTGGTATAGGCGGGGTTAGGAGTGGAGATATTTGCAGTTGTGATGGTGGGAGATGGCGCAGGAAGTGAACTATCAAGAAATTGGAAAAGATCATGACCTATGAAGGTGGCTTCAATTTGTGTGAGGATATATAGTTGGTGGGAGTGAGTTTAAGAATATGGTTGAGGGAGATGTTGATAAAGGGTTTTGTGGGCTCGACTTGATTAGGGATGAGGGTAAGATTATCAGAGGGAGTCATAGTGAGAGAAGAAGAAAGAAGACGTGAGATGAAGACTCAACCGAAAAAATTTACTGGCTTTGATACCATGTAAGAAATATTCTATTACATTTCTTTTGAAGTGAATTTGACATCCTATTTATACAAGAATACTGCCTAAAATATAATTCTACGATTAAGGCTAATTATAAATTGCTAGCTAATTACAAATTGCTATAATTGATGCTAATTACATTTAAATCATAGTAATATCTTAACATATGATTTACAGCAGTAATGCACAGCTAATGATGAGTTAACTGATCCTTTGAATTGGTTTGTGAAAGGGCAGTGTCACTTTCATCACTCAGGTGATAGCAGGATAGTAGAAAGTCAACTATGGCAAATATTTAGTCAACTCTCCTTCGTTAAAACCCTAAACCTCTAGATACTGTAGTTGTCGCACCAAGCTCCTCTGCAAAAATGGCACAGTCTCTCTTCCTATCCACAAGCTCCCTCCCTAATTGTTTCCTCAAAGGTAAGTCTCTTCGTACCGATCGATTCCTCTAACTTTTGTTGGTGAATTTGCTGTTTTTGTTTTTGGTTCTTTATTGATGGGTGTTCATTGTTCTGGATAATGTGATCTTCCAAACCGATGAATTATTGTTAGAGTACTTAGATTTCTTACTTTACTGCTACAATCACATTCCCATTTTTTGCGCGTTGACTAATTATGTGCTTTTTCTATATAAGTTCACATACCATTTAAGTGAAGTTTTACTTCAAACGCTGACGAAATTCACTAGATTGGTTGCCAATTACAAGTTAATGGAAAAGTATTTAGTGTGTGCTTACAAATTTAATGTTACTTGTGCGATTTACTTATAATCTTGAAGATAGAACTCTTACTATTAATTTGGTAAATTTTGGAATTGCATTCCCACCATTCTAAGTGGAAAATGGAACATTTGATAGTTTAATGCAAAATATTGATTTCTTCACGTTCCAATAAGTGGAAAGGGTTGTACTTGTTTATCAATGGTAATCGATATTACTACTTTACTAGTGTTGTCACTGTTGTGCTGCTTATATTGAAACTTTATTTTGCTGCTGCAGGTGAGGAGCAATGGTTAGATCGTTCTTCACTGAGGGCAAAACGAAATCATCTGAAGCTTCCTTCTGGCTGCAGAGCAAAAGTGTCGTTATCTCTAAATCCTGGTAGCAAAGTGACCGAAATTCCTCATCAATGGTACAATTTAATCGCCGACCTTCCAGTCAAACCTCCTCCTTATTTGCATCCAAAGACTTTTGAAGCAGTCAAACCCGAGGACCTATCTCCTCTATTTCCCAATGAGTTGATCGAGCAGGAGGCAAGCACGGATCGATTCATCAATATCCCGGAGGCGGTTGTTGATGTGTATAGGCTTTGGCGTCCAACCCCTCTGATCAGGTTGGTTTTACTTGTTTAGTTGCTTTAGTTTTCTGCTATATTTGCTTAAACATCAGTTCATTTTAGAGCCAAGCGATTGGAGAAACTGCTTGATACACCTGCCAGAATTTACTACAAGTATGAAGGTGTAAGCCCAGCTGGTTCACACAAACCAAACACTGCTGTCCCCCAGGTTTGGTACAATGCACAACAAGGTGTCAAGAACATTGTGACTGAAACTGGTGCTGGTCAATGGGGATGTTCACTGGCTTTTGCTTGCAGCTTATTTGGTCTCAACTGCGAAGTAAGATATGGGTAGAAAGTATTGCTATAATCATGAGTGGGTGCCATTAGGCATGTCAATGGATCATATTTTCAGTCTAGACCCGGATATGATCCAAATCCTCTATAAATCATTGGATTTGGTATTTGACTCTTTCATGCTGAAATCCAAAATTCAAATCCTTGCCCGTTTGATAGTAACTGATTGGATTTGGATTTGGATATGACCATATCCGATCTTATATTGATCCAATCCATAAGCACTTGCGCACTTAGCTATTTTACATTCCAAGATGTATCTGTCCATAGTATTATTATACATATACAGGTTTTGATGATTGAAAAACTCCAAAATCTTAGTATCTGTTTATTAACCAGAAACAAGAAAAGCTCTATTCCTTTTAAATTGGATTAGATCATATATATATATATATATATATATATATATATATATATATGTATATATTGGTAAGAATTAGATCATATATGTTTTCAGGTAATCAGAGTAGATTTAGGTATGGATTTACTTTTCTTAAATTTGTCGGGTTATTGGATTGGATCAGACCAGGATTTTTCAGTTTCGGTCGGGGTTAAATTTGCTAGTATTTGAACCATTTGCATGCCTAAGTGCCATAATATTATTGCCTTGGCTTGACCTCATTTTGTGTTTCTATCTGAAGGTTTGGCAAGTCCGAGCTTCTTATGATCAGAAGCCATATCGCAAATTGATGATGGAAACTTGGGGAGCAAAGGTGCACCCCTCTCCTTCTGACATTACTGAGGCTGGTCGGAGAATCCTTAAAATGGACCCACTAAGCCCCGGTAGTTTGGGAATTGCCATCTCTGAGGCTGTGGAAATAGCAACTATGAATGACGATACCAAGTATTGCCTTGGGAGTGTTCTCAACCATGTTCTGTTACATCAGACTGTTATAGGTGAAGAGTGTATAAAACAGATGGAAGCTATAGGGGAGACTCCAGATGTAATTATTGGATGTACGGGGGGTGGATCGAATTTTGCGGGGCTTGCTTTTCCTTTTATTAGAGAGAAACTCAAGGGGAAAATTAACCCTCTTATAAGAGCGGTTGAACCTGCAGCATGCCCGTCATTGACAAAAGGTGTGTACGCGTATGATTATGGAGATACAGCCGGGATGACTCCTTTGATGAAGATGCATACACTCGGTCATGACTTCATACCTGACCCAATTCATGCCGGTAATATTTGAGTAACTTCTCCAAATAATGCTCGATTGAATAAAAAATGCACTTCATTGGTTGAAAAAAGTGGGACATACAGATTGTACAACCAATCTAAGGTTGCCAACTGGATATTCGTATCCAAGATTTTGTACCCATTTGGAAAATTTTAGCATTACTCAAACCCTTTTACACGATTGATGGTTTTCTCTCTTTATTAACTTGTTCCTTACTTTTACAGGGGGTTTGCGGTATCATGGCATGGCACCACTAATTTCACACATATATGAATTAGGTTTCATGGAAGCTATTGCAATTCCTCAAATTGAATGCTTTCGAGGTACCAGTGATAATTTGTAATTCATAATAATAGTTGTAATTGTCATTGAGGAGTGGGTGATATATTTGCCGGAGAACCTAAAAATGGGTGATATATATACTTGCTTTATCTTTGCTGCAGGTGCGATACAATTTGCAAGGACCGAGGGATTGATACCAGCACCAGAACCAACTCATGCAATAGCTGCAACAATTAGAGAAGCTCTAGATTGTAAAGAGACCGGAGAATCGAAGGTCATTCTCATGGCAATGTGTGGACATGGCCATTTTGACCTACCAGCTTACGAGAAGTATTTGCAGGGAGCTATGGTAGATTTGACATTTGAAGAGGAGAGGAAACAAGCATCACTGGCCAATATTCCAAAGTTGGTGTCTTGAGATGAAGCCAATTCATACCGCAAGAAGAATGATAAATCTATTCTGCTACTTAAATTATAAGCTTCAAAGAATTGTACCTTATTTTATTTTAGTTTTTTGGATATGTAACTATGGATGCTTATTTGAGGAGTGCAAGATAATAAATCTTCCTTGACTTAGATATTTCAATTACATGTCTATTTCTTTTATTTTTATTTATATATATATATTATGTTTATTTGATATCATTAGACACTATTTTGCCAATGAATTTATTTAAAAAAAGGTATTTAGACTATGAAACCATGAAAAATGTTACCTTACTTTTTGGCCATGTATATTCTAGCAAGCATGATCAAAACATTTCCTCTGTGAGAAAATCCTTCTAAAAGAGCGAAGTATATCAATTCGCCTAAGCCTTACGAATGGGCTAAAATGAATAATGCTTCCCATGTTTGGAGAGGTCACCAAATCTTTCCTTTAAAAACGTACTAAATGGAATATTGGGGATGGCACTGGTGTTAGTTAATTTTGCAAAAGATTGGTGGTGTGGGGATGGGCCTTTAATTAATACAGTAAAATTCATGATCTCAATGCTATACTCTAATGATGTGCTTATAAGGAACATGAATCCTTTTGAGAATGGCACTTGGTGTTATTGATGACAGTGTTACGAGGGACATTATATCTACTCGTATCCCCAAATACTGTGTGATTCCTGACCACCCACATTGGGCTTTGAATAACAAAGGCATGTTCAACATCAAAAGCATGTATGAGATGATGATAAGAAATATTAATAAAACACCCATTTCTGATTCTAGACAATGGAATTGGATATGGAGTCTCAAATTCCCCGAGAAGGTGAGAAATTTCTTATGGCTTACACAACATGACAGAATTTTGTCAAATAAGTTGAGATTTGACATGAACATCTCTCAAGAAGTGACATGCTTAAGATGTAATGCCTATTTGGAGCACACACTTCATATCCTGAGACTCAGACTGTCCTAAAGCTATTGAAACTTGGAAAATGTTCAACGATGACAAGGAATGCTAATGCGAGTCTGGAGATTCTAGAATGGCTCCACATGAACATGATCACTCTTAAGAATAGAGCCTTCAATGACATCCAATGGCCCATTCAATTCCTTTCATGGTGATTATTTGGTAGAACTGGAAAGATCGCAACAAAGAAACAATTGCACATGAAAAGGTCTATCCAGGTTTCTAGTAAGAGCATCATCAACTATGCGAACGAGATCAAGTGGGCCTTCGAAAGTCAACAAGCTACAAGTATGGAAAAACCCAACTTTAAGGCTGTTAGAACTAACTGGTGCTATCCTATTGCAGGAACTATGAAGTTAAATACCGATCCTAGTTGCAAAGAAGGAAAAAGATCAGGAATCAGAGGAGTGATAAGAAATGATCGAGGGGAATGGGTTCGTGGTTTTTAAGGAAAGATACACAATTGCCAAGCACTTGAGGCAGAAATACAAGCTATCTATACGAGTTTGGGAGTTGTTAGAAGCATACAAGGAATTAATATTGAGGTCGAGTCAGACTCGTCAACTGCGGTGAATTTGCTTAACGTCCCAAGAATCTAAATCATCCCCTGGCTCCTTTAGTGGAGGATTGTAAGCGCTTTTGTGCCAAACTAATATCACCATCAAGCATATCAGACGCAAAGGAAATAGAGTTGCAGATCTTTTGGCCAAACTTGGAGCGGAGAAGGATGAAGACTTGAAGATTCTTCAAAATCTTACTCGAGATGTGGAGGATCTGCTGCTCCAGGACCTTTTGTCTTCTTGATTTTAGTATTTTGTTGTTGTTTATTTCTGTTAGGTCCCGTAGGTATGCTCAGAAGATAGGCTAGAGGGGGTGAATAGCCTATATGACCTTCATATAGAATTTCATCCTATTTTGAAATGTCTTTAAGAACAAAGATGAAATGTTTATCAGGTCTGGTCAATTTCCTCACAAAGTAACTCTGCTGGTGCTGAATCAGCAGGTTTGCTTCAGACTATAGCTGCTCTATCACAGTGGACTTAAGCAACTTCTTGGAAATTGATGTTATAATATTTGCTGCTACAAATGAGTTTGTGCAGCGGAAAAACTTACAGCAAATATATAACATGGAAGATTAAAGTAGCTGTAACTAGATTAGAACAAATACAACACAACAGCATACTTACGTCTTTATTAGATGCAACTATCTTTTCCATGAACAGATTGCTTAAAATGTAAAACATATAATGCAGAAAAGATAAGTAGAGGCTGAATGTAGAGAAATATATTTTATATTAAAATTTAGTAGAGGTTTACTCAAAGATAAACATGCATAATACATCAACCTAGACTCTCTATCCTAGCAACCTTCCAGGGTTTCATAGAAAGGAAGACAGAAGGGGAAAGGGAAGACATGCATGAGAACTCTTACCTTAGCAATCCCAAGTTTCTTAGGGAGAGGAAAATGACAGTGCCAATGTGAGAGTAACGTGAGAAAACAATATTATGGGTTGTTCAAATAGCTAGTATTTGAACAACTGAGTGAAAAGCACTCAACCAACTATGATGACACATTATTGCACAAGTGATAACTCTTGCAATGAAATACAAGTCTGCCGGTATGTGTTACGACCCGACCCAAAATTTTATACGGATTCCCGAGTCGGTGTGTGAACCAGTTCATGTAACAATAATTAGCAGGGAAAGTTCTGCTAAAAATCGGAGCTCATCCATATATTCAAGACAAAATCTCATAAAGTACTGCCTCGAGTCATTAATCTCGAAAACATCTTATAACAACTTGATCAGAGTTACACAGCTTAGTATAATGGCACGATAACATGTGTGCCGACTACCAATTGTACATATGTGCTACGTAACTTTAAGGATCATATCTATCTGATCATAGCTACATAGCTTTGTAGAGTTATCATCCTGAACATCATCTCAACAGATCCCTGCTAGTATATCTCACATCATCTGCTCTATCTAATCTTAGTTAAAAGCAGTATATCACAATAGCAAATAATTTCATACGCACGATAGGCTCAGCTGCCGCCAACCGTTCCATACCAGTTGGAGATCACGACCAACCGACATGCATGGCTAGCATATAACAGATAACTTACAGTACTCTTATCAATATCGAGCTATGCCTTAACATCCTTCTTTACTTTCCATCTTACTTTTCTTGTCTGTACACATGCTGCTATTACAGTGTAAGTTCCTGAATGAAAACCTTTACTTGTTTCATGGGCGGCTCCACCTCTACGAGCAGCCCTTTCCTCATGACTGGTACCATAGGTGGCTTCACCTCAACGGGCAGCCCTTTCCGTATGCATAGCTGGTTTGGGTTTCATGGGCGGCTCTACCTCTATGGGCAGCCCTTTTCGCATGACTGGTACCATGGGTGACTTCACTTCAATGGGCAGCCCTTTTCCATGCCTCTAATTGCCATCGGTTCCAAACGACAATCAGGGTCGTAGCATACCAGTGTCTCCTTATTGGTTACGACAGTGAGCTACCCTCTACCATGGCCAGTGGCAGATCCATTACTGAGTCCATGGTTTTCACCGCGCATCATGATTTTCATCATGGATATATTGCCCACGATTTTTACCGCGCATCATGATTTTCATCATGTATTTCATGCATCAATACATTCCTCAGTAATTACTGCTGATTCTCATTATCACAAACAAGTAGATGTTTACTTGCTATCTCTTATCATGCTTTAATTTCATGAACAAGTAGATGTTTATCTGCCATTAATTACTCTCTCGTATTGCTTGTAAATACTAAGCACATTACTAATCACATACACATGCTATTATTCTCTGCATATATCATATCACATGTCATAACGCTTAATATTTATCTGTAAGCAGCTATTATTACTTTATTAAACTATCTTTGTTCCTGGTTTACAATGGATCTCATTACTATCGTGTCATACTCTTATGTCATTAAACTATATTTTACTTTTATGTGTGATGTGATATTTGTATCCCGTATATATGTCATAGCATTTATGACATTATAACTTTACTAATGTGTCTCCCTAATATTTTAGGGACACTTCATATAATACCCATTAATCATATTTGACTCTATTAGAGTAATCAACCTATACCACTTGCTAACAACTAGTACACATTTGATTATGGCATGAGACTATCTTTAATTTATCATGCATACACTTTAAATAGGAGGGGGTTAGTAACTTACCTCCCAAGTAAGCTTTCGAAATGGTTTTGTTATCAAATATATCGCTCCCATGGAGTTGGTTCGTCCAAACTTTTGGGAACCATTTATCCCAAACAAGTGTTACACATCAACTTTCATAAATAGTATATGAATTACTTGTCTTTTATAGCATGAGAACTATTTTTAGTCTATCATGCAATATTTAAATATGAGGGTTTAGTAACTTACATCTAGCGCTTTTCCTTAATTAAACTTTACCCGGAAATGATCTACTCATCGAGAAAAGCTTTCTCATAGGCTTGTGCTTTTATTGAATCACTTTATATAGGGGAACACGTCACTTCTACGAAAATCAGTTTATCCAAATTCTGAATAGTTGAGCATCAAACGAGCCTCGTCGGAAATGATCTACTCATCGAACACGTCATTTATACAGAAATCAGTTTGTCCAAATTCTGAATACCCGAGCACCAAATAAGCCTTACACCCAAGAGAAGTGAAAGAAGTGTGTGTTTTTAGTATGTGAAAGTATATGAACAATAAGGATTTTTAACCCATTTATATAGGCCTAAGGTAAGCAGGTGAGTCACCACCCTTTCTCCCAGGTTATGACATGTGGCATCGAGGTGTCTTACATGCACGCAACGACTCATCGCGAAAGAAGAACGAGGTGTTGCGAATAGGACGCAACCTGGTTGGGTTGCGCCATAGCATTGGCGCGGCCGCGCCAGACATGAAAATTTTGCCTTTCCCCCTTATGATGACACGGTCGCTCTATCCCCCTTGTGCTGGCCTGCTGAATTTTGAGCTTTATTCTCCTAAACTTTATCCAAATCGATCTTACGGTGTCCCAAAACATTTTAGGATGATTATAAACTCAAACCCAAGTCCTTAAAAGCGTAAACCATGCCGAGAATCAACCCATTAGAGTTATAAACTAATGTTTCTCAATTATTTCTTTCCAGGATTAATTCCAACGAGACATAATACCAAGATAATTCGGTACGGGGCCTTACACCCTTCCCACCTTAACAGAATTCGTTCTCGAATTCTTTTCTACCTTATCATATACCAACCTTATAAACTCACAATCATAGAATGCATATGTTTAACTATCTTATCCCTAGTAAGTAGGTTTTCTTTACTTATTAGTGTCATATATATCCAATATACTCACGCTTATAACTACAAGTTATTCACTAACTTTTGTACAAGCAAAAGCTTATTGTGCAAGTTATGTACGTTTCTCAAGGAGTGTCAAGACTTACCCATATTACATGACACTTCAAGTGTCAATAAGCCTGGCATATAATTCCAAGAACAATATCTTCACTTATTAAGGTCGTCTAAACAAGCCATGCATATTATCATTTCATAGTCACACAAATCTCAATCAAGATAAAATTTTGGTTTTCTGTTCCATTCCATTTGGTCATAGGATTAGTCAACTACTATCTTATATACCAACCAACTTAGTTATTTGACGAATATCTTTTGGCAACCAACTCAGGGGCCCATCTGAAATAGTTTCCAAAAGCTTTCGTCACAAGGGCGTTAGTTAGATAACATTTAGCAAATATGCCTTTGAAACTAGTCACATGCACAATTTATCAAGAAAATGTAATGTATGAATGCAAAATATCCTCAGTAATATCCATATATACTCTTATATTCACATATGAAGAAATACATCCTTATCTTGCATCCTGCTTGTGTCCTTATACCTGTGTACACTGCTATCTACTACTTGAGGTTCCTTTCTTCTTATGATCATCCATATCGTTTTCAATCTTATAGACACGATCCATTGCTATTTGGTAGCTGATAAGTTCTAACAAATGGAGTCATCTCCTGTACTCCGTTTTTAAATCCCTTTACAAACCTATAATCTTTCTCCTCCTTACTTGGTACTAAGTGAGTACAATATTTTTCTTACCCAGTAAATTTTGCCGAGTATTAAGCAATCGTCATATCTCCTTGCTCTAAGTTCAGGAATTCCATTTCTTTACAGTCCTGAACTACCATTGACATGAGTTGTCTTCTAAACTTTTCCAAGAAATTTTTCTCTAGTATGCGATACATACCCTTATTCCCAACATTCCTAAATTACTTGCCCTCAATACTTGGCGGTTTCTTTTAATTCTAATACCGCAACCTTACTCCATCTATATCACTGCATCTTAATGCAGCGAAAACCTTCTATCCATCTTTTAGTTCTTACTGAATCAGGTTCTTTATCGTAACTACGGGGTTTCATGTTTAAGAACTTTTCCAATCTTTTACTATGTTCTCCATTTCTAACTTCAAGTTGTGCCATAGCTTCTCATTGGGCGCCTGATTTTGATTACCAAGTCAGTTCATCTTTACCATCATTCCAGTAAATACTTGAAACATGGTCATGAGTCTCTCTAGCATGATAGTTTCAGTCTTAGCTACATCAATACCGTGTCTAGTTTCCACTATTATGGACACCAACACACGAACACTCAATCGCTAAAATCTTATCCCCACAACCCACCTAAACCGAGGATCCTATCTTGGCGAATAGCTAACTTAGCTCTGATACCAACTTTTACGCCCCGACCCGAAATCCTATATGGATTCCCGAGTCGGTGCGTGAACCGATTCATGTAACAATAATTAGCAGGGAAAGTTCTACTAAAAATCGGAGCCCATCCATATAATCAAGACAAAATCTCATAAAGTACTGCCTCGAGTCATTGATCTCGAAAACATCTTATAACAACTTGATAAGAGTTACACAGCTTGGTGTAATGGCACGACAACGTGTGTACCGACTACTAATTGTACATATGTGCTACATAACTTTAAGGATCATATCTATCGGATCACCACCGCTAATAACTCTGTAGAGCTATCGTCTTGAACATCATCTCAACAGATCCCTGCTAGTATATCTCATAACATCTGTTCTATCTGCTTACCAAACCTCAAGAAAACAAACAAACATAGAGTGAGTCGAAGACTCAGCAAGTTACTAAATGCAATTTCATGGCATGCGATCATGCAGCATGTCAAGACAAGATATAACAACGCTTTAAATCTAATCAATAGCAAATAATTTTATACGCATGATAGGCTCAGCTCCTACCAACCGTCCCATACCAGTTGGAGACCGCGACCACCTCATACATATGAAAGCTCATTATAATACCATGCAATACCAGAGGCTCAGCAGCTGCCAACCGTCCTATACTAGTTGGAGACTGCGACCAATCGACATGCATGCCTAGCATATAATAGATAACTTACAGTACTCTTATCAATGTCGAGCTATGCCTTAACATCCTTCTTTACTTTCCATCTTACTTTTCTTGTCTGTATATGTGCTGCTATTGCAGTGCAAGTTCCTGAATGAAAACCTTTACTTATTTCATAGGCGGCTCTACCTCTACAAGCAGCCCTTTTCTCATGACTGGTACCATGGGTGGCTTCACCTTAACGGGCAGCCCTTTCCACATGTATAGCTGGTTTGGGTTTCATGGGCGGCTCTACCTCTATGGGCAACCCTTTCCGAATGACTAGTACCATGGGTGACTTCACCTCAATGGGCAGCCCTTTCCCATGCCTTTAATTGCCATCGGCTCCAAATAACAATTAGGGTCGTAGCATACCAGTGTCGCCCTATTGGTTATGACAGTGAGCTACCCTCTACCATGGCCAGTAGCAGGACCATTACTGAGTCCACAATTTTTACTATGCATTATGATTTTCATCATGTATATATTGCCCACGGTTTTCACCGCGCATCATGATTCTCATCTTGTATAACTGTGTCCACGGTCCTCACCGCGCATCATGATTTTCATCATGTATAACTGTGTCCACGGTCTTCACCGCACATCATGATTTTTATCATGTATTTCATACATCAATACATTCCCCAGTAATTGTTCTCATTATCACAAATAAGTAGATGTTTACTTGCTACCTCTTATCATGCTTTAATTTCATGAACAAGTAGACGTTTACCTGCCATTAATTACTCTGTCGTAGTGCTTGTAAATACTAAGCACATTACTAATCACATACACATGCTATTATTTTCTGCATATATCATATCACATGTCATAGAGCTTAACATTTATCTGTAAGCAGTTATCATTACTTTATTAAACTATCTTTGTTCCTGGTTTACAATGGATCCCATTACTATCATGTCATACTCTTATGTCATCAAACTATATTTTACTTTTATTTGTGACGTGATACTTTGTATCATGTACTTATTCCATATTCACTTTACCATATATGTCATAGCATTTATGACATTATAACTTTACTAATATGTCTCCCTAATATTTTAGGGACACCTCATATAATACCCATTAATCATATTCGACTTTATTAGAGTCATCAACCTATACCACTTGCTAACAACTAGTACACATTTGATCATGGCATGAGACTATCTTTAATTTATCATACATACAGTTTAAATAAGAGGGGATTAGTAACTTACCTCCCGAGTAAGCTTTCGAAAAGGCTTTTTTATCAAATATATCGCTCTCATGGAGTTGGTTCGTCCAAACTTTGGGGAACCATTTATCCCAAACAAGTGTTACACATCAACTTTCACAAATAGTATATAAACTACTTGTCTTTTATAGCATGAGAACTATTTTTAGTCTATCATGCAATATTTAAAGATGAGGGTTTAGTAACTTACATCTAGCGCTTTTCCTTAATTAAACTTTACCTGGAAATGATCTACTTATCGAACACGTCACTTTTACGAAAATCAGTTTATCCAAATTCTGAATAGTTGAGCATTACACGAGCCTCGTCGGAAATGATCTATTCGTCGAACATATTGTTTCTACAAAAATCAGTTTGTCCAAATTCTGAATACGCGAGCACCAAATGAGTCTTACACCTGAGAGAAGTGAAAGAAGTGTGTGTTTTTAGTATGTGAAAGTATATGAACAATAAGGATTTTCAAGCCCTTTATATAGGCCTAAGGTAAGCAGGTGAGTCACAACCCTTTTCTCCCAGGTCACGACACGTGGCAACGAGGTGTCACACATGCATGAAACGACTCATCGCAAAAGAAGAACGAGGTGTTGCGAATAGGAAGCAACCTGGTTGGGTTGCGCCATAGCACTAGCGCGGCCGCGCCTAACATGAAAATTTTGCCTTTCCCTTATGACAAAGCGCGGTCGCTCTAACCCCCTTGCGCTGCCCTGCTGAATATTGAGCTTAATTCTCTTAAACTTTATCCAAACCGATCTTAGGGCGTCCCAAAATTTTTTAGGATGATTATAAACTCAAACCCAAGTCCTTAAAAGCGTAAGCCATGCCGAGAATCAACCCATTAGGGTTATAAACTAATGTTTCTTAATTCTTTCTTTCCAAGATTAATTCCAACGAGACATAATACCAAGATAATTTGGTACGGGGCCTTACAGTATGAATGCAATGTGGATTCTTAACTCGTGATCTTCATCGTACGTCTTCAAGCAAGTTCCGTCTTCAACATTAGGCTGAATGCTTAATCTCTTGCTGTAGATTTGAAGTCTAGGCACAGTAGAGACTGAGTCTTTCGAAAGAAGAAAAAACTCAAATCAAGAAGTGAGTTCTTGACTAAGCAAAACTTCTTGCCTTGTGAATTTCTGATCGATCTCTCTCACATAAAGTGTTTGTTCTTACACTTGTTTTTCTCACTTTCTGCTTCCACGCGTTCTCTCTGGTTGAAAGAAGGAATATAGATTTGTTTTATAGGCGAAGAGGTAAAGGATCCATTGAGAATTGAATGGATTTCTAACCGTTAGAGTGTTTGTCTTTTAGTGTATCAGAGTACATCTTGAGGATTGTTGGTTAAAGAAATCTTCCTGAAGATCTTGTCTTGAATTTTGTCCTTTGTTACAGGCTGTCGATGGATGTGACTTGACGTTCTGACTTGTTAGTACGAAGTGTACTGTAGCTTGTCCTTGTTGATTTGTCTTGAAGACTGGGATCAAGTACGGAGGAGGTAATATCTAATGGATGGAAGTGAAGGCTCGGATATTTGTGCGAATCTTCAAGTTGTAAAGTATATTTGCAAAAGAGGAATTTTTGCAAATGTCTTTAAACACGTGGCAGCTTTGGAGAATCGCTTTATGTTCCTCTTTGACTTCAGCAGTCTCTTGCAGGATATTCGTTGAAGAACAAAGCCGTTGTATTGGATGTTGTAACGTCTGCTGATCAGATGTATATTCAACGAGTTCCCACACTAATCGGTACGCAGCCCTTTTAGTCACTTGTGAAATATGCGTTATAATAGTAACAAGCAAATCACTGATTTGGAATATGCAAACATATATAGCAATGATGTATAGGCATATTCCTAACAATTTTCTCTTTACCAAAAAAAAAGAAAAAGAAAGTGATAGTCAGCTTTAAAGTGCTCAAGTATTCAAGTCTCATATTCGGAGGGAAGATTCGCACTGAAATATTGAGAAAGTCTTATTTTTTTTCTCTGAGCTTGTCTCAGAAAAATAGTTGTAACTACAAAATTTTCGTTATTTTCTGAATTTCTTTCTTTCGTTTCAAAATTATGATAATTCTCTATTGCACTTCCAAGGGAAGAAGAATTTATTTTTGAAAAATGCAAGAGGTATACGAATTTATACTATGTGCGAACAAATAAAAATAATAATTATACTGTAATATGAAATGTATTTTGATAGGTTAAAAACGTACAGGAAACATATAACAGTTTATGTTAAATATGTTCAAAACAAGAATAATTAATATGAAACAAAAAAAAAAAAAACCAAAAGATTACATGCCTAAACGCACCATTATATATAACCAATCACCTCTGATTAACTATGATTTCGTTGTTTTTTATTTTTATTTTTTTGCCTTTTAGGACGTTGGAATTTGAGTAACATAAAATATTCAATATAGGTGTTTCTATTTTTGTGTCTCCGAATGAGCCATTTCCCTATCAACTTTCAATTTGTAGGTGTTTACAATAATATTGCTACATATCCATATCTTTTACTTAGAATATTAGTAATATTGCTCGACGTTGACGAGCCGTTTGATAGTCAGAATTAAGGTCGGATAGGGTTAATAAATAAAATAATTTGTGTTTGTACGAAATAGGTGGTCAGGACTAATAGCACGAGCTATCCGAATAAAGTCATTATCCCCTTGCTAATAACACCAAGGGAAAGGGTGATATTATTAGCGCCGTCACAAAAAAAAAAAAAATGTGACTAACATTTTCAATTTTAAAATTACCCCCGATTTATAAGTGAAGATTAATAACTAAGGCGCTAATAGTAACTGAGTTAATAATACTGTTTATTCATGTCCAACTATTAAATAAGTCGTGACTTTGTGCATTTTGCTAATTCTATTCCCTCTTCGTCCATCACAATCCAAGCAATTCTCCGCTAAATGAATTGCTTTTAGGCCACTGTATTCATGACAAGTGATGAGGAATTACTTCCACCTACGATACTGATATTCGATGAGAGTTGAGTAATTCAGACAATTATCCTGTTAAATGAATCACTTTTAGGCCACGGTACTGATACCTGATGAGAGTGGAACACGAAACATACCTCTTAAGAGATCGTTCCACGCAGGACGAAGTGGTGATAAAATCACTAACCAACCATCTGATTTGAATGAGACTTGTTTGAATTGGGTATTAAGTGCTTCAAATATAATTCATTTCCAAATAATCCACATTAACTCATTAAGGCTATGATTTTTGTGATTGTTTCTTTATCCTTGTGATGAAAATCAAGAGGCAATTCTAGTCTCTAGACACTCCTCGGATTTTCTAGGTCAAATTTAACACTAAATCACAGACCATCTCCAAATTGATCTTTGGCACTCAAAGCACATGTGTTCCATAATTTGTACAAGTAAAATGGCACACACTAGCACTTTGTTTATTAATTATTAATAAACGTAATTTAAGTTAAATAATTATTTAGAGATAAATAGTTGTATAATTATTAATTAATTTTTTTTATAATTAAGTAGAAGTTGAGTGCTGTTAGACAAGGAAATAAAAAAAGTTAGAGGGAACTAGTCCGAAGCAGTTGGACAATCCAATAAAAAATATACATCAAATTTTATTTGAAAAATAGTGTATTTTCAAACAAGACAATAATTTAATAATGAATATATAGTATATAAATATAGATAGATATAGGTAGATGTGTTGCACCATCTAGAGCTTAGAGAAAACAATCAATAGTCTGGGAGCATCACATGACACGTCAACATGATTCACCAAATCCAACAATGGAACACTAAAGTGTCAAAGTTATATTGTATCACTTTGACACTATGAAGTACTGTTATTTATTGTGATTTGTGAAGCACTGTATAAGCGTGCCATATGATATTTCGAGACCATACAATATCTTATCCTAAATAATAGACCACTATCAAAATGAATGAATAAATAAACAAAAAAATAATGTGCATATTGTGGTCTATTAGATTTACTTAGTTACCATTATGCCTTTTTTTTTTTTGATTGTCATATTGCCATCACTTATGCATAGTTGCCATTTTAGATTAGGTTAGAACTTGGGCGTGAATTAGGTGCACCGCACACACCTCCATATCGGCCGCGCTGCCAGATACTGTAACATCCACTGCGTTTCATCTCCGTTCTTTGAATCTCATCGGGTTCCTCGCTCGCTCACAGTTCATACCTTCGGTCGCAGATTGCCCCCTTCCGTTGCTCATCACAACCACGAGGTAATTTTGTGTTTTCCTCTCTCGGGTTTCAATCTAGTTGTATCTCCGTGTAATTTTTTTCTTCTCTCTATTTGGGGAAAAATTCAATTTCGTTGTCCATTAATTTTCCGTTTTATATTGTAATTCAAGTTATCTTCATACCTTTCGCAGTTGCAGAATTTTCCTTTCAGGTGTAATTGATTAGTATAATTTAGTGGATTAAGTTGTTGATCGGTTGAATTCGTTCGGTTAAATTTGCACTATATATAGCCGCATTGTACTTGTATTGATTGATTATTACTGTTACCAGTGTTGAAACCGGAGATCGAAATGGGAAGTAAAGGTCGAATCCCTCCTCCTCACTTGAGGCGCCCGCTTCCTGGCCCTGGCATGGGACATCCTGATGCATTTACTCCTCCTGGAATACGACCGCCTCATGGTGCTTTCCCTCCTTTTGATATGTTGCCCCCTCCGGAAGTGATGGAACAGAAGCTTGCTGGACAACATTTGGAGATGCAAAAGCTTGCAACTGAAAACCAGAGGCTCGCTGCTACCCATGGAACCTTGAGACAAGATCTTGCTGCTATACAGCACGAGCTGCAAATGGTGCATGCTCACGTTGGAGCCGTGAGATCTGACAGGGAACAGCAGATAAGGGGTCTTTTAGATAGAATTGGGAATATGGAAGCGGAACTCCAAGGGGCTGAACCCCTTAAAAAGGAGCTACAGCAGGCACGAGCAGAGGCTCAGAGTTTGCTTGCAGCGAGGGAGGAACTTGCTTCTAGAGTGCAGCAATTGACTGAGGATCATCAGCGGGCTCATATAGATTTGCAGCAGATCCCCACTCTGATGTCAGAACTTGATAGCCTTAGACAGGAGTATCAGCATTGCAGGTAATGTTCCTGATCAAAAGTAGTGAAGTGCAATAACTTATGATCCAATGATACTTGGAACACAGGTTTTTTGCTACGTGGAAAGCCAACTGAAATGCATTACTCCTTCTACTTGAGAAATGCTAGGGGCAGCATAATATCAATATTATGCCTAAAGCTTTTTGCAATAATTTGAAGTGTATGCGTGGTTTCTTTCCTTCTTAGAAATATATTAACTCTATAAGTTTGTTATATAGGGAATACTAATGTAATTACTAAAGGTATTGACACATACGATGAAATTTATTGATTTTGTTTTACTGAGAGAAAATAGAAAAATGTTATAGGTGGCTAATTCTAGTGTTTTGTAATGGAATATACCTAAACGCTCACCAGACATTTCCCTTTGGGATCTCAGTTCACATACACTTTTAGGGTTGCATTGCATTATTCTGTTCCCAAGGATAAGTTAATTTTTGCAGAACAAATGCATAGATGTGAGTGTGACTGATGTTGGTGAATTCCAGTATGCTTTGGATACTGGCCTGCATTCTTTAGTGCTGTTACTATGATCTGTTATAGACTTGTTACTGATTGAATGCAAAATAACTCTTAGAGACAACTTGTTTGAAGTTGCATATTACTGATCTCACGACCATTTATGGCATGGTCTTAACAGGGCCACCTATGATTATGAGAAGAAGTTGTACAACGACCATCTTGAATCTCTTCAGGTGATGGAAAAGAACTATATGACGATGGCCTCTGAAGTTGAAAAGCTTCGATCAAAGTTAACTAAAAATGCTGACATTGACAGGAGGACTGGTATATTTATTAACATCATAGTTGCTTTTTGCTCATATTATTTTTGTTAATTTTCATTTGCTCATTCCTCACTTGCCTGTTGCAGCTGGGGCTTATGGAGGCTTTACTGGATACGACGAGAAAGAGGCTTCTGGGCATTACCCTGTTGGACAAAACCCATACGATGATGCATATGGTGTTCCCCAGGTTTGAAGTCCATTTGTGTTTTTTGTTTACCCTTTTTCTTTTCCAGTCAGCTTGCAGTTAAAAAGGAATGTAAAAACTGCACATGGATTTGCCATTGATTACAATTTTCTTTCTATTAACTACATAATACAAAGAATCCTGGAATCTAAATATAATAAGAATGAAAATGCATCTGCCACACATGAAACTTACTTTAGGTCATCTATATGGGAACATGAATTAAGCTGTTCCTCTTGTGGTTGAGCTGCTCTCGGAAAATCTGACCGAGCTAAAAATGCCATGTTACCGACAGAAATGTATAGATTCACATGTGTATTGAAGGGTGAGAACCCTTGACAGCTCAGTTAGTTATTTGTTAGCCAATCTACAATTTGTGATTTGGATTCTATTTTGACGTTTTCCTAGCTTACTCATTGTTAATTTCACATCTAATTTATAAATCTACTCTGGTTTGGCCTAGCATACATGGGTGCTCGATGACCAAGGGATATTCTGGTCTTTACTTGGCCACCACCTTCATTGCTTTTTCTGCATTAAAAAAAGGGTGCTCTCTCCGCCCAACCAAAAACAGAAAAGAAAAGAAATGGCTGTCTTTTTGCAGGTCTGGTATTTATTTATATGCTGGCCTCTAGCAATATTGATCCATTCTTTAGGTTGTGCCGCCTTGGTAGAATATTTAGAAGCAACTAGTCATCATGCGGGCAAAAGGTTTGCTTCATCTCTGCACACTTACACTGACAAGTTTATAGCCATACTTGAACGTGGTAATAGAAGTAGTCTAACATGGTAGAGACTAGAGGGGTAGAATGCAGTGCCAACCCCTGTAGTTAGGCCAAAGCTCAGTGTCCTCTCAAAAACGTTTGGCCGGTCTTAGTGCCACCAATTTGTTAAGTATTGTCGTTAATTGAGGTAACTTGTAATTATACAAATTTAAAGGGTTAATTTATAAATAAATCAAACCTGGCTCGCTTGTGTCTCCCCTAAAACGGTAGCCAAAAGCTCCGGCGCCGGCTGTAGTGAAGAAGAAGCAACTATGATGCGGCTATGATTGAGGTACTAGTATTTTCTCCCGCTATTCTCTGTCAGACCACCAAATTAAATTGAAAAGCAGCAAAATTCACTACGAAGATAAAATCAAATAGCTCATTTACTTAGCCAAGCCCTCCCTTAGCTTGCGTAGTAGAATCAAGAATTCTTGAAAGAAATTCCAACCTCTCTCTAGGTTTTTGGGAAGTTATTGGTGCCTACGACATGTTATTAACAGGCTAATACGTTGACTGCTTCGACGCTGAAGTGTTCAGCCCGACCCGATTCGGGGGCCAGATTCGTGGGTTTAGCTCCACGGCTACACTGACGCCAAGAATGACCGGAGGCTTGATAATTACCTTCGACTGCATCTTTGAGTTTGTAGTTTGGCAATTTGTGCTTCAATTCTAGATCTGCAAGCAGTTTAATGAAGCAATTTCTATGCTAATGTCAGCCGCCACCAATTACCACTTCCACCCTCTTGTGCTCTCTCTAGATCTCTCTTTCTCTCTCTCTCTCTCTCTCTCTCTCTCAATATATATATATATATATATATATATATATATATATATTCACATCCATGACTTTCAAGCCCCAAATTTCATTTAAACTAGTTTAGATCTGTGTTGTATATAACTAACGATTCCACAGCCGCAGAAATTAAGTGAGATCGGGCGATAAATCCATCACAAAAGTTATCTGTCTCTCCATTGTTTAATCGATTGTGTGGTCACCATTTGAAATTTTCGTACCGATGAAGGAAGCTAGTTTCAGAATTTATCGACTCCTTTAAACCCAATTGAAGTAGAGACGAGAAAATCGATCCTCAACTTAGTAGAATCAGAATTTGGCTTAAAGCCTGTTGTTTATGCTCAATATATATATAGACATATTTTGGAGGGGGTTGGGTGCCGCAGGGCAATAAGCAGGAAGAATAATTCTGAAGTGGCATTCATTGAGGCAGTTGATTCAGCGGCTGCTTGAAGAGGATTCACTGCCTCACTCTTTGTTGTTTTGGGATACATCATACTCATAACCGTTGCACTCAATATTTTTGTTTTGGCATCTTCACAAATTTTGGATCTTTATCATTAAACCCTTTGAAGTTCTGTAGTTACAATGAGCCCCCAATTAACAAAAACAATTAATGGATCCTAACAGATGGGGCGGCTACGGGACAGGCCAAACGAGGAAGGGTAGGCGCTGGAACTTGGCCATAAGGGGTGGTGCTGCATTTTACCCAGACTAGAGAGATGTGCTAGAATTTCTTCTTTTAACTGCTATGACCTCCTAAAATCAAAGAAAGCACAAGGTATGAAGGGCCTCCATTTGTAGGGGGTCTTTCTCATCAACCTTTTGTGCTTGGTTGTGAACCAAATGTATCTGTAGTTTGAATTTGTGGCTTCCAGTTCAGAATGGTTACCATCGCACCAGGACCTTTCTTTAAAATTATGGTAAAATACTAGAAAGGCCCTAGAAAAAATTTCCATTTCCAAAAAGTCCCAAATTAATTTTCTCCTATCAAAAAAGTACATAAGTTAATATTTTAATACCGAAAAGTCCAAAACATCACTTATGTATCAATGGTAACTGTTGGACTAGAATACCCTTAATCCTAAAAGCATTAATTACCAGCAAAATGTTTGCAAGTTAATTGCAAGATTGACAAGTATTGTGAAGAACCCTAACAATGAGTTCAAAACAATTTCTCTCCCTCTCTCTTCCTCACTCATATCTTCAGATTTGAATATGATTAGTCTTCAATTGTGCAAGTTTTCTAGGGACCCATATTTTACAGATTTGAATATGATTAGTCTTCAATTGTGCAAGTTTTCTAGGGACCCATATCTTGCTTTGTGAAGAGAGAGAGAGAGAGAGAGAGAGAGAGAGAGAGAGAGAGAGAGAGAGAGAGAGAGAGAGAGAGAGAGAGAGAGAGAGAGAGAGAGAGAGAGAGAGAGAGAGAGAAGCTGACATGCGAAATTGACTTTTTTAGGATGTGTGAACTTTACGTAGAATGCACAACTTCATCTGCAGTAATGCATTAGTTCTTGTTGACTGCATACATGAGTTTCTTAGACTTCTTATTGGATTTCCTATACCCAACTATAAGAAGAGTTTGAAACGTATCGTCATTTAAAAATAGCATAAAATTAGGGGCAATGGCACTTTTGGCTTATAAGCTGTGTGCTTGAGCCGCATGGAGCTGCCAGTAATTTAACTTAGATTAGTCTCTTTCTTTGACTACTTACTATATCATTTTTTAAGGCTGATAATGGTTGTGAATAATGTGTAACAGGGACATGGCCCTCTTCCTGGTGGTGGTGGTGGTGCAGCTGTTGGTGGTAATACTCCTCCAGTTGGAACTCATTCTGGATCTGCTACAGCAAGGGCTGGTTATGATGTGCAGAGAGGAGCAGCTGGTTCTGGTTACGATGTCCAAAGGGGACACGCTGCTCCTGGTCATGATGCACATGAGGGATCTAGTGGGCCCACCTATAATTCCCACAGAGGACCTGGTGGACCTTCTTATGATGCACAGAGGGGTCCAACTGCACCCGGTTACGATGCACAGAGAGGTCCTACCGCACCCGGTAATGATGCACAGAGAGGTCCCACTGCGCCCAGCTATGATGCACAAAGAGGACCTGGTTACGATACACAGAGAGGGCCTGGTGGACCTAGTTACGATCCATACAGAGGAGCCGGTGGACCTGGTTACGATCCTTACAGAGGACCTGGCTATGATGCACATAGAGGACCTGGCGGACCTGGCTATGATGCAAATAGAGGACCTGGCTATGATGGACAGAGAGGACCCAACTACGATGTGCAGAGGGGAGCTGGTTATGATGTGCAGAGAGGCTCTGATGCGCAGAGGGGGCCTGGTTATGATGTACAGAGAGGATCTGGATATGAGGCACAGCGAGGACCAGGTTATGAATCTTATGATGCAAACAGAGGAGCCAATTTTGCTTCACCGAAGGGTGCTGCTGGGTATGATCCACAACCCAGAGGTGCTGCTGGATTGCTAGTTCAGACGGCACAAGCAAACAAACAAG
This sequence comes from Platycodon grandiflorus, assembly GCA_016624345.1. Taxonomy (NCBI): domain Eukaryota; kingdom Viridiplantae; phylum Streptophyta; class Magnoliopsida; order Asterales; family Campanulaceae; genus Platycodon; species Platycodon grandiflorus. The sequence continues at coordinate 27,583,941 of CM028361.1, forward strand.
CAACCAATGCTTCCTCGGCAGCACAAGCAAACAAACAAGCTAACACTGCCTCCTATGGGTCTGCAGCACCACCTACTCGTGGTGAGGTAGCAGTACGAGATGGAAATCCTGCTCGGAGATGAGCTTGGGACCGTGCTTACACCAGTTTTCCTATGGGTCTTATTTTGGAAAAAATTTCGAGATTATTTGGGCACATTGATTCTCTTACACCAGTTTTTCTTGTTTTTTTTTTCCCTCCTTTTGTCATTTCCTTAATAGAAGCTCTGAAATGGTTACTGCTACAATGGGGCTGGGACGACAAAGCAAAATGTTCCTACATAAGCCATGTTTAAGTCCTGCCTTTGGGAGAGAAGTGAGAACTACCGGTTGTAATTTGGATGGGAGGCCCTTAATAACTTCATAGCTGGCTTTAGTGCTCGTTGAGTACGCAAAGTCATTCAGTTCTTGTCATTAGAACTATTGTGGAATGAATTGTCAATCATACATTCTAAGCAAGGCATTAAATTTTTCCTCCTTGCTGTTATTGGATTGCTTTGTTGAGCTCTAATGTTCTTATACGGTTAATACTAATGGTAGCTAAGAAGTGAAGATAAGAGTGAATAACGCATTTCATTATGGTTGTTGATATACTGATATACATTACTCGTATTTGTGAAGGTCATTAGTGTGCCGCACTCTCTTACATTTATGTTTTTGTTTTGCTATGTTTGACAATTACATTTGGCAAAATATACAAACGGGCCACTGTAATTTGGGAAAACTTACAATTCGGTCATTGACTGTTTTAAAATGTTATTTGGGCCACTATACTTTAGTTATCTTGCAAACGATTCCATTTTCTAACGGGCGTTAGACCAGGCCGTTAACATTAACTGAAAACCCTATTTTGCCCCTGCCCTTGGATAAAGGATTACGTTGAACGATGTTGTCGCATTCACACCCACTGAAACAATCTTCGCTCGCTGAGAAAGAAAAAACCTCAAATTAGTAAGGTTTGCAATCTTCGAATCATTTCGATCTGGAGACCTACAAATCGAGTAGGAAGGCATTAATCAACACAAAAGATACTGGAATCGAATGATATAACATCGAATCGAAGATACGAGGTGAATACGCTTAACCCTAGTTCATATTATGACGTTGTTCACACTATCAATTCTTCCCTTCATCCATGTTTCTGTATTAGGGTGTTAGGGTTTTATGACTGTAGTTTACAAGTTGTATAATCATTGGTTGTACTGATATAGTTTTTCCTTTTTATATACACTGTTGTGGCCCCAAAATTCGAAAAATGCTTTGCCTGTTGTCATTTAATAATTGATAGTGGGACTTTAAAATTTTGTCTTGTAATGATTTGTGGTTCTTGATGTTTGTGTGATATGTTTAATAATTGATAGTGGGGCTTGAACTGTTGTGCCATTGTTTATTATATGTAGTTATATGTATTTAATAATGATAGTTGGGCTTGAACTGATTTTATATGTATTATATGTCTGCTATATGCAGAATGGATAAAACAATTGGGATATTTTTGCTACATGGGGGGAAATTTCGCAAGGATAAGGGCAAATTGAAGTATGATGGAGGTAGTGTTGATTTTATCCCTGATGTTTGTCTGGATACCTTAAATTATTTTAAAGTTGAAAAGTATGTCCAATCATATTTGAAGTATGGAACTGTGAAGCAAATATGGTATAGATTGCCTTCAAAATCTATTGATAAAGGATTGAATTTAATTGATACTAATGATGAAATGTTAAGAATGGTGAATCAATGTAAGGATATAGGGTTTGTATAGATGGATGTTGAACATGGTATTGATTTACCAGTGATTGTAAATGAAAATGTTGGAGATGGACCAGTAGTTGGAGATGGACCAGTTATTGTAGATTTAGATGGAGATGATGTTGAGCCTAAAAATGAACTCAGTATTATAATGTGGCATGAAAGAAAGTGGTTGAGCTTGAAGCTGAGATGAGGGATGAGATGGCTCAGGATAAGCCTGAAGCTGAGATGGAAGCTGAGATGGCTCGTGATGAGCCTGAAAAGAGTAAGGTTGAGGTTGACATGACTGAAGATGGGGGCAATGTTGATTGTGAGTTGGCTGAGAGTCAGGTTGAGAATGCTGAGCCTGAAAAAAGTCAGGTTGAGAATGTTGGGTCTGAGATGGTTCATGATGATCCTGGGTTGAGTCAGGTTGAGAATGAGATAGCTCATGATGAGCCTGAAAAGAGTCAGGTTGAGAATCAAAAGGGAAATGTTGAGGCTGAAAAGGGAAATGTTGAGCCTGTGGATATTGAATTTGTATATCCATATGAGGTTGAGGATGAGGGGGTCAATATAGAACCATGTTTAAGTGAAGATGATTTCAATGATAGTGATGAGGAGCTTGTGGAAGTTGGGTTGCTGTGATGAATAATAGAAGAGCCAATAAGCCTAAAGGGATTGACCCTATCAGGGTACCCCAAGAAGCTGACCCAATTGACCCTACACTTACACCTGACCCAGTTGGGGAATAATCACAGCCCCATAGTGCATAAAATAGTCATTCAATGAGTTCTGATAGTGATTATGACAGTCAAGAAGATGATGAGCCTGATGACAACATATTTCATGGAGAAAGCCTGACTTTGACTAGGAAACAAGGTCTGAAATTTCCAATTTTTAATCCTACAATAGATATGCAAGATGTCCAGTTAAGACTTGGTCTTCAGTTTGAAACAAAAGATATTTTTAAACAAGCAGTGATAAAGTATGGATTGGATAAAAGGTATGACATCAAATGGATTAGGAATGAGAAGTTGAGGATGTCTGGAGTGTGTATGAACTCAGTTGTATGCCCTTGGAGAGTCTGGGCTGGATTGAACCAACACAATTTCTGGCAAATTACCTCATATAATCCTAAACATAAGTGTATGATGTCATTTAAGAACAGGCAGATCACTGCCACATTTTTGGCTAAGGAATTCTTTGAAACATTTAGAAGAAACCCTGCTTATAAGTTGACTGACATGAGAGCAGATGTTTTAAAACAATTTGAGGTGGAAGTGAGTGAGTGCATGTGCAGCAGGGCAAGAAAGAAGGCATTGCAACACCTTGACGACTCAATGATTGAACATTATGCAAAGCTTTGGAGTTATAAAGATGAGTTAGAGAATAGAAATCCTGGTAGTACTGTTATCATTGAGCATGTCAGCCCTATCCCATCGGAGGGTCTCTTCTTTAGGAAAATGTATGTTTGTTTTGATCCTGTGAAGTCAGCATTTCTGGAGACTTGTAGACCAATGTTGGGGATTCATGGAGCATTCTTAAAAGGAATACAGAAGGGAGAATTGTTATCAGCAGTTGCCAAAGATGGAAATAATCAAATGTACCCTGTTGCTTGGGCTGTAGTTCAAGTGGAAAACAAAGAAAACTGGACCTGGTTTCTTAAGAATTTGATTGAAGACCTTGAAATGAAAGATGGATTTGGGTGGACTATCATCACAGATCAACAGAAGGTAATACCATTTATTTGTTGTACTTAGTTTACTTTTATATTATATATTGATCTTTTGAGTTAATGCCAGTTTGTTTGCTATGCTTTGTAGGGATTGTTACCTGCTATTGAAAGCTTGCTGCCTAATGTTGAGCACAGGATGTGTGCCAGACACATCTACAGCAATTGGAGGAAAAAGTATAAGGGAGGAGAATATAGGAGATGCTTCTGGAGTATTGCCACAGCTTACACAAAACAGAAATTCAAACAAGAATTTGAAATCTGGAAGTGTTTAGACAGTCAGGCAGCTGAAGATCTTGTGAGGACAGATCCTATCCATTGGTCAAAGACCTTTTTGACACAGATTCAAAGGTGGACAATGTTGAAAATAATATTGCTGAGGCATTCAATGGCAGTATTTTAGCTGCAAGGTGTAGACCTATTATATATATGCTGGAGGAGATCAGGTTTTCTGTGATGGTCAGGATTCAAAAGAGAAAGGATTGGATTACAACGTATGAACATAACATTTGTCCAAGGATTAGGAAGAGGATGGAGAAAAAAAAAAGAAGGAGATTAAAAATTGGGCTGTGGTTTATTATGGTGGAGATGAGTTTGAGGTTAGGCATGTTAAAGATGCATTTAGTGTTAACATTAGAGAAATGACTTGTCATTGTAGAGAATGGGACCTAAGTGACATTCCTTGCATTCATGCCATGGCAGCCATATACAAGAGGGGAGGTGATCCAGAAAATTATGTCTCCAACTGGTACAAGAAGGATACTTTTGCTAGTACTTACTCCCATCTCATAAGCCCTATCAATGGTGAGAATCAATGGCCACAATCAACTGAGCAGCCACTTCAACCACCCCCAAACAAGAAGATGCCTGGAAAACCTAAGAAATGTAGGGTTAAAGACCCTAATGAGGAGAAAAAGCAAAATGCTAATCAAGATCCTAACACCTTGACTAGAAAAGGCAAACAAATAACTTGCAGGTAATACAAGTACTTTTCATTTTCTTTTGTGTTGTTGTATTTCAGTTTGATGGCTTAATGACAGGGATTAAACATAAAATTATTTGCTATGACTTGTAGGTTTTGTAAAGAAAAGGGGCATAACAGCAGGTCATGCAAACAGGCTGAAGAGGCAGCTGCAAAAGGGGAGGTTGTTCCTAAGAAGGCAAAAAAGAAAACACCAACTGAACCAAGGACCCCAAAAGTGTACAACAAAACTAGGAACAAAGGAGTGAAGAAAAACAAAAAAGCCAGGATAGATGTAATTGAACAAAGTAGTGCACAATAGTTTATATGAACAATGTTGACCTTTTGATGTACAGCAAAACTTGGCTCGTAGTCGATCTTTTGTTGATCTTTTGATGTACTTCAGTAATGAACAATGCTGATGTTTTGGGTTGTAGTTATCATATTCTCTTGGACAGATCTTGTAATGAACAATGCAGATGTTTTGCCTCTTAATTAACAACTGATGTTCCGTGATTTGTGTTTTTTTGGCTCAAGATTTGTGTTGTCTTTGTGTATGGTTGCTTTAAGGCACAAAAAAGGCATTTGTTTTGTTAGTGTGTATGGTTGCTTTAAGGCACAAACACTATCAGAAAAAGTCATTTATGTTGTCAAAGTGTAGGGTTGTTTTATGGCACAAAACACAAGCAGAAAAAAAGTCATTTGTGTTGTCATTGTGTATGGTTGTTTTATGGCACAAAACACTAAGAAGAAAAAGTCAGAAGACATAATTGACAGTTGCACAAACACATTTCTCATTGCATAGCATAATGGTTCTCAATAACAGTGCTAATACATCAACCTAAGGCATTAACATTTTGCCATTACATCAACCTAAGGCAATAACATTTTGCCAACCTAAGACATTAACATTTTGACATTACATCAACCTAAGGCAATAACATCTTGCCATTTACATCCTCCAAAGCCATTACATCAACCTAAGGCAAAAACATTTTGCCATTTACATCCAATTTGAAGTATGGTGTCAGTAACACACAATTGAAAATCAATAGTATCATTATTACAAAAAGATAGAACTTTTCCCTCCTCCCATATTGTCCAATACTATATTTCAAACTC